>JAPFRF010000010.1:20086140-20729794 GCA_029282475.1 Phrynocephalus forsythii | reverse complement strand
TTCCTTGAAATAACAGTCCTTGATATATCAGCTGGAATTGAACATGCAAAGTACTATTAGAAAAACAGTAATTTTGCTATCTACTCTTTGGTGAGGGTAGTAATGTGAAATGTTATTTCAGCCTTGTTTTTCTCACATTATCGGAATGCCTCCTCTATTTTCTTTTTCCATGTTGCATATGGTTACGTAAGTATTTTATTTCACCAAAACCAGGGTTCAGGTTTCTGAAGCTGGGTGCAGTTTACTGCAAAATTAATCAGAGTGGAGAAGTGGACACTTTCACCCAACTGAATTATTCTCCATCTCTAGCAGCAGGAGGCAAAGGGAATAAATAAATAAATAAATAAATAAACACAGTCCTTTTGATTCCCCACTATAATTACTGATTTCTGACAAATAGAGATGGGCACGAATCAGAAAAATGGCATTTCGTTTGTCATTTGTCGTTTGGAGGGTCCGTTTCGGTTTGTTTCCCTTTTTTTGTGATTTTTTTGCAAAAAAAATCATTTTCATTTTTGTTCATTTGTTACCATTTCGTTACCATTTATTTCATTTTTTGTGATTTTTTAAAGGATTTTAAGCAATTCACTCATATTGCAGTAATGGAAACAAAACACACGACAAAAATTCCAGTGTTTCTGTTTGTTTTGTTTCATTTTAGAGACAAAATTCACTTGTCATTTCGTTACATAACAAAATGAAAAAATGAAAACGGAAATGAAAAATTTTTCATTTCGTGCCCATCTCTACTGACAAAGTCAAAAGATTTCCTTGTTTTGGAAAGAGAAGCAAATGGCACCCTAACTTTTACATATAGATTGATACTACCAAAAGTCTGCCAAGTTATTTTGTCCCATAAAGCAAATCATTCTACAAATACTTCTCATACTTGGCAATAAAAAGACAACATTCATACAGTATTATTCTTATTCTTATTCATATAGGTTGGGTGCTGTCAATGCATTTTTTGTTTTCTGGAAAGACTTTCCAGGGCTTTTTACGTTGATAATACTCAGAAGTGTTTTACCATTCCCTTCTTTAGGGAAAGAATCTATATAGACTCTGTCCCATATTATTCTAGAGTGTAATCTATATAACAAGGCATGTAATTACTATCTTTGCCCAATCATGTCCAAACGCACCAGTTTATCTCCCAAGGACAGCTTAAAGATGTTGTTGTCTGGTGAGAATCAAGCAATAACACAGTCAGTTGCAAAAAAATTATTTTCAGTTTTAAAAAGGTAAAGGTTCCCCACACACATGCATGCTGGTCTTGTCCGACTCTAGGGGCAGTTGTCATCTCCATATTCAAGCTGAAGAGCCACTGTTGTGCAAGTCCATGGCTGGCATGGTTGCAAGGAAACACTGTATTACCTTCCCACTTTTTATGGCGGTACTTATTTATATATTTGCATTTAAATACTTTCGAACTGCTAGGTTGACAGGAGCTGGGGTTATCAGCGGGAGCTCACTCCGCTGCGTGGCACCCAGGATTCGAACCGCTGAGCTGCCGACTTTGCAGCCAACTGTTTTCGGTGCCTTAGTCCACTAAGCCACCACGCCCCATTTTCAGTTATAAACATTCACAAAACATCACAAGAGGTCTCCATATTTTGATTACAGTGGTACCTTGTATAAAGGAATTAATTAGTTCCAAATGAAATTATGTTAAGCAAATTTTCCTTTATACAAATTTCCCATAGGAATGCATTGAAAACAGAGTAATCCCTAATCGTGACCATTTTTATGTTGCACGGATTGGTCCCATAGGCAATTCTGTTAAGCAAATTTCCCCTGTCTCTGGAATTTTTTATGTTGTACAGAATTTATGTTATACAAACCGTTTGTTATACAAGGATCCACTGTACTTGTATAGCTGTGTAACTGTTGGTTCTTTTAATAAGGCTCTACACTGTATCTTTGCTTCTGCGTTACCATGTAGTCTTTGACTCTTCTTTTAAATAACCGGGTCTATGACTGTATAATAAAATTTGAATGAGTACACAGGCTGGCTATTCTCCCAGGAAGCAGAGAGGGGAATCAAACACTGAACTTCGGGCTCTGCAGCAAGATACAGGAACCACTGAGCTATTCAGCCAGCATTGAAACACAGGTCCTGTTACAAACTGGACTCAAGTCTCTTTAAAAATGGGCTGAGATAAAATTCTCATGTACCCCCAAAGTAAGTTTCTACTAGCTTTTAATCGCTGACTAGCAAATGACAACATTGTCTATCAATTGAGGATATCACAGGAGGTCATGTGTGCAATACAATCATAACTGATCGGGGAAGAGGATCATTAAATAGATGAGATAAGCCAGTTCTGCTTTGCTTTAATTAGAAATTAATTAGGAAACATGTGGACCAGCCACACATTGCGAATTCTAATGATACAACGTTTGGCATTTAAAAATAAAAGTTTTCAAATATCTTTCATTATTCAGGATGGTGAGATATCTGGCACAAGGTTATCCTTGAAGTGGCCTTTTACTCCAGAAGGCTATAATAGGATTTATAAAATGGTGTTCCATGAATGATGGAAATGTCAGTTAATCAATGCAGATTTTATGTATCTTTGGCAGCTACAGAAGGCTGGGGGGGGGATTACTGGAGATAATGAATTGCATGGGCCATTATGGGATCTCCTGTGCTTGGTTAATATTACAGAATTATTTTGAGGACTCTGCTTGCCTTAGGGACAGATCCAGTCTTTCAAAATTTGGGGGGGAAATACAGCCCCTGGAACTGTTTTGTCAGGTGAGAATAAAGCGTGCTGCCTGGCCACTGCTGAAGCATCAAGGAACACCACCAGCAGCACTGGTCGGGCAATACCACTAATCATCCTAGAGGGGCTGCTCCAATGGCTCCATGTTTGCTGCACGTTGAGGGGATGGGGAACCTGCTCAGCTAAGAAGCCTCCTGGGACTAGCCAGACAGGAACCTTCCCCAGTTTTCCTCAGGAACTCTGGGTGATGTACAACAAATTAGGAAAGACAAGATGATAGTGACCCTAGGGATGTTGTCATTAGCTAAGAAGCCTCCTGGGACAGTGCAAGAATCAACACCAATGGGGGTGGGGGCAGGAAACCTCCAAACATTTTGTAATGGGGATACAAGTGATTATATTCAGGCATTGCTCAAGGATGTAAACTCTTATGGAATTGCAGTTTTAAAACTGCAGAAGGGCTTGCCAGCCTGTGAAGTTGCCATTTTCTTTCTTCTTGTTCTGATCTTCCCTTGTGTCATTATTTATTTTATTTATATGAAGGGGGGAGAGAAATTTATTTATTTATTTATTTATTTATTTATTTATTTATTTTGTACTTATTAACTCCCCAGTTTTCCCTCAGGAACTCTGGGTGATGTACAACAAATTAGGAAAAGACAAGATGCCCAAAATAAAACAACCCGCCAACAAAATAAATCATAAAAAAGAGAAAAAAGGTAAAACACAACAGCAACACCCATACTAACAAACACAAACTCCAGCAAGAAAAGGCTGGGGCAGACAAGACAAACCCTACAACACATGTTTAAAATGTGTAGATGGAGTGGGAGGAAGGAGGGAGAAGAGAGAGATGTGTGGGGCGCTGGTAGTTGGAGGCTAAGAATCAGGTGACCTGCAAACCACCCACCCTAGAAAACTCTTTGTGGTCCCCTTGGAGGTCATGGTCCTAAAGTTACAAAACTCTGCATTAAAATACAGTATATGCCTTGGTTGAGTACCCATTCCATCCATGATTAGGGCAAGTGTTGTGTATGCCTTGGAAATGGAAATGTGCATCCTCTTTGTACAATTTATGAATGAGTGTACAGATCTATGTGAAGATTATGGATTGCAAATATCATCTATCTTGGGGACAATCTGGGAGCTGTGGACTAGGTAGATCAAGGTGACCATCCATATTCTTTGTTGTGTTTATTTGTGGGATCTCAGCTCATAATGAACTGCTGGATCGCTCAGTACATCCGGCTGCAGAGCCAAAGGCTGAGAGTTTGATTCCCCACTGAGGCTCCTTGATGGGGGCTGGGCATGATAATCAATAGGGTCCCTTCTAGTCCTAAAATGAGGGTGGTGGTGGTGGTCTTAACCCTTTTACTTCTCCCTTGAAATTCCTCATTTCACAATACAGGAGCATCATCAAATTTTGTATAGTGCATAGAAATACAGTGGGACCTGCGTATCTGCAGGGGATCGGTTCCGAGATCCACCGTGGATATTGAAATCCATGGATAAGATCAAACACTATTATCTGGGGGTAATGGTGGCAACAGCAATGGTGGGGTGCCAGGGCAAGCCACCACCCCTGTCGCTGGGTAGAGCGGCAGACTGGTTGTCACGGGCACGCTCCTGCACCACCTAGTCCACCGTGCTCCCCAGTGAAGCTCAAATGGCTGGGTCTCCTCTTGTGTCAAAGCGAGGGAGGAGACTTGAGGAGACAGTCATTGATCCACCTGGGAGGCAGAGAACTGAAGGGAAATCTCAAGGGGAGCACAGAGGGAACTAGTTCCCTGAGCTCCTTGCCCTCTGAAGATGCCAGCCACAGAGTCTGGAGAAATGTCAGGAAGAAAAACTTCCAGATCATGCCCAAAAAGTCTGAAAACTCACAACAGTCAGATCCCAGCCATGAAAGCCTTTGAGTATACATGCTGACATCCGTTGTTGAAGGCACTTATGTTCCTCAGTTGGCTGTTTAATCTCTTCACAACTGTAAGTAATGAAACTTTTTTAAAAATCAAATAATGACTCTGCTGAATCTTTTTCTTTTTCTCACTTAGGTCTATTGGAAACAGTTAGCTAGCTTGCGTTGATTTGTTCAAAACTGTAAGTAATGAAGCATTTTTTATTCCTGCTCCTATGAATGTCTCAGAGTGAGTTATTGAGACCTTAAGTGCCAGTTAATGAATGAGAAATGGGTGGACTAAGGAACTTACAGGTTGCTGGATGGAGGTTTATGGTTGCCAAAATTATTGGAGACATATACTAAGGAGTACCTACTAAGCACTAGATGCTAAAATTAAATCTACCTGATAGTTGCAAGAAAGCAATACAGTGTGGGATGCCCCTATCCTGTGTTCCAGCCATTGGCCGAGTCCTCTCCATTCCATTCCCTGACTTTCCCTTCCTTCCTCGATAACAGGCAGCCTCTGAGCATGCTCAGTCAACATTTAAAGTTTTCTCTTCCAAACTCGCTCCCTGAAGAAAAACTTCATGTCATTGTTTGTAGAGGTTGACAAGCTTCAAATCAAAAATGGCACCTCTCGTTAAAAGCTATGAGACCTTCTAAAACTTTGAGACACTCACGGGAAGCATTTGTCAGAAGGCAGAGAGCCACTGAAAGAAGATGAAGAAGAAGTGGAACTCAAAGGCCTTGTCATTTCAACTTTCCAGGCATTAGTCCACACATGCAAAGCCCTTTTTTGTTTGTGGGAAAGTTTCTTCGGCTGAAGCCCATTGCTTTAGGCAATGTGTTTTTAGCCGCTTCTTCCTTCAGAAATGTCAAGCTCTGTGCAGTGAATGGCTATCAGCAGGTGAAAACTAAAAATAATAAAAGGTGAGAGAATGACATTGGCTCTTTCATGCATTTGAGGGCAGGGGGATTATTACTGCTATAATTTTTTGAAGATGTGCAGTACAACTCTCTATCCCTTGGAGGAAAAAAATGAATCCCAAAAGAAAAATGCCACCTTTCTTTTTGTTGAGACAATACCAATAAAATGAGTGGGATAGTAATAAATATATGTTGGGCTGATATTATGAATAATGCTATGACAAAATCCAAGCCAAGTGTATTGCTTATATACAACCACATAGCACTTAAAACACTCTATAACAAGCCTATTCCGGCCATTGTTCATCTTAAGAGCCTATTTCAAACCAGGGTGACAAGAGGTCAAAGGTGACTATACCTCACACTAGCTGTATTCAGACTGATGAAACTGTTTGGATGAACAGTGAAATGTTTCTGTCTCTCAAGAAAAAGAAGTCCAGTAGCCAGGACCCAACTTCCAGATAAACTCACCTGGATGACTGACAATTTTCACAGACTCTCTTGGTGGTTTACAACACAACCATGCAAACAATACTTGACTCCTGGCACGCTGGATAATCTGCATAAATAAACTGTAAACCTCCCGGACAGTATGTTAAGTGCTATGAGATTGTACATAAGCAGAACACATTGAGTGGAAACAAAAATATGTCCATGTTTTTAGTAAGTATCTTGCCTACTTTTCTTGCGGGTGTGCTGCCTTGGTGGGGCTAGACTAGATGACCCTTGGCACCCTTTGCAGTGCCACAGTCCTATGACTGTATGATTCCAGTTGGATTGGTTCAAGAAAAATCTTGTTTAAAATGTGTCACTAGCTCCTAACAGAGGGACACCCTAAATCCTGACACCAGACGTTCTTCTATGTGTAGAATAGGGAGGCATACAATTTTCAGTAATCTTCCCTTCTCTTCAGTTCCCCGCATCCCACCCCATCTAATTCTGCTACAGAAGATAGCTAAACTAGTCCGAATAGCCTGGGAAACAGCAGAATGGATTACAGGCTGGAAGAAATTGCTGAAATATGCTTCCATTGTCACTGTTCTGTTGAAAATCTCGGTGAGATAAGGACTGCTCATTCAGCTGAGAGACTCCACTTTATATAATCCTTCCTTGCGCAATCATTACATGGAAATTATTGATTTGATTGTCAGAACTACAAACTTTGCCTATGAAATATTTACACAATCCTGGCTCGGCATGCTGCCCTTTGAAAGTACTGGAGACCTTGTTGGTGATGTGAAGGTCCATGCACTTGAAAAATCAAATGTGTGCAGATAATAGGAGGGAAGCATTATAATGTCATCTATATTTATATCTAGAATTATTCAGTGTCATCTGACTTATGGCAATCCTTACTGGGGTCTTCTAGATAGAGAATACATAGAAGTTATTTACGATTCCTTTTTCTGGGGGCTGGCTCTACACACAGGAGGCACTAGGAGGAATTGAACTCCCAGTCTTTGGCACTTCAACCCAATATGGAAACCACTGAGTTATCCGTACAGCTTATATATAGTACACCTCTATCTATAGCTATAGCTATGCACCCCCCCACACACACAATTTCCCATGTCAAGTAGCACAGAAAACAGGTTTGGATCTCAAACTATTATATGAGCATACATCTGAAACAAAATCATCTGACTAATATCTTTCCAAATGATTTTTCCCCTTTTACAGATCAAGCTAAAGCAAGTTTAAGGTTGGTATTCCTTGTTCCTTCTCTTTGGAAGCGAGTCTGGTTATTTATTTATTTATTTATTTATTTATTTATTTATTTATTTATTTATTTATTTGGCCAGCTTTTTACTTCTTGCTTATACCCATTGGGTTCCTTTACTCAAAACTGTAAATGGTTTTTGAATGAAAAAGGCTGGCCTAGTGTTACTATGTGTTTGAGGCAAAGCTGTCAATTAAATAAAAGATATTAAAACTTCACCCGCCTTCCCTTGTACCCTACTAAGGCAATTCCAGCATGATGCTGAAATTTTCACATCCAAAAGGAATTTTCCCTGGACTGATCGCTGATGGTTTTTTTTAAATGTTTACATATTTATGGCTTCAAAGCCATCATTACCTTTGACCAGTGATTCCCAAACTTTTTCCACTCATGGGTCTCTTGACTTACTGGTGACTAGATTTGGCTCCCCCAATACAATACTTTGGGGCAGTGGAGGGGAATGGGGTGGTGAAGCCTTCCCTTCCCCAATGGACAACATTTCCCACAGAAAATCCACCCTCCTCCTACCACCCCACCCCCAGGGAATTTTATTTCTACGCAGAAATATATTGATTTTCCCATATTTTCCCCTTCTCTGCATCAGATTCATTACAAAGAACAAAGTATATCCCAACAATCTGAGTTGTTGGGATATACTTTGAGCAAAGGGTGTGGACAATGGGAATATCTTGTCCCAGAAGTATCCAGACCTTATTCTTTTTTTTAATGGACCATGTCAACACAAGTTGTGGACAGGGATCTGCAAATCATTTTCCTGCTTCTGTATTTCCTACGAGCATTCTTAATTTGCTTGGAAGCCTTTGCATATTTTAAAATGTATTTAATGGTTTTTGAAAACAAATGCACACCTTTGCATTTCTCCAATGTTCCCCCATTTGGTACACTTCCCACTGTCAATGGCCACTGTGTCTAGAGTCATGCAAATCTAGTGGAATTTTCAATGTGGTCATCTAGATTATAAAAACCACAGTAAATATCTGCTGCATGTTGACCCATTCCTGTCTCTGCATGAACATCATTGTTACGAGAGTGCCCAGTTTTAATATCTAACTGTTTGTGCTCTCTAAACAACTATATTTCAGAGTATATTATCTATACATGACAACCATGTCTCTATTTTTTATTATGTAGACTTGACTATTGTCAGTATTGTTAGAATGTCAACTGTCACATTTTGTATATGTGTATGCGTGAACTGTCACAGTCTTCTTATTCCATCTCTAAACATTTCAGTGTTGGAGGAAAGCATCTGAATAAACTGTCTCTCAGAAGAGTGTCTTTTGTAATGACAGAAAATTCACTGCTCAGCAATTTAACAGCTAAAAGGTACTTGCTAGATAACAATCAACCATTCATCTGTTTGTTCTTATGTCTTGATGGTATTGTAAAGATCTGGAGTCTGCCTTGAAAAACATTCAGCAATATTGACAGGCACCAATGTGTGAATCTTGAGGTCCACCATTCTCATTGTGCCCCTGAGGCTTGACGGGGAGGTTTAAAACTGTCAGTAACTCACAACTGTGTTTTGATTATAGATTATTTTTATTAAAACGGAGGAGGGAAATTCTCTGCTTATATTCCTGGAATGAACCCTCTTTAGATGAGATGTAAAATGAACCATTTCAGGTGCAACACATCTTTCCAAGAGTAATCCTCAGAGTAGTGTTTTTTCCACCAGTAACAGCTCAGTTTGAGATCCTTTGTATCGATTTTTACTCTACAATTTCTACTGAAAGGAAGCTAATTTGGTGATTGTTGTAATGGGACTATTTCAGATTACAGTGGAGACTAATGATTAATTGCTACACTCCCTTCATTGCTCTGAATATTTGGAAATTCATGGCATGTGGTGGCCACCAAAATTTGCTTTTTTGGAAATAATAATATAATAATATTTATTTATATTGTGCTGTATACCAGAGTGCATTCCAATAAAATCAATGATACGGACACAAGAAACATCACAGGAACCTTGTTGGCAATTTGTAATATTTGCACTTTTATGCCAGAAGCTGGGGAGTTTCTTTGGGCTTGAAAACTGCTTGCTTACGTTTGTTGTCAAGAGAAGACAACCTAAACTAACAAAAAGGTACAATCCCAGTGTCCTAATTCCAATGGTGCACCAGGGAACAAAATTCCAATTCTTCTATCCCAAATCTCCAGGGGCAGACCGAGGACTATGAGACTTATGGAACTCAGAACAGAGCTTGGAAAAGTCCCATTTTATCAGTGTTTGACCTTTAAAAAGGATGAAAAACCCCACAGAAAATAAAGATTTCTGCAAAAAAAAAAAAAAAACCCACCACATTCTTACTTTTAAAGAAAATGACAGAAACTCTTGCTGTTATTTGCAGCAAAGAGATAAAAATGAAACATTTTGTTTTGATTTGCTAGAGCTGCCTTGGGCCCTTTTGGAGAGAGAAAGGCAGGATAGATAGATAGATAGATAGATAGATAGATAGATAGATAGATAGATAGATAGATAGATAGATAGATAGATAGATAGATAATACAGTATAAGACTATATTTTTGTCTATAAGTGTTAGACTAAAAATTGAGGGTTGTCTTATACATGGAAGTAAGCCAAGGAGAGAATTGCACACTTGCAAAACTGTAATTTTGGGTTGTGAAATTGGAGGGTCATCTTATACATGGGGGCATATAATAGATGGAAAAACATGGGTACGCAATGGTTTACATTCTTGCCTGTCTATTTTGTAGTCACTGACATCATGTCGCTTAGCATATTAAATCACAGCTAGAGTAGGACTGTGGAATCAGTGGCACTTGGTGAGTCAACTGCTTTGCAAGTTCTGTTGATTCAAATACTGTGCACTTATTGGGCACAAATCCTTTGTGAAGGGGTCACAGCTACCTACTCACTCAATAGGCCTGCTGTAGTGGGACTTATGCTAAGCAACATGATTTCAGCCAGTTTGTTGCATTTGCTACAATTTTGCAGCACCTTCAGCTTTTCTTCCAACACTGCATATGTTCACCCTTATTAAGGTAAAATGAATCTATGTTCTGTTCCCTACTGTGACTCCTTGACAAGGGCTGGACTTCCTGACAAGGGATGATCCGCCTGCTCCCCTCCAGCTCCATGGTTCTCAGACTGAGTTTTGCAATCAAACAGGGAGAGCTCAGAAAAACACAAACATCCCCTGCTCAAAATACTTTGGTGCTCTTTCAAATTGGCTCCATTCCTCTTCATACTTGGTTCAAAATGTTGCTGTCAAGACCTCCCTGCTCTTCCCTCTTCCAACTTTTTGAGTTTCTTCTCCAAACTCAAAGAAATTTAAAAAGAAAAAGATCTCCAAGAAGGCACCCCCATTCAGATGCCATTGCTTGTTTTCTTGAATATGCTCTTGGATCTACTTATTTTTTATTTTCTTGGGTAACAATGAGTAGAGCGACCCACCTCCACACATACTTACCACAGATTAAAAAATATATCTTAGGAAATTTTTACGAATTTCAACAAGAACTGAAATAGCAAGAAGTCCTTTATGGTAAGAAAGGGATCAAGAAGCACAATGTGTTGAGATATAATCACCTAGCATCATTGTTTCCTCTTCACTCTTGAGAAGTGGTCAGGTCAAGTGTAAAACTGACATAACAACAGAAGTTGATCACTACTTGTTCAGCCAGCTGGAAGAGTGTGGCTTTTGTGATCTATAGCAAAAAACAAAAAAACAAACAAAAAAAAAAAAAAACACTAAATGTTTCAGCCAGCTATAGAATGTTCCTATACAGCTTGCAGAGGGATGAAGTGGGTTTGATGATTGTGTTCCGCAGTAGATGGAAAATATAAGAAAAACTGGCCCTTAGTCTAAACAAACTGTAAATCCTTTTTTTAGAAGGGGGTTACACCACAGATGTGTCCCATGCAATGGCAGAGCTCTGTGCAAGTAAATGCTAAACAGCAACAGGAGAAGTAATTCACCCTGTAATCATCTGTCCAGTACAAGTAAAAGAATGCTCTGGAAAGTTGTTTTCTTCTTCTTTTACCCAAATAATGAGATTTCCCAGGGAATAGTTAGTCAACTGACCCAGAGAGGATTACTGTGAATTGGAGGAATCACTGAGCAAATAATTATGTCCTTAGTAGATGTGAAGTCAGGGGTATTCTTTTAACTGTAAAAGGTCACTAGAGAAGCTTAATTTTCTTAGGATGAGAGAAAGGGAAACAGAGAAAAAGAAATAATGTTTTAACTATAAATGTCAATGTTTCTCAAATAGAAAGATAGATGTGGGAAGAGCTAGAATGTATATTAAACAATTCTTCTTATTGTGTGAATGAGGCAATAGCTAGCCTTGTATAGGTATCCTTCAGTCTTGAGAGACTGTGGTATTGTGCTCTGTATAGATGTCCTAAAGCAGTATCTAGTGTGGCTAAAAAGGCCAATTCAAGAGTGACAATCCCTTCCACATTGAGGACAAATACAGTTGGTCCCTTGCCCAGCCCCTGTTCTGGAACTGCCTCTTTTCCTCAACCTGTTGAACAAGTGCCCCTTCAAATTTTAGAAGGCCATGCGGTATCTTTTTCCTCCCAGCTGAATGATTAGAGGTCAAGTTTTCCAATCTGCTAAGGTGCATTCCCAAAGTCTTCAGATCCCTCTTGCAGATACTCTTATATCACAGCTGTGGTCTCCCTCTGAGGCGCTTTCCTTGCACTAATTCTCCACACAAACTATCTTTCGGAATCCAACCATCAGCCATTCCCACATCATGCCCCAGTCAGCGCAGATGTCACTGTTTCAATAATATATACATGCTAGAGATCCCAGCTCAATCCAGGACCACACCATTTCTGAAACCACTTCTAGGGCCTACGACAGGCCCAGGAGGCCTGCCTGGGGCAATGCCAGGCCTGGGGCAAGTGCAAGAGGTCTCAAATAGGCCCACACAAATTGCCTCAGGGAGCCTTGCCTTCATATGATGCGGTCCCACTCTATACTGGGGCCACAGCATATGAACCGAGAAATGGCAGGGGACAATTGTATGATGATGATGATTCAATATTATTATTTCTTTAAGTAATATTGCCTACTACTGTCTGTCTTTTTTTAAAAGATCATTTTGTGAGGCATCTTAGGTCCCTAAATCGAGAGAAAGGCAAGATAGGCATGAAACAAACAATAATAAATATAAAGAATAGTATCTAGTTTGCTGGCTTTGAAACCAGAGGAGGTGTGTGGTCCTAAAGCAATGAAAAAAATCACAAGGGCCCCACAAGACCGCAGTCTTACCATAGTTTTCTGCATATCTAAATTTCATGCATATTTTTTGGGGGGGGAGGGCGGCCATGTGGTTTTTAATGTGCAGTCAGTGTCCTCTCTTCTGTGTCATATTTTTCAATTCTGGTTCCGTCTCTACCTGTCTACTTCACTTTTTCCCTTCTTTCCGGCTCTACTTTCCAAGCTTCCGTGGTGTTTAACCTCAGGAAGCTGCCAAAAGGGGGAAACAACAGATTTTACTGCGTATTTTAGGGGTCCTGTCGTGGTTACAGAAGCAAACAAGTAAGCATTTTCGAGCAAGTTTCTAAACCCAGCCCCTGGCGGTGGTTTAGGAAACTTCGCTGAAACGGCTGTTCCAGGGGCATGGTCGGCCAGGACCAGAATTTACTTTTCTTCGTGGTTAGCACGTGATCTTTTTCTGCGCAGTTCGCCACTGGGAAACTACGCAGAAAATGCTGGTAGGACCACAGCCTTAGAGATCTTCATCATAGTCACATTAAACTTCTCCCTCTGCTATTACTTATTCACTTGAATTTATATAAGCCTCTTGCGAAAAGCAAAGAAAGAACACTTCTAGTGTTTAATTTAGTGTTTCTTTTACAAAGCTTTGCATTTATCTTCCATTTCAAAATATAAATTGGTCCAATGGTCTGATCTATGTAGTTAGACCAGATAAGTTTTGTTTTTCTATTGCTAGTTTATACTGGAAGGAAGAGAACAAAGGATTCCGAATCTCCATATGCAACTCTTCTTGTTCACCTCCCCAAGATCACCCATAAAGTGTTTGTAAATGTTGATAAAGTGTTTAGGTAGGTTCTGATAAACAGCCACTACATGAGGTGAAGGAGTTGTATATGTGCTGAAAAGAAACAGCACACGAGTGCTTCTTCCAGCAAAGAGCAAAGTTTCACAAGTGAAGCAAATGTTTTGTAGACTTCTCAAGAATATTTCCTTTTGCGCAAATATCTCCTAGGGGTGCGAAAGAGACTGAATTCCATTTCAACAAGTGGGCTTACTTGAACACTACACAGCTGAGAGTAGATGTAGTGTTGGCAGTTTTAAAATAATAATTTTCATGTAGAAAGCTTGAAGAAATGTCATAGTACATGAGTTCAAGGTACTGTACTAGCAACAAAGCTTGGATTTTTTTTTTGCATCTGTTTGAGAAAATGGCCAACAATTTCTGGCCTCAAACAGGAGTTACTCTATGGTGAGTTCTATGATTCCAGTTTAACACGTTTGGCCTTGTGGGCTTCAAATTAATGAAATGGCTGTAAATAAAATTAACATTTATTATTCTAAATTTCAATTTTTTATTTGCAGTTGGTTTCCATATTTTTCTATTTCTATGAGCAAGCATTAGTTTATTGGAGATGGGAAATGTTTTGGCTCAGGACTCATTATGAAATCATTCATTTTGCACCACCTGGTACTAAGCACATCTAGTCTGAGAAGTCTGAATAATGTCTGGAGCTGACAGTAAATTTGAAAATTATATATATATATAATTAGGGCTGTACACAGGAGCTGATTGCATTCAGAATCACTAGCCAGACTGGCGTGATTTGCTTTGCCTTGTATGAGGTGCAGAGTGAGCCAAAATGGAAAAAAAAACTCATTTATGGAGTGAAATGATACGAATTTACAAATTTGTTTGTATCTCACGCAGAATGAATCTGGAAGAGGCACATATCTGGAAGAGGCCTTTTTATTTGTTTCTTACTTTTGGTTCTCATTTTTATTCCAACTCCCAGAATTCTGGTAGGTGTTACTTACAGACCCTCACAGTTTGAGGTACCTACCTTTAACTCAAATGGAACAGGCCCTATTTTCCTGGCTGTTTCCTGTACTAAAAGCAAACACTAGTCCAGAGCATCAGGAAAAGCCTTTCTCTCAGTCCCACCATCTTCATAAATGTATTTGGTGAAAGTATTGGAGTATGGACAAAGAAGAGACAGGACACACCTCTGAGGAAGAAGTCACTTTACTAACTCAGGGGGTATATGCATGAAGGAATGTGACTTGAGGAAGTAGAAGGCCAAGGGATCACTCTGAGAGTCTCAAATTACAGAATCAATTTGAGGCTCTTTCACTCATCACACCTGATGAGGAATGCACAGAGGAACAACTGGTTCCACTTGGGGATCCCTCCCTCATCACACTTGATGAGATGCAAGAAGGAATAAACTGAAGACCTCTCCCTTAATGTAGTTGATCAGGTGCATGTAGATCAGGGGTGTCCAAACTTTTTGTAAGGAGGGCCAGATTTGGTGCCTGAGAATGTGTGGGGGGCCGGCTGCCCCCCACTGCAAGCCTTGCCCTCTGACCCCTTGCAAGCCCTGCCCACTGACCCCTTGCATGCCTCACCCACTGACCCCTTGTAAATCCCCCAAATAAAACAAAATCCCCCCCACCAAGGCCCAGCCGCCCGTGCTGCCATTCCAGGCTGCCTGAGGCCCCCAAACTAAATAAAATTAAAGCTGGGATTCCAGCTCCCGACCCCCCCAAGCCATGCACGGCCTGGACCAACAGAGCCCCCCCCACAGGGCTTTTCCAGATTGTGCTACTGATCACCAAGGAGGACATGGCACTTGAAGAAGATATGAAAATCACTGGATAGGAGAGATACAGGGGGCAGAGTCAAAGAACTCAGCGGCCACTAATAGATTAATGAATGATTCTGCATAAAATGTATTGGGCTCTGGGACTAGACTGAAAGACGGAACAGAAAACCTGAGTAATAAAAGATAACTTGCTTCCCATGGCTTTTGAAGTTGTGGCAGCTTGTGGCAGCTGTTTTATTTTGGGGGCTTACAAGGGGTTGGTGGGTGGGGCTTGCAAGGGCTCCCAAATTTATTCCTGTGCACAAACTTCCCAGGCAAGCCACCAGACGCTTGCTTGCTCGCTCAAGGTTGCTAGAAATGCAGCCACACCCTTCAACGGGCAATTTCAGTCCATGTAATTGACTGAGCCTCCCTCTCCCACCCCCAACACCATCCCACTAAAAAGCCACTCAATCTCATTTCAATCTCCAGCGCCCAACCCTCTCCCACCAGGGCCACGATCAAGCCAAGGGGAAAGCTGATCAACCCTTTTCTCTGCCAAACGCAGGGCGACCCGAAAAGTCTTGTTGTTGGCTTATCACAGCGGCGTCTGCAGACACACACCCAACCCCACCCATCAACCCTGGGATAATTTCAACCATCACCCCGAGGGGGGAGTTCAGCCCAGATGCTCTGGAGCTCTGGTCGCACCTGAGTTGTGAAAAATTTTCATGTTCCCTCTTCCAGGACAACCCTCCTGGGTGGGTCTGGGTGTGTAGGTGTGGGGAAATCTCGCCCTTTGCCCCCTGGCTGCTCAGACCTTTTTGAAGCCACTCAGGCGCTGTACCCAGTTTTCCATTTCGCGGCGGATCCACCTCCTCCCAATCCTGTTCAGATTACGCGCTTCAACACCCAACGGGTCGCGCTCTGTATCCTGGGAAATGTAGTCCAGTGTTTCCGCCCCACCCACATTCTTCCATCACTTCCTGTATGAGGCATGCACACACCACTACTCCTCCTCCTCCTCCTCCTCCCCCCCCTCCCGCTGTGTCTCCTGGGAGTTATAGTTGGGTTTCTGCTCGATCTCTTCCTGTTACAATTCTTCCATCGAGCATGCTAGCTCAGTAAATACTGTAGGTGGAAGCACGACGTTGAATGGAACAGCCTCTTCTATAAAGGAGCAAAAGTGTCCGGCCTATGGATCGGAGGTCGAAAGGACCAGTTTATTAGGATTTGAGAATAGTCATAGCCGCGGCATCCCATGAGGAAAGGTGATTTATTTTACAGTTTCGCTGCGCATTTCCTTGTATTTATTTTTCAACTGCCTTTCTGCTCAGCCTCTGTTGCGCTCATTCCTCATGATTTATTGCACCATATCAATCTTTTTTTATTCTGTTCATGTAACTATAATTTAACTTCCCATTTATATAAACTTTCTGAGAAGTGAGTTTGTTTTCATTTTGCTGTATAGGAAGAGAATCTGTAACCAAGCCATGCAATCGCGCTGCACCGCCCGGACCAACAGAGCCCCCGCTAGGCCTTTTCCCCCACCTCCCCACCTCCACCTCCACCTAAACAAAATCCTACAGTAGCACACTGCGGTTTGCAGCCCAGCTTAGTTTATTTAAGGAGGGGGAGGGAGGGGGCGGGCCGGCCAGCCGCGGGCCAATAAAAATGGCCCCGTGGGCTGGTCTGATGTAGATGAACAGGCTGCAGGAGAAAGGTTCCTTGTACTAGGTGATTCAGTTATTAGAAATACAGAGGGATGGATTTGTGACATGCGTCCCAGGTAAATTGACGGAAACCATCCTAAAAGATAAAAATAATAGGCACATAGGAGAGAAGTTGGCTGAAAGAGAGCCAACATGGCTTCTGCAAGGGCAATTAATGCCATACTAATCTGTTGGAATTTTTTGAGAGTGTCAACAAGCATGTGGATAAAGGAGATCGTGTTGACATTGTTTATCTAGACTTTCAGAAGGCTTTTGACAAGGTCCCACACCAAAGGCTCTTGAATAAACTTGCCAGTCATGTAATCAAGGGAGAGGTCATGTCTTGGATCAGCAACTGGCTAAGGTACAGGAAACAGAGGGTAGCACTAAATGGACACTTCTCCAAGTGGAGAGAGGTGAAGAGTGGGGTTCCCCAAGGTTCAGTACTGGGACCCCTGCTTTTCAACCTCTTCATAAATGATCTAGGTCAGTGTTGGTGAACCTATGGCACGGGTGCCAAAGATGGCACTTGGAACCCTTTCTGTGGGCACCTGACATCACCCAGGTTAAATTGCTGTATTGGCACTTTGCAGAAATGTTAGTGGCTTTTGAATCGCAATTTGGGTACTCAGTCTCTAAAAGGTTCACCATCACTGATCTAGGTGTAGGAGTAAATAGCAAGGTAGCCAAATTTGCTGACAACATTAAATTAAACAGGGTAGTAAAAAGTGAGAGAGATTGTGAGGTGCTGCAGAGGGATCTCTTGACGCTGGGGGAGTGGGCAAACCAGTGGCAAATGAGCTTCAACATTAGCAAGTGCAGAGTGATGCATGTTGGGGTAAAAAAAAAAACCCAATTACATTAATAAACTGATGGGGTTTGGAATCTCTGCAACAAACCAGGAAAGGGACCTTGGTGTCCTGGTGGACAGCTCAATGAAGGTGTCAACCCAGTGTGACACAGCAGTGAAAAAAGCAAACTCAATGCTAGGAAGGGTATGGAATATAAGTCAGCAAGTGTCATTTTGCCTCTTTATAAATCTATGGTGAGCTCCCATCTAGAGTATTGTGTACAGTTCTGGTCACCATACCTCCAGATGAATATTCACCAGCTTAGCTGACTCCTGACCCATAGGCCTGTCTCCACCCCTTGTGGTTATTGCAACTAATAAAAAGCCTTGTGTCCAGGCTAGCAGTCAGGAGCTGCTGCATGGGACTCGGCCGGCTTGAACCCACTAATGTGTCCATGTGTAGTCAATCCTACAAACCTGTACCCATTGCAGCATCCAAATCAGAGTGGATCCAAGCAATTTTGCCCACTAACTTCCAGGCAGATTTTTCACAGCAGGGGCAGCAGTGTGGTCTGCATTCTCTGCATGCAGGACAACATGCAATGGGCCTTTGACATCTGTAAGAGCTCTTATGACTCTGGGTAGATGCAATGGTGACAGAGAAGAATGACTCCTTCACTGCCACCAGGACCTCAGAGGAGGCCTTCTAGCCCAGGCTTGGTTAAAGTCCCTCCAAGCTTTCTACCATTGCTGCTCCCATCTCTGTCCTACTTGTTTCATCATACACCAGGCATGTCCAAACTTCAGCCCTCCAGATGTTTTGGACCACAACTCCCACAGTCCTTTATCATTTGTAATACAGGCTTAGAATTCTGGGAGTTGTGATCCAAAACATCAGGAGGGCTGAAGTTGGACATGCCTGTCATACACACTCCCTACCAAGAAACCAGGGGGGGCTGTTTGACTCTTCTTATATACTAGAATGCTCTATACATAGTCACATGTTTATACAGTGGTACCTTCCAAATTAAGTTCTGTTAAGCAATTTTTCCTTTATAAAAATTCCCCATATGAATGCATTGAAAATGGAGTAATCCCTAATCACAACCATTTTTACATTGTACGGATTCTCCCCATAGACGATTCTGCTAAGCAAATTTCCCCTATATCCAGAATTTTTATGTTGTACAGATTTTATGTTATACAAACTTTTTGTTATATGAGGGTCCACTGTATTTAATAACACCCTAGGCATGAACAGCAGAGTTTGATAGCCACAATAACTGCTGGATTCCAAAATAATTGTAAACTAAGAAAGTAAATTTTCACATCTCTGATTTTAAAAAAAATACACAATTCCAGATATAACAAACAACACGAAGAGCAAAGGGAATGGTCATTTCAATTTCGACATTTCAGTTGTAGGCTGATAAAATCTTTTCTTTAAAAAACCATGCCCATCTAAAAACAGAAATATATATATCTAACATTTTCTGAAAGGGAGTTCCAGAGATAGTGGCCACTGTAAAAATGAGTTTTAGGGCTATAATCCGAAGTTAATGTTTTCTGGCTGCTATAAAATCAGGTCACAAATAGAATATGCACACAAATTACTTGAAACCTCATGGCTTTTTAGTGCTGCTGAGAACGGTCAACCCCAAACAGCGCAAAGACTTCAGAAAGGCAGTTTCAAGCTGAAGATCTTTGTATGTGCTCACATTGCTTGAACTCAAAGAGGCATTTTCTCCAGTCGTATTTGGGACTCAGCAAAGAAAACCATTGGTGGATCCAGTTTATTAGTGGTCTTATGCTTGACAAGTTTGAAACATTTAAGTTAAAAGTAGTCTTCAGAGGCATCTATGCATGCTTTAGAATGCCCACATTAAAAAAGGAGTACCTTTAACAGATATAAAATTCCCACCTCCACACAAATATTAAAGATGGGAGAACTTGAACATCTGGCAGCTACATAACAGAAACCTGGTGGAATGTGGAGAACCAGTGGGACACAGCAATCCCATGTATAAACTCTATAGAAGGGATAGAGAGGGGTGGGTTGGAGAAGGAGTGGCCATCATAAAATCCAGCAGAATGGAGATTGACAGAGGGTCTGACTCCACCATAGAATCACTGTGGGTTAAACTACCAGGTCCAAAGAGTGATGTGATAGTTGGAGTACTATCGTCCACCAGATCAAAAACTTGAGGGGACCTTGAAATGAGGAGAGAAATCATGGACTAGTAATCATGGGGGACTTTAATTATCCCCACATTGACTGGGCCAATGGCCAGCTCTGGGCAAGAAAGAGAAACAGTCGACTGCTGAATGACTGTGCCTTAGAGCAACTTGTCATGGAGCCCACTCGAGAACAGGCAACTCTAGATCTAATATTGTGTGATACTCAGGACCTCGTCAGGGATGTGAATGTCACTGAGCCTCTGGGGAACAGTGACCATGCTGCAATTACCTTTGCCATGCATGTTGGAGGAAGAGTGTCAACCAAATCAGACATAAACACCCTTGATTTTCGAAGGGCAAACTTCCCTCAGATGAGGAAACTAGTTAGAGAGAAACTGAAGGGGAGGGTTAGAAGAATCCAATCTCTTCAGAGTGCATGGAGCCTGTTTAAAACAACAATAATAGAGGCCCAGCACAAGTGCATACCACAAGGAAAGAAGAGCTCATTTAAGTCCAAGAGGACACCGGCATGGTTAACGAGTGGAGTTAGAGAGGCTCTAAAGCACAAGGAGAGGTCCTTCTGTAAATGGAAATCCTCCCCAAACGAGGAAAATAAAAAGGAACACAAACTCTGGCAAAAGAAATGTAAAAAGATGATAAGGGAGGCAAAGAAAGACTTTGAGGAATGAATGGCTAGCAATATAAAGGGTAATAATAAAAGCTTCTTTAAATATGTTAGAAGTAGAAAACCTGCCAGAGAACCAATTGGGCCTCTGGATGGTGAGGGAGGAAAGGGGGAGGTTAAGGAGGACTTGGACATTGCAGAGAAATTGGAGCCTGTCTTCACGACAGAGGACCTTGAGCAGATTCCTCTGCCTCAGCCCTCTTGACTAAAGAATTAAATCAAATACAGGTTAAAAGAGAGGAGGTTTTAGGACTAATTGATAAATTGAGGATTAACAAGTCACCGGGCCCAGATGGCATCCACCCAAGGGTTATTAGGGAACTGAGAAATGAAATTGCAGATCTCTTTAACGGTTATATGCAACTTGTCTCTTAAAACGGCCACAGTGCCGGAGGACTGGAGGATCAGATCAATTTTTTAAAAAAGGAAGGAGGGGGACCCAGGAAACCAGAATAGCCTTACATCTGTCCCAGGGAAGATGGTGGAAGGCCTCATCCAAGAGAAAATCTTTCCTTTGAGAGAAAATCAGCATGGTTCTGTAAGGGTAAATCTTGTCTTACAAACCTTTTAGAATTTTTTTGAAAAGGTCAACAGGCTGGAACTCTGGACAATACCAAAGGCTGCTGAGAAAATTTAGTCAGGGGATAAGAGGGCAGGTCCTCTTATGGATTGAGAACTGGTTGAGATCCCGGAAACAAAGAGTAGGTGTCAATGGAAATTTTCACAATGGAGAGAAGTGAAAAGCGGTGTGCCCCAGGGCTCGGTCCTGGGACCGGTGCTTTTCAATCTGTTCATAAATGACCTGGAGACAGGGATAAACAGTGAGGTGGCCAAGTTTGCAGATGACACAAAACTTTTCCGTGTGGTCAGAGAAGATTGTGAAGAGCTCCAGAAGGATTCCAAACTGGGGGAGTGGGCTGAGAAATGGCAAATGCGTTTTAATGTAACCAAATGTAAAGTAATGCATATTGGGGCAAAAATCCAAACTTCATCTATCAACTCATGGGCTCTGAGTTATCCGTGACGGATCAGGAAAGAATCTTGGTGTGTTGGTGGACAGCTCCATGTCTCCCCAGTGTGTGGCAGCAGAAGAAGGCCAATTTGCTAGGATTATCAAAAGGGGATTGAAAATAAAACAGCCAACATTATAATGCCGTTATACAAAACAATAGTAAGGCCCCACCTGGAGTATTGTGTACAATTCTGGTTCTCAAGAAAGACATAGTGGAACTGGAAAAGGTGCAGAAGAGAGCGACTAAAATGATTACTGGGCTGGGGCACCTCCTTTATGAAGAAAGGCTCTCAATTGGGCCTCTTTAGTCTGGAAAAATGCTTGAGGGGGATATGATTGAGACATACAAAATAATATTTAGAGGGAGCTCTTCTCCCTCTCTCAAAATACCAGAACTAGGGGACATACATGAGTGCTGGGAGAGTAAGAACTGACAAAAGAAAATTTCTATGGAACTCCCTGCCACAGGATGTGGTGATGGCATCTGGCCTGGATGCCTTCAAAAGGAGATTGGACAGATTCCTAGAAGAAAAGTCCATCACGGGTTACAAATTTAGGCTTTAAACCAGGGTAGTTCAGCCAGATAAATCAGGAGACAGATATCTAGTCTCATGCGCTCCCAAACAATCTGGTGGGGATGAGATACAGGAAGCTGGACTAGATGGGCCTTTGGCCTGATCCAGCATGGCTCTTCTTATGTTCTTATGTTCTTATGTTCAAATATTAGAGTGTTGTCTTCCACTACACTCATGTCTCTGTGTGTGTGCACATATCTACTCGTGTATACAGTCATACTGCAGTCTCGGTATATCGTGGGACTGCAGTATATGAAGGCAATGGCCACTGGGGCAGTCTGTGTAGGCCTGTTTGTGGCCTCCTGCACTTACCTCAGGCCTGGCACTGCCCCAAGCAGGCCTCCAACAGGCTTCTTGGGCCTGTTAGAGGCCCCAGAAGCGGTTCCCGGCGAACCGGAATTTTGAAAGACTTCAATGTTGGAGGCCTATTCAGGGCAGCACCAGGCCTAAGGAAAGTGTAGGAGGCCCCAAACAGGCCCCTAGTCTCAACCCAAACCAGAATCCGCATAATACGGATTTCCCTTTATCACAGGTCAGTTCGAGTTCCAAACTCTGACAATAAACGGGGGATTACTGTATTTGCATTCATGCATGGATCTGCTATTTTACTTATTTGTTATCACCATTAAAGAGTACTCTCCCTCCATGACAGATTCCAACCACTGATATCATTAGGAGCCACAGTAATCAAAGCAAGTCACTTAACTTAGAGCTACGCAACCCTATGCCCATGAGTGCTTTGGAGGTCTTTGCTTTTCTACTTCTCTCTATGTTAAATGCTTTGAAGTTATATTTGACCATATGGCAACCATGATAAACATTTTCAAGGTATGTCGGATATTTAAAGAGCAGCCATAAATCAGTGAGTTTCCTTCGAACAATATGGATCTGAACCCAGGTCTTCTGAATCCTAGCACAGAATTGTGTCCACCATGCCCTATAGGATGTCATACACTTCTTCATAAGACTATAAAGTTGACTTCAATGCCTCTGCATGGAACAACCTGTGCTGTTTAATTGCATAGGACCCTAGATTTTGGATCCTATGTAACTTGGCCATGTGCTCAACTGATGCCTTCCTATTTTCTCCATATCTTCCAGCAGAGTATATAGAAGAAACATAAGATGATAAAACTGGGCAGAACAAAGTCACAATCTCTAGATGTGCCCTCTCTCTCTCTCTCTCTCTCTCTCTCTCTCTCTCTCTCTCTCTCTCTCTCTCTCTCTCTCTCTCTCTCTCTCTCTCTCTGTAAAACAAACAAATAGCACCATACATAGAATGGATAATCTCAGTTTCCCAGCTGTTGATCCTTATGCAGTCAGGATCACCATTACCAAACAGGCCTTGGGTAGCTACAGTATCCCCCAAAACAGAGGTGTGAGTGTGTTGGGTTCTTTGCTTTGTAATTTCAATTGCATTGCATCTGTATTTATTTCAGGTCCTTCTTTTTCTAAAGTGTATTGAGGTTATTTGCTTGTTTTGCCTTGGTATTTTTTTTTAAAAAAACTGGATAGAATCCATGTGGTTATTTGATAAGTGTTTTCTTTATGCACTTGTCCAGCAAGGATAGGTATCTGTTTCCTGGCCTCATTATCACATGCCAGTCTTTCCCAGTTTGCACAACGTTGTGCATGTAATGGGCAACCCAGGGAGTATAAATGGGATAATTGATGCTACTGAAGGCAGTTTTCTTCAACAGGGTTTTAGGCCCTGTGTTTCAGTATACTGTAATTGTGGCACTGAGTGCCTTGGAATCATGCCCTGAGATGAAAGGAGTTGTCAGTGAGTTCAAAGGAATAGCAATGAGTTGAGCAATGAATATTCACCAATATTTGGCATGTTTTAGCATATTATTCATTGGTTATTCATATGAGGAATGTTGAATGGGTTTCTTACATGCCAGGTTTAACTAGAGATGATATGAGTCAGTCTTGACTGAATCACAGAATCAGAGAATGCTGAAGCTGGAAGAGGCCTATTAAGGCCATCAAGTCTAATGCCCTACTCAGTGCAGGAATGCAACTCAAAGGAAATTTGACAGATTGTTGTCCAACTTCCTCTTCCAATGCCTCCTGCATTGGAGTACTCACCATTTCTCAAGGTTCCATTGATGTACTGCTCTAACATTTTTCCTGATATTATGGACTCAAAAATTACTTACTTTGGGGGCACCAAAGTAGTGGGGGTACCTTCAGAAAGCAATTTTAGGGAACCCCCTGAAATTTAGAAACATTTGGGGGTAAGAGGGCTGAGTTATGAAGCTTCAAAGGGGGTGCCCCTAGGGGAAAAACCTTTTAAATGGAATCATATGGGAATCGGCAGCAGCCTTATCTCCTGCCCGATCAGCTTTGGAGTAGAAGGTTTTTTTCCTAGGGGCACCCCCTTTGGAGCTTCATAACTCAGCCCCCTTACCTCCAAATGTTTCCAAACTTCATGGGGTTCCCTAAAATCACTTTCTGAAGGTACATCTGCTACTTTGGGGGCCCAAGGTAAGTAAATGTTGATTGCATCATTTTAAAAATAATTTTTGAGCACATATATTTTTTAAAAAAAATATACTCAAAAATTGCTTAATGTTGGGGGCACCAAAGTAGCAGGGGTACCTTCAAAAAGTGAGTTTAGGGAATCTCCTGAAATTTGGAAGCATTTGGTGATAAGGGGGCTGAGATATGAAGCTCCAAAGGGGGTGCCCCTAAACCTTCTCATTGAAATCATATGGGAAGCGGAGGAACCACTGTTGCAGGACTTGCTTTCTGCTCCCCTCCCCAAGACATCTGAGCACCTAATTTTACCACACAAACCCCAAAGTGGGAAACTTATTGACTTGAGTATAAGCTGAGGACATTTTTTTCAACCAAAAATAAGGGCTGAAAAACTCAGCTCATACTTAGAATATACAGTAACTGAAATTTGGTTTCCTCTAACCTAAACACATTATTATATGTCCTGCATTCTTGGATGATCAAGAACAGACCTTGCCCCTCCTCCGTATGACAGCCTTTCAAATATGGCGGAAGGTGCTATCATATCTTCCTCACTCTTCTTTTCTCAAGGCTAAACGTGACCAGACTGTTCAGTCTTTTGTTAGGGCTTGGTTTCCATTAGACATGGGCACAACCAGAAAAAAATGACGTTTTGAGTTTTCATTTTTCGGAACGGGTCCATTTCGGGTCGTTTCCGTTTGTCGTGAAATTTTTCAAAAATTTGTCGTTTCCGTTTGTCATTTGTCGTTTCCACCACAATTTAGTGCGATTTCACTTTCCAGAGCATAGGGGTGTCCCGCAATCAGGGCCGGCGCTAGGTGTTTTTGCACCCTAGGCGGCGGGCAGGGGGGGGCGGATGGCGGGAGGAGGTGCGGGCGGGCGGTGGTGGCAGGGGGGCATGGCTGGGCGGTGGCCGCGGGCGGGCGAGTGGGCGGGTGGCGGCACGGGCCATAGGCGGGTGGCGGCACGGGCGGACGGGCGAGTGGGCAGTTAGGATATCACTTAGGATAGAGGTTCTGTTCTTGGCTTGCACCCCAAAAGTGTGTGTGTGCCAGCAAATTGAAGTTGGGAAAAGAGAAAATAAATGGTGGTAGTATATAATATATTTTTAAAATAAATCCACACCTCCCCCTTTATCCAATATCAGAAAAAAAATCCTCAAACTGCCAGAGGAAAAATAAAGAATAAACTGCTATTCCCTTCAGCAGACAAAGCTGCAGGGAGTCAAAGAAATTATTTTCTAAAATCAATTCCCTCCCTGCCTGCCTAACTTAAATCCTAAAGCCTCCAGGCTCCCTCCTCAATCTCGATCGGATCACACCAGCACCAGCAGCCAGCCCTCCTCCCTCAACCATATCCATACACCGACCCGACTGCGATTTCTGGAAGGTGCCTCGGCTTTTTATGCCCTCCAAGACATCCAGAAGTGTCAGTCAAAAACCTGGCGATGCAATTGGTGGAATGATTCAAACAATTTGCATGGTCCCATCCCATGCCCAGACCAAATGGGCAGGTCTAAAAAAATAAAAAATAAAATACAGTGGACCCTTGTATAATGTACAGCTTGTACAACGGAAAAATTCCATCACCACTACCCCCCCCCCCGCTCCAACACGGGAGCAGGCAGTCTCTGGGGCTCTTAACCAAAGATGCAAGCTGGCCATGGAGGAGAAGGAGGCCCAGGCCAGCCCGCTGAGCCCGGCTGGGCACCCACAGCAGTGGTGGCTTTGGCGGGGGAGGAGGAGGAGCTCTAGGTCAGCCCGCTCAGCTTGGCCTGCGCACCCACAACAAAGCTTCCTCAGGGATGGCCGCTCCTCTATTTTCCTTCCCCCTTTCCATCTCTCTTTCTCTTTTCCCTCCCCACAACTGCACCTCATCTCCTCCCGAACTGAGGCCACCTGATGGTGCTTTGGATCAGTGCTCCCGGAGCTGGCGCCAGCAGAGGAGGTGGTGGAACGTGCCCAGGGTGGGCGGTGCAGTTGGCCCGTTTGCGGAGCCTGAGTCTCTGGCTGCTGCTGCTGTTGCTCAGTCCTGCAGGTGGTTTCACTTTCCCCCTGAGCAGCAGCAGCAGCAGAAGCAGCAGAAGCACCTCTGCCGTCCCTTCCTCCTTTGTCTCTCTCCCCGCCCCTTATTCATGAGTTGGAGCCTGTGCTCCGCAGGCTTCAACTCGCTGTTCCTCGCTGAGAGAGAGAGAGAGAGAGAGAGGAGAGAGAGAGCAGGGAAGCTAGTGAGTGCCAGATGTAAAACTTCTTCTGCCCAGCAAGGCAAAGGAACAAGAGAGAGTGCAAGCACACGCACACGCACACACCCACACTAGATCCCTTGGGGCGACGGAGATCCGCATCGGAGGGGGGCATCCAACAACTGCATGCTGAGCCCAGAAGAGACAAGAAGAAGCAGGAAGAGGCATGGGGAGCTGCACCAGGAGCAACAGCAGCAGCGCGCGCACACACACCGCTTCCCTGCCTCCCAGGGCTTTGTGGCACCTCCTCCATCTCCTCCTCCTCCCCGCTCATTCCCTCCTAGTGGCTGCCTAGTAGCAGCAGCCAGCAGACCCGCGGGAGAACTGTCGGGGCTGTGAGCGATTGGGGAGGGGGGATGGACCGGGCAAAGGAGGAGAGGAAGTGAGCCACAAATTCCGTGGTTGCTCGCTCAGGGCTGCACCAGAATTCTTACAAAAAGAAACCTCGCGCCCCCACAATTGTATAATTGCTTTTCTTCCTGCCCCCATGGCCATCTGGTGCGGCCTCTCTTTTCTCCTTGCAAAAGGACGGAGGTGGTCCTCCGGAGCCTGCCCCCGGACAGCCCTGAGGTAGGACATCAAAGCTGGACAGCCCTGGTTTTGGCTATGCATTGGAACGGATTAAATCTCTTTTCAATGCATTCCTATGGGAAATTGCAATTTGTACAATGGAAAATTTGTATAACGTAATTTCATTTGGAATGAATTAATTACGTTATACAAGGTACCACTGTAAAATAAAATAAAATCAATACAACGTTTTATTGCTATAAAAACCCACTGCTGCTTCTATAAAAATTCAGGCATTTAAAATAAATAAATTTCACATGTTTCTGTGGTGATTTGGTGTGTTTTTTGACCATGATTTTAAAAGAAAAATTGTGGTCGCCATTTTGGATCTCCCCCCACCGCATGGCATGCAGCAAGACAGATGACGAGGATGACCCCCCAGCCTGGTGCAAGCAGCCCAGGACAGGAGAAGAGGGGGGAAAGGCCGGGGACCCCCCAGAAACCACCCCTCTGGTAGGTGACAAAGCCTCAGGCAGGCATATTTTCACCTGCTTTTTTGGCCGGGAGTCGATTTTTTTAAAAAAACTTTTAAAAACTTTTTCTGTGGTTTGCATCGCGCGATCACCGCAATGCCACAAATGGAAACGAAAAACCTGACCAAATTTTTCTTTTTTTGGTTCGAGTTCGAGTTCTGACAGCTTAATTATCATTACCGTTTCCGTTATGTAATGGAAACGATAACTGAAAACAGAAACGACAATTTCGCCGAGTTGTGCCCATGTCTAGTTTCCATTCCTCTGGCTATCTTTCTTGCCCTCCTCTGAATTGGTTTCACTTTGTTGTTATCCTTCTTAAATTGTGATGTCCAGAACTGGACACCATACTCCAAATGAGGCCTAACAGTGCTGAACAGTGGGCTATTCCACTCAGTTTTTGTGTCATCTGCAAATCTGACAAGCATTCGCTGCAACCTCTCATCCACTTCATTAGTAAAAATGTTGAAGATCACAGGCTGCACAACTGAAGTTCTTGGTATCCCACTTGCTGCCTTATCCCAGCTTGAGAAGGAGCTATTAGTATGCATTCTCTGGGTAGGATTATTTAACCAACTGTGTATCCACCTGATATCAATCACACACCTATTTAGCTTTCTAATCAGAATATCATGGGACACTTTGCCAAAAGCTTTGCTAAAATAAAGATATATTACACCAGAAAGCCTGGTTTGGAATGGAGGGGGACTCTGGCCGAGCGTTCCATAGTGGTCCCTGCCTGAATGCTGGGAAATGGCTGGAACAGCAAATCCTTTACAAGCAGTAAGCTCTAGTTCAGTGATGGCAAACCTTTTAGAGACCGAGTGCCCAAACTGCGATTCAAAACCCACTAATATTTTTGCAAAGTGCCAATGCAGCTACCAGGTGGCTGTGAAGGGGCAATGTCGGGTGCCCATCAAAAGGGCTCCAAGTGCCACCTTTGGCACCCATGCCATAGGTTTGCCAACACTGCTCTAGTTTCACTCTTCAGAACCACCATGTAAGAGATCCTGCCCGAATCCCTCAAAATTCAACTACCCATCATCGTTGACAAATAGAGTTGGTCACTTCATCTTTGTAACTCTAGGGCAGAGATGGTGAACCTTTGGTACTCCAGATGTTTTGGACCACAACTCCCACAGTCCTTTGCCATTGGCAATATAGGCTTGGAATTCTGGGAGTTGTGGTCCAAAACATCTGGAGTCCCAAAGGTTCGCCATCACTGCTCTAGGGTATGAACACAAACTGCAACAACCTTCCCGGGAACCAGCCCACCCACTTATCAGGCTTTGTGTGGTGCAAGGCTCCATCCTCTTTGCTGCATCATCCCGGACTGCACTGTAAGGATGGGACGGAGCATCTCCCTGCTCAGCCCAAGAGTGATCTGCTAAACAGGGAGGCAGGGAATGGCTGGCTGGCCTGTTTCCAGGATTCACTGGAGCAAAGAGGAACATGGAACCTTGAGCCACACACAGCCCAATAATTGGCCAGGGTGGAGCGTACTGGGCAGTATCCTATGGATACAAATACAAAGTACCCAACTCTACTAACAGCAGCACTTGGTTACATGAGTCAACAGGCTGTTTCAGTATAAGACTACTTCTTTCTCTCATCCCTGATATCAGGGCATTCATGCTGGTCCCAACAGAACAAAAAGAAGATTTAGAGGTCAGATTATCCTTCCCAGTGACTCTGGATGTTTCAAATCCATCTTCCTTCTTGAGGCATTAAAAGTGTAAGAGGGAAACAATCTACATTTCTTCCATTCATTTTTGTTGGTCATAAGATGTATGGTACATGGGGTTGGAGGTCCTTCCACCCAGGTTCCCTCGGCCAAGCTGCGAGGTCCCAGTGCATCATCAAAGGGAGCTACTAGTAAGTAGCCTCTGAGTAGTTTCTACCCAGAAAACTCTGGGGCCATTGCGATAAGTTGGATTGACTTGACAGGACACGGTTATCACTAGCCAATATCCTAGACCAATGGTCTTCAACAAGATGTTCTTGAACTGCAGTTCTCAGGAATTCCAGCTAGCAGAGCTCATGGTGAAGGCTTCTGGGAACTGCCAAGAATACCTGACTTACTCAAGGTTGGGGACTACTGTCCCAGACTGTTGGTTCCCAATCTGTGGTCCCCAAATGTTCTTGGGTATAAATTCCTAGAAGCTTTAACCACTAGCTGCGCTGGCAAGGATTTAGGGGAGCTGCAGTCCAAGAACAACATGAACACCCATGGTTGCAGACCACTGTCCAAGATGACACCTGGAAACTAAATTGTCTGTTCTTCTAATTCTTAACACCTTAGCTATAATCCTTTTGTCTGCTGATCTGGAAAGCAATTAAAAGGATACTATCTCCAACAAGAATTAATGCATGTCTGTGGCAGATGACAACCTGGAGTTTGATCTGCTACTAAGTGGTCCAACTTTGAAGTCTAAAACAATGAGCAGTGATGGTAAGGTATCGTTTCCGTAGTAATGACATAATGGTTTTATTCTTCCCAATCTGATTGTTTTCTGAGCATTATTGCTGCAAGAGATAGTGCTGTTAGTATTGCTACTTCTGGTGAACTCCAGCCGTGAAGTTTGATAGGCACATCCAGTATTATGTTCAGACTACAAATTTGGGGCTGGTTATTTGAAAATCTATGTTAATTGCTATCCTCACTCATTCATGTTAGTTAAGGAAATGTATAATTCCAGTAGTTTGCCTCATAGCACAGCATACTTAAATGGATTTTCCAAACCCCCTGCAAGCAATAAAATGACTCATGTTTTTGCAATATTCCAGAGCAATATTAGAAGCAACAGGATTCTTCCTGTGCTATATTGGATAAAATATAACAGAGAAAGGGGAGGGTTTTAAGTAGTTAAAGTTGCAGGCTTTTTTTTTTTCTTTAGCTGCAAAGCAGAAATGCTGGAGTTTACAGCCCAGAATAGCTTTACGTTCCCTAAATTTGACCACCCATTTTTCTCTTCAGCTGGCACTTTCAGTCTCAATAACTCACTCTGAAATATTAATAGCATAAAGCAGGCCTGCCCAACAGGTAGACCGGGGGCTACCAGTAGCCCACAAAGGGTTCAAAAGTAGCCCACCACCCATCAATAAAAAAGTGAGGGGATAAGTTCTCCACTCCTCCCTCCCCGACCCCAAGGACCGCGACTGCCCCAGCAAAGTTCTGGGTCTGCCAGCCCACTGTCTCAGCCAAGCAGAGCAGTTCAAGGGCCATGGTGTGTTCCCATGCTCCCCCCCCCAGTTGGCCAGGTGATCAGCACCTCAGCCTGTTCAAAGTGGGACAGCCCTGGCTTAGACAAACTTCTTCCTGAGAATGAAATAGGAATCCCTTATAGCATGTTGAAGTTTTACATGCATATAAAAAATGACCAGTGCAAGTATGCTATGCATTGTCTTATTTTCAATGCATTCCTATGGGAAAACGCTGCTCTATTTACAAAGATTTTTACTTATGAGCGCGTGCTCTGAATGGATAAAATTCGTAAGTAGAGGTTTTAGTGTAGTAGCCCTCAGGTACTTTGGTCCAAAAAAGTAGACCTCGGCCTGTTCAAAGTTGGACAGCCCTGGCATAAAGAATAAAAAAACATTATCTTTACTTACAATTGTGACTAGATCACAGAGCTCCAATACATATGGCTGATTGCTTTCTTCTTTTCTCCTAACTGTAAGATAATTCTCTCAGGTCTTTTTCTTTTGCACCAGAAAACTTGCACAAATCCTATGCATCATTCCTGCACAGGATGCCCTGGAAAGGAGCCTCAGGCACAACAGACCTAACAGTGGGTTGCAAAGACGCACAGGTGAAAGATGGGAGAAAATGGTAGCGGGACATGGGGAAACAAGACCAGGAAACAAGACCAGGGGAAGGAAGGAAATCTTGCTGGCACAGACTTGTCAGGAATTCTGACAGCACAGCAAGACTCTGAAAATTAACAAGAACTGGAGGCTTTTTGAGCGCTCATCATATCTCTAGTACCGAACAAGTTTATGATTTGTCCAAACACAGCTCTTGGATTACAAATGCACAGTAATCAGGCTTTTGTAAATGAGAACCAACAGTCATTAGCATTTCACACAGAGCTCTGCAAAGGCTAAATTTCTTACGTTATTATCAAGAGTACACAGAGTGTTCTGTGTGCAAAGCCCCTTACATTTAGAGCCTAAAGCAGCTCCCTTGATTTACTGACTAGTGGCTACAATTCCCCTTGATTAGGGAGGCCACCAGGGTCTCACTGGTACCAGGAGCAAGAGCTTGATTCCCCTCCCAAGGCATCTCAGTTATAAACACCCCAGAATATCCCCAAAGGCCCTCCTCCTTCCAGTTTCTGCCACAGGTCCTCCTTCCTTGGAGGTTTTTAAGCAGAGGCTGTATGGCCATCTGTCAGGAGCACTGTGATGGGGGTTCCTGCATGGCAAGGGGTTCGACTAGATGGCCCTTGAGGTCTCTTCCAACTCTGTGATTCTATGATTCTGTGATTCTATGATTCATGAGGCTACCTGGGGACCAAAGAGATAGGACAAGGAAAGGCAGACATATGGCCTTTACTTCAATTTCCAGATTGACATAATCTATAAACAGCTCTTCTACACACATTAATCAACAGCTCCTCTATAGCCTTCACAGCTCTGTTTTTTAACCTTTTCCCCAATGTGTCTTTGAAGATTCTCAGTCATCCAGGTTCATTTAACTGGGAGTTCAGTCATGGCTACTGGACTTCTTTTTTGAGAGATAGAAACGTTTCGCTGTTCATCCAAACAGCTTCATTGGTTCATCGGTCAAACAGCTTTTTCCCAGTGGGGATCCTGAGTGCCCCATGGAGCTTCACCATACAGTTTGGAAACCCTTGGCTAAGATATAAAAGACCAAAACACTATTCTTAATGCTCTGAGTAGATATGCATGTGAATAACAAAAACAACAACAGCAACAACAAACTTCATTTAAAAAAAAATCAACAAGTTATATTTATACAAATCAGTGTTCCTGATGAATGCAAATTGCTGAATTTTTGGTGCTTTTTAATTCTTTGGGCTATAAAATGTCCCCTAAGGCACCAAGAGATACCAACATTGCAGGGAAGCTTCTCCTGACATTCCTCTGCAACCCCTCCAAGTGTGAAGATTGGGATTCCTAAAGCAGGCTTCTAATGGGCACTTTCTTTGGTGGAGCGACTTTGTGGGAGTATGATTTCGATATCTGAAACCAAAGCTTCAACTATTCTTGAGGGATTGTAGAGGAGTATTAGGGAAAGGATCCCTGCCTGCTTGGTGTCTTTAGGTGCCTTGGGGGGCATTTTGTTGGGTTTCAAAATTAAAAATTAATTTACACTGGTGCATCAATTTGTCAGAAAAATGTGTCAATTCTTTATTTGCGATTTGTTGACCTTGATGAATTATGAAGCAAAATGACTTACTGTTTTTTTTCTGATCTTTGCCCATCTCTAGCTCTGAGTCATTTATGACAGTTGCTTTCTGCTGTGGTAGAGAAGGAAGCAGCAAAATGTTTTCTGTACTCTTTAGACGACCAGGCAGATTCACCTTATCTTGCCTGAGATGATCAAATCTGTATTTTCGTATTTCTTAAACAGTGTGGTTTCATAAATAAATGCTGACAGTGCTGCTTCCCTAGATCTGTTTTCATGTATTTATATATGTACTTGGAATTGACAACATCCCACCTCCGAGGCTTTCGGTGTGCAATTTAATCTTTAAGATTTAGGGCTGTGCTGACAGGGAAAAAATCCTCTGGAATTAACAGGTAACAAACTCTGTTCACCTTCTCTGAAATGAAAGGCCAGAAATAACTAGAGACTTGATAAGGCACAGGAAGTGTTGGCCTCACATCTGTGAAGTGAGTAAATAGAGCAGAAAAGGAAGGGGCATGGCCAGGTCTTCTCACATGACTAGAAGAGGGAACAAGCTTGATTTGGAAGCTTTTCTGCAGAACCACAGCATAACTGAGTCGGGAGGGGCCTGTAAGGCCATCATGTCTGACCCCATTCTCAATACAAGAATCCAAATCAAAGCAGCTCATGGTTATCCAATTTTCGCTTGAGTGCTTCCAACATTGGAACCCTAACCATCTCCTGAGGTAACTGGTTCCATGGTTATTTTGCTCCATTCAGAGTCCCCCCCCCCGATATTCACACAAAATCCTGTAGTTTGAGTCTATGATTCTGTATCCTGCATTCTGGGGTGACTGAGTAACATATCCTGCCCCTCTTCTGTAGGATCACCTTTCAAGTATTTGAAAAGTGATGTTAGGGATAACTTTAGGACAGGCATGCCCAAACTTTGGCCCTCCTGATGTTTTGGATCACAACTCCCAGAATTCTAAGCTTAGATTGCCAATCACAAAGGACTGTGGGAGTTGTCCTGGAGGACTGAAGTTTTGACATGCCTGCTTTAGCTGATGGTTGGTGTGGAGGGGAGTGATAGGAAATAAAAAGAAGGAAGCTTTTTAGTGGAAGCATCCCCCCTGCTACAGCAGCATCAGATGTCAACTCATATAAAGTATCAGTTCAGGAACACAAACATTTCCAATTTATAAATATCTGAAGACCTATCAATATACAGTGGAGGCATATTTTGCTCATTCATTGATTTACTGTGGAAATATCAGACAGTGAAAGGTAGTGTGATCTGCAGGTGACACCAGTTCCCCAACGGCATAGTCAGAACTTTAATGAGGTTCTAACCTCTGCCAGGTTAACATAAAGTCCCATGGTTAAGTTTTGAAACAAAGCTTGAATTCCATGGCAACGTTTTGTGATGGTTGCAAAGGATAGTGCAGCTTTCTCTTGCTGCCAGATTGTCACAATAGAGAGCATAGTGGAGAGAAGATCAACCCCAAAATTTGAGTTATGAAATCCCATGGCGGTAAAATGTTTAGATTTTACTGGTGCAACTCATTATATGAGTTTTTCAAAAGTAACTTTAAAAGTACATCACTGTGTTCTCTAATGTGTTATGGCATCACTAGATGGTCCCCAGATCCATCTTGTTTGCTGGTAAATTGCCAGTTTAAAGACCGGTGGTGAGAAATGAAGATAGTGTTCCTGTTTTCCTATAAATGATCAATTTAGAATAGGAGAGAGAGGTGGTGAAACGGATCTTCAAAATTACTTTAATAGAATCATAGAATATTTAAACTGGAAGGGCCTTATAAGTCTAACTGGTGGCTGTCTAGTTTTCTCTTTAACACCTCCCCGCTGGAGCACCACAGAGGTAATTAGTTACATTGTCGGACTTCTCTAACATCTGGAAGTTGAATCATGGCAACTGGACTTCTTTTCATGTGAGACTGAAATGTTTCACTACTCATCCAAGTAGTGGATATAAATTATATAAATTGGAGGCCTTGCACTAACTTTACTTAGACTGACAAAGCTACTTGGATGAGTAGTGAAATATTTAGATCAGCCACGTCCAAACTTCGGCCCTGCAGGTGTTTTGGACCACAACTCCCAGAATTCCAAGCCCGTATTTCCAGTGGCAAAGGACTGTGGGAGTTGTGGCCCAAAACATCTGGAGGGCTGAAGTTTGGACATGCCTGGTTTAGATCTCACAAGAAAAGAAGTCCAGTTGCCATGATTCAAATTCCAGGTTCCTCTTCAATGTATAGATGGGGTGGGAAATCCACATCGAGTACATCAAGGGACCTTATTTAGCCAATTAGGAGCTGTACAGAAAGGTGTGCCCATTTATATTTGGTGGTAAACAAAATTTGGGAGTATCTAATACTTTAACAGAAAGGAAAATTTGAGTGCAGCAATAGGAATCTAGCATCAAGGCTCTGTGTTCCAATAGCACCAAATGATTGTCTATTAATATTCTTCCTTGGACCATGGGAGGGAGAGGCACAACACAATGTGTTCAATACAAGGGACTTGCCCCGATGAATTTGAGAGCTGTCCTTTTGTCAGTGATAAATTAAAATGTGCAAAAGATCTTTTCAAAGAGGAGGAGTAATTATGGAAATGATTCTCAGCAGATGCATTTCAACTCAGAAAAAAATATCAAAAATAAATTACTTCAAGAAGTGCCTCTAAGTCAGATGCTTAGGTTCGAATCCACTTTAAAGCTTGCTGGGGGGGGGCACACAATGTGTAGCCTGCATACTGTAATTAAACTGTACACCGCCCAGAGACTACTTGAAGTGGTATGGGGCGGTATATAAGCAGAACACTTTGCTTTAAAAACAGATCCCAGTGCCTATAAAGCTACCTGGGCTGTCCCTACCCTTTGGCAAAGAGAGGCAAAGGCCTCGAGTGGCAGAATGGTAGATGTAAACAGGCCTTCAGCTCATCTGTTGAAAGGCAATGGCTGCCTATAGCCCTTGATCTATATTAACATACACACACCTTTAAACTACTTTGCTTCTTTAAGTTTTGCAGAGGATACATCATCTTGTCAGCTGTCATTCCAGCCGATTTCAACAAAAAGAGACAGAAAGGGGCACCATTTTCTTCTTTGCCTCAGTCAGCAACATGTTTTGGGCTGGCCCTGCACCTTACTAGAATGGGTTGGGCAAAATGATGTCGGACAGCCTGATTGTAAATTCTCCCCGACACCTCAGGCACCACACAACCCCAATTTAATAAACATTGTTAGGACTAAAAGGAGGCAGAGTTGACATGTTAAGCCATTTTTGCTTTGAGACATTGGGAGTGGGGAACTGAGGGAAAAGCAACAGAAAGTGAAAGCATATACATATTTTTTGTTAGGGGAAAATGCGTCTTCTGCCTTCTGAGTCGAAGCAGATCACAGCAGAAGAACAAAACTCAAGACTTGTCCCAGGAGCAAGAGGTAGTAAAGAATGGGTCTATTGGAGGAAGAGGGCGATTGGATGGTAGTTTGACAAGTTGTCCGATGCCAAGCCAGGTTTCTTTAAAGTGGGCTTCACCACTGTCTCCTTCAGGTGAGAGGGAAAAATCCCTTCCCTGAAGAATGCAGTAGAAATGACAGAAGCCCACTCTGGCATGCTCCCTCTAGCAGACTTGATAAGCCAGGTTGGGCAAGGGTTGAAGGGGGAAGCCGTGAGCCTACAATAAACCAGTGCCCTGGAGGCCTCAGCTGACGAAACAGGCCCAAACTCGACCAGACAAGGAGACGGAGGGGTACAGTACTTGGGATAATTGAGAAAAGGTTAGAACAATTGAAGTCTAAACCAGTTTGGATGGCCTCAGATTTAGTGCTAAAAAGCTGCAAATAACTCACTAGTGAAATCACTAGGAGGAGGCCTAGACTGACCAGGATTGTTGAGGTCTCGAATCACCCGGAACAACTCTGCCTGGCAGTTCGAGGCCACACCAATTCTCAGGGAGGCATAGGATCTTTTATCCCTAAGTGGATGAGGAAAAATTAAATAAATGATTCAGCAGCCCTGAAGCAAGCTACTGTCACAAACAGCAGCCAAAAAGCAAGCTACTGTCACAAACAGCAGCCAAAAAGCAAATTAATGTTGCAAAACAGCAGTTGTAAAGCAAGCTACTGTAACAAAACAGCAGTTTGGGGAGGGATGGAGGGAGGTGTTCTCTCTTATCCACTGTTTTCATTATTCACAGGAAGGCCTGGAACTAATAGCCAGTGGATACCAGGGTCCTACTGTACAAAAGAGTATGGGAAACAAACAAGAAGAACTGGAAATCTTAGTTCAGGAGGGAAAATAAGACTTTGATTTGTATTCCTGTACTGAACAGGGGTTGGATTCGGTGGCCTCATAGGCCTTTTCGAAATCTACTGCCCTATGATTCTGTGATGGTTCTAGTCAGAGACAGTTTGGGCATTTCAAATAAATTAGTTGGACTTTTTAAAAAAAAAATGAACAAATGGGATTCAAATACATAGTCAATGGAACAAACAAAACAACAGATGTGAAAATCAAACCCCTCCGTAGCATCCTTGCATGCTAGTAAATATAGACCACTGTCTTCTAGGGTGCACCTGTTCAAATACGTTTCATACCATGCTTCTTTTCCTTCCTACCAAATTAAGCACAACAAATGTTTTCCTGTTTTTGTTTCCTGGGACACGGAGAAGAAAGGGGTTGGCAAGCATTTATCAGGCCACAATACATGACTCACAAACAGAACAAGAACAATATGCAACTGGCAGATTGTACTCTTGGCAGGTTAACACTATGGAGGATTGCTCAAAACCCTTTCTCCCCCTGCTCCCGGCACAATCCCCTTGAAACCAGAAACACTGGAGAGTAAATACCCACTGTGCATGTTGGATCAGCTCTTGGCAAAGTTACTTCCTTGGGGTAAAACTTTCCCAATCCCCAAGGCAGCATAGGTACAAGCTGTTCTGCTTGGTGCATTCCACACTGGGGATTTTGAAATTTATAGTTCGCGAAAATAACATTTGCAAGATCTGATGCAAATCACCATGCTTCCATTTCTTGTCTAGGGGATATATGCAGGTACTAGAGATGGGCACGAAAAGAAAAATGGCGTTTCCGTTTTTCGTTTGTCGTTTAGAGGTCTGTTTCAGTTCATTTCCGTTTGTCAGAATTTTTTGAAAAATTTCATTACCGTTTTTCGTTTGTCGTTTCTACCTGCTTTTTGCGCGATTTTTAAAGCATTTCCGTGCGCAGGCATCCCCTAACGCCCCAGACCAGAGGGAAAACACTAAAAAAAATGGATGCTGGCAGAGACACAGTATAGACTAGGTATGCAGGGAGGCTGCAAAGGCAGCTGGTGCAAGGCAGCCACAGAGTGACTGCACTGCGGGGCAGGGGAGGGTACTCACTGAGAGGTACGCAGCACGCACACACACAGGGAGGCTGCAGGACTGAAGCTAGAGGCACAGCAGAGACAGCAGTCCCCCCTAACTCCCACCCGAGACTGCAAGGAGAATGGGGGCTGCCAGAGCTTTTTATGCCCTCTGTGGCTGCCAGACCTGCCCGCCCAGTCTGCAACCTGGGCATGCTATTGGTTGAACATGATCCCATATCACATAGCTTGCCTCCATTTTGTGGCTGGTGGCAACATCCATTTGAAAGGGAAAAGAAAAATACATCGCGATGGGAGAAGACAAAAACAAACGTTTTAAGGACTCCAACCCCCTGGTAGGTATTATCAGACAATATAAATAATTATTGCTGTGTTTTTACGGATGTCCAGGGCATTTTTTAACATTTAAAACAGCTCATTTCATTGCGCGCCGCCATTAATGGAAACAAAACGTAACGACCACAATTTTCTTGGTTCTGTTCATTTCATTGCATTTTCATCACAATTTTCGTTTGCCGTTCCGTGCCCATCTTTAGCAGGTACATCTCCAAGAATGCCTCTAGAGAAGATTCCCTGAGGTATGCATTTCTGAGTTTCAGCCGTGATTCAGAAAATGTCAGACAACCATTTCCTGAAATGATAGGAAAGTTGGGTAAGGTTTGCTTTCATCTCACATTAGTCTGAAGTAAACCTTTGACACATCCGATAACACCTGTAGTTTGTTCATTCTCACTCTTTGCTTTAGGGGGATTTTAAAATAGCTCTCTCTTTGTTGCCATTTCCGTTGCTCCAGTTACCTGACGATAAAATTTATGACAAAGTAAATGGTATGGGACTTGTTGGCTGTAATGATTTCTTCCGTTTTTCCCTTGATGATGAAGATGCTGACAGCTGACTTTTCTGCAACGTGGACACCGAAGGAGCAGAGGGAAGTCAGATCAGGAACAGTTTATTTGTCAAGTAAATCTTTGTGGCTTGTTTTGCTAAACAGCTAATGAAAATTCAGCGTGTGGTCTCAAGCTGAGGACATGAAAACAACATGAGGAGATCTTTACAGCCCAGTCCAACTGACTTGCAAATAGCTCTGATTTTATTTGAGACATAAAATAGAATATGAGACACAGGAACAGTGTGTAAGGTTTTTTTTTTAAAAAAACTCTCTGAACTGACAGAGAGGAGAAAAACCAGGCATCGGATCTGACAAATTATACCAGATGCCCTAATGAATAAATCAGATTTGGGAACCAATAAACTATAAGAAGCTTCTTCCACCATAATGAGTAACTTGGTGGGGCATTGAAAGACTAATGGGATTATGGTGCATTTCAGAAGTGAGGTAAGAAGGAGCAATATAATCATTTCATTATTGGAAACATTTTTTCTTTTCTTTTCATTATTTTAGAACAGCATTACTTGTAGAGAACATTTTGGACACATTTTGAGAAGACCTTTCAGATATTATTCCATTCTTTTATCAGCCCCAGGTTTTCCCAACAAAAAGGTAAGTGAAAGTGATAAAAAAGTAATGAACAGCTAGACATCTGATGCAGTGACTTCCAGCACTGCAACTAGTAATGGCAATGACTTATTGGCCAAACAATGTGACAAGTGATGGGAATGAATTAGTTTTTTAAAAGTCCTTGGCAATCGGTGGAGATTTTTATGTTGAAGATATCTTTCTCCATAGCAAATGAAAGGTGGTGGAGCAAGACACGAAGATCTTCCACCATGCCACTGAGCAAGCTCAAGCATACTTTATTTCAGTCAAATGGAAAGCTGTTTGAATTCCAAATAGTGGACCAAAGCATCTTGGAAGGACCAAAGATACTCAACCAGCTTCAAACCATGCCTTGGAAAACAACAATTTAGGCTATAATCGTTCACCTGCTTACTCGAGAGAAAGCCCCACTTATCTCAATAGTCTCATTTTTTTCTGATTAGCTATCTACTGTATTGCACCACTAAGTCTTTTCTTTAATTTGATATGAATTTTAACATAATTTGTGCACAGAGAATTGAACACATGGAAGCAGGGAGGACAAGTATGTATGGCAGGGGTGTCCAAACTTTGGCCCTCCAGATGTTTTGGACCACAACTCCCAGAATTCCATGCTTGTATTGCCAATGGCAAAGGACTGGGCGAGTTGTGGTCCAAAACATCTGGAAGGCCAAAGTTTGGACACCACTGATGTATGATATTGGTGATAAATGCTGGTGATGATGATGATCACAATCATGTTGGGGTAGCACTGATAGGATAGCTCAGGAGTTCTCTAAGTTCACAAAACAATAAGGTAAAAACCCACAGTACAGAAATTCAAAATGCAACAGTACAGAAATGCTTGCCTTTTGAACTATTATTCTAAGATCCCCATAGCCAATATGCCCAGTGGCTTGGTATTTTATGGGAAGAGTTATTTGAAGAACAACCATCACTCCCAACCACCAGGGGAAGTCTCATATGCTGCCCAGGACGTGTCTCAGCTACTAGGTGGGCCCATGTCTGATCGAATAGCCTACAGATATGTAGGCTAATAAGTTCAATATCAGGAGTAAGTTCAGAGCTATCCTGAACCAAGGTAGCAATAGCTGGGTATTAGAGCGTAGTCCATGGTGAGATGATGAAAAACAACATTGCCCAATGAGAGTACTGTGACATGGTAAGGAGAAACGTCCATCAACTCAATGCTGCCTCCACTTTGTGGTAGGCATAGCATTCACAAAGGCTGATTCCGAGAGGACCACAATTCCACTATAGCACTAAGAAGGATAATAGAGCAGAGAGAGTCCCCTGCATGGCTTCTTGTTTCTAAATGGGTGTAAGGAGATCGGGTAGCCCCAGGTGGTTTTAATTAAACAACCTGCTCAAATTTTGACCCGTAACACAAACTAGTAGACTCATAGGGTGGGTGGATCCTGCAGAGCTGCTGCTAATTCTTCAAATATGCTGAAGAACAAGCTTGAGCCTTGTGAAGCTTGGCTCTTTATTTTGCAAGGAGTTTTAATGAGCCGTCCAAAGTCCAGTTTCTGATTGTTTATTTGTTTGTTTTTGAGCTTGGCTCCAGCCAACAAACCTTTGCTGGCATCTCTCTACCCTGCTGTGCTCCTGGCTTTTGCATCCTGAGGATTTATACTGATTCTGGGAATAGCACTGCCAATGTCAACAGCTGCTTTTCCAATGAACCTTTTCAACGATGGATTTAAATCTATACCGATTTCCACAGAGACTTTTGCTGACTTTAAACAGGTGCTTTAAAGTGTCGGTGAAGAAAACAGACCTGTTAGGAGGGCTGAGCAAAAGCCATCAGCCTTTTCTATGAGTTCAGTGAACACAATCTCCCATCATGGTCCTGTTAAAAATAATGAGTTGTATAAAAATTAAAACGTGATTTAATGATTTATGGAATGTGCTCATGACCTGGGGTAGCTGGCTCATGGTTGACTCAGTCTTCTATCCTTCCGAGGTCAGTAAAATGAGTAACCAGCTTGCTCGGGGGAGGGGGCGCAATTGTTAGGGCAAATGTGTAGCCTGCATAGTTGAATTGTAAACCACCCAGAGAGTGCTTTAAGCACTATGGGGTGATATATAAGCAGAACACTTTATTTTTGTAATATTATTTGAAGACTATGAATGTGCCCTTTTGTTGAGGAGCCTCGTGGCACAGTGGATAAATGCCTGTACTGCAGCTAAAACTTTGTTCACGACCTGGGGTTCGATCCCAGGTAGCAGACTCAAGGTTCACTCAGCCTTCCATCCTTCCGAGGTCAGTAAAATGAGTACCCAGCTTGCTTGGGGTGGGCAATGTGTAACCTGTATACCTGGGCTGTCCAGCTTTGAACAGGCCAAGGTCTACTTTTTCTGGACTGCCTGAGGGCTACTACACTAAAACCTCTACTTATGAATTTTATCTGTTCTGAGCATATGCTCATAAGTAAAAAAATTGTTAAGTAGAGCAACGGTTTCCCATAGGAACACATTGAAAATCAATTGCTCCTTTCTGGATAGAACATATTTCAATGCATTCCTATGGTAAGGCTGAACATGCACATGCTTCCCTTGCACCCGCTCGAGCTGGTGTGGATGGGTGCATGGGAGGCGCGTGCATGCTTGCCCAGATTGCCCCTTCCACTTGCCTGGGCTGCTGGAAGACTTTTTTTTAAAAGGTGCACTTTCCCTCCCAACCCACCTGGGGCCTGACTTGACTCTACTTCTCTTCCTGTTTTCCCCCTTCTCCCTTCCAGCCCCCTCACTGCCACTACTGCTGCCGCCCATAGCTGTCACTCACTTCTGCATGTTTGCTGTGCAGCTGGGATGAGCCAAGCCAGCAGCAGGGCAATCACATCACTATGGTGGTGCAAGGAGGAGGGAATGGCTCAGAAGGGGAGCAGGAGGAGCGGCAGGGAGCAGGAGGAGCAGCAGGGAGCAGGAGGAGGGGCAGGTCACAGTCTCTGTGAGGCCGCTGTGGGGGTGGGAGGAGGAAGAGGAAGATGGGAGGATGGGAGGAAGGAATTCTCCATGGGGAGGAGAAGGGGGTGTCACCACGCAAAGGAGGTGGGCATACCCATGACCCTGCCCCTCCCTGTCCCTTCCACTCCCCTTCCTCCACTATGTACCAACAACTCAATTGGTCACGAGACAGTGGCACACCGATCATCTGGCCGGTAGGAAGAGCAGGGGACAGTGGAATGGCCCTTGAACTGCCCCACTCGGCTGAGACAGTGGGCTGGCAGACACAGAGCTTTGCTGGGGCAGTGGTGGTCCTTGGGGTGAGGGAGGTAGAGGTGGAGAACTTATCCCCTCACATTTTTTACTGATGGCTGGCGGGCTACTTTTGAACCCTTCATGGGCTACTGGTAGCCCCCATCTACCTGTTGGGCAGGCCTGCTGTATACTGTAATTAAACTGTAAACTGCCCAGAGACTACTTGAAGTGGCACGGGGCAGTATATAAGCAGAACACTTTGCTTTGCTTTGATTTTGATTTTTTTTTTATTTCAGCTCCTTCAATTCTCCATTCTCTGGGTTGTATTTAATTTATTTACTTAAAGTATTTCTATCCAGTCTTTCTCTGGAAGGCTTAATGGACTGGCTTTACAGCCTAGCTTCCTATTACAAAAAGACGCTTCAGCTATAAAGGAAGAACACAAGTAGTTTGAAGATCAGTGATTGAGTTTGAGCTTGGCTCCAGCCAAGAGACCTTTGCTGGCATCTCCACCCTGCTGTGCTCCTAGCTTTTGAACCCTGAGTATTTATACTGATTCTGGGAATAGCAGTGCCAGAGTCAACAGTTTCTTCTTGAGTTTCTTCTTCCCCATCTTACAATTCTGAGCATTTTGTAGTTCTGTCCGGTTCAAAGGAAAACTGCTGGACAGCTGAGTGTTTGGTGGTTTGGCTGCAGAGACAGCGGTTGGGAGTTTGATTCTCTGCTGTCCCTCCTTGACAGGGTCAGGACTTCCTGATGCATAAGGGTCCCTTCCAGCTCTGCAGTTCTAAGAGGATAAGAACATAAGAACATGCTATTTTCCAAGATTAATTGTGGACAAAATGTTCGCATTGCAAGTTAGGACTCGAGAGCCGTCCATCTTCTTGTTAGGGTGGCAATACTATTTCAAAACCTAGACCAATGTCTGAGAAGGGAAACACAAGCCTTGATCTGTTGCTGGACTGGACTGTTTCCTATTGGAAAGGACACCATGTTGCGGTGGGTGCAGTTTGAATGCTTCCTTGCCTAAAAACGTAGGTCAGCCTCCTCCTGGACAAGTCATAAACATAAAAACATAAGAAGAGCCATGCTGGATCAGGCCAAAGGCCCATGTAGTCCAGCTTTCTGTATCTCACAGTGGCCCCACCAAATGCATCTGGGGGGAGGGGCTAGATATCTGTCTCCTGATACCACTCCCCTGCATCTGGCCCTTGAAGTATCCTGGTTTTAAGCCTGGAGATGATACATCTTTATCATGGTTTGTAACCTGTGATGGACTTTTCCTTCAGGAATCTGTCCATCACATGATCTCTGGTTAGGAAATTGGCCCCTGAGACACTAAAGTATTATAAACAAGAAAATAAAGAAGAAGCTCTTTTGTACATCCCTTTTATCTTAATGCCCAGGGAGCTGGTCAGCAAGCAGCATCCAATAAGCATTCATATCATGTTTCATAAGGGGAGAAACTAACATGAAAAGACACAATTAGAACCATTGTTGCTTAGATAAGACGATATGGCAATGGCCCTGTCTGCCTAGTTGTCATTTCATTGAGCACTAAGTTATCTTCACGGCAGATTTCCATTTACAAAAAGGCCTAAAACAATAGATTATTAACACCTTCCAAAGTCATAATTACTAATTCTCCTTTCTACCTATTTCTGCTCATGTCTTTCAACTCTCTCTCTCTCTCTCTCTCTCTCTCTCTCTCTCTCTCTCTCCCCCTCTCTCTCTCATAGGCACACTTGTCTTTTTTTTTTACCCCCACCATGCTTTCTGCTTCTCCACTTGATTGTTCTGATGACCTCAATCAAAAGGCAATTACCCAGTGAGGGCGGAAGGTAATTATTCTCATCAAGGAGAGATTGAATGCACCTGAAGAGGCAGCTGCAGTTCTTCCAGGGATTACATTAGAACACAAGACATTGCCTTTTGCTAATTTGTGATGTGTGTCAAATTTATGATAAAAAACTGATTTGTTTGCAGCACAACTCATTGTCTGGACAGGTCTTGGTAATCTCCTTTCTCAGCCATCCACTCCTCCAATGGGGGAGAGTGAACAAAGCAGTGATCCCAGTTTGTTGTTTTGATCTAGCCCGTTTGACATCCCTCAGTACTTGTCACCTTAAACCAGGCCTGCCCAAAGTCTGGCCTGGGGGGGCAAATCTGGCCCTTCAGGCCATTCTGAGTGGCCTGCGGCTGGCTGGCCCGCCCCTCCCCATTTTTTTTTAAATCATCCGCCAACACTGACACCACTGGGAAGCTTGAGGGGCTGGGCGGGCTGGCCATCCAGCCACCGCGTGGGCTGCTGCCACTGGCACTGCCGGCAACCATGTGAGGCTGGGTGCACGGGGGGGTGTAACACGAGGGGGTTGCAAGGGGTCAGTGGGTGGGGCTTGCAGTGGGGTGGCAGGGTTGGGGAGCAACCGCCCCTGACACATTCTCAGCCATCAAATCTGGCCCTCCGTACAAAAAGTTTGGGCACCTCTGCCTTAAACATTGGCAGCAATGTCAAAAATACATAAAAAGGAAACAAGTCATGGGCTCCCCCATCTAGGCAGATGCCTTATCATTTCAACTTATAATGCAAAACAGGGGTATTCTACCAAAGAATAGCACTTACAAAAAAGAAAAAAGAGGACAGTTGATATTAACTGATTAGTCTGCCAATAATAATGCATTGTTTTATGTCACTTTAATGTTATTTTTATTTTTATTTTATTTTATTTTTATTTTTATTTACTGCATTTTATGTTTTTATTGAATGAATTGTTTGAATTTGTTAATTGTTGTAAACCGCCCAGAGTGACCTTGCTGCCAGATGGGCGGTATAAAAATCTATTTTTTTTTTTAAAAATGTAGAATTAGTTCATCTTGTACAAAATCAGCTGAGAAATAAAAGTTGTGGGTGGAACATATATTTTCAATATATGCTTCCCAGAAATGTATTGCTGTGAGACCTGGCCTGAACACAGTTGGTCTTGTCTCATAGCAGAAGCTAAGCAGGGATGGGCCTGGTGAGCAGCTAAATGGGAGACTAGTAAAAAAAATACCAGGGAACATAAGAACAAAAGAAAATAAGAAGAGCCATGCTGGATCAGCCCAAAGGCCCATCTAGTCCAGCTTCCTGCATCTCACAGTGGCCCCATCAAATGCCTCTGGGAGCGCATGAGACTACATATCTGTCTCATGCAACCACTCCCCTGCATCTGGACCTTGAAGTACCCTGGTTTTAAGCCTGATGACACATCTCCATCATGGTTTGTAACCTGTGATGGACTTTTCCTCCAGGAATCTGTCCAATCCTCTTTTGAAGGCTTCCAGGCTAGATGCCATCACTACATCTTGTGGCAGGGAGTTCCACAGACCAACAACGCGCTGGGTGAAAAAAATATTTTCTTTTGTCTGTTCTTACGCTCCCAGCCCTCAATTTGAGTGTATGTCCCCTAGTTTAGGTATTTTGTGAGAGGGAGAAGAGTGTCCTTCTATCCACTTGACTCATGTCCTGCATTATTTTGTACATCTCAATCATATCCCCCCTCAGGCTCCTTTTTTCCAGACTTAAAGTAGGTTCAAGAAAGACTCCTTCCTGAAATTGTAAGAGGGTCTGCTATGCCAGTCTGGGTGGACAATAGCGGACCTGATGTACCACAGTTCTGAGTCAATACAAGACAGTTAATACATCCTTGAATTAATGTAACAGGGAGATGGGAGGCAACAGGGTCTCCCAATGTTTTGTACAGGTCTCCTGTTCTGGAGACGATTCCTATGGTCTTTTGTTTGTATGTACACATCAGATTCGATGTGTGAAATGTGGTGCTAGAGGAGAGCTTCGCAGGTCCCAATGGGCTGCCAGTTAGACAAACAAGTGGATTCTAGACAAAATCAAGCCTGAACTATCTCTTAAGCCAAAAGGATTGAAACGGAGGCTGTTCTACTATGAGCACAGCATCAGAGAGCAGGATTACTTTGGAAAAGACAATAATGCTAGGAGAGGTGGAAGCCAGCAGGAAAAAAGGGAGACCTTTCATTCCCTAAAGGAAGCCACAGATTTCAGTTTATGAAAGTTGAGGACAAGACATTTTGGAGATTGCTCTTTCACTACTCTTACGACACAGCACACACACACAGAGAGACACACATTTACAGGGATGCCATCACTCAAAGTTGACTTTGACAGCTCACAAGAAGAAGAAGAAGAAGAAGAAGAAGAAGAAGAAGAAGAAGAAGAAGAAGAAGAAGAAGAAGAAGAAGAAGAAGAGTTTGGGAAAGTTACTTTATTGAACTATGACTTCCTTAAACTTCCCAGGTAGCATGTTGATCATGCTGCTCCTCATTCTACGTGGTTGATCTCAAAGGAAGCATAATTCAAACGAGGCACTTCCTGTGCTAATGCTGCAATTAAAATAGATATTTTTTCTGTCTTATGCGGCTGGCAAGACTGCTGTGCATCATTTCTAGCTGCTATTTATGACTTCACATTGAAATTTCATTTGTGTGCTCTGTGAGTGGAACTCCCATAAAACTCGCATTTCAGCTTTCCATAATAAATAAGAAAAAATGTGAATCTGCTTAGCTAAGCATTATCAAAGGATCTGGGGGTAACATTTATCAGTTTAAGTGAAGGTAACTCAGTTTTCCCATTCGTCAACAGTTTTATGTGTAGGCATTTAATAACATTGTTACAACTTTAATGTGCACAGATTTTAATACATTTGGGCCTTTGTTTTAGGCAGCTGCTACTAGACCCAGTACTGCACTTTGAATGTCTTGCTATAATGGGGAAAAAAGGCTAAAATATATATTTTGGTTCTAGATTTTGTAATTAAAGGGCATTGCTTTCACTTCTTCACTGCAGTAATGAAACTGAAGAAAATGTACCATATAGGGGTGGGCACAAAACAAAAAATGAAATGCTGTTTTGTCATGTTGTTAAGTAACAAAATGAAACAAAATGAAATGACATGAGGAAGAAGCATTTCGTTACAGATGAAACAATTTTGTTGTTGTTGAAATTTCATTTTTGCTGTTGAAACAACATTTTGTTCCGATTGTAAGCCACTTGGGGGAGGGAAAAAGTGTTTTTAAACAGCTCTGGGCTTTAAAATATCTCCCCCCCCCAAGCCCTGCGCACGATTGGCATTAGGGTGGGGGGAAAGGCTTGGGAGGGATGTCTTTTTTTAAAATAAAGCCTGGAGCTTTTTTTTTAAAAAAAACTTTTCCCTTCCCCCAAGCCCCGCCTGCCAGCTGATGGGTGCCGATCAGCTGGCAGGCGGGGCTTGGAGGGAGGGAAATTTCTTTTTAAAGCCCAGGGCTTTTTAAAAACTTTTTTTGAAAAAAAATGTATGACACGAAAGAAACAAATGTGGGGAGGGGAATGGAAACAAAACGAAACATATTTTTGTGCCCATCCCTATTGCCATGTTAACATTCTAGTGCAATGAGAAAAATTGGTCTTTTTTTAAAGGAAAAAAGGTGGAGTAAAACTGTTACTAACCAACCAACCAATCAACCAACATTTTCATTATTTAAACCAGGGGTCCTCAACCTAAGGCCCCGGGGCCAGATGCGGCCCCCCAAGGTCCTGAATCCGGCCCCTGGGACCAATTGCAACCTCCCACCTACCCCCTGTTTTGTGAGCAAGCCAGCCTCCGCAGCTTCTTTTGGACTGTGATCTGGCCCCCAGTGGTGTCTGGGTGGTGGTGGACCGGCCCGCTGTTTGAAAACTTTGAGGACCCCTGATTTAAACAAACCAATGCCCATTCCCCAGTACTTCACCTAACATGTTAATGTTGAAGGGCATATTTTATGCATGGGAGTATTTAAGCATGTAGGTGGCAGGTTAGCTCAGTGAGTGAGGTATCCAGCTGTGGAACCAGAGGTTGAGAATTAACTTCTCCACTCTACTCCAATACAGCTTGGGTCGTATATACTTGAAGGATCGTATCACTCCGTATCAGCCCAACAGGTTTTTAAGATCTTCTGGTATTATTGTATGGTTCTAATGGTTGTGAGCTGCCTTGGGTCTGCTATGGGTGAAAAAGGCAGCATATGAATATCATAAAACAACACCTTGTAGAAGGAAAAGCCCAGCATGAAGTCCTGCAAAAACTAAAAGTCCTAAAGAAGGGAATGGTAAATCGTGTATCAGTAGTTTATATCTGGAAAGGATTGCATGAACCAGAATCGACTTGATAGCACATTCATCTTCTTCTATTAAAATAGGTACAGTAGGACTCCGGTATCCACTGTGGATAAAAGAGAACACCACCCCCCCAAAAAAAACCTGCTGTTTTGAGACTGCAGCATGTTTTATGGCTGCTGTTTGTGACAGTAGCTTGCTTTACAGCCACTATTTATGAGATTAGCTTGCTTTATGGCTACTGTTTTACGACAGTAGCTTTCTTTACAGCTGCTGTTTGTCACAATAGCTTACTTTGTGGTGGCTTATTTATTTATTTATTTATTTATTTTTCATCTGCCAGCCTTGGATAACAGAATCAGTGGTTAATGAATCAGTAAATACAGGGGTCCTACTGCAATTCCAATCCACCTATTTAACGGTACAGGCCAGTGATGCCATCTGGGGCTTTTCAGCTTCACATGAACTCTATATTATTCAGGTGTTGAAAAAGACCCCATGAGTGGCAGAAATAAAAAAAGTTGATTGTTTCCTTTTAAAAGAGAACTTGTATTTTTAAGTCGGAGAGAAGGAAATATGTCTTAGCTGTCTCGGTACGATTTGTAGCTCTTAATAATAGGAAAGAACAGTGAACATTTGCAGAGGTCCGTCTCTCTAGCTACTTGGGGGCTTGTTAATATTAAGCTGTTAAAACACAGGACACATGTCTGCGTATTCATTGCCTTTCTAATAATAGACAGCAGTGAACCACTATGAACGTCTTCAGAAGAAGTGGGTGAGAGATGGATATAATGAAAGCACAGAGGGGGACATTTTAAATCCGGTGTCTGGCACTGGTAGGCATCAAACCAATTATGCAAATAATGTTCACATCACTCACACACTGTTTTGCAGATCAGCAAGTGGTATAAAGTTTCCTCTAATGAGGACTTTTGCTGATTGTCACCCAAGGAAGAAAAAAAGTCCCCTTATATTTCTCAAAAAAAAACAACAAATCATTCAACAGGAAACCAATGCTCTCAACTCTTCCATCCAATCTTATTCCAGAGGAAAATCAAACTTTAAATGTCTACACCCCATCTAAAAGGCAAGAAGGGGAAATTTTATTTTTATTTATTTATTTTATTTTTACAACTTATATGCCACCCACTATCCAAAGGTCTCTGGGCGGCTTACAATAAAGAATTAAAACAGTTAAAACATCAAATATCAATAAACAATTAAAACAATAATAAAAACCTTCCACTAAAATCATTACATTAAAATTGCCATCAGAGGACCCACAGTCTATGTTGTATCAATTTAAAAAAATGAAGTGTATTTTGTTGGCAGAGATGACACAACACAGGTGACTAAGCACTTACTGGAGGACTTACTGGTGTTGCTCTGATCTTTTAAAAAAAAACCCTCTGGAAATTATTTGGATATTTTGCTTAATAGGAATATCCAACACCATTCAATGGCAGCTTGTCTTGTCAGGGACAATCATTAGGGCCTAATTTGGCCCAAGAGAAATGAATGCTGCTTTTTAACTGTACTCCATTGAAACATAGTTTCATTTAGAAGAAAAATGATTTTGATGAGTAGAAAATAAGCAGTCAAGCAAAACCAAGCAAGCTGGTCTCACCCCACCCCCTTGGAAAAGGAAGGGAGATGGCATCATGGGAGCAAGACAAATGCCTCTGTCATAGCCCCCAGTTCTATCGAAAAAGAGCTGGCTATAGCATCATGATCACCTGGCTTCTTCAGCCTTCTGCACCCTCAGCAGGCCATTTATCACTTAAGTGCTTTGCTAAACATTACTGGGTCCAGCCTGCTGTGACTGAAGTATTTATCACCTCAGAATGGCATGATATTTCTTAAATATAAAGATAATAGAGGGAACAACAACAACACACACATAGCACCAGGTTTCGAGAGAGTTGACAGTTTTGGATGGCAGCCTCTTCCAGCTATGCTTCCTGGAAGATTCTGGGAATTTTGCTTGGGAGAGTCTGGGACTTGCCATCCAATAAGGTACTTATCTGAGTTCTGTGCAGAACCCAGCTCCTATCTGACATAAATCAGAGAGCTGCAGGAACCTCATAGTGAAGATGATGGTTGCCACTGCCATCATCATCATCATGATTGTTCTTTGCATGTTGTGTTTCTGAGTAGAGATGGGCACGAACTGAAAAAGTGGCAATTCGTTTTGTTTCGTTCCATTTTAAATGAATTTTTAAGGGAAAAATGTTTCATTAGTTTGTTAATTCATTATTCATTTTTGTGTGGTGTGTGTGTGTGTGTGTGTGTGTGTGTGTGTGTGTGTGTGTGTGTGTGTGTGTGTGTGGTGCTTGTGAAACTGTGGCTGGGGGAAAGAGTGGGCTTAATTTTTCCCCCAGCCACTGTGGGGTGGGTGAAAGAGCTCCCCCAGCAAGCACCTCTCAGCTGAGAGGCGCTGGCTTGGGGCCAGCACGTCCAACTGCTCTGCACTGGCCCCAAGCCAGCACCTCTCAGATGCTCCCTACTGGCTTCCCTGCACCCTGTGTCCCCAGAAAATGAGGTGCAGAGAAGCCATCAAGGAGCAGCTGAGAGGTGGGGTGGGGAAAATAGGTTTCCCATTGGGAGGGGGGAAGATTAGTTTAAACATCCCCTCCCCCCTCCCCATGGAGTGGGGGGAAGAGGGGGGCTCTGTAACTTATCTTCCCCCTCCTGTTGACAGTGGGCACTGCGACCAGGAGCAGGAAAAATGTTTAAATTGCCCCCTCTTCCCTCCTCCCCATGGGGTGGGGTGGATAAGGGGGCTCTTTAAACTAATTTCCCCCCTTCTGATGACAGCGCTGAGTGGGTGCTCAGTGCTGTCATGGGGAGTGGGGAAAATGTTTAAAGATAGGGGCTCCCCCCCTTCACAGCTGAGAAGCACTGGCTTGGGGCCAGCCCCTCTCAGCTGCTGTGTGCTGGCCACAAGCCAATACCTCTCAGATTTTCCTTACTGGATTCCCTGTGACCCGTTTCCCCAGAAAATGAGGTGCAGGGAAGCCAGGAAGGAGCCCCTGAGAGGTTGGGTGGTAAAAATATGTTTCCCATCGGGAGGGGAGAAGATTATTTTAAAGATCCCCCTATCCCCTCCCCATGGGGTGGGGGGAAAGTGATGGCTCTGTAACTTATCTCCCCCCCTTCTGATAACCCGTTTACTTCCGGGTTCCTGGCCCACGCTAAAGCTGTAGTGCGGGCATTTTTTTTAAAGCGCCGACTGCTCAGCCCTTGGGGCCCCGTTGGCGCTTGGGATTTTTTTTATGATTTTAGGGTGCTGACCTGGGCACCCCTGGGGCCCCATCAGCGCTCCTTTTTTAGTATTTTTATTTTTTCAAGCATCCACCGTGCGGCCCCTGGGGCCAGGTGGGCGCATCTTTTACTTCCGTGTTTCCTGGCCCCGCAATACAGCTGTAGGGCAGGGCTTTTATTCCCCTTTGGTTTTATTTTCTTTCAGTGCCCCCAGGGGCCCTGTCAGGGCTGGGGTTTTCAAAATTATTTTTTAAAAGATTTTATGGTGCCGAGTCACCGGCCAGACCATCCCTGGGGCCCTGTCGGCGCTCCTTTTATTTTTATTTTTATTTTATTTTATTTTATTTTTATTTGTTTTTTTTCCAACTGATCAGGCCCGCCAGTGGCTCCCCCCCTGCTCGCCATCCCTCAAGGACATCCGGACCAGCAGCAGGTAGGAGACATCTCCGTCCCCCATTAACGAATTTTTCTCAGTTCAGTTCATTTCGTGTTAAATTTGCCCCTAGGGTCGTTATTCGGTTCATTATGTAACAAACTGAATAACAAACAATGAAACGAAAAAAAGTTCATTTCGTGCCCATCTCTATTTCTGAGGTCAAGCCCTGCTCAGAACCAGTGCTTGGTAGCAGCTAGTTGAAGGGAGAGAATTGCCTGTAATCAGCTTAGTTGTGGCAAATAAGCAACAGACTTGTTAGGCTTGATGTGGTGAGACTCAAAAATAATGAGATTTGCCCCCTCTAATACACTTGTTACATCTGAAGTCCTTAGCATGGCAGGAGACAAACTTCCCTGGCTTCTCAGCTAGAAGTGTGTCCAAGCTATTTTCCTGGCTGAGAGGAAAGACATAAATGTGACATTTGGGGAAAATTTATAGACTATGTATTACTAAACAACACAGTTCTGGAGAAAAGGACTTTAAGAAGGATGTTAGAAGAAGAGAAGATGAGAAAGAAAAAGAAGCTAAAGGAACAACTGGATGCTCCCAGGAGTTGGGGGTGCACAATTATTGTTTGTTTATATTTTTCTAATAAAAAAATAAAAAAATAGAAAAAAGTGTCCTCTACCCCTTAGGTCAGAGGTGGCAAACCTTTGGCACTCCAGATGTTTTGGACCACAAATCCCACAGTCTTTTGTCACTGCCAATCTAGGCTCGGAATTCTGGGAGTTGTGGTCCAAAACATCTGGAGTGCCAAAGGTTTGCCACCACTGCCTTAGGTTATTCCCCAAAGTTGCCTAGGTTGGCACCTGAATCGTCCTTCAACAGTGAGAGTGGCTTCCACTGTGCTTGACAATAACAGACCTGTCATTGGATGCAGGACACAGAGCATTTCCCCACAGTTTCAGCTACTTCTTGTTCCTCCTGGCCACTAATGTATGCCTTCTAAGATGGCTGCCTCTCATGAACCAATGTTTGGGATAGCCCTGCCAGTGTAACCCATAGGAACTATTCAGTTCATCCCAATGGATGGGGAAATCTTAGGAAGGGTCCACAATTCAAGAATTCACTTAACAAAGAGTGGGAGATCTGCTGTTACCCTGGAGAAGTATAAGGCCCTTTCCACCTTGGTTTAGGTTTGTCCAGACTGAATAGTTCAACCTGATTCCTGTATGTTTTAGATGTCCTATGTTCATCATTGATAGCGATGTTTGTTCCAGGTTGTCCCGATTCATAAAGGAGGAAGCACAGGTGTTGCTGCTCCCCTCTTCTGCCTCCTTTGGCTCAGTCACCACTCACCAAGCCCAACATGCTAAATTCCTCCACCTGCTCAGATCTTTCCCCAGTCCTGGCAACAGCTCAGGCTCCCTTTAAGATAAATGTGAATTGATGAATTTTAACAAGTCTGCTAAATTCATCAGAAATGTGATTCGTTTTTCAATTTATCACCATCTCTATCCATAACATTAAAGAAATCAGCACCACATGCAGAATTTCCAATACTCTAGACCAAGTTCGCTGCCTAGATGCCCTAAGGACATCCAATCTCTCCTGATTTCGGAAGCTAAGCAGGGTCGGCTCTGGTTAGTACTTGGATGAGCAACCACCAGGGAATAACAGATGCTTGTAGGCACCTGGAGTAGGAACTGGCAAACCACTCCTGTATTCCTGCCAAGAAAACTCCATGGACATGGGGTCACAAAGGGTCGGTCACAAGTGTAATGAAAAACAACAACAGACCAAGTTCATAAAGGTCTTAGTCTCAGTGGCAAATTGCACCTCCGGGCTCTTCAGTTCTCCTGCTCTTTCTGGTTCAGATCACTTACTCACAGCCTTGCTCCTTCTTAGCCCAACCCAATATTTCACAAGGGTTACACCAAGCCTCCTATTAACTGTCCCTTTTTTATATATATCCAACATTTAACCCCCTAAGCACTTATTGGGTGACACTAGCATCTGACCAGTTCCACATATCCTCTTCAGCATATAATATATCTTATTCATTCTTATACACTCATATACCTACTGGGTTGCATAATTAGATATCCTAACAATATCATGACCAATTGCTCATAGTAGTTCCTACAGCTGTTAGTCAGAAACCAGTTTCTCAGGCCAACTGGACTGGATCCACTGGTTCAATGGGATTTACACCAGCGTTCACCATTCAGCAGGAGATTCAGTTGGTGGACTGTACTGGACGTGGCACATAAATCTATGCCACCTTTTACAGGAAGTCATTCTCTGAATGGAAAAATTCTGTGTGCTAATCAGGACCTCAGTGACCATAGCTTTTAATGTACCTTCTAAGAACATGACATTTGAGGATGGAGCACCTCCTCAGATCCTGGAGGCCTCAATAGGACTGTCAAGTTTCAACCTTCTACCTGAGCAGCTCAACACTTTGAACAGATTTCAAGGACAACTTGAGAATGGATATTACTGTCATCTAGCCTCAGGATATGGAAGGCACAGGGAGTTTTGCATCCATTAAAAAAAGGTCAGACAGCGTGTTCAAATACTTCCAAAATAAAAATGGCCATATAAAAGTGATGTCTGAAATACCATGAGACGGGGCTTTAATGTAACGGATAATATCAGAGACATCACTTTTGAATAGATATGTAAAGAAGGGATCATTAAAGCAAGTTCCCTTTTCTCCATAGTCACTATGAAGCTGTAAAATAAGAGGCCCTTTCTATGGCTATGCACTGGTTTGTGGGCAGGAGGGATACCCAAATGCCTAACCTAATTGGCCTGATTTGGAATCATCTCAGTGTGGTTCAGAATGAAGCAGAACGGCTAGATTTAGTTCTGCAATAAAGCCAATGTACATGTCGGGTAGTGCCCAAGGCACAAATCGCCCGAGTCCTTTAAAAAATGGTGAGAAGGGACAAAATTTTAAAGATGCGTAGAATGTAAATATCTGAAGCTAACTGCCTGAGATTTGGCAGGCCTACTCCCCTTTTTGTTGGCTGAACTGCTCAGCCACTTCTTTTTTTGTTTTGTGCTGTTTTCACTCCCCTCTGTAAAGTCTTTCTGTCCACGGCTGTCAAACCAGCATACCAGACTGTAATGCCATATGTGAGGACACTTTCTATCGTAGACTTTTGCTGTTCCACATTGTTCTTCCACAAGAGCCTGAGGGAATGGAATCTCTTTTGGGCCTTCCAGGCCACCTGGATTGTATTTATTTTCTAGGTGAGATCTTCACTAAAATGAACTCCCAGGAAATTAAAGGAGGAAACTCCACTAGAGATGGGCACAAATAGAAAAAATGACGTTTCGTTTTTTCATTTTTCATTGTGGATCCCGTTTCAGTTCATTTTAGTTTTTTGTGAATTTTTTGAAAAAAATTCATTTCATTTTTTCATTTTTTTCATTTTTCGTTTTTACCCACTTTTTGCGCAATTTAAAGCATTTCCACATGCGGGCGTCCTCCAATGCCCGAGACAGAGGGAAAACACTAAAAAAAATGATGCTGGCAGAGACACAGTATAGACTAGGTATGCAGGAAGGCTGCAAAGGCAGCGGCGGGCCTTGCCCAGGGCATAAGGCAGCCGCATAGGGACTGCACTGCAGAGCAGGGGAGGGTACTCATTGAGAGGTATGCATGTACACAGGGAGGCTGCAAGAGAAATCTCTTCTTTCTCTCCCCTAAGAGCCAGGCTGCAGCCAGCAGGAACACAGAGACACACACCTGCCTGGCTGGCCTAAAGTAACAAGTCGCAGAGACAGCAATCCCACCCTAATGAGGGCTGCCACAGCTTTTTATGCCCTCTGTGGCTGCCACACCTACCCAGTATGCATCCTGGGCATGCTATTGGTTGAAATTGTCCAAGAATTTACACGATGCCATCACATGGCTTGCATCCATCTTATGGCTGGAATCCATTTTGTCTCAAAGGGAAAAGAAAAAATACATTGCGATGGGAGAAAGACAAAAACAAACGTATTAAGGACCACAACCTCCTGGTAGGTAATAATTTCAAATAATTATCACTGCATTTTTATGGATGTCCAGGGCATTTTAATACCCAAGATATCAATATTAGGCATCTGGGAGCCATTTTGGGTCAATGTCCCTTAACTTCCCTTAAAGGAAAAAAATACAGCAATCTGAGAAAAGACATAAATGCACGTTTTAAGGACCCCCCCCCGGTAGGTATTATCAGGCAGAATAAATAATTATTGCTGGGTTTTTACGGATATTCAGGATGTTTTTTAACATTTAAAAACAGCTCATTTGATTTGTGTGTCGCCATTAACGAAAACGAAACGAAACAAACCTAATTTTCGTGGTTCTGTTCTGTTTGTTCCAATTTCATCACAATTTTCATTATTCATTTCGTTATGTAACAAAATGAATAACGAATAACGGAACAAATTTTTTTCATTTTGTGCCCATCTCTACTCTCCACACAGCCTCCCATGATGTACAATGAAGCAAGTTCCTCTCCTTTCCTCTGGAAGATCAACACCATCTCCTTTGTTTTGCTGATAGTTAGGTGCAAATTATTTTCTAGGCACCATGAGGATAATTTTTGGACCTCCCTCCTGTAGGCTGATTCTTCTCCACCTGTAATAAGACCCATCATGGTAGTATCATCTGCAAACTTAATGATTACAGTAGATGGGTCAGATGGTACACAGTCATATGTATACAATGAATACAGGTAGGGACTAAGTACTCAGCTTTGGGGGGGGGGGAGCCAGGGCTAAGCTTCAATGAGATGGATGCAACAGGCCCAATCCTCACTGTGACTGATCCCTCAGAAAGTCTTTAATCCAGTCACAGATTGTAGGAGGAAGGTCCAAGTCAGTTAGCTTTTTTAAGAAGGCTGCTTGGAAGAATGGTATTAAATGCCAAGCTATAGTCAATAAACAACATCCTATAGTTACCAGGCTTCTCCAGATGACTATCTTATATATTCTCCCCTCCTCAAGAATAATCACGTTACAAGGTTATACTTGAGGTACAAGAAGGTTTGGGGAGAAAAATCAGCAGATGAGAAGAAAAACAACCCTTTCAAGTTTTTTGCCTTTTGATTTAAAATGGGACAGCTCTAAGCTTTCATAAAGTTATTCAGCCTCATTCACCCCTGTTCCACTGGCTTCAGATATAGCCTGGATGAACCATTATATAGCAGTGGGAAACTGTAGTGTCTTAAATGACATAAGGCTCATAGAAATGTAAAGAAACGAAGATTAAAATTCTTGCTGGTTTGACCAATATTTTGAGTTTCTTAGGGAAGCCACTTGGCCATTTTCTTTCTATCAAGTTCATACTTCACAGTGGTTAAGGAACCCCAGATATTCTTGGACTTGGACTCCCAGAAATCCTGGCCAGCACAGCTAGTGATGAAGGCTTCTGGACGTTTTACTCCAAGTACATCTGGAGCACAAGGTTGGGAATCATTAGATTATACAGAACCAGAATACATAGCATTTGTATGTGTCATTTCTTAATGTGTGCATCAACTGTGTGGGACGACAGTATTGTGTTTCTTTGCTCATCAGTCAGGACTTAGAAACTTGTGGTCCTGCGAGTAAAAGTAAAAAAAGCAAAGTGTTCTGCTTATATACCACCCCATACTACTACAAGTAGTCTCTGGGTGGTTTACAATTTGAATTACAGAGTGCAGGCTACACATTGCCCCCCCAGCAAGCTGGGTACTCATTTTACCGACCTCGGAAGGATGGAAGGCTGAGTGAACCTTGAGCCTGCTACCGGGGATTGAACCCAGGTCGTGAGCACAGTTTTACTTGCAGTACAGGCATTTAACCACTGCGCCACGAGGCTCCTAAAAGGTGTGAAAAGGTGTCCGAAGTTTCCGTTTCAGTGGTACAGTTGTCTCCCGCCCTTTCACGGTTCATATACTATGGTCCCGGTATAACACGGGTCCACAGTATATGAAAAAAGGCCCCCTGGGGTAAGGAGGAAAGGCCTTCCTGGGGCCGTTGGAGGTCCCAAAAGTGCTTCCCCGCAAACCGGAAGTGACTTCCGGTAAACCAGAAGTGACCTACAGATCACTATAAAGCGCTTTGGGGGCCTCTGAGGGTCCAGATAGCCCCTTGCAGGCCCATTTGGGGCAGCACCAGGTCTGGAGTAAGTACAAGAGCCCCCAGAGAGCCCTCCCCAGTCCCGACCTGACCCAGCATCCTCATATTGCGGATTTTCAATTATTGCGGGTCAGGTCGGGTCCCTAACCCCAGCGATAGGTGGGGGTTTACTGTATGATTTTTTGAAGGCCCTAGGAAACAATATTTCAGTCAAAGAACTTCTTAGCTTCCACATGAAGACAGCCCCCTTATGAAATAGACACCATTAATATATCAAACAGTTTATACTTTTGATCACATCAAAAGGCTTCTGGAAATGAGAAAGGACAATTTCCTCTCGATTACAGAACCAAATTTATCATTATTTTGATGTTGTGGTTGAAGAAAGGCCTAAAGCAATGAGTTAGCATCATTTCACATGGATACAGGATATCCACATATACAACTCTAAAAGATTGACTGCATCAGGCCCTGTCAACATTATTCCCAGGGACAAACAACGTTCAACTTTCCCTCATATTCCTTGCCTAGGAAATCTTCCATAGACAATACTAAGAGCCCTGCTCAGCAGACCAAGGACAACACATGCCCACCCTGACTTAATAATCATCATCAAGTGTTGGCGAGTCAATTCTGACTTATGGTGTCCCTTTTCATGATTTTTCCAGATACAAAGAACTTGGAAGTGGTTTACCATTTTCTTCTTCCAAGGGTGGAAGACAGCTTGCCCAAGGCCACACAGGAGGGATTTATTCACAGGAAAAATAGTGGACAATCAAGCGTTCAACCTCTGGCTCCACAGCCAGATACCTAAACCACTGAAGGTTTCCTTAATGCTACTTTAGTAAATCACAGAGTAGAGATGGGCACGACTCTAAAAATGGTGTTTCTTTTGTCGTTTGGTTGTTTAGGGGTCCGTTTCGGTTCGTTTTCATTTTCGTTATGTTTTTTGCAAAAAATTTCATTTTTGTTTCATTAGGTAACAAAATGAAAAAAAAAAATGAAAAATTGCTGTTTTGTTAGCATTCTTTTTAGTTCAATGCATCTGCTGCAATGAAAACAAAAAACACGGCAAATTTGGTTGTTTCGTTTTCATTTTCGTTTTGTTTTTTTAAAAAATTGTTTTGTTTTCGTTGTGTAACGAAATGAAAAAATGAAAATGAAAATGAAAAATCGCTCATTTTGTGCCCATCTCTATCACAGAGTTTAGAACATAACTCACTCAAAGGCATTACATGCCAAGTACTTCTTATCACATATGTTCTCTGCACTCATTCCAGTCTTGGGGCAGTGATTCATTACTGGCTCCTACTTGGTTGTTGCTTTGATAAGTTTACTTGTTACGTATAATTTTTGTCACACATTGGGGTAGGGCAAATCATGAAACCAACTTCTAGCCTACTGAAGATCATACATTGCAAATGTTCCTTTCTTTTACCATTAGAATCCAAGACAGCAACTCTACTACCTGTAGCTGTTTGGCCTCAGCTTTGCCAAGACAGTAGCCTTAACTGTGGCTGTGTTGTCTTCAGGCCTTAGTCCTGTGGTGGGAAACCATGGTTCTTCCTTCCCATCCTGCTGATTCTACACCTCTTAACCTACATCCATTTGCCACACAACATACACAGACTGTTGGACCAGCCTGGCCTAAAGGAATGGGCAAAAGTTGTGTTCTTTCTGTTCCACTAATAGAAGCTGACTTCAGCACTGTCAATAGGGTTGGGTCTCCACCACACTAAAGGGCCAAAAGAAGTTTAGGGAAGAGATGCTAGGCTGGAAGTTGACCTACAATCTCACGGGCTTTCTGTACTCTATGATAATGGCCATTCTTCTCCAGCTCTCCAGGCAAGGAGACAGATCTTGGGTTGAGTGGTGCTACTTGAGAGATGGCTTCAAACCTTGGACACCCATCTTCATTGCTCCTGTTGGCTGGCACTGAGCCTGTGACTTTCATCTTCTATATTTCCAGGTTATTCAGGGTTTCTCCAGGTATGGGGCTCATTCTCCTCACACTTCTAGTCACAGGTTACTCAGCAACAATTAGAACCAAAACCAACCCCTTTCCAGTGACATCACCCATTTCTCAGGTTTTGGCCCTAAAACCTCATGGCACAGAATACTAAAGGTATAGGATATTATAGGACAGTGTTGGTGAAACTATGGCATGGGTGCCAAAGGTGGCACTCGGAGCCCTTTTTGTGGGCACCCAACATCACCCCTTCACAGCTGCCTGTATTCAGGTTAAATGGCTGTATTGGCACTTTGCGAAAATTAGTGCACTTTGAATAGCAGTTTGGGCACTCGGTCTCTAAAAGGTTTGCCATCACTGTTATAGGATATAATACTCGAGGTGTGACATTTTATGCTTAACAGTCCCCTGTCAGAAGGCAATGGGACTCAGAAGGAACAGTTTGAAGGCTATCATTGTCAGATAGTTGGCTCACTCTGCTTAATGATAGGACTGGGTTCATTTGAGTGATTAAGATTCCTAAAGGCTGTTAGATGTAAGCCTAGCTGTATCCAATGCTACACATCCAGGAATCACAGTGCACTAAATCATCCCAAAATTAGAGCAAATGATGGGAATGTCTTCACTCATATTGAAGGAGATAACATTCACAACTAGAGTTTTTCATTACAAATGGCCTTAAATTTTATAGCCTATTTAAGGCCAACACTAATTAGTGACAAACTGAACTGTATAATTATCTTGCTCTAAATTACATGGCTTGTAATTTCTAAGAGGATCAAGAGAAAATTGATATAGATTTATCTGGGGTATTTTATGTATCACCTATAAAATAAATTCACCCTGTTGGCAGTATATGTCTTTTACTAACATCCTTAATTTTACAGTAACCAATTTTATTAGTCCTTATACAAAATACATAAAATTAGACAACCTATTCATGCAAGATATTCAAACCAATTTTGATCCCCCCCAATTGATTTTCTTCCAGCAGAATAGTCTTATGCAGCAATCTAATGAGAACAAAGTAAAAATCATGGAATAATGGGAGCTGGCAATCCTGAATGTGCTTGTCATAGCATGATGCTGAATTCACTACGATAAGTGCATGTGCCAAATGTGAGTATGGGGATAAACAGAAACTACTGCATATAGAAGAAGAGGCAGATACCTTTGGGTAGTGGGTGGCATATAAGTTGTAAAAATAAATAAATAAAAATAGTTTGTAATAGTAGGAAAAATGATTGCACATATTTATATCAAAATTATTTATGATAACCACCAGGAAATGAACTGCTAGCCCAAATGTTTTGCACTGAGTGTTTTTCGTCCAAACGGCTGTTCCACGATTTGGTGCACCACCCCCTCTAGTGGGTGCCCATTCAGGATCAGTGATCTGCCCCACCTGCCCACTGGAGGAGGCGGGATGCCAAACCACGCATCATCTGTTCAGCCGGGAAAACAACCATTCTTAACCACCAAACCAGCAGTTTGTGTTCATCTCTAGACACAAATGTTACAGGGCAGGGGTGCTGGATGGAATGTCAGATTGCTACTGTTATAAATAGATACCACAAGAGGAAAACGACACACTAGAGATGGGCACGACTCAGCGAAATTTTTGTTTTTGTTTTTGTTTTTTGTTTCATTTCGCGACAAAAATGAAAATGAAAAATGTGCAAAAAAACCCCAAAAACGAAAATGAAGCGAAACGGACCCCTAAACGAAAAATGAAAAACGAAAAATTATTTTTGAGTCGTGCCCATCTCTACTACACACATGTTGATTGGGAAAAAAATCTATCTAGGCTACATAGTTTAAGAAATTTGAAACTTTAACTCTACCTTACAAAATCATTGAGTTGTTTGATGAAGGGCATGAGGAAACACAATGCAATGTTGGCCACCTGCATAGTGATCTGGCATGATCTATTTCCCAGAAGTCACATGATGCATTGAGAAATGCACTCCAGCCCGGTCCCAATCTATACCCAAACTGGGCCTTTCTAGTCACTGTATATGGTTTCTACATTTTGGCGCCAGCCTGGAGCGATTTCCCATCAGAAAGAAGGGTCACTTTAAAGGAGAATTATTCCTGTTAAAGTCATGCTTTCTATTGTGATCAGGTGCACTTTCACAGACATCTGTTTGCACCATTAACACCCCCCTTTAGTTTAAGATAATTAGAGTCAAGGAGATGAGTGTATTGCACTCATAGGCCATTGACTTGAAGCCAAATGGTATTTTTCCAAATAAATAAAACTAGCCATTTGATTTCTTCTTGAGGAATGGAAAAGCACAGTTACTTAAAAATGCAACTGTAGTGCTCACTAACTACTTCCAGGGGCTCAGAACTATTACTAAAAGTAACAGAAGAACTGGGAACTCATGAGGTGCAGCACAAACCAGAAATTGAACCATTTTGTGAAGTTGTAGTCCGATTATATTATCATAATCCCTTTAAGGAGCCAGTATGGTGTAGTGGATAGAGTGACAGAATAGGACTCTGGAAACCAGGTTTCAAATGCCTACTTGACTATGGAAACTGGAGGAGTAGAACTGATAAACCAATCCCTTAAATATCCCCCTTAGCTTGAAAGCTTTGCTAGGGTTGCTAATTGGATCCAACTTGACGGCACATAACTATGGCCCTTTGTACACGACCCCTAAACTCTGCCGCAAATGGCTCCCAGCTCCGGAGCTTAAAATTGTTTCCCCACCAGCTCCGGAGCTTACAGATAATTAAGTGTGACCACGCCCACCTAAGCGCATCCCAGCGCACTTTTCAGGTACCTGCTCTCTGGAGGTGAAAATTCCTGATGTTATATCCAATAACATAGTGACTGCCCAGCTCTCCTTGCTTCTGTTTGTTCTTTTTTTGCCCCCCACCCCTTTAAGAGTTCTGAATGCAGTGCTGGGACAGCAGAACAGAGGTGAGCGGCATTCTTTTCTTCCTTTTTTTCTCCCTCCCTTAACGCAGCCAGCAGCCAGGAGTGCGGAGGGGGTGGGAACGCAGGAACAGCGACAAACCCCTAAGATCTCTGGTCCGAATTTAAGGGGCCAGCGGATCTTAGGGGTCGTGTGAAAAGGCCCTATAATGAATGACACTATAACCCACTCAGTGGGTTATAGCCTCATTCAGTGAAGCTATAACCCTAGCAGTATAAAAGTAACTAGAAATGCCGCCTTCTTCTTCTTCTTCTTCTTCTTCTTCTTCTTCTTCTTCTTCTTCTTCTTCTTCTTCTTCTTGTTAATTCAATTTCTATACCGCCCATCTGGCAGAAAGCCACTCGGGGCTGTTTACAACATAAAATAAACTGATTACAAACTATAGATACAATATAATAAAAAGCAAAAATATTTTAAAAATAAGTAAAACAACATTCATTTTGTAACAAACAAATTACGTTGCAAAATGGGTGTCACAATCCCTTGATGAGTCAATGCTGTAATATAATGTAGTGATAATGTTGCTATTGTGAAATGGGATTAATCCGAAGTATTTACAAATTATTTGGAACTTTTTACTTTTCAAGCTTTAGGTACTGGCAAGGAAATTCTCCATAAAATCATAAGTGTGAAAGAGCATACTGGCTTGGATGCTGGAGATTCTGAACACTAGTCATTAATGTCATCTTCCATTAATTTTTTTCCCCAGTCTCCTATTCAAGCGTTTGCAGTTTGTAGCCATCGCTACACCTTGTGGAAGTGAACTGTTAGCTTTGAGCGGCTGTTGAGCAAAAAAAATTCTCCCCAGCATACAGCCTGGAGAGAATCCCAGCTGGTCCAGCACACTTCCCCTGCGTGTCTCTGCTCATCTTACAATCCTCAGACACAGGGGTCAGCAGAGTAGCTCTCTCTTCTGGAGATTCAGCACAGCGTCTTCTGTCTTCTGCCAGTGTACAAGAATAAATCAGTCTGACAGTCTGAGATAAGTTACTGCCTAGTTTATTTACACTTAACTCATATATTTACACCCGGACTACAAGCCGGCATTTCAGCGTCTTGCAACACACACGCTAGCAAAGAAAAACACAGCTGAAATCACTAACTATCACTCTCTTTGAAACTCCCTCTAACTAACTGAAAGAACCTGGAGTTTTTATCTCCTCTCCAACATTTCACTGCGCATGACAACAGATTTGACTTTAACCCTGTAAGCACCAAATCTGATACTCCAACACCCCCTCTCGCAGTGAATGTTGGGAAAAACATTGTGAGTTTATTTACTCATTCCATACCCAAACCTTCACGGAACTCTCCATGCTTCTGGAAGCTCAATGGTTTGGTGAACCCATCAGCAAGATTCTTCTGACTTGGACAATATTTCAGTTTCACCAAGTCATTCTGTATACTCTGACATACATTGTGGTAACGGATGTCCAGATGTTTAGTTCTGGATTTAAACTGACCAGATTCTGCCAATTTCAAACACGGTTGATTGTCTTCCCATACCGTAATAGGTAGACAGCAATTTCCATTGATTTCTTGGACCAAACATCTGTAGTACTCTAGTTCCCTACAGAGATCTGACAGAGCACTGTACTCAGATTCTGTAGAGGAAAGTGTAACCAGACTTTTTTCGGGACTTCCACCCAACTAGAGACTTTCCAAATTTCACTACTATTCCTGACACTGATTTTCTGTCCTCAGCATTTGCCCAATCGCTGTCTGACCAACATTGTAACTGCGATTCACCTTCTGCTGACAACTTGAGACAGAAATCCTTAGTGTCTTTCAAATATCTCAGTATTCTCTTGATACCATTCCAGGCAATTTTACTGGGATTTGAGGCCTCTCTACTTAGCAAATTCACAGCAAAAGCAATATCTGGTCTGCTCCATTGAGACAGATACAATAAACTTCCAATAGCTGACTGAAACAATTCTGGCCTCTCAAATTTCTCATCATTACTAGTTTGACTATTCTTCTCAAAATTTGTCTCCATTGGTGTTTTAGCACCATTACAGTCAGACATTCTGAACTTCTGTAACAACTGTTCAATCTTGCTTTTCTGGCAAAGTAAAAAACTTCCATCCTCAGTTCTATCAATCTGAACTCCTAGATACATCTTTACATCACCTAGATTCTTAAGCTGAAACTTCTTTCCAAGCTTTGTTGCAAACTTTTTTTACCTGATTCTGTGTTTTACTAACAATCAAAATATCATCAACAAAAATCAGGACTATCTCCTGTTCATCTCCTGATCCTTTCAGATACAGGCAGTTATCAGCTAGACTCTTGTGGAAACCCATATTCTCCAAAACATCATTTAGGCATTTGTTCCAATTTCCTGCTGACTGTCTGAGTCCATAGATCGATTTGTGCAATTTCCACACCTGGTTAGGTTTCTTGACCTCAAAACCTGGTGGTGGTAACATGTACAAGTCTTCTTCTAGATCTGAGTTTAGATAAGCAACATTTATATCAAAATGAGCTACTTGAAAACCTCTCTGTGCTGCTACAGTCAACAACATACGAAATGTCTCACTTCTAGAAGTTGGTGCATAAACCTCAGTGTAATGCAACCCTTTCTTCTGAGTAAATCCTCTAGCGACAAGTCTTGCCTTACACTGTGTCTGACCTGTTGCTGTAGTCTTAATTCTATACACCCAACGACAACTCACTGCCTGTTTGCCCTCTGGCAGTGTTGTTGGTGTAAATACTTTCATAGTTTTCATGGATTCCATCTCTTTCTCCATTGCTGCATGCCATTTACTAGCTTCCTCATCAGGCAATTGCAAAACCTCCTCATAACTCTCTGGTTCACACTGAGCTAAACCTATCCAAACACTCACGGCTGAGTAGTTTGAAGGAGAAAATCTCTCTGGCGGTTTACCTTTTGTTGTGCGAGCTGAACGTCTAGGACCAACCTCAGACGCCCCCTCTGACCCAGTTGGACTGCTGGGCACAATTCTGGAATCACTAGCGTCAGAACTACTAGTACTACCTGAACCTTCTGACTTGACACGCCTTCTCTGTCCCACTGGACTAGACTGTGGTGATGTTGGCTCAGACTTCACACATCTTGGAGATACACTTCCTTGTTGATCAGTGTCATCTACCTGTGCATCTGGCTCAGGACCTGCACCTGCTTCATCTTGTCCTACTACATTGTCAAAATTTTCACTTAACACCTCAGGATTAGCATGAACCCTAGTCCATCCTTTCTGCTCACAAAACTCTGCACTTCTACTGACTAGTATTTTGGATCCATCAGGATAGGCAAATCTCCAACCTTTTGTCAATGGTTCATATCCACAAAAAATCATTTTTCTGGATCTTGGCCCTCCTTTCCTACGTAGTGGCTTTGGAATCAAAACATGGGCCTCAGAACCAAACACTCTGAAATATCCTATCTTTGGCTTCTTACCATGTAGTAACGTGTAAGGAGCTTGACCTACAACAGAATTGTAAGCTCTGTTAAATACATGTGACGCAGTTTGCCATGCTTCAGCCCAGTAGCTTTTTGGCAAACCCGAATCCCTCAACATAGCGTCAACCGCTTCCTGCAGAGTTCGGTTTCTCCTTTCCGCAACGCCATTCTCCTCGGGAGAATAAGGATTTGTCAATCTATGTGCTATGCCCTTATGTCTTAGAAAATTATGAAGTGTTGTATTTGTAAATTCAGCTCCTCTGTCTGATTGAATTTGTCTAACCTTTGTGGAAAAATCACACTCCACTGCCACTATCCAATCCTTCAGCTTCTGAGCTGCTTCTCCCTTGGTTTTCAGAGGAAATACCCAACCATTTCTGGAAAAATCATCAACTACTGAAAGAATAAACTTAGCATTTCCCAAAGAAACAGTTGGCATTGGTCCACAAATATCAACATGTACAAGTTGAAAAGGTTCTGTAGATACCCTGGTTGACTTAGGATAACTACATCTCTTGACCTTTGCAGCTTTGCATGGCCTACAATCCAAAAATCTAGAACATGGTTTCACATTGCACCCTTCAGCACATTCAGGCATTTTCTTTAAATACCCCCAGTTTAAATGACACATTCTACGATGGAGTAAATGGGCACAGCTGTTGTGTTTGGGAATGTTAGCGCACTGCGCCTGCACTGCATTTGCATTGCTGTATCCCTCTGGAACTGCTTTTGCATTTACTGCATACAAACCATCCTTACAGTGCACTTGTATCAGCAGCTTCCCATTCCTAGAAACAGAACATATGTTATTTTCAAACAATACAGAAAAACCATCTCTAACTAGAGCTGATATAGACAAAATACCACGTGTCATGCCATTTAGAACAAAAACATCAACAATAGTATCCAAACATTCAATATACACTGTTGCAGCAGTGTTCAGAAACTCTTTCTGCCCATTAGCCATTGTAATGTTCTTTGGTTGAGAAAGTTTCCTGCAGTTCTCATTCTGAACACCAGGTGGCGCTAGATGATGCGAGGCTCCACTATCTAAAATGAAAACACAGTTGCTTGAAGATTGTTTCTTGAACATTGCCATAGACACTGACATGTTTTCTCTTCTTCTTCTATATCCGCGCTTGCCTCTCTCAGCTGCAGCTTGCCTCGGCATCCCACGCTGTGGACTGTCTCTTATCTGGTTGCTATGGGAGTTAACCTTGGAGTTTGGAGACTGCGGGCAATTTTTCAAAACATGGCTTGTTGATTGACACCTGAAACATTTCCTTGCAGCTGCGTAGACTCTCACTTCCCCCTCTCTTGGGGATAAGCAGCCTGCATTCCCTTTGCTTTGCCCACCTTCATTGGCTCTCAGTTGCTGTTCATGGACAAGACGTCCCGACACATAAGACATATTGAAATTGTCCTGAGGTAAAGCCTCCATAGTTAAACACAGCGTGTTATAACTTTTGTCTAAAGAGCTCAGAAGAACACAAACTTGTTGGTCTTCTGTGAAAGCCATATTCAGAGAACGTAACTGGTTGAAAATAGACACCATTGCAGCAATATGTTCTCTGATATCTCCCCGGGCTTTAGTTTCATCCCAAATAGCTGTCTGTACAAATGGACCTTTGCACCTGGGGTCGTTTCTGCGATGTACTCTCTCAAGACTGTCCCATATATCTTTAGCATTTCTCAGACTTTGTACATAAACTAACTGATTAGAGTCTAAACTCATAATCAACATAGCCCTAGCTTTTGCATTCCTTCGCACTGAGGCTAGTGCTTCAGCTCTTTGAGCAGCTGTGGCTGATTGGGGCAGCTGAGCTGGATCGGTAGGTAAATTACTTAAACAGTCCAGCAAATTCCTGGCTTCTAGCCAAGCTTGAATTCGGACACTCCAGTCCAGATAGTTCTCAGAATTGAGATGTTGGAATGGCACAGTAAAACTTTCCTGTCCTGCCTCCATCTTGGGCTTCAATCCCCCTTTCTGCTATTCACCAACAGCAATGGGTTCTCTGGGACTGCTACTCACGTCTCCTTCCAGCAAGACAGCCTCGAAGCTCCAAGTGTAGACTTCCAGTTGAGGCGACCTCTTATTTGCCTTGGTACCGACTGTACCCCGAAGCAAAGAGATCCCAACCTCTTTTTCTCTGTCTCCAGACAAAGACTCAAACTCAGCAAAAACTGCTTGCAGTCAGGTTTTCTGCGTTACTTGGCTTCCAGGCTTCCATTCTCTGCCTTAGCCCTCTTCTCACCACGCACATATAACTCCTGTACTGCTTTCTTGACACTGGCAAATTATCTATACTGTCCTTAACTCTGGGCCATAACCCTTGTTAGCTTTGAGCGGCTGTTGAGCAAAAAAAATTCTCCCCAGCATACAGCCTGGAGAGAATCCCAGCTGGTCCAGCACACTTCCCCTGCGTGTCTCTGCTCATCTTACAATCCTCAGACACAGGGGTCAGCAGAGTAGCTCTCTCTTCTGGAGATTCAGCACAGCGTCTTCTGTCTTCTGCCAGTGTACAAGAATAAATCAGTCTGACAGTCTGAGATAAGTTACTGCCTAGTTTATTTACACTTAACTCATATATTTACACCCGGACTACAAGCCGGCATTTCAGCGTCTTGCAACACACACGCTAGCAAAGAAAAACACAGCTGAAATCACTAACTATCACTCTCTTTGAAACTCCCTCTAACTAACTGAAAGAACCTGGAGTTTTTATCTCCTCTCCAACATTTCACTGCGCATGACAACAGATTTGACTTTAACCCTGTAAGCACCAAATCTGATACTCCAACATGAACTCCACAGTTTAATTACATGCTGGGAGAAGGGCAGTCTTAGGATTCAGATGCTGTGACTGCTGTAGACACTAAGATTTTAGAACCATGGTGGTGAACGACATCAAATGGAAATATCTAATTTAGATACTTAATGAGAAATTATGCTCTGTTGGAACTAATAGTCCACACTCTTCCCCTAAAGCCAGAAATGTGGAACTCAGGGACAGATAACTCTGAACAAACCAGACTGCAATCATATACAGTACACTTTTTACCTGGCTGTAAGTCCATTTGGGAACAGTGGGGCTTGCTTCTGAGTAGGGGAACAAAGGATTGAGGAATAAGCATCTCGTGGTTGATGTTCAGGTTCACTAGCTGATAATAACCCAGTGCAAGGGAGTTGGATGCTGGAACATTTCCAAACAGGAAGGAAATGGCACTCAAGGGAAACATAATAGGTATCGAAGATTCATTTGTTCTCTCTGTATGGCAGTCAAGCACTATAGTAGTTAATGAACCATAGTACCAGATCGAAGGCAAAACCTTGAAGATGAATGCACTAGTCTTCTAGAGTTGCTGTATACTTCAGAATCCAGATCAGTGTCAGGACTTACAGGACGGCAGCTTTAAGGAGCAAACGGAGTGTGGTGTGATTGAAAACCACAAACTCAAATTTCTAATATCATTTGTACCATAGCTAGTCCTCCATAGAGGTCTCTCTCCTCTTTGGTTTGTTAGCTTGCAGGAAAGAGGTCTAACTGGGTTTGGGACTCCAGTCACTGCTGTTTGACTTCTCTTTAACATACCCTTAAATTAATTTGTCAGGAACACTTCCCAACCTTTGTAGCTCCTGAACCTTCCCTTTTGCTCAGTGATCTCACAGCAGAAGGTATAGAAAAAAGAAGTTTCAGTAGGCTACCTGAAAAGGAGACAAATGTAGGCTAGACCCAGTGTTTGCTGATATTAACAGTTCACTGTATATCTTCATCAGATGCCTTTCACTACAACCTTGCATACAGCCCCAAAGTTTTCTTTGGCAGAAGTCTGATCTCAGCATAACCAGCTTTATCTACTGCGATCAGAACTCATTGTTTCAGCACTTCAGTGTCTCACACCCCATTATGAACTTGACCGGGCATTAAGATGATCAGTGAAGGTCCTTCTCTCAATGCCACCACCTTCACAGGTATGCTTGGTGGAGACTTGGGGAATCCCTCCCACAAGAGGCCAGCCGTGACCCATCTTTTCTATCCTTCCGCAAGGAGACCAAGACCTTTCTTGTCAGGCAAACTTTCCCTGAATGACTGGCTGCCCGTGTGGGGTTTTAGAATTAGGTGGATAGTATACTGTTGTTTTTAATCTGATTCATTTATGCTATTATTCAATAATGCTGCTTGGATGAGTAACAAAACATTTCTATCTCTCAAGAAAAGAAGTCCAGTTGCCATGACTCTGCTCCCAGATAACCTCATCTGGATGATTGAGAATCTTCACAGACAATGCTATTATTAAATATTTTCAATTTAACATATATTTAATTTTTGTTAAATGTTTGAATTCATTGTTTTTATGTGGTGCTGTGCACTAATGAGGTGGCATATAAATCCCATAAATAAATAAATAAATAAATAAATAAATAAATAAATAAATAAATAAATAAATAAATAAATAAATAAATTTTAATAATGTAAGCCATCTCAGGTCCTAGTATTGAGAATGATGGGATAAAAATAGTTGAAATAAAACAGAATGAATAAGCCTCACCACTATGGATTAGCTGACAGATGTTTTGTGTTAATCATTCTTCATATTGCAGGGATGTTTTTGTAATCAACACCCTGAAAGCTCATTATGGGTGTTAATAATTTTAGAAGAGGTAGTCGTGTTCGTCTGTGCAAGCTTATCAGGCATAATCCACCCCCACCAAACCAAAGAAAGCAGCTGTAAAACTTATATAAATACATCTTTTATTTTTGTATGGGTATTCCCACCTACCCCTTGGGTTTTCAATCACATCCCCTTCTCAGCCCTCTCTTTTGCTCATGCCTGTCATCTGTTTTCTGCATCCAGGATCAATGTTTATAAGCTAACATCAAATATAGGCCATAAATCACTGAATGTGAGATGCAACCAAATTCCCCAGAACAATTAACATTTCATACACTTTACCCGGGTAATTGGTATTTCATCCAGTATTTCATTTTTCCCCATATAGCTGATGAAGTGGCCTTGTCCACGAAAGCTCATATTAAAATATAATACTTTAAGATGCTGCATGTTTTTTTTTCCTCTCACTTTTTTCTTGTTTTCTTTGGATTTTGTCTTTAAATGTTAATAATGTCATCTTTTGTGCCCCATTTCACTTCCACCCTTAGTATCATGCATATTGTATTTATTTATTTGTTTATTCATTCATTTATTCATTCATTTTTATACTGCCCGTCTTCCCGAAGGAACTCCGGGCGGTGAACAGAGAGGGCAAGACAGACCCAAGAGGAACAATACATCAATTGAACAGAAAAAAAAAAAAAACACCCCCCCCCGAAAAATAAAGGAGAAAAATATGGTATAAAATATACAGCAACTTTTTTAAAATAATATTTTTTTAAAAAAAAATACAGCAACTCAACAAAGGAGTCGATAAGTCATCGGCAAGACAACGAAAAAAAAAAAAAATTTATCCAGGTTCTCAAATGCCTCCCTAAAAAGCAAGGTTTTTAACACTTTTTTGAAGGCGGGCAGGGATTGTGCAAGGCACAGCTCACTCGGAAGATGGTTCCAAAGTGAGGGGCCAGCTACCGAGAAGGCGCAGTTACGGGTGACTGATTTCCGCACCTCCCTAGGCATGGCCACTCGGAGTGAAAGCACCTGCGACATTCTAGTCGGCCGGGCCTCAGATGATCTTTGGAAGATACACTCCAACAGGTACTCAGGTCCCAAGCCATGGAGCGTTTTGTAAACCAAAACCAGGACCTTGAACCTTATCCGGAGGGCCACGGGCAACCAGTGCAGACAAGCCAGAATTGGGGTGATACGATCATAGCAACGTGCACCAACCACTAATCTGGCCGCCACATTCTGAACCTGCTGAAGTCTCCGGACAAGGGTCAAGGGCAACCTCACATAGAGAGTGTTGTAGTAATCGATCCTCGAGATCAAAAGGGCCTGCACAACTGTTCTGAGGGAGGCCTCGTCCAGGTACATACGGATCTGGGCAATCTGGCACAGATGGAAAAAGGCGGTCCTAGAAACAGCCATCACCTGATGTTCCATGGATAAGGCTGGATCCAGGACCAGTCCCAGATTTCTGGTCCTGTCTGCAAGCTGGAGGGTAGCACCCCCAGCTTGGGGAGAGGGCCGCTGTACCCCGCAACAGGTGCCCCAAAAACAGAACCTTGGTCTGCTCCGGGTTAAGCTTCAGCCTGTTGGTCCTGGTCCATTCCATGACCGCCTCCAGGCACAGATCAAGGGAGTGTACCGCCTCCTCTGCAGAGGTGGAAAAGGAGAGATAGAGCTGCATGTCATCAGCATATTGATGACAGCAGACTCTAAATCCCCTGATGACCTTGGCCAGTGGTCTCGTATAGATGTTAAACAGCATGGGGGAGATTGCCAACCCCTGGGGCACCCCGCAAGGGAGCGTCCAGGCAGCCGACAGCTCATCCCCCAGCTGCACATGCTGGAGTTGGTTGCCAAGGAAGGTGCGAAGCCAGCTGAGGTCAGAGCCTCTGATCCCCACCTCGGCAAGCCGACCCAGCAGGATACTATGGTCGATGGTATCAAAGGCCGCTGACAAGTCAAGGAGGACCAACAGGTTAGAGCAACCCCTGTCAGCCTCCCTGAGGAGGTCATCCTGCAGAGCAACCAGGGCGGTCTCGGTCCCGCAAAGCGGCCTGAACCCAGACTGGAATGGGTCAAGGACATGATGTTCCTCCAGGAATGAATGAAGACAAGTGGTGGCCACCTTCTCAATCACCTTGCCCATGAAGGGAACAATAGCAATCGGACAACAGTTGGCCAAATTGTCCGATGCCAGGCCAGATTTCTTTAATGTGGGCTTCACTGCCGTCTCCTTCAGGCGAGAGGGGAAAATCCGTTCCCTGAAGGAGGCGGTGGAGATAACCAAAGCCCACTCTGGCATGCTCCCTCCGGCGGATTTAATAAGCCAAGAAGGGCAAGGGTCAAAAGGGGAGGCCGCCGGCCGGCAACAAGCCAAAACCCTGGACACTTCTGCTGAAAAAACAGGCCCAAACTCAACCAGGCGAGGAGACCGAGGAGATGCGGTGCTAGGAACACTGGCAGAGAGAGTAGGGCAAGATCAGCTTCAATATTACATCCCATAGTTCATGAAAGCTCTCATCTTTCCACTGGCCATTTTGTTTCTTTTGTACGGGTTATAACCGAGGAGAGCAACCATATTTTTTTCTCAATTCACATAGAAACAGCCTCATTCCGTACATTCAGATATGTTTCCCTTCCGTTTCAGGACTATAACATAATAGTCCTGAAATGGAATGGAAACATATCTGAATATTTAGTCCATAATAATGGACTAAAATTCTGAAGCACATAATCTCTTGCCAGTTTTAATACTCAGCAAATCATCAGGTGTAAATCTTTTAGAAATCTGGGGTATAAATAGACTTGGTGTCCATGTCAAACCAGCTTAGAAAAACACTCTATTGGCACTTTGCAAAAATTTGATGAGTTTTGAATTGCAGTTTGGGCACTCGGTCTTTAAAAGGTCAGCCATCACTGATCTAGAAAGTCATATGATAAACCCAAAGGCACAGTGTTCCAACAGCAATACTGCAATCAAGACTCTTCTCATGACATGAGATCAATCCTAATGGATTCAGGTAGTCAGCTTAAGGTGGACTCAGCCGTCCAACCTTCTGAGGTTAGTAAAATGAATACCTATGTCACAAGGTGGGGGGGAGAGGGGCAAAGCATTCATTGTAGAAGTACATTATAAGCTGCCCAGAGAGTGCACCAGCACTATGGGGTGGTAAATAAGCCAAAACAATCACCACCAGAACATTCCACAAAGGCCTGTCACTTTTGACAAGGGTCCACTCCGTGAGACTGGCAAGGTTACTTCACCAGCCATGGTGACTTGGGAATGATGGGAGATCAAGAACGGAAAGGAAGCCATATTCCTTGATGTATCCCAAGTCCCAAGTGCTTCTGAAGTCAAACAGAAAGGTGATTGTCTATCTCTTGCTGTTTCTGATGTTGTTTGTTCTTACATAATTACTAAAGCAATTTGCTGGATGGGAAGTGCTGTTTCATGAAAACACTTCCTTTTCAGTATTCTGGACTCTTTTGTTGCTATATTTATCTGTTTCTGTTCTCCTATCAAGGTATGTAATGATTAAATCCCTTCTTCTTCTTCTTTTTCCTGAATAAGCATGCAATTGGGTAAACTCTTTTTTTTGGGGGGGGAAACACTCTTGATTTCCTTCCATGGAATCCCCCAACTCATCGCTTTTTATAGAAAACCTATTAATGTTTCCCAAAAAAATGGTTGTCTGCCTGTCAACTCGACAATATGAAAGCATTCAAACATTTATTATCTCCCAAATTCAGAGTGTTTCCTTTATATATGTGTGTATGTGTGTGTCACTAGGCAACCATTTTCCCTTCTTCTTTCTTATGCAAAATATGTCCAGGATAGGAAGGCTGAGAAGAAGAAGAAAATATTCTTGCAGTGAGATATTTTGACAAGGGGAAAATTATTCCTTCATCAAAGAAGAAAGCCACCTTGTCATTCATGTCTAATTACAACCTTCTATCTGTCATGGTGATAAGATGAAAGCTCCCTGTGGTGATGGCATGGAATATCATTTGCAAAACACCGCCCGTTTTGGCCTTGACTCCATGTTTTCAGGACCAGTAAGCGTCAGGGACACTCACTTATGTCTGTAAAGACCATTTATACTCCCAATTATTCTCTTTTGCCCTCAGAGAAAAGTGCCTGTCATTTTTTATTCTTAGTCCCACTCTGCAGATGTGTTCCTTGTTAGAGTCCTGCACCCGTTTCTTTGATAAGTCATTTATGACCAGCTGTTAGATCCAAAATCCGGCAGTTGTGTGGAGGGACTGTCCCAGACATTGGCTATGTTGCCGCTGGAATTCAGGAAGTCATAGTACAGAAAAATAGCTTTCCCAAGTTCTGCTGAGGCCAACAAGATTAGTAGTCTGAGCCCAGGGCTGCATTGAACCCAACATGATAGACAACATAAGAACATAAGAAGAGCCCTGCTGGATAAGGTCAAAGGCCCATCTAGTCCAGTTTCCTGTATCTCTCAGTAGCCCCACCAGATGTGTCTGGGAGCGGATGAGACTAGATATTAGAGATGGGCACAACTTAGCGGTATTCCCGTTTCCGTTTCTGTTACTCGTATCCGTTACTCTACGGAAACGGTAACGGGAATTACTCTGTCAGAATTCGAACTCGAACCAACGAACGAACAATTTGGTCTGATTTCTCGTGCTCGTTACTTGCATCGCGGCGATCGCGCAATGCCAAGCGGCACAGAAAAAAAGTTTTTAAAAGTTAAAAAAAAAACGATTCCCCACCCTAAAAGTAGGCGAAAACTGTCTGAGGGCACCTACCAGGCCAGAAGGGTATTTTATTTTGTGGGGGGGTTCCCCGCCCCCCTCTCCTTGGCTATTGCTACTGCTGCGCTGCTGGTACCAGGCTGGGAGGGCGCATCCATTTGCCATGCAGTGCGGGGGATCCAAAATGGCGACCGCAATATTTTTTTTTTAAATCGCTGCCCAAACCCCACCAAAGCACCACAGAAACATGCGAAAATTAGCTATTTTAAATGCTTGAATTTTTACAGTAGCAGCAGTGGGTTTTTCTTGCAAAAAAAGTCTCCGTTGATTTTATTTTATTTTATTTTATTTTATTTTATTTTTTTACACCTGCACATTTGCAATGATGGGCTCGCCCATGGGAGTGGACCATGCAAATTTTCCACCAATCGCATGGCCACTTGGCCAGGTTGACCACAGAGACTTCTGGGATGTGCCAATCGGGCATAAACAGCCAACTAATCGTAGCCCAAACCCGAACCCTAAGCCTAAGCCTAACCCATACGCCAGTACACTGTCCTAAGTGGGTCAGAGAGGCACCCAGAGGTGCACCCCAATACTCACCCTAACCTCACACGTAACTAGCCTAACCCTAGCCCTTGCGCTAACCCGTCTTAACCCTAAGCCAGATCTACTTGCATTGCACTACATGCAAGTACGTGAGACACAGCGGGTGCAAAGAGTCTGCCAGTCCGTCACTTGTGGCTCTGGCTGACTCCTGCAGCTCCCTCCAGGAGCCTGCTACCCCCCCAAACCAGTACTAACGACAACAAAAAACAAAAAAACGAACGACTAATTTTTGCGAAATTTCATGAAAAACGGAAATGAGCCGAAACGGACTGCCTCCTACTCACGACAACTTGAAAACATCATTTTCCCTAATCGTGCCCATCTCTACTAGATATCTGTCTCCTGATACCACTCCCCTGCATCTGGTCCTTGAAGTACCCTGGTTTTAAGCCTGGAGATTACATATCTCCATCATGGTTTGTAACCTTTGATATACTTTTCCTCCAGGAATCTGTCCAATCCCCTTTTGAAGGCATCCAGTCCAGATGCCATCACCACCTCTTGTGGCAGGGAGTTCCACAGACTAACAACATGCTGGGTAAAAAAAAAATTCTTTTGTCTGTTTTCACTCTCCCAACCCACAGTTTGAGTGGATGTCCTTTAGTTTTGGTATTTTGTGAGAGGGAGAAGAGCTTCCCTCCATCCACAGGGAGTTCCACAGAAGTAACGTGCTGGTTGAAAAAATATTTTCTTTTGTCTGTTCTTACTCTCTCAGCCCTCAATCTGAGTGTATGTCCCCTAGTTCTGCTATTTTGTGAGAGTCTTCCCTGGAGGACGAAAGCTAGAATGACATACCTCAGTTTGAGAGGTCACAGACAGCATAAGAGATTGATGATTCAGTGCATGGATCTTCCCCTTCCAGAGATGACCCATCCCTTCCAGATGAGGGGGTTAATATCTGAGGAAATATACCATATTTTTTGCCCCATTAGATGCACCGGATCATAAGACGCACCTAGCTTTTAGAGTTATGTATGTGTGAAAAAATATTCACACATACATACTGCGTTCCTGATCTATCTTCAACCCAGTTTACTTTCCAGCCATGGTGCTCTTGGGAGGCCTGGAGAGGCATGGCTGGAGAGTAAAAAGACAAGTCTCCTCTCACCCTTGCCCAGGTTTTCATGCTGGGAAGCCTCCGGCCCTTGCAGAGGCCTCCGGACCCAGTGCAGGTCCCAGCCCCAGCTGAATCCCTCATGGAGGCTTCCTGGCCAGGTTGTTTTTTTAAAAAATTACCTTGCATGATTTATTTGTTCCATATAATAGGAGATGGAGAGAAAGCAGCCTGATTGGAGACTATAGAGATGAGATATTCTTCATTCTGTCCTCTGCCTTATAGATATCCTAAAACCACCATCTCTGTAAACTCTGTGTCCTGAAAGCATCATCTCTGTATTTCTGCAAAGATGGGCTTCCAAACTGAATTGCAACAGGATGTGTCCAAACCACAAAAAGTGTAGCAAATGTCAAACCGCATGCTCAGACATCTCAGATCTTAAAATATCTTGTTTTGCACCTTTGTATTCAACTTTTGAAACTCACTATTAAGATAGAGCAGTGATGGCGAACCTATGGCACAGGTGCCAAAGGTGGCACTCGGAGCCCTTTCTGTGGGCACCCGACATGGCCACTTCATAGCCACCTGTATACAGGTTAAATTACTGTATTGGCACTTTGCAAAAAAAAAAAAATAGTGGGTTTTGAATTGCAGTTTGGGCACTTGGTCTCTAAAAGGTTCGCCATCACTGAGATAGAGAGAACAATACATTAAGAAATTAATGACCTTTAATCTTGCTAATGCAGATGGAAAAGTATCACTGATCTTTAAGTTTGGTTGTGTTAGGGAAAATGAACATACATGTAATGAAGTCACATGCTTTCCACTGTGGCAAATTGTAACCAATCCTGAGTTTTTCTTTATCTGGTTCTGTGTGCAGAAGAGTATTTAAGACTGGACATTCCATACAGGAAGTTGTCCCTGTGTTCAGGCACCCCTTGCACACAAGATATTCTGAAGGGATCCTCTGAAAATAAATCTACATTCCCAGGAGTCCAGTTTGTCTGTTGTCCATTTTAAAGTGATTCTCATTGAGGATCAGCCACATTCAAATGTGTGGTGACAGAAACTACCTTTTCAAGCTAGTGTCCCTCCTTTATGAAAAGCATAGACACAGAAAGAGCAAGCACAGAAGGATTTGGTGATTATTCAGAAAGAATAAAACAACCCATCTAAAGCTTCTTATTTCTAAAATCACATATAACAATGCAATATTGTGTTGCAGCCTTAACTAACAAAGCTATTTTCTAGATGTCAAGGAAGTCCTCTAAAATGATAATGCCTTATATTAAATTCTGTGTCAAGCAGATTCTTCTGATAATTCCACAATCACATTCTACATGACGACAACAGTAACAAATGCATTGATCATACAGATGGCAAAAATAACATATTTTCCCAGCTACAAACTACACCACGATAAGTGACTGAAAAATGTCCCACATAACCAAGGTATTAGCTGGAGGAAGCAGAGGAAGCTGGTGTTGATTTCATCTTTCTACCATTCACATTTTTTCTCCCTCACCTCTGTACTAATAACTTTGATGGAATCTCCTATTGCTGTAGCCTCAGGATTCTTATTTATTGATTTAATTTTGTAGGGCACCTCTTTGAGAAGGGTTTGGTTGAAAATCAGTGTACAGATATATTTCATGATGATGTTCATGTTGCGACTGCTGATCTTGGTGTTGATGTGTGCAAATGGTAACACGGAAGTATGAAATAAATTTCCTATGCATAGAATCATAGAATAATTGAGTTGGAAGGGGCCTGTAAGGCCCTGGAGTCTAGCCCTCAACTGAAGGCAGGAATCCAGACCAACAGAGATTTGACCGATGGTTGTTCCACTTTCTCTTGAAGGCCTACAGCATCAGAGTGCTGATCACCACCAGAGGAAGTTGTTAACTCATCATCCCAGGACCTCCCAGCATCTCAGATTTGGAAGGAAGCATCTGTTTTCTTCTACCTTCCTGTTTGCAATAGTTTAACGCATAAGTGCCAAGTTTCAGTTCCTGCCAGAGCAGATACAGTTTGCATTCCTGCTGTTGTGTCACTCTGGTTCCATAATAATAATAATAATAATAATAATAATAATAATAATAATAATAATAATAATAATAATAATAATAATAATAATAATGTATTCTCGAAGGCATTCACATTTGGGATCTGACCATTGTTGTGAGTCTTGGGGGCTGTTTGGCTGTGTTCTGGAAGTTTTTCTTCCTGACATTTCACCAGACTCTGTGGCTGGTGAGTCAATCCATATCAAGAAAAAATCCTTACGAAATGTGGTTCCCCATGGGAATGAATGGGAAACTGATTAATCCTTCCCAAATGTCAGAAAAAGCCCCCAAAAGTAGTTTCCCCTCCCCATACCTCTTTATAAAGTTCAATTTAAAGGCATGCAGAGCCACACCCTGCCCTCCCCAGTGCAAAAGCAAGCACCAAGACAAAGGGGAAACTGCAAACACTGGCATAACTAGGGAGGGGCGGAAGAGTGCTTTTGCCCTGGAGTGCACAGCAATATGGGGGTGCCTGGAGGAAGAGCAGCAGGAGGAAGCCATGCACCATCCCACCAGCACTCCTCCTTTCACCCTGCTAAGGCCAGTTCCACTATGTCTTTCTTGCGATGCAGTGACCAGAATTGTACACAATACTCCAGGTGCGGCCTTACTATCATTTTGTACAATGGCATTATAATGTTGGCTGCCTTATTTTCATTCATTCATTCATTCATTCATTCATTCATTCATTCATTCATTCATTCATTTATTATTAGATTTATACCCCACCCATCTTCCCCTAGGAACTCTGGGCGGCTTACAAAAGTTGACAGAGCAACTGATAACACAATAAAAGACAATAACAACAGAGTAAAGCCATAACTGAAACAACTTTAACAACTTTAAAACAGCTTAGCGCCCTGGCATCACGTACAAAACCCAGCAACAAGACTTCTCGGAGGGAGGCGAAAATGTGGATGGCGGGAAGGGGGAAAAAACCTACAAAAACTCGCCAAAGGCCTCGCGAAAAAGCAGAGTTTTTAACGCTTTGCAGAAGGACAGCAGGGACTCTGCAGAGCGCACTTCGCTTGGAAGGCTGTTCCAAAGAGAAGGGGCTGCCACCAAGAAGGCCCGGTTGCATGTAGACATTTTCTGGGCCTCTCTAGGGGTGGCAACCCGAAGCGAGTGCGCCCGCGACTGCCGGACTGGATGGGCTGAGGATGATCAATGGACGATCCGCTCTGACAGGTAGTCCGGGCCCAAGCCATGGAGGGTTTTGTAAACTAAAACCAGGACCTTGAATTTGATCCGGGATGCAACAGGCAACCAATGCAGGTGAGCCAGAACTGGGGTGATGTGGTCGTAACGACAGGCACCCACAAGCAGCCTGGCTGCCGCATTTTGTACCCTCTGCAAGCGCCGGAAGAGAGTCAAGAATAACCCCATGTAAAGAGTGTTGCAGCAGTCCAACCTCCAGATCACCAGCACTTGAACCACAGTTCTCAGAGAGTCGCCATCTAGATCTGGGCGGATCTGGGCAATTTGACGAAGATGGTAGAATGCAGATCTGGTCACGGCAGCCACCTGGGCTTCCAAGGTATGCGCTGGATCCAGAACCACGCCCAGATTCTGAAGCCTATCCGTCGGTTGGAGAGAAACTCCCTCCAGACAGGGGAGAGGGCCTCCGTACCCAAATGGCGAGCTCCCAAAGAACATAACCTCCGTCTTCTCGGGGTTGAGCTTGAGCCTGTTGGCCCTGGTCCATGTCAAGACCGCATCCCCTTTTTTGATGATCCCTAGCATGGAATTGGCCACTGCCACACATTGGGTAGACATCTTCATGGAGCTGTTCACCAGCACACCAAGATCTCTTTCCTGATCCATCACGGATAGCTCAGAGCCCATGAGATGATAGATAAAGTTTTGATTTGCTTGCCCCAATATGCATTACTTTACATTTTCCTACATTGAAAGGCATTTCCATGAACCATGACAGAGAAAGCTCCCAGAAAGCTTCCCAGCGGCTGGCTTCATTTCTCAGAAGCCCCGGATGGCCGTCAAAAATACAGTAAGAAAGAAATAGTAGCAGCTGGGCTTTTGAACATAATTTCCTCTGGAGCAAGTGGAGTGCATTCATATAATTGCCCTGCTAGTTCTCCCTCTGTCTCTCCTAGCAAGCTCTGCACAGCCATTAAGAAGAAAAGTCCAATTTTAAAATGAAGAAAACCTAATTATTTGCTTTTGTCAAATCTCGCCACATTAAAAAAGAAAGGCTTTTAGTGAAATAGTAATTCAACTAATCTGAGCCGTTTCTCAACAACACACTTTGCTGCCCTGACTCCCCTCATCCCCCCCACCCGTCTCGGTCGCATTAACCCAATTGTGTTAGAATACCAAATACAGATTTACATTAGCTGAATTTTAATTAGGCTTTATTCGTTTTTGAAAGGTAATCTAAGACAAAAGGGGATCGACATTAGCCATGTGCCGACCTTCTGAGGTTAATGGAACCTTTGTGAATGGAGATAGCGTTCTTTCCAAGTCAGAAAGGTTGTATAACACATGCAGAAATGTACCTACTGACTGGAACTTCAGGTATTCTACCCAGAGAAACAAGGAACCCCCCCACCCCCACCCCTCAGCTCTGTTTCAGCTTTGGTAAAAATTATGAATGCTTTTTGGGAACCTACCACAGATCCTCTGATTTTTTAACATTCTTGTTTTAAGTAAATCCAGTTTGAAATTACAACCCGGAGAAGACTGAGGTTCTGTTCTTCGGAGCGCCCTCGTCTAGGTACAATGGCCCCCTCCCTAGCCTGGGGGGTGTTTCCCTCCAGCCTACAGACAGGGCCAGGAATCTGGGCATGGTCTTGGATTCAGCCCTCTCCCTGGAAGCCCAGGTGACGGCGGTCTCCAGAGCCACTTTTATCCACCTCCGCAGGATCTCCCAGATCCGACAGTACCTCGATGAGTCCTCCCTGAGGACAGTCGTGCAGGCCCTCGTGATTTCGAGGATCAACTATTACAATGCCCTCCACGTGGGGTTGCCCTTGACCCTTGTCCGGAGGCTCCAGCAGGTGCAGAATGCGTCGGCCAGACTGGTGGTGGGTGCTTGTAGATTTGAGCACATCAACCCAGTCCTGGCTCGCCTGCATTGGCTACCCGTTTTCCTCCAGATAAGGTTCAAGGTCTTGGTTTTGATTTTCAAAACCCTCCATGGCTTGGGACCAGAGTACCTGTCAGAGTGCATCTCTCAGAGGTCAACTGGGAACAGGCCCATGAGAATGGCGCAGGTGCACTCACTTAGGGTGGCCACACCCAGGGAGGCGCGGAAATCCCTCACGTGTAACTGCGCCTTCTCTGTGGTGGGCCCCACACTGTGGAATCATCTCCCTAGTGAGCTGCGCCTAGCACAGTCCCTGCCCACCTTTAAAAAGGCCTTGAAAACACACCTTTTTAAGGAGGCATATGGCGACCTTTTTACTTATTTTTTTCTCTCTCTCTTTGCCTCCCACGTCATCTTTTGTGGTGGGTATTGTTCCTCCCCATTTTATTGGTACTCTTTGCCTTCCCCCCCTTTTCTGTTGTACTGTTTTAACTGTAAACCGCCCAGAGTTCTGTCCGGAAGATGGGCGGTATATAAATAATAAATAAATAAATAACCACTTACAATTGCATGTATGTAAGGCTTTTGAGTGTGCTGCTGCTCTGTATGTGTGTGTGTGTGTGTGTGTGACATATTTGGGGGGGGCAGTGCTACCATTTTATTAACCATAGGGCACAGTTTCAGTAGGACAGGAAAAACTCAGGGAATCTTCATTTCATTTCCACTCCTATGTGGATGTTTTAAACCTCACGTTATTTTCTGTCCTGAATATACAATTGGCAAATTTAGGCCTTCAATCCTAAATTTTTAAAAAAATTAAAAAAAGTGTTGCTGAGCCAAACTTGGTTGAATGCACATGAATAAAATCTCGGACTGTGGCATGATCTTGTAATCATATCAAGAGGCTAGCTTTGGTCTTCGAAATGTGTTCTGATTCAGTCTGGAGAGATACGGCTCCTATCCTGTTTGATTTGTGCCATGGATTAAAAAATAAATTAATCTGTAGAAGCAATGTGTTGGGAAATTAAAACAGTGATAGCTCCCCAACACCACCATTAACTTCTATAAAATTTGTAGACGATACGTTGCAAAGAAATTAAAAGTGTTGGTAAAGAGACAATAGAAAAAGAGGAGGAAAAAGCTAATTCGGACAAAATCTTAGACAAATAATTGCTAGCCCCTTCCCTACAGATGTTCCTTAAATTTTAAAGCTTACCAGAGAAACATCTCTTATTTATTTATTTATTTATTGTTCTTTAGATGTGGGAAAACATAGTTGGACAATTTATGAAAAAGCTTTTGGAGCAAAGTAAATAAAAGACACATATAAACACACGACACCCCGTGGATGATATTAGAGATCACTTAGCCAAAAACTAAAGGAAAATTGAATGCTCCAAATGAGGGATAAATTAGAGTGTACAGTGGTACCTCGACTTATGAAATTAATCTGTTCCGAATGCATTTTTGGAAGTCAAAATTTAAGTTGAAATGCAGTTTTCCATAAGAATGCATTGAAAATCAATCAATCCGTTCTGAAAGATTGGAAAGGGCAAAAAAGGGAATGAATTAATTGGTTTTCAATGCATTCCTATAAGAAGCTTGCCCAGACCCAGCAAAGCAAGGGGGAAGCTTCCCCCTTTTGCTGGGTTGGGGAGAAAGCCCCAAAATCAACTAGCAGCAGAAGGCTGCTCCTCCCTTCCCAACACCCAGCTGTTCTTGACAGCTCCGAAAATCAGCTGGCTGTCGAGGAGCCGCCTTTGGCTGCTGGTTGATTGTGGGGGCTTCTGCCTAATACAGCAAAGGGAAAACCTTTTCCCCTCCTTTGCTGGGTTGGGGCAGGCTTGTGTACATGTGTGTTTGGGTTACCGCACCTTCTGTTGCAGTGGGCACACAAAAGGGGAAAGGCAACTGGGCTTTCCTGCCCACTGCCCCGCTACCCCACTGCTCTACTGTCTTTCCCCTTTTGTGCGCTCGCCACAACAGAAGGTGGGGTAACCCAAACAGCCTTCTGCTGTGGCAGCCCCCCCCACACACACACACACACACACACACACACACACACACACACACACACACACACACACACACACCTCCTTCTGACTCTGCAGTGCGTGCGTGTGTACAGGCGTGCACATATATGCCTGTGTGTGTGTGCTGCGTTTTATGCGCCCACCACAATAGAATGGATGCTCCGCCCGGCCTCGTGCCGAGCAGGGGCACCTTTGCCGGCTGGTTGAGGGAGGCGGCTATTGGCTCCGCTATTGGTGTAGCCTACGCCAGGGGAGCGCGCCCCTTTATAAGTCCTCGGCGCGCTCCCCTCAGCCTGCCTCTTCAATTGCCGGTTTCTGACTGGACCGTGCCTCCCGGAGCCTCGGTGACAGGTGAGACCTTTTCAGGAGGGGTCCAGGAGGCTGGTAGGTCGGCTGGCCAGGCTCTGTTGAGCCTGTGTGATCCCGGGGTGCCCCGGGAGCAGCGAGCAGGAGCGATCTGCATCCCCCTCTTACCCAGCTGTTTGTCGGTAGTTCCGACAAGCAGCTGAGCTTCGTTTACGGGGAGGGGGGGAGCGAGAGTGGCTACAGAGTTGTCTCAGCTCCTTTTAGCCAGCGACCTCGCACGGGCTGCTTTGCAGCCTTCCAGAGCGGCTGGTGCCCCGGTTAAGTTCCGTGCTGGCACCAGGCTGGGAAGCCTGAGGCTCCCAGTTTGATCTAGGTCTCTTGGGCAGGAGTTGGACTCCATGATCCAGAGTCCCTTCCGGCTCTGCACTTTCCGATTGCCGGGAGCTGCTGCCCCTTGGGCTTTCGATGCGAGGCAGATTGTTCCTGAGGGCAGGCTTTTCCCAGCCGGCTGGCGGCACGCTGCAGGAGCAGCGAGTCTACTCTTTGAACCCCTGCTAGTTCCGCTGCTGGTGGGCCCTTTACAGGCAGCCTTGCTCTGAGTTTAGTGCTCTCTGCGTTGTGGCCAGGGACTACCCTGAAGTTAGAGCTTTACACATGAAGTCTTTGTGGCAGTCTGAGTTGATCTACTGTTTCTAAAAGCAGCACATACATACATGCTCATAGAACACATACGCAGCAAGCATGAAGGAACATAAGAACATAAGAAGAGCCATGCTGGATCAGGCCAAGGGCCCATCTAGTCCGGCTTCCTGTATCTCACAGTGGCCCCACCAGATGTGTTTGGGAGAGCATGAGACTAGATATCTGTCTCCTGATACCACTCCCCTGCATCTGGCCCTTGAAGTACCCTGGCTTTTAAGCCTGGAAATTACATACCCCCACCATGGTTCGTATCCTGTGCCTGTGGGTTTGGTGGCCATTTTGTTTGTACTTTCTGGGCCTACTCTTATCTCTTATATCCACTCCCAAGGCGGCTCTACCTACATCCAGTTATCCTGTGCTTTAGTCTTTTAGCTTTGTTCAGGGGATATTACACCCTTCTATCAGGGGTGGCTCAAGGATCCCAATTTGGTTTGGTACTCGGTGGCCATTTTGGCCATGCCTCATGGGCCCATCCCTTAGGCAGTGATCTACATCCATCTGCCCGGCTGATATTCTGAGTGGCCCCCATACCCCTCTGTCCTGTCGTTTACTTATTAGTGGAGCCTAGCGTGTTTGTATTGTGCATCTGAAGTTAATTGGGGTAATTTTTCAACTTCAAGGGTGGCCTGCCTACCCACCCGTTGCCATTTTGTACACTTCATCATTCAGTGTGTTTCGGGGGGTGGGTGTAATCTCCATCCATCCTCTTTCCTCCTCGTTGTTATACCCGGGCCACGATTTGTTCTGGCAGCTACATACTAGGGCCGTCCTTTTGATACTTTTGGAATCCATCTCAGATCTGTGCCACACCCACGCGGCTGAGTCACTTGCCGCCTGTTCGCCCCTTATGTTCTGCCCTGCCATCTAGGCCCCACCAATGTGTTTGGGAGGCCTGGATGCTGGATGTTGGTCTCCTGATACCAGTCCTCTGTGGCTGGCCCTTGAATTACCTGGGTTCCTCCATCATTGTTTGTTACCGGTGCTGGACTGTTTCCCCTTTGAATCTGTACAGTACCCCCTTTTGGAGGCATCCAGGACGGATGCTACCATCACTTCCTGTGCCAGGGAGTTTCACAGACTTACAACGCGCTGGGTAAAATAAATAAGTACATAAACAAATACATGAATATTTTCTTTTGTCAGCTCTCACTCTCCCAGCCCTCAATTTGAGTTTACCCCCTGGTTCTGGTATGGGGGAGGGAGAGATGAGCTTCCCTCTAGCCACTTTACCCATACCCTGCATGATGCTGTATGTCTTAATCTTATTCCTCCCCTGGCGCCCCCCCCTTTTTTCCAGGCAAAAGGGGCCCACACGTTTTTTATGTTTTTCTTGAGATGCGGTGACCAGAATCAGTCCCAATACCCCGGGTGGGGCCTTATTATAGTTTTGTATCTTGGCATTATAATGCTGATTGTTTCGTTTTCAACCCCCCACCTTTTCGTTAATCCTTCCATTTGGTTGCATTAAAACACATTTGCCACTTCTCAGCCTATTCCCACAGGTTGGAGAGATCCTGGAGCTCCTCACAATCTTCTCGGGTTCCCACCGTATAGAGCAGTTTTGTGTGACCTGCAAACTTGTCCCCTCCTCACTGTTTAGCCCCGTTTCCAGCTCATTTATGCTTGTTAATCTTCAATTTACTGATTAGTCCTAAGACCTCCTCTTTTTTTTTTTTTTAACCTGTATTTGATTTAATTCTTTGGCCGAGAGGGGCGTTTCAGGCAACGGAATCCATTCAAGGTCCTCTGTCATGAACTCAGGTGCCACGAATCGTGGGGGCTGTTACACATCACAATTTGGGTTGGCTGTTACATACCGGGCCCACCCTTACCATTCTCCTTGAATCCATGTTCGGGTTTGTGCCACGCCCACGCCACTGAGTTACTTTTCACCTGTTTGCCCCTATATCCGGCTACACCAATTAAGAAGGGGGCCTAATGGGATGGGGAAGGGTAAAGCCCCTGCAAATAAAAGGCCTAGTGTGCTGCCCCTTACTTCTCCATCCTCTTCATCAGGTGACGAGTCACCTAGTCTTTGGGCAGCTTGGTAGAAGCGTCCTCGTTTGGAGCGCGATCACGCTGAGAGGCAGGGTACGGCCAAGGCTCTCTACGAGCAAGGCCAAGGCTCAGGGGAGGCGGGCGTAAACCAATTATGGCTAATGGTGACATGCAATCCTTTTCTTGAGTCCGTTTTAGCAGGATCTGCCAGTATCGTTTCTGCAGGTACGCCATCTGTGACTACTGAAGTCGTCGCATGCTCCGCTCAGCCACCCCCTACCAGTCGCTGTGTCTTCCAAAGTAGTCACGTTCCTGCCTGCAGCTGAAGACTCATCTTCCGGCCCTGGTTTTCAGCCTGGGCTGTGCATTCGCGTGGTTATGTAGGCTGGCTAATGTGTAGCCTCGAGTTCGTTCCTCCAGTTATGAGGTTGCCTTGTTTCAAGTTGCCACATGGGTATTCACCTTTGCCGCCTTACACGTTAGCGAGCTGCTAGCCCAATCCAGAACACCAACACCTCGCTTATGCATTACGTTGGTCTGGTATGGTCGCGAGCAGGATCTGGTCTTTCAGCATATTTGTAGATTGAAGATCGACCAGTGAGGTTAGCCCGGGCACGACACACCTTTGCAGGTGTTCTGTGCTCCAAATTTGCCCGGGCCTAGCGTTATATCGGTCTGCCCTGCTCGCTTCTATTTATTGGGGGTACCTATTTCTGTGCAAAGAGGGGTCGCCTTTGACAGGTTGCCAATATTGGATAATTTCACTGAGGGCACGGCAGGTTGCTGGCATGTCGGGCCGGCATTTTGGGCGTTATTCGCTCCTGATAGGCGCTGATCACACAGCAGCTGCCTTTGGCACCGATCGGGTGGGCAACCACCCATTGGGTGATGGAGATCTGGAGACTTTAAACCTTCTGTACATTTACTAACGGACCGGTAAAGCCGGGCCAGTTGTTCTTTTTCGTTACAGCTTTTACCCCCGGGAGCCGGGTTCGAGTGTTGCTTTACGGCCTCAGTTTTTGTTTACTGGGCCTTGGAGTTGCTACCCTGTCCGGACGTGGCGCGCTTTCGGCCTTGGAGGTGGCCGCGATCTCGGCCTGGGACGTGGCCGTGCTTTGGGCCTGGGACGTGGCCGTGCTTTCGGCCTGTGATGTGGCGCGCTTTCGGCCTTGGCCAATGGGCCAGTTTCCTGAGGAAGGGCAAGACGGTGATGCCTTGACACGCCTTTCTCACTGTGGCTCTCAGTGACTCCTGCCACCTTGCCGAGCATCGTGGTTACCCATTTTGGGAGGAATTGACTTGACTTGTAAGTCGGGAAAGTCCCTCATTCTCAAGATCCTAGTGGATCTGAGAGCGTTACATCGGACTCGCCCATTGGTGGCTCGCATGGCGGGCAAGTCCATCATTCTCAAGATCCTCGTGGATCTGAGAACATTTCAGCGTACTCGCACAGTGGTTCGTGTTGTTTTGTCTGTGATCATTCCCGGTTGAACGGGGTTCGGCTACCATGGGTAGCGCAATTTACTATTAAACACCATGCAGATCTCTCTAAAATGATCAAGGTCCTCGGCAGTCCTCAGTAATAATAACCCCAATGTGGAAAGTGGACTGCCTAGAAATTGGGAATGGGGGATGCCCAAAGCACTCCGGTATCCTCATTGCACGCATAACTGGCTGCAATAAATTACTTTAGAGAGTAGACCTGATGAACCTTATGTACTGCCTAGAAATTGGCAATAGGGGATGCCCAAAACACTCCGGCTTCCTCATTGCACGCATGACTGGCTGCAATAAATTACTTTAAGAGTGGACCTGATGAACCTTATGGACCGCCTAGAAAGTGGGAATAGGGGATGCCCAAAACACTCCGGCATTCTCATTGCATGCATAACTGGCTGCAATAAATTACTTCAGAGAGTGGACCTGATTAACCTTACCCATTGCGTGAATTGCCCGCATTGTGCAGGCGAAGCGGGAGCTTTCCTTTGGCACTCCAACATCCCTGCTTGGGAAACTACCTTAATTCGTCCGGATGGTGGTCATTTATTGGACAAGGGCCTGGATCCTTATTTGGAACCTTAAGGAGGGCCTGAGGGCCGAATTGTTCGGCTGTGGGGTAAAGAGCCGCAGTGCGCCTCTTTGGTGGCGGGTAGCGCATAAAAAGTTATCCATTTAGGTCCCGAATCTAATTACATCTTCACATCTTGGCAGCCTTCCATTAATTACCCAATAGGATTTAGTTAGGGAGCAAATAATAATAATAACCCAAAACCCTAGGAGGGCTGCCAACCTTTAATCAGCGTTGATGCCAAAAGATCTCATCGGCATCCTCACTGCGGCAGTTCAACGGGCCGCAGGAAATTGGTGGAGTAGCGGGACCTAATCAATTTGTTGTTACCATTTTGATGATGCGCTACGGCTCAGGCCCTCCTAAAGTTATTGCTCATTGATAAGTAATTTAAAATCCGTTACTGTAGTTAATAAAGTTGTGGCCCTTATTTAATCCAAGCGGAACGTGTGTCGCCTCTTTCTTTCAACCTGGCTCGGCAATGGATGCTCCGCCCGGCCTCGTGCCGAGCAGGGGCACCTTTGCCGGCTGGTTGAGGGAGGCGGCTATTGGCTCCGCTATTGGTGTAGCCTATGCCAGGGGAGCGCGCCCCTTTATAAGTCCTCGGCGCGCTCCCCTCAGCCTGCCTCTTCAATTGCCGGTTTCCCCACCCTCCCGCCACGGTTTATTATGTGCTGGTGATGCTTTACTGGTCGCTTCGGGGCCGGATGGGAATTTTTGACCATTTCTCTGATTGGCCTTGAGTGGTGGTGTTTTTTCGCCCATCCCACCATTCACATATTGGCGGTGGGTGTTGTAGGCAACAACTCTGGTCACGACTGGCGGGTAGCGCATAAAAAGTTATCCATTTAGGTCCCGAATCTAATTACATCTTCACATCTTCGGCAGCCTTCCATTAATTACCCAATAGGATTTAGTTAGGGAGCAAATAATAATAATAACCCAAAACCCTGCCAACCTTTAATCAAGCGTTGATGCCAAAAGATCTCATCGGCATCCTCACTGCGGCAGTTCAACGGGCCGCAGGAAATTGGTGGAGTAGCGGGACCTAATCAATTTGTTGTTACCATTTTGATGATGCGCTACGGCTCAGGCCCTCCTAAAGTTATTGCTCATTGATAAGTAATTTAAAATCCGTTACTGTAGTTAATAAAGTTGTGGCCCTTATTTAATCCAAGCGGAACGTGTGTCGCCTCTTTCTTTCAACCTGGCTCGGCAAAGCACTTTGGGTTACCTCACCTTCTGTTGTGGTGGGCACACGGAAAGCAAAAAGCAGTGGGACTTTCATGCCCGCTGCTACACAAGGCCCCCTCCTGAGTGAAGGGCTACTGAGCAGAGTTTTTAAAATGGGTTGTTCAAAGCATCATGGAATAATTGAATGGGGGGGGGGCTTCTAAGGTCATCAGGTCCAACCCTCTGCCCAGTGCAGGAATGCAGATCAAAACAGATCTGAGAAAGATTGTCCTCTTGAATGAATCCTTTCAGCTTTGGAGCCCTCACCATCTCCCAAGGTAATTGCTTTTCTTGGTGTGCGGCTTTAACAGATTGTTGCACCTTATTGCATTAAATGTCTCTTGATGTTATTTAATTTTTAGTATGATATTCACTTATCCTTTAAATATTTATACTCGCTGTTAATACTGTCTTTTAATTGGCAGGTGAAAAGGTTTAAATAAAGAAATATAAATACAGTAGTACCTTGTACAAAGCAATTAATTCGTTCCAAATGAAATTCTGTTCAGCAAATTTTCCTTTGTACAAAATTCCCATAGGAATGCATTGAAAACAGATTAATCCCTAATCACAACCAGTTTTCTGTTGTACAGATTAGCCCCATAGCTGATTCTGTTAAGCGATTTCCCCTATCTCTGAATTTTTTTCCTTTAAGCAGATTTTCTGTTAAACAAATCACTGGTTATATGAGGATCCACTGTACATAAAATTTGGCTCCTATAGTTTGAGAATTGATAAGATTTTTATGGATGACCTATCATTTCTGATTAGTACTACAGCTGCTTTCTTTACGTTTCCCAAGTGTTCAAAACATATTTCTCCTATCTTCTAGGATTCAAAATTAAGTATATTGTACACCTTTAAAAATACAGTGATACCAGCACAGGAATACAAGTACACGTTGAGGCTTCAACTGCAGGTTTTCTTTTAATCTTAGTTTTCCTTTTTTAGTTGAAAGGACATTTCAGCTCTGCATTCTCTCACCTCTGTTGTTCCCCATTTTCTGTTTTCTTCTTTTTCTTCTTTGGGGTTTCATGCTGAATAACTTATCAGAACACTTTAGCTGTCGAAATTTTCACTTCATCTTTCTGGGCTTTGAACTCAGAGTCATTGATTTCTCCAACAGGTTGCCGTCTCTCTTCTGTTAAATGTTCTTTCATCATTGTGTCCAGAGGATGAATCATTATGCTGATAGGTCAGCATCTGAGATCCCTGGACAAGGCACTCTTCTGTGCTTGTTATTCCATTTGCATTTCCGTTTGGTGAAATAATTTTAACTTGGCATTCTTACCGTCTTGTCTCACCCATCTGTTGAATATGAACCTGCTTCCTAATTCACTTTTGATTCTGCTCCATTATACTCTTCTCTTGCATGAAGGCAATCCATTACGGGTAATTGGGAGAGTGGATCCAGCCTCTTTCTTTGATCTCTTATTGAAGCTGGATGTCCATTGCAGCTCTAAAATACAAGCTGATACATGGGATTTAAAGGCAAAGGAGGATGTGAGTGGTAAACTCTGAATTCTTCTCAGAGGATATCAGTGGTAGGGGGGAGAGAATTAGGACATGGAAAGACATACGTTCTTTGCAGTGAGCTTTACAACTCCCAGAACAGCTGATTATGAGCCCACAGTGTGATGTAGCTGCAAAAAAAGGCAAATGCTATTTTAGGACGCATTGACATATTTCTAATCTCCAAATCCCATGAGGTGTTAGTCCCCTCTATTCACCACTGGTTAGGTTAGGCCTCATATAGAGTATTTTATTCTGTTCTAGATGCTGCACTATGGGGGTTTCATCCCCCAGTAGGCTCTGAACACCAAGAAGTTGGCAAAGCACACTCAAGGAGGCTGAAGGCCTGGATTCCCAGAAGTCCTAGGGCCAGTAGGAACCAGTGTGCTGACCTAAGCTCAAGGAGGCAGCAAACAGATGGCAAGGCCAGAAAAACAGGATATCAGTATCATCAGGGCCCATCTGCTCCGTGACCCAGGCCCAGAAACGTCCTTCCTCTCTGTCCTTATCAATAATCCCTCACTAGCTAGGGAGCATTCTTTCCCCCACCGATGGAATGTATACTGACCGTCCTTCCTCTGTCTATTGTTTTACTGTTATCAATAAAGACAGACCTCTGGTCTCAGGCAGCATATACAGCACACAGCACTCACAGACACACACAGACACACACAGCTCATGAAAACACACAGAGACACAGAGAGATACGTGCAGATTCCCATGCACAAGAGACACAGCCTGGGACCAGAGATGATTGTACCCAAAAACTCTGTGTATGCGTAATTAATAACGCTGCATTGCACTTTATGAAGGATGCAAAACAAAACAAAACCCTGGAACAAGTTCAGATAAAAGCAATAAGGATGATTAGGGGACTCAAAATCAAGCCCTATGAGGAAAGACTGAAAGAAATTGGCATGCTTAGCCTTGAGAAAAGAAGACTGAGGGAGACGTACTTACAGGTACGTCTCGTGGGAACCCATGAAAGGGCCTTCTTGACTGCTGTGCCCAGATTCTGGAACTCCCTCCCACTAGAGGCCAGGACTGCCTCATCTCTGTTGTCCTTCTGGAAACAGGCAAAGACCTTTCTCTTCAGGCAAGCTTTCCCTCAATGATGTTTATTTTATATGAATCTATGGGTTCACATAGACTTTGTGTTTATGACTACTTATAATCATGTTGCTTTAATGCAATGTTTTTCTATTAATGCTGTAAGATGTCCCTCAACTCCTTGTTCTCAAATACTTGAGCATGTCTTAATTGTACTGGGCTGTATATTATCTCTCCTGACTGTAAGCTGCCTTGGGTTCTTTTCCAAAGAGAAAGGTGGGGTAAAAATACTCTAAAATGAATAAATAAATAAATAAATAAATAAATAAATAAATAAATAAATAAATAAATAAATAAATAAATAGTTCTTTTCAGATATTTGAAAGGATGTAATACAGAGGAGAGGCAGGGCTTGCTCTTAGACATTTTAGAGTGTATAGTGTGAGTTTACACTACAGAAAATTACACTACAGAAAGGCACGGAAGGAGGTCCCATCCAAAATTGTCACATACAGGTACTCTCTGAACATAAGGATAATTGTCCTCCATGCAGCCATCCTGTTGACCCATCTAAATCAAACACTGCTTAATCTGACTTTTGGTGATGTTCAAGGAGGAGATTTCCCATTAGATGCCAGACCAAGAGAGCCTGGAATGACTTCAAGAAGTGTGATCAGATGGCAAGTATCCATTGAATAAAATCCCTCTCTCCTGGCATGCCCTCCCACTCTTCCTACATCCACTGCTTTTATTTCAGAATTGTTTTCGTATTTTGCTTGAAGGTAACCAAATCTGTTTCACAGCCACCAGGGAAGCTACAAGGAAAGGGAGCTATCTGCAACAGTGATGGCTTTCTCTTAAAGCTCTAATCCTGCCCCTTCGTCATACAACTTTCTGACCTTGTGAAGTTAAAGGGAGTCCTATTATCATTTAGAGTTACAGAATAAATAAATAAAAATATATGTCCATCAGACTTCTCAAAGCTATATATTAGACAGAACATTTTCTGGGAAATTATGCCATATGTGGACATAGGGTTGGAACAGGGGAGATTCCATTCTACCAGTAATACAAATTCTACCAGTTATACAAATTACTGGCAGTGCAATTTCCCTCATGATGGTTCAGATATTAGTTGTATTATTGAACTCAGCAGGCATTATTTCCCACTACAGGTGTTTCAAATTATAAATTATATTCATAGTGAACCTAATGGGGCTTTCAAAATAAGTGAGATCTTTAAAAAGTAGTTTCACCAGTTCCACTCCCAGTGGTTACTGGGCTCATGGCACAATGGTTAAACTGTTGCACTGCAGCTATAATGGTGCTCATGACCTGGGGTTCGATTCCAGGTAGCAGGTTCAAGGTTCACTCTGCTTTCCACCCTTCCAAAGTAGATACAATGAGTACCCATCATGCTGGGCAGGAGAGGGGGGTGGCCTGCATAATTCCTTGTAAACCACCTAGAGTGTGTGTTAAACATTATGGGTCATTATATAAGCAGTTGCTTTCTTATTTAGAGGGTGCAATCCTGACTAGCCTATGTGACAGAGGCCCTGCTGAGCTGATACTAAGCCAGCTGAAGCTGTGCTGTAGCCAAAGTCCTCCTAGCCCAGAGTGTTGGGGATTATTTTGGACAGTCATTGGCATGGCCTGTGTCATTGATTTGACTTGCCCCCTCCCCAGGACACAAATTCACCTTGCACCTAGGAATCCACCCAACACCTTCCCTCTTTTCTGAGGATGAAAGCTTGTTTTTAATAGGGACTCAGACTTGTGGCTTGGGATACGGACACGGTAACAAGGATTCAAACTTGGGGTTTGGCATCAAAGACTCAGAATTGGATTTGGGACTCATACCTGAAGACCTGCTGACATCCCTGGCTTTGTACTCATCTTGTCCCTGCTTTGCCCATTTCCGTCTCTTCTGCTGACTGATTGCTAGCATGCCAGTTATGCCAGCTGGTCCTTCTGAAAGATCTCTGGGGTCAACCAGTGCAAGGAGGGTCTGCTAGCCCAGGCAGGGATGAGAGCCTTCTGCCCATTCTAAACCTGCTACATTAGACTACTAGATTAGACTAGATTAGACAACCCATTATGTGACTTTTTGATAGATTACCATGCATGAACACCAGTGTTTTCCACGTCAGTTTTCAACCCTCGTAATGGATTTTTCTTTCTTTTTGTGTGCTCTTTGTGGCTTTAATGTTACCTTTGAATGTTGCAAGATGCCTCTTCTCATTCCGTTCTTAACTTGATGCCCCTCATTATTGTGAGCTGCCTTGGGTTCTTTTCCAAAGAGAAAGGCAGGGTAAAAATATTCAAAATAAAAATAAATGAATAAATAGGCTACGGCAGTGCTGTCTACGTAGGGTTGCCTATAAGGTTAACATGGAGACTTCTGCTAGAGCAGAATACAGCAGCAGAGCTGTCAAGTGTCACATTTTGGGTGGGACATTCATGGATCAATCACTCTTTCCCTCTGTCTTCCAGAAAATTTATTTTTTCCTGAAATGTCCCGCATTGTCGGTGTCAGGCAACTGAGTTCCCGTCCTCTAGGTGACCTACCGGAGAGCATTTCTCCCTGCAAAACCCAAAACCCACACCCAACCAGCTGTCCATATTGATATATTTATCCCCTAGAAAGCCGAGGAAAACTAAAGAGTTGATTACAAATTTATTGACTGTGGCTAGATTAATAATTGCTAGAAATTGGAAAGCTAAATATGAACTATGCTTAGATGAATGGTATAATGAAATATGGAATATTGCTTTAAATGATAAATTGAAATGTACTTTAAAGGTTAAAAAAGGAGAGTTAAAAAGAGATATTTTTATGATATATGGGGTAGATTTATTGATTATGTGCTTGTACGAGATAAGGGTAAGGCTTCTGTGCAACAATCGATTTTGTTCTGGAGGGGAGGATAATGACTGTAAATATGAAGAGTGATCCTCTGGGTGAAGGGGTGCACTGTTGTTGATGTTTGCCTTTTTTTTGTAATTTGTATAAAATTTTAAATAACATTTTTTTTAAAAAAAGAAGGCCGAGACAACTAGGTCACAGTGAGCATTTTGAAACCACTGCAAGGGATTCTGGGAACCATATATGTGAATTAGGCTCCACCTCCCAGCCGAAGGGCCCGGCTGCCAGCATCCCACCTCCCTGGAGTTCCCAGCAGCCACGCCTCTCTCCTCCCATCTCGGACAGCGGTGGGGAACACTTGACAGCTATGCACAGCAGCCAGGCTGTTGACGGGCACTAGAAGACACCAACATTTTACACCCATCCTGGCCGCCCTGAACTGGCTGCCAATATGCTACCACATTGACTGCAGGTGGTGGGAAAGGGATGAGGACACATTTCCACATTGTTTCTTTCTATGCAGTCGAGACAGTCTGAAGGAAAGTGGATGAACAGCATGTGTGACTCAACAGTGTTTCCAGATAATGCTGTCTTTTTGCTTTTCACTATAATCAGATACGAATGTGTCTATTTGTTCCTCACCACGAAGGAGTGGAAAAAGAACGACAGCAACAAAAACAACTCATGCACGTTGATGTGCCTGTTGGGTTATGATAAACACTTGCAGCACTGGTATTGATTTGTCCTCGCCAAGACTGTGCTTAGATAATATTGCCGTAATAAAAGATGAAAGGCATGGAAGGGGGTGATGGTGTGTGACTGCCACATTTGCTAACGTTAACTAACAAGTCTGTGGACTTGCGAGATGACTTGTGTCAGGTGGTTAATGGTAACCTTAATAAGATGCTGCACACACTACGTGAAATGCCATTAAAATCTGTCCAAAGGTTGAGGGCATTCTCTTCGCCCATCACGCTGTGGGCATTTGCAACGTTTGTGCAAATTTCAAACAAGTTGCGGTCTTCCTGTGATGGCCTAAAATGCCACTTTACTGCACAGCCCTGGCTAGGGAAGCTGCAATCCTTGTTATGACTTGTGTCACCTACAAAAGTGGATGGAAATTAACTCAGGAAACAAACACTGATTGCTTGGGACAGAAAGAAAATGCTTTGCCTGCAAAGACCTTTACTACTCCCCCACCCCACCCTGGCACTAAGAAAGATATTTAGACCAAAGGTTCTTTTCCTGTTGAACTTATTTATCTGTGACTGGACACCATGCCTCTGTCTATGATGGCATTGACAAGCGCTTGCAGGAAAAAGCTCTTTCATTGCAACAACACAAAACATTGATGAGTCCACATGGCTCCACAATAAACTCAATAACTTCTATTAGTGCCAAGAAGTTGACTGCTCTCCCAAATATCCAGGCAAACAGAACTGGTCTACAACAGTTCTTCACTGGGAGCAGCAGAAACCCACCTCATCTGTCAATTGTAGAAAGCTCCTCAGATGTGCCAGATGTGTCATTTGTCCCTGGAGTAGCATAGCCTGGGCACATTCCCCAATTACTCTGCTGTAGTCACCACTGGTCAAAGCTGCCCCATATGTGTGATACTCTTCTTTGGAGGCACAGCTGAAGTCTATAGGAATATGGCTGGGCTTGCCAGAGTAACAAATTGTGTTGGCTGGCATTGACTATGCCACCCATGGGGTCCTTCCTGCAGGACCATTTGCCCCTGCTGCTTTCTTTGATGGGGACACATGTTATCTCCAGTTTTACAAAGAGGGTACCTCAAAATGCCAGACACAGAGAAGTGGCATCAGGAGACAGGTATCTAGTTGGTATCATGTGCTCCCAGAGGCATTTGCTGGGCCACTGAGAGAAACAGGAAGTGGGACTAAATGGGCCCTTGGCCTGATCCAGCAGGGTTCTTCTTATGTTCTTACAGTCACTGTCATGACCTATGTTTGTTCCCCAGCCATTTTTCCTAACACCATCTCAATGTGTCTTGGCACACCTACGTTGCTTCCATCTCCCCATGCCTGGTGTTGGTTCATTTCCCAGCTGATTGCCAAGTGCTGCAGCAACACCAGCATCTTCTGAGCCTTGAATGCCTCCTAATTGATGGCGGCCACCAAGAATCCTCCTCATCCTCCTTAAATCCCCAGTCCTCCATACCTGCATGTGTGGCCATTGCCCCAAGTCCTAGTCTCTGAAGCCACGGAAAACAAACCTGTTCCCTCTTCAATATGACATCCTTTCAAATATTTAAACATAACTATCATATCCCCTCTCAGCCTAAGCCGTTCCTCATAAGTCATTTCTTCCAGACCTTCAACCATCCTGGTTGCCTTCCTCTGAACCCGCTCGAGGTTGTCAACATCCTTTTTAAATTGTGGTGCACAGAACTGGACACAGTACTCCAGGTGGGGTCTGACTAGAGCTGAATAGAGTGGTACTATCACTTCTCTTGTTCTAGACACAATGCTTCTGTTGATGCAACCAAGAATCACATTGGCTTTCTTGGCCACTGCATCACACTGCTGACTCATGTTGTGGTCCACCAAGACTCCCAGATTCCTTTGACATGTAATGTTTTCCAGCCAAGTATTTTCCATCCTATATCTGTGCAATTCATTCTTTTTACCTAGATGCAGCACCCTACATTTCCCTCTGTTGAAACCCATTCTGTTAGCATTGTCCCAGGACTCTAATCTGTCAAGGGCATTTTGGATTTTCATCCTATCCTCTAGGGAATTAGTAACCCCTCCCAATTTGGTAACATCTGCAAATTGAATTAGCATACTCTCTATTCACAGAGATAACCTGCGAATAGAGAATTGGGTAATTAAATATAGCTCGTTACCTCCTAGCCAGAGATGAGCCAAGTATTATGCACCAATCACCATGGATGGAATTCAGTGATGTGATCCACCATGAGATGTTTTTTTTTTTTTTTTTTTTTGCTGGGTACTGAACTCTGGAATTAGTGCTGGAGGTAGCTTGCTACATAGGCTGGAGACTCACACCCTCAAGTTTTTCAAGTAGTTTTGCAGTTGCTTTAATGCACCACCAAGCCTCCTAATAGCTTTACTTGCAAGAGCTAAGAAGGAATCAGGGAGCTGCAGGCATTAAAGCTAAAGACGGTAGAGATTCAAAGGTCATCAAAGCTCTTGAGTCTTACTAATCATTTGGATATGCTCACTAAGCTTCTCATTCCATACATCCCCAATTCACACTCCACAGCTACAGACCTTAACAGAGATAATAAGATTGTACCAAGAATGCTTGGTTTGGATAGAGGAAAGAATCACTCATGTATAAGAGAGAGAATGGTCGGCAGCAAGGCTAACTATGAAAGTGCATGAAAGTTAGGATGGTTACATGTTTACGGAGTATCATCTTCTATTTTAAGGGCCAGCGAAGGGCTTTGGACAAAGGAAGGTGAAGCAACCTGAACAGTCATTAAAATTAATGCTTTATTGCATTTGTAGACAAAGAACTGTGAGAATCCCTCTATCAATGCAGCCAAAGGATTTTAGGGTTTCCCTGTCTTAGGACTGGGTAAAGTCTCAAGGAATCGCCAGCCTTCTCTGGGCCTCCAGGCAGGAAGATATCTCTCTCTGTAATGTAAAGGAGGAGATCACTTGGTGAGGAGGCATGAAAGCTTGGGCTCCCATGCATCGTTACATAAAAACATAAGAAGAGCCGTGCTTGGATCAGGCCAAAGGCCCATTTAGTCCAGGTTTCTGTATCTCACAGTGGCCCCACCAAATGCATCTAGGAGTGCACAAGAGACTAGATATCTGTCTCCTGATACCACTCCCCTGCATCTGGCTCTTGAAGTACCCCAGTTTTAAGCCTGGAGATTACACATCTCCATCATGGTTTGTAACATGTGATGGACTTTTCCTCCAGGAATCTCTCCAATCTCCTTTTGAAGGCATCCAGGCCAGATGCCATCACCACATCCTGTGCCAGGGAGTTTCACAGATTAACCACATGCTGTGCAAAAGCTTCCATCAAGCTCAAAGCAAAAATGTCTTCATTTTGACTATGCATGCTTTCTTCCTATGTCTGTCCTGTCCTGACTTTGGGACATCACCCCCAAGTGTCTGGCTTGGACCCAGAAATCTCAGGGGAGAAGTTGCTGCTGTCTTGCTGCCTCTATGCTGTTGTGGGATGGGGGATTCTGGGGGTTAACTTGCCCAATATCTGATCTGATATGGTGCAGGAGATGTGCTGCTTCCTAACATCTTCAGACTCTTAACTGGTATAATTAAAACTATCTTCCCTACTCACCTGAAGCAGCCCTGCTTAGGGTAAGGGACAATGTGAAATGAATGCTTATTTTCTATCTCAGGAAGCTTAGCAAAAGCAATCCAGACTAGGGATGGACACGAAACAAAAAAAAAATATGTTTCGTTTCCTTTCCTTTCATACCCTCCACATTATTATTTAAAAAATAATTGTACAAAACAAACCACTAATGAAATGGTTTGTGGGGGGCTGGATCGGCACTGCCAGCTGATCGGCACTGCCAGCTGATCGGCACTGGGGTGGGGAGAAAAAACATTTTCCCTACCCTAGAGCCAATCAGCTGGCGAGCGGGGCATGGGAAGGGGGAAAAGTTTTTTTTTTTTAAGCCCAGAGCTTTAAAAAAAACTTTTTCCCTTCCCCAAGGGCTTACAGATGAACCAAATGGTTCATTTTAACAAACAAAACACCATTTTGTTTCATTTGTAATGAAATGCTGCTTCCTCATGTCATTTTTTTATTTCGTTTCGTTACGTAATGACACAACAAAGCAGCATTTCATTTTTCATTTTGTGCCCATCCCTAATCCAAACTAATAGAAATAATCTCCATTCCCTCTTGCAGATCTGTTGATGCTGACGTTAAATATGAGGACTGAGAGAGTGGGAACAGACAAAAGGAAATATTTATTTTCCCAGTATTTTGTTAGTTTGTAGAACTCCTTGCTGAAGGTTGTGGTGATGGTGCTGGTCTATATGCCTTTAAAAAAGGCATTTGGACAGATTTCTAGAGGAAAAGTCCATCACATGTTACAATCCATGATGGGAATACATAGTTATCTCCAGCTTAAAAGGAGGGTACCTCCAAAGGCCAGACACAAGGGCGTGGTATCAGGAGACAGGTATCTAGTTGTTTCATGTGCCCCCAGAGGCATTTGTGAGGCCACTGTGAAATACAGGAAGCTGGAGTAGATGGGTTCTTGGCTGGAGTAGATGGGTTCACCTGTTTTTATCTTCTTGTGTGCTTAGTTCCTTCTGACTGATTTGACTCTGGCTCCATTATTTCTGGTTTCTGGGTGACCTTCTATCAGCATTATAGCTTACTTCCACCCCAAAACTAATGAGTTAAAATGCCAAAATATTTAATCTCATTATAACTCCACTGACAGCTCCACTGACCTTAGTTCATTCCGACTGACTTGTGTTTGGCCCCATTATTTCCGGTTTCTGGGTGACATTTTATCAGCATTATAGCTTCCACCACAAAACTAATGAATTAAAGTGCCAAAATATATAATCTCATTATAGCTCTACTGGCAGACCCCACCCCTTCTGATCACTCTTTAATACTGTACTTGGAACTAATAAGAGCACTTATTAGAGCGATTATGGGACTTCGAAGTCTGTACGCTTCTCCCAAATGCCTTCAGTACATACTTTAATTTTTACATTCCTCTGACCTTTGTGGAACTAAGAAAGCATAGTAATAGGCTCAGTTTAGATCTTGGACCACTTTTTGAACTTCGTATACAGTCTAAGGGTTGAGTTGAATAGGAAGCAATGAAAAAGATGGAATTTCCAGCCCTTGCCATAATAATAAATCAGGAAACAATTATACAAATTATGATGCCATTGCATCATAAGTAACAAAGTTGTTCAGTCTTTCTTTCTAGAAAATTGTCAGATATAATTGTATGTTATAGGACATCAAGCCAGATACCAACAAAGAATTCAAGATTGATGCTAATATATCTTACTTACATAGAACTTCTACTTCTACATGCTACACTGGCACAGTGGTTAAATGCCTGTACTGCAGGTAAAACTGTGTTCACGACCAGGGGTTCAATCCCAGGTAGCAGGCTCATGGTTGACTCAGCCTTCCATCCTTCCGAGGTCGATAAAATGAGTACCCAGCTTGCTGGGGGGGGGGCAATGTGTAGTCTGCATAGTGTAATTAAAAAACTGTAAACTGCCCAGAGACTACTTGAAGTGGTATGGGGCGGTATATAAGCAGACTGCTTTGGTTTTACAGGATGAGAACTCAGTAAACACCCTCCACCCTCCACATATTGAGTTCAAGTAATATCACCATTCATTTATTTGATTTATCCACTCAGTATTTGGCTCTGTTGTTGTTGGAATCCCATTCCTCCCCCAATAAAGTCTGTACTTTCAACTTCTCAGAATGTTATGGATTAATTCAGTTTCTCTTTGGGGAGATGTATCCCCCAATAATATTAGCAATGCTCTTCCATGAAACTATCATTTACGTTAAGCAGAAGCTTCTAGGTTTGTCTCAACTTTTGTGTCAGTGGCCTCTTATTTGTGGAATTTGCATTCTTAGCCCTCAAAGTACGTTTTACTTCCTTGAAGTTTCTTGAATATTCTCCTCAGCTGGACACTTCCAAATTTTGTCTTGAGGTAAAATTTTTGGAAACATGTCTTTTCACACCCTTCAGCTTAGTTGAACCATACAGGGCCAGCTATAATACGTTTTTCAGATACCTCTGAAGTCTTTTTTTTTTTTTACCTTTTAAGTCTGTTCACTTAAAATTGATTAAAAAAACAAAAACAGGTTTTATGTAGATAGAAGATGAATATTTCTGATGTGACGCTTGCCAGTTCAGTTTAAGTATTTGTGGTAACGTCAATTAGGGCCAAGTACTGGGGGGGTGGGAAACACACAATCCACGCATAGTCACTTCAGAAGACATTCAAGTGCAACCCTCATCTTATGCATGCACTGATAACATAAAAAGACCTGGCATATTCTTTATTATAAGCAGCATATTAGCTAAGGGCTATGTTTTTCAGAACAGCATGCCTGGAGTTAGACACAACTCAAATTAACATTAATGAGATCAGTGATAATAATCATTCTTGCATGGTTGTGAAAAGGCACCTCCAAGGTCTATGGAGGACATGAACAGCCTATGCAAAACCCACTTCAAATAAACATGCAACAAAGAACACAGCTATGAGAAGGCTGCCATCAGTAGATTTGCAAGGCATTACATGGAAATACACTATAGTGCCAAACAGTTATACACATGTTCTTAGATGCCAAATAGCCATAGGAACGGAGAACACATGCTTTGGTAATTTTTATTTACTCATGTATAATAATATACTTTATATACTGTATGTGTGTGTGTATACAGTTCATATAAGAGGTCAAGAAGCAAGTCGGAGATTGATGTCCAAGAATGAGTCAAAGCAAGACTTGATGGAATTTATATCTAATTTTTGTTGTTCTTAGTTTAGAAAGATATGTTTTAAAGGTCACTGCCATGTCTCATAAAACAGAAAACACATGTTTCTTATCACTGTATGCTGTATTATAAGAGCAGTGATTGTCCCTTTTCTTCAAGTGCTGATGTACTAAGCTAAATGTTGTCCATTAAATAAGAATAATAGCAGATATTATTTCCTGACATCAAATGACATATTTTAGACCCCCTTATTTAAAAATTTGTTATATATTTGTTATATAATCCTATAAATGACACAACCTAATACAGTACACAGAGAGAGAGAGAGGGAGAGAGAGAGAGAGAGAGAAATATTAAACATGAGCAAATACCACTATATCACACACACACACACCACTTAGTATCATAAGATCTCAAAACAATCTCAATTTATTAGAGTTAAAAGTATACAAAACAATTTAAGCCATTGAAGGCAATTTAAAAGCTGTACAATAGAACTCCACAGTGTACTCAAGCCAAGATCCTCAAACCCCAAAGGCTTTGGTGAAAAGCCAGGTTTTAGCCTGGAACTGATAGAAGAAGATTGGCATAAAAGAGTGATTTCCACAATCACATTATCACAGCAGAGGAAGCTTCCTCTTATTTTTCTACCAGTGAGAACATATTGTACTCAACGGTGGAAAAGCACTGCTTCCACCATCCACAGAAGAGCATCCTTCAATGTTTGTTTGTTTGTTTGTTTGTTTGTTTGTTTGTTTAGTCCAATTGTTCAGTTATGTCTGACTTTTCATGACCCCATGGACCAGAGCATTCCACTGCCTCCGGGAATTTGGTCAAATCCATATTGGTTGCATCAATGACATCGTCCAACCATCATTCTCTGCCATCCCCTTTTCCTTTTGCCTTCAAACTTTCCCAACATCAGGGACTTTTCTAAGGACTCCTCTCTCCTCATGAGATGGCTAAAGTACTGGAGCCTCAGCTTCAAAATTTGTCCTTCCAGTGAACATTCAGGCAGGGTTGAGTTCTTTCAGGATAGATATGTTTGATGTACAGTGGTACCTTGTATAAAGGAATTAATTCATTCCAAATGAAATTATGTTAAGCAAATTTTCATTTATACAAATTCCCATAGGAATGCATTGAAAACAGAGTGATCCCATTTTTATGTTGTACGGATTCTCCCTATAGGCGATTATGTTAAGCAAATTTCCCATATCTCCGGAATTTTTTATGTTGTACAAATTTTATGTCATACAAGCTGTTTGTTATACAAGGGTCCACTGTACTTGCAGTCCAGGGGATTCTCAAGAGTCTCCTCCAGCACCACAGCTCAAAAGTGTCAATTCTATCTGTGGCGATCAGCCTTCTTTATGGTCCAGCTCTCACTTCCATACATCACAACTGGAAAAAACCATAGCTTTGACTATCTGGACTATCCAGCAGTGATGTCTCTGCTGTTTATGATGCTGCCTAGGTTTGCCATCACTTTTCTTCCAAGAAGCAAGTGTCTTTTAATTTCATTGCTTCAGTCGCCATCTGCAGTGATCAAGGAGCCCAATCAAAAAACCCAGAGGTTTACAACTATCTATTCTACACCTGGGTACATAGCTCAGTCATTTAGGTATTGGGTTGCAGAGCCAGAGCTAGGGAGTTTGATTCCCCACTGTGCATCCCAGAAGATCCAGCCTGTGTGGCCTTGGGCAAGCTGCACAGGACCAGGTCAGCCACAGAAGAAGCTAATGGTAAACTACTTATGAGTACAACAGGATGCTGTATCCAAGAGGAATGCATTCCAAGATCCATCCACCCCCTCAGATGCTGAAAAAGGAGCACTATTTTAACAGCATTTTCTCTCACTCCCTCTAGTGACCAGTTGAGATAGGTTCATCATTAAAAATATATACAGTAGCCCCCCTCCCTTTTGTGATTTATATACTGTGGTCCCACTATATTGGCCCCCTGGGATAAGAGGGGAAGGCATGTTTCAGGCCTCCCATAGTTACCCCAGTGCTGGCGCTGCCCCAAATGGGCCTGCGGGGGCCTTCCTGGGCCTTCTGGAGGCCCGGAAATGTCTTCCCTCTGAACCAGAAGTCATTTCTGGTTCACAGAAAATCATTTCTGAGGCCACCAAGGGCCTTTCTAGTCCTGTCAGAGGCCTCAGAAATGATTTTCAGCAGTCTGGAAGTCACTTCTGGTTCACAGGGGGACCTCTTTGGGGCTTCCAGAAGGCCCGGGAAGGCCCTTGCAGGCCCATTCGGAGAAGCACCAGGCTGGGGGTAAGTACAAGGGCCCCCAACTAGGCCCCCCAGGCCCTACCTGACCTGCATCTGACTACTGCAACGCGCTCTACATGGGGTTGCCCTTGACTCTTCTCCGGTGCCTGCAGCGGGTACAGAATGCGGCGGCCAGACTGGTGGTTGGTGTGCGTCGTTATGACCACATCACCCCAGTTCTGGCCCGCCTGCACTGGTTGCTCGTTGCAGCCCGGATTAGATTCAAGGTCTTGGTTTTAGTTTATAAAACCCTCCATGGCTTGGGACCGGACTACCTGACAGAGCGTATCGCCCAGCAATCCACCTCGGCCCGTCCTGTTCGGCAGGTGCGAGCGCATTCGCTGCGGGTTGCCACCCCACGAGAGGCCCAGAAGACAATTACTGGGAACTGGGCTTTCTCAGTGGCAGCCCCTTCCTTATGGAATTCCATCCCCAGCGAAGTGCGCTCTGCAGAGTCCCTGCAGACCTTTCGGAAAGCTTTAAAAACTTTTTTGTTCCGAGAGGCCTTTGGCGATTTTTAGTTTTGTTTTTTTCTCTCCCACCATCATCATTGCTATCAAATTTTGACTGCTTTCTAAGGCGTGTTTAATTTTAATTTTATTTGTTAGGATCTGTTCCTCCGCATGCTGTGATGCAGTAGGATTTTATATGTCATGTTGTCTTATTGTTTTATGTTATTTTTGCTTTATATTTGATGTATTCTGTAATTAAAATTATAAACCGCCCAGAGACTACTTGTAGTAGTATGGGGCGGTATATAAGCAGAACACTTTGCTTTGCTTTGCTTTGTTTGATCTGGCATTTATTGCCCTTGTTAGCCGCTTAGAGTGCTACATGTAGTAGATAAGCGGGATATAAATACAAAAATAAATAAATAAATAAATAAATAAAATATCACAAATTTTCTATTATTGTAGGTTGGGTTGGGTCCCTAACCCCCGCAATAGGTGGGGGGGGTCACTGTACTTTGGAGATTTTTTCTTTTAATATTCTTGATATTTTCAGACAGTAGATATGTGAATCAGCATATACCGTTAAGAGGATCTTACTCTACTCTCTACCTAGAAAGCCCTGAATCAGGACTGATTTAATAGTACATGATTATTCTTTTTCTTATTCTTCTGTTATTTCTGCCCCATCCTTCTGCTCTAATCCTGGAATTCATGTGGAATCTGCCTTGGCAAAATCTTATTTCAACAGTCTACATTGCCCAGACTGGATGCGGACCAAATACATGTTTGCATTCAAGAATATGACCTGGTTGCATAAGCATATCACTACAGGAAAAAACAACAACTGAAATTTAATTGACTGATGTAACCAAATGAAGTAGGAAGACTTAAAATGGCAATTATGTCTTTGTTAAACCATGCTTAAATATGGATCTAATTAAAAAATCCATACGTATTTGAAGGACAGATTTATCCAGGAGTTAGAAACATTTTGCTGAGTTCTGATGCTAAACAACTGATTTTTTAAAAAAGTTTCACAGCAAGAATAACTTAGAAATACTGATATATGATGTTGGTGGAAATCTGATCACTGCAAATTGAACCTACAAATGAAGGATGGAGTGTGGAAGGGAATCACACTAACTAGAGTGCAGCTTTTCCATCTAAATCATTGTAGTAATGCTAAAAATTGGATGGAAGGACTGATGGATGACTGGATGGCTGGTCTTCCCAGTCAGGATTTGTCCCGTTGGTTCTTCCAGCTCAGTATTCTCAACACTGGCAGTAGCTCCCAATGCTTTCTTTCTATCTTGCATTTAAAGATCCTTGATATAAACAGTTGGCCTCCCATCAAAGGACTAAACTACACCAATCCTCTCCTAGCTTCTGAAATCATGAATTTAAGTGAACTTGTGTGAAACTGGAGTGTTTAATTCCCAGGTGTCTATCCCATTAAAAGTCATAGCCATGGATTCCTTCTGAGTAACAGGCTAGAGAATGTAATGTTTAATGCTCAATTACATTGAAATACTTTAAGTTGATTTCGGTCCACCTCACTGCACCGCCAGTGCAATGATTTTAGAAGGCCTTTATCAGCTAAATCAATTACACTGCAGCTGCAGATATGACAAAGATAGCAGACTCATTTATTTGAATCCCTACCCTCTTTCTTTGCATGACACTTTTCCACAAGAGAGTTCATCTGAATTCTTTTATGAAATGGAAACAGGAGCAACAGCACAATAGATCCAGAATATGCCATAGATGGAAGCATTCTGCTTTGAAGAGGTGCTTTGCTCTGATGTTCAGGACACACACACGCGCGCGCGCGCGCACACACACACACACACACACACACACACACACACACACACACACACACACACAGAGAGAGAGAGAGAGAGAGAGAGAGAGAGAGAGAGAGAGCAAAACAAAACAAAACAAAGCAAAGCAAAGCAAAGCAAAGCAAAAAGCAAAGTGTTTTGCTTATATACCACCCCATACCACTTCAAGTAGTCTCTGGGTAGTTTACAGTTTTTAATTACGGTATGCAGGCTACACATTGCCCCCCCATCCACATGCTGGGTACTCATTTTACCGACCTCGGAAGGATGGAAGGCTGAGTCAACCCTGAGTCTGCTACCTGGGATTGAACCCCAGATCGTGAGCACAGTTTTACCTCAGGTACAGGCATTTAACCACTGCACCACAGAGCCCCCCCCCACACAGAGGGGGAGAGAGGGGGAGAGAGAGAGAGATGCTCAGCAGTTCCATGGCAATCTATATATCATTTTCAGGTGGTTAGAATTGTGAGATGGACTAACTTAGGGAGAGCCCAAATAGCCCAGTTCCACACACCAACAGATAAATGGATCCATGTTAGTAAGAACATAAGAACAACCTTGCTGGAACAGGCCACAGCCCATCAAGTCCAGCATTCTGTCTCACAGTGTGGTTCACCATTTGCTTCAAGGTATTCCCTAGCAGATGTCTTTGCCTGCTTATGATTTCCCGCAAATGGTAATGAGAGATATCTTGCCTATCTCTCCAACCATAATGATAGCCATTGATACCTTTGTTCTCCTTTCTTAACGCTGTCAAGGCTGACAGCTGTCACCACTTCTTTTGGCAGGGAGTTCCATAGACCAGTGATTCTCTGGGTGAAAAAATACTTTTGCTTATTTGTTTGGGATCTAGCACCCAAAAGTTTCATGGAGTGCCCCCTAGTTCTAGTGTTGTGCGATAGGGAAAATAGTTATTCTTTATCTACTTTGTCCATACCAAGTATGATTTTGTAAACTTCAATTAGGTCACCTTTTAGGCGCCATCGTTCAAGAGTGAAGAGGACCAGCAGTTGCAGCCTCAGATGGTAAGGAAGGTGTTCCACTCCCCAAATCATTCTGGTTGCCCTCATCTGCACTTTTTCCATTTCCATAATATCCTTCTGGAGGTATGGTGACCAGAACTTTACATAATAATCCAGATGGGGCCTCATCATAGATTTATAAAGAGGCAAAATAACACTTGATGACTTATTTTCTATACACTTCCTAATGATCCCTAACATTGAGTTTCCTTTTTTCATTGCTGTGGCACATTGGGTTGACACCTTCATTGAGACCAGGAGAGTTAGTAAAGACCATACAAATATTAGTCTGTCACTAGTGTTTGAAAGCTATCAAACTTGATTGGCATAATACCAGCCCCTACTTCCTGAGATGGGATGAATTTCAACCAATGAAAATATCTTCTTATGCAAATGTGGCAGGATTCCCATGTTACTTCCTATTATAAAAAGGCATGTAACTCACAAAAGTTTGGAAACTATTACTCTGCACCAGTAGTGTCCAAACTTCGGCCCTCCATATGTTTTAGATCTCAGCTCCCACAGTCCTTTGTCATTGGCAATACAGGTTTGAAATTCTGGGAGTTGTGGTCCAAAACATCTAGAGGGCCGAAATTTAGACACCCCTGCTCTACACTTTAAAAGAGTCTATGAAATATCAAAGTCTATGAATATCAAAGGAACTATCCAAGGTGCTAAACAAGGTGAAACACTTTGGATAGCTAGAAGCAGAATCCTGGATGTGCTTATTCTTCATTATGTTCATCCTGAACAATTACAAGCATCCATACTCAAATCATAAACACTTGGTATAAATCATCATGGGGCTTTCTGAGAGTTGAGTAATGGCAACTGGACTTCTTGTGGGATCAAAAGTGTTTTGCTGCTCATCCAAGTAGCTTCTTCAGTCTGACAGATGGTGAATCAGTGAAATGTTTGGCTCCCACTAGAAAAGAAGTCCAGCTGCCATGACTCAGCTCCCCAGTAACCTCACCTAGATAACTGAGAATCTCCACAGATTAGTTTTGTATAGATGTGTATAAAATTGCACCGAATTGCTGGAACACACAAAGTGGTAATCAGCTCAACCAGTGGCCTGGCAGATAAAAGACCCCTTCCCCCAGCATCTGTCACTCAAAAACTAGGGCATTTCACTGATTTATCATGAAAAAATGGCTTCATGATTGCTGCAGCATTCATATCTAAGGCAGCGCCAGTGCTAAACTGAGCCTCAAAGAGCTAGGAACTACCATTTTACATTTCTTACAAGGCCTAGGGCAAGTCTTGGGAAAATGATTATGGACTATAATTTTCAGAATTCCCTCTCTAGTATTGGATTTTGGTATCTGTAATCCAAGACATCACTTTTCTCAGTTGTCCTGGACAGCAGCTATATTGGGCATATTGTAGGAAATATAAACTCTCTCCTTTACAACAAGGCAGACCTAAGTGTCATTGTAATGTATATTAAACTGTCAAGATGTAATATTTTGTACTCAAAAATTCCCCTAACTCTGCAGTAATGCATTTTAGCTGATGAGTCTACACAAAGCTGTGTTGTGTGTATCAATATCACACCGATAATCCTTACCATTTTAACTGCAGGACCCTGAACAAGAAAGAGTTCTAACTCTCTTAGTGGCCTTGTGAGATTCATGGCACAGTGATTAAACTGTTGTACACAGCAAAACTCTTCTCATGACCTGGTATTCTCTCAGCCTTCCACCTTCCTGCGGCTGGTAAAATGAGTACCTATCTCAATGATGGCCGGGGGGGGCAACATTGAGCCTGCATAATTAACTTGGAAATCACTGAGAGAGTTCTTTAAGTGCCATGGGGCAGTATATAAGGAGCACACTTTACATAAATAAATAAATAAATAAATAAATAAATAAATAAATAAATAAATAAATACTGATTCATGCTACAACACTCTCTTCATGGCAATCTGACAAGAGACTGTGTTCCCTTTTGATACACACCTGAGCCCGTTGTTGTTCTGACATAGTGTACCACATAGAAACTTGAACTGCATATACTCGCTTCTGAGGGCATGCAGAATTGTGTGAATTTGGTTTCACAGTTAACACAAGTGCAACTTCCAAGTGATAGGGGAAAAAAGGAGAATATAAGCTCAAATAAATACCAATTCTAGTAGCCAGCTATATGGGAAATTTCATTGCATTTTTGCATCTCTAGAATTCTTACCACACTTTCTACTCTTCAAAACAACCCTGTAAGGTAGACTGAGATGCAAAGGCTGGCAGTGACCCTGGAAAAAAATTAATTTTGAACCAGTGTCCTTTCTCAGTTAATACCAACTATCTTGCCCTGCCTGTTACTGAATACATATTTTTTTAAAAACTGCCACATTGAGGTTCTTTTGATTTATTTATTTATTTATTTATGAGCTCCATCTTCCCAACGGGTTGTAACAACGCAAAAGCTAAAAAAGGTAAAAGCTAAAAGATAGCAGGCCACCAGCAAGGGCAGCGGAGGGCAAGATGGCGGCAGACGTTTAGGGATAGGGAAAAGAAGAAAACTAACTAATAAACACCATAAGCTTCTTTGAAGAGGAAGGTCTTCAGAGCCCTCTTAAAGGCGGGCAGGGACTCCAGCAGGCGCAGCTCAAGAGACAGATGGTTCCAGAAGGGCCCCACCACAGAGAAGGCGCGGTTGTGCGCGTTTCCGCGCCTCTCTGGGTGTGGCCACTCTCAATGAGCGCGCCTGCGACGATCTCGTGGGTCTGGATCCGGATGCCCTCAGGGAGATGCACTCCACCAGGTATCCTGGTCCCAAGCCGTGGAGGGCCTTGAAACCAAGACCAGGACCTTGAACCTGATCCGGAAGACAATGGGGGAAAAGGACCAGGAATATACGAGCACCCACCACCAGCCTGGCCAAATAAAGGGTACCAGGGCATTGCTAGTCGATCCTCGAGATCACCAGGGCCTGCACTACTGTCCTCAGGGGGAAATGGCGGATCTGGGCGATCCTGCGGAGATGTTAAAAAGCGGCCCTGGAGACTGCCATCACCTGGGCTTCTCCAGGACCATGCCCAGATTAGGCTTACCCCCAGACTAGGGAGGGGGCCATTGTACCGAGACAAGGGCGCCCGAAGAACAGAACCTCCGTCTTCTCCGGATTAAGCTTGAGCCGGTTATCTCTGGTCCATTCCAGAACGGCCTCCAGGCACAGATCGAGGGATCAAACCGCCTCCTCTGCAGACGTAGAAAAGGAGATATAGAGCTGCGTGTCATCAGCGTACTGATGAACTCCATATCTCCTGATGGAAACAACGGGGGAGATTGCCGACCCCTGGGGCACCCCACAAGTTTCCAAGGAGCCGACAAGACATCCCCCAGCTGTACCCTCTGAGTCCGGCCGCCAAGGAAGGAACGGAGCCAGGCCAAGGCCTGACCACCAATTCCCGCCTCAGCGAGCCGGGCCAGAAGGTTACCGTGGTCGACGGTATCAAAGGCTGCTGAGAGATCAAGGAGGACGAGCAGTTCGGCCTCCCTGAGGAGGTCATCCTGACCAGGGCGGTCTCTCCCGCGAAGAGGCCTGAATCCAGACTGGAAGGGGTCCAGGATATGGTTTGTCTCCAGGTATGAACCGGACAGCAGCCACCCCTTGACAACCTTGCCCAGGAAGGGAACGATGGCGATCGGACGGAAGTTGGAAAGATCGTCCTTCGCCAAGCCAGGTTTCTTAAGAATGGGTTTTACCACGTCTCCTTTAGACGGAAGGAAAACGACCCTCCCGAAAGGAGGCCGTGGCGATGGAAGAAAACCACTCTGGCATGTTCCCCTCGGCAGATTTTAAGAGCCAAGCTGGGCAAGGGTCAAAGGGAGTTGGCAACGAGCCATAGCTCTGGAGTTAAAGAGACCGGCCTGAACTCGTCCAGGAGGGGAGAACGGAGGGGTGAGGCACTGGAAGACCCAATGGTTTCTCACTGATTGTTTCTCACTTGGAAGCTCTTTGAAATGGAAAATGGAAAATTGCTACCCATGCCTCTGTAAATTTTTCTTATTGAAAATGTGAATTTTGAAGAGGTTTGGAGAAGAAAAGATGGATTCACAGAAGGCCATCAGAACAATGAGAGCAACCTGAGAACATTTTAATAAGTAAATAAATGTCAATTGTCTCAATAAGAGACAGTGCCACAGGGAATGCAGGTTACAGGGATGAACTTGAAATTTATTTATTTATTTATTTATTTATTTATTTATTTATTTATTTATTCCTATACCACCCATCTTCCCAAAGGAACTCTGGGCGGTTAACAATGAGGGCGGAACAGACCCAGTGAAAACAATGCATGAAACAACACATGAAGGAAATAAAAATAGGAAAAAAGGGAATATATAATATGAAATCAAGAATGAAGGTTCCCTGGGTTTACAAGGTAAACAGATCTAAACTGAGCTCTACCTCTAGACCAGATCTTTCCAAGGGTTTCTCTTTCGATAGTTCAAGTGCCAAAACAGATAACAGGCTTTAAAAGAATTAACAGATACAATGTCCACTAGAGCCCACGTTAGAGGTCTATGCCATTAATGCTTTCCATGTCCTGATGATGGCGCCTGGAATAAGTGAACCACTTGCTGTGAAAACAGACTGGAAAATTTAAACCAAACTCAGCAAGTACAGCAAGGAAACATGCTGTAATGGTTTCCAAAGAAGTCATAATGATAATAGATAATGATAATCTCTTTCAGCATTCATAAAGGACACAGAAAGTCTGGTAGCTCTCTTAAGATGGACGGATTGGTTTTCGGATGCTTTACCATATTTTAGTACTCCTACCTTAAAGCATGACTTTTGAGCTGACTTTACTTCTGCTGTTCTGTCAAAGTATGCTTCTGGCACATTAAATTACCTGTTCATACTCCTTACCCACAAGTACTTAACCCCTACTACAATTTTTAAATTGAGAAAAGCTTTTATAGCTTTACAATGGCCATCTATGTGAATACTATAATAGTTGAAGGACATTATCAACCCATTCCTTTTGAAAAAGTGGGTTTTTCATGTGGAATAAATGCAGCTGAAGATCTAGCTCACTACTCGTCCAATGTATGAGGGACTGTAGGGATGGCAATGTTTTTTCAGCTGAGTAAATTGTGTTTGTCAGAGTCCTGGATGGTTTTTATTCATGTTTTCATCCATTTTATGCATTCATGTTTTTATTCATTTTGTACCATGTGTCCTTTGTAATAGCTATGCCTACACAAATACTGTATGCTTATCACTGCAAGGGTGTTCTTTCAAGGATGACCATCCACTTCCATCAATATGTGAAATTCTATATCAGAACCACAGATATATATAGTCACATTATACATGTTTGGTCATGTGAAACAGAATAGACAAAATGATAAATTGCATCATTACAACTGGTCACATTAGCATCTTACTTCACTGCAATGGAGATGGGTCCATCAAAGGAAGAGGGGCAGGGGCCCACTTTAGGCATAGGCTACCCTTGCTCTTGGGTCCCAATAGTTCAGTGTTTTAGGTATCTGGTGGCTGAAACTTAAGGTTGAGAGTTTGATTCCCTGCTGACCCTCCATTTTAATTGCCATTTTTCACTTGCCATTTTACTCTGATCCTCTTCCCACAACCATACAAACTGTGATTAGGCTGCCAAAAGTAGAAATAGTATGTTAGTGTCTAATACAAATAGCTGTGGGGTTTATGCCCGCATTAACACAGAGTAACTGCAAAAATGCTGCATTGGTCCATGGGCTGCACTTGGGACAAACATGTGTTCTACAAAATGTTCTAATCAGAAAAATGGAAAGCAAAATGTTCTTCTTATATACCTTTCCGGATCACAAAAGATCTTCTATACGGAGAACTAGTGCAGGGAAAGCACCCCAGAGGGAGACCACAGCTGCGGTATAAGGATATCTGTAAGAGGGACCTGAAGGCCTTGGGAATGGACCTCAACAGATGGGAAGGCAAGATGTCTGGAGGCAAGAGATACAGCATGGTCTCCATAAATTTGAAGAGGTGTTTGTCCAACAGGCAGAGGAAAAGAGGCAGGCAGAGGAAAAGAGGCAGGCAGACTGTCATTCCCGGAAACAGACGAAAGGCTGGAAACAGAGGAACAGCTCTTTAATCAAGGAGACAAGACTGGGGACAGAATAGGGGCCAGGACTGGCATCTGAACCCAATCCAGGCTGCCTTTTGGAACCAATAGGACTGAAGATCCAAATGCAGCAACATTCAATAGGCCTGTTCCCTTTTGAACAGGGAGGCAGTTACTTGGCAGATCAATACACATTTATTTAGTCACACTAGGTGTTGTTTTTAGGATCTCTACTCCAGGCATGATACCATAGTCTTTCGAGACTGAAGGATGCCAATGATGTTGAGCACTTCCAGCACTCTGTGGGCAGATTGCAATTTAACTATGCAGGCTCCACATCACACCCCACCCCCAAGTCGGCTGCATACTCATTTTACTGACCTTGGAAGGATAGAAGGCTGAGTCATCCATGAGCCAGCTACTTGGGATTGAACCCTGATTCGTGAGCACAGTTTTAGCTGCAGTACAGGCATTTATCCACCGTGCCACTCAGGTTTTCTGGATTGTTGGACCCAATAGTGGCTGCTCCCAGAACTCACTGTTTATTTTAAACCCCTGATAGGCATTTCCCTAAAAGAGTGTTGCAGTCCCTGAAAAAAAGTGTATTTCTCCCTGCCTCCGGTTGCCACTTGTAGCTTTTTGTGGACATAATTTTTGGCATGCCACCAAACCGGTTACTGTCCATGGAATAATGTGTCAATCTGTTACCATTAACTGTGTCGGGAAAGGCTCTCAAGGCACACGAGAGAATTAAATGACCTAGAAAACGCAGTCTGCGGGAAAGTCTATTGTACTCATCTTTGTTATTTCCAGCTCTGCGCGTCACTGGGCCAGTGAAACAACATGATTTGCTGAGGTTACAAATAACAAAGGTCATCCTCCCGCCCCACTGCTTTCAGCACCGACCCAAACTAAAGATCTCTGGGATCAGATCACTCATTCCTATGTGCAACGTTCATCCACTCTAAAGGAGTGGAGAAAGCTGAGTGAACAATAATTACACAATAGTAAGAAATGAGAGGAGTCCAACAGCCTTCTATGGCTATTGAACGTGCTCTGTTAATAGTTCTATTTGCCCTTGGTTTTTTTACTGTAGTTGAAGGCATCATCTAATTTATGTTTACATTTTTCAAACTTCAGGGTTTTTACAAACTTTCTTCTGCGGTGACACTCATTGGACATTGGAGCCGCCATCTTCTATTTGTCTTAAAGTGGTCCATGAGCCATATGGACCAATAGGTTGCACCTATGACTTAAACTGACTTGACCTGCTCCTTTTATTGAACACTTTTTGTTTAAAATGGTAGGAATCCAGTGAGCTGGATTGAAACAAAGGTCTAACTCTGTTCACAGGGGCCAAGGCCCAGTTAACAAAGCAAGATGTCTGTGAAGATTCTCAGTCATCCAGTTAAGTTTATCTGGAAATTGAGTCATGGCAACTGGACTTCTTTTCTTGAGATTGAAACATTTCACTACTCATCCAAGTAGCTTCGTCAGTCAAAGGAAGATGAAGCTGCTTGGGTGAGAAGCAAAAATGTTTCAATCTCTCAAGAAAAGAAGTCCAGTTGCCATGACTCAACTTACAGATTAACAAAGTAAGCAAGCAAAGAAACAAAAAACGCCATGCACAAGAAGAACCATGTAGCCATTTCCCCTCAGTTGTGGGGTATCTTTGTGCTATCTATCATACAACTGCCTGTGCTTCTGACTTCATGACCAGTGCATGGCTGCCATACAACAGGAGCTTCCTTGTGGAGAGAAAACACCTGAATGATTGGTATTCCATGATCAGATAGGTGAACAGGATTCTGACCTCAGTAGCAAATCCACTGACTATGGAAACTCTAGCAGCAGGATTTGAGCACAACTGCACATCTATATGTTCTCCATCAACTGGTTTGTAGATGCATACTCTCCTTTATCCTGCAGATCAGATATACTCACACTGACTAATAGCCCTCAATGGCCTTATCTTTGACAAATTTATCCAGCCCTCTTGTGAAGGAATCCAAATTTTCTTCCAGGTTCTTGCATAGTCCATTCCAATTGGAGGCTGAACAAAAAATGATTTTTTTAACATTGGGATTTAAACCACAGTAAGCAAGTATATGAAAAAAACAGATCAGATACCCATAGTTCAGAGAATAATGGAGTTGGAAGGAGCTCAAGTTGAGGGCTGGGATAGTGAGAAGAGATAAAAGAAAATTATTTTTTATCCAGTGTGTTGTTATTCTGTGGAATTCCCTGCCACAGGATGTGGTGATGGCATCTGGACCGGATGCCTTCAAAAGGGGATTGGACAGATTCCTGGAGGAAAAGTATATCAAAGGTTACAAACCATGATGGAGATGTGTAATCTCCAGGCTTAAAACCACAGTACTTCAAGGACCAGATGCAGGGGAGTGGTATCAGGAGAGAGATATCTAGGCATTTGGTGGGGCCTCTGTGAGATACAGAAAGCTGGACTAGATGCGCCTTTGGTCTGATCCAGCAGGGCTCTGCTTATGTTCCTATGAGCCTGTAAGACCACTGACACCAATTTCCCTGCTCAATACAGGAATCCAAATCAAAGTATATCTGACAGATGGTTGTTTAACTTTCTCTTGAATGGCTCCAGCGTCGAAACACTCACCACCTCCAAAGGCAACTGGTTCCATGGTCATACTGCTCAAATAGAAACATTTTCTTGATATTAAATCAATAGTGTTTATTTATTATTATGTGTCTTGCATTCCACAATGAGTAAAAACAGACCCTGCCCCTCCTCTGCATAACATTCCTCCAAGTAATAGAAGAGTGTTATGATGACTCCCAGTCTTCTTTTCTCATTGCTAAGCATGCCTAGTGTTTTCACTATTTGCTTAAAAACTTGCTATCCAAACCTTTTTGTTGTCATGGTTGTTGCCCTCCCTTTTTCCCTGTTTATTTGCATCATTCTTAAAGTGTGGTGCTGAACTAGATATAGTACTCTTGATGAGGACTAGTTTGTGTCAAATAGAGGGCAATGAGTGGTTCATATGATTAGGAGACTAAACTTCTGGAAGTGCATCCTAAAATGGAATTTGGAAAGCATCCATCCACATCAATTAGAGTTGCAGCATTTCATAATATCCAGACTTGTCAAGTGTCACATTTTGGGTTGGACATTCCTGCCGTCTTCCCCAAACATTTTTTCCCTGAAATGTCCTGCATTTCTGGCAGCAGGCGGCTGAGCTCCAGATGCTAATGGGCGGCCATGTGGCTGGCCTCCAGGTGATCCACCAGATAGCACTTTCTCTGCGCAACCTCTAACCCACACTCTACCAGCTGTCCGGATTGGTATATATATCCCCAAGAAAGCTGAGATACCTATGTCACAGTGAGCACTTTGAAGCCACCTGTATTCTGGGAACCTGTATGCAAATGAGGCTCCACCCCCTAGCCAAAGGTCCCGGCTTCCAGAACCCCACCTCCCTGGAGCTCCCAGTCCCGGGCAGCCATGGGGAACACTTGACACCTATGTAATATCCTTCTCAGTAAGTATAGAAATGGAGCACATGGAAATATGGGTTTCAATCCAATCACTTGGGCAAAGCAGAGTCGACCCATTGGATCCACAAGATTTACAATAATGTTGACACAACATATAGCAAGTGATTCAGTGACACTAGGAATTAGATTAGGGTCATGGTTCACAAAATCCCATTAGAGGGCGTTGCTTCTGGACACTATCTATGTGAATGCAGGAAAGGGTGGCACAGAAAACTCAAACAATTTTGACAGGGGATTAGACCAGTTCATAAAGGATAAGGCAACACATGGCTTCTCCTCGTGATGATTATATAATACCTTGGGATTGTTTCTCTAAAACCCCTTGTGAGCCTTGAAGATGTGTGGATTTTTGTGATGTTGTTCATTTCTCTCCATGATATGTCAAGACGTGTGAAAATGCAACTTCCTTTGAGACTGTTGAGCTCAACAAAACCCTTTTCCATCCCTGGTTCAGTTAAACTCTTTCTCTCCCCTTGGGATCAATGGGGGTGGAGAGGGTAAAGCCATAAATAGCAGCAAAGACACCCCTTTCCCTTTATTTCTGCTCTACTGTCAGGAGCTCAGCAGAGCTTTGGAAGTATCAGAGCACTCCGACCTCACAACACTCCAACACAATTTTAGGATTAGCGTATCTGAGAATCCAAGTGACTGATCTCCTCTTTGGAGTATCTCTGGGAGGGAGGGAGGGAGGGAGGGAGAGAAGGGCAGATCAAACTTATTTCTTCTTCCCAGGAGCTACAGTAAATTTCATGAATATTAAACAGCAAGCAAGCGATGCAGCTTGGGGCTCAATAGGTCACGGGAGGTCCACCACCAATATAATCCAGATAAATTTAGCGCCTGGCGCTTCGTCATCCATCCCAACCCCTTCCCTGAGTCACAGCCAGCAAAAGGCACAAAGAGTGAGAAGTCAAAAAATGACACACACACACACACACACACACACACACACACACACACACACACACACACACACACACACACACACACACACACACACACACACACACAAACACACAGAGAAATCAAGCACTCTTACGGAATGGATTAGCCTTCAATCACACTCTCCCCCTCCCGGCGTGCAAAAATCCATCAACAGGTTGAACTGCTTGAATGCTTTTGAAGTGGCCATGCAATGACAGATCAGGTAGAAGGAGATGAATGAAGGTGGAGCGCATTCAAAGTGACACTGCAAATCTCCTCTAATCGGGTTCATTCGTTCTAATTCACTTATGCTTGTTTTGGAGTGGCCCATCTATCTCATTTGTTTCAACAGCTCTCTAACCCTCTCTGACATCATTCTCAATTAGACGGGGCCCCGGCAGGTAAAAGGGCGCGACATTATCGCAAGTGAACTATCCACTTCCCAATCTGTTTGTGCAGATGGAAAGACACACTTTTTATCAAGGCCCCAGCTTCCTCTTCTGAATCTGAGAACTCTCCTTTATGAATGGGTCAAGCAAGGGGTGGGGTGGGGAAAAAGGAGAAGCAACTCTTAAAATTAATTAGAGGTGTTTTGAACTATCCAGACATAATTCAGTTTTCAGGTAAATGATGAAGCCAACCCGTTAACAGAACATTTATGCCTTCACCCCCTTTCCCTTCTACAATAAAATTTAATTGGAGAGCTGTCATCCATCTGGATAATGAGTGTGAGTCTGGAAAGCCTCCTTTCAGCTGTTGGTCTTGCTTGCCAGAGAAAATTCATTTGGAAAAAACAGATTTTTTTGACCACACAATGAATGATATGCATACCCATTTCTTTATCCTGAACATTTTTACATTAAAACATAAGGATTTTTACATTAGAAATTGGTGAAAGCAATAACAAAGTGAGGGCTTTTAGAAAATCTTTACCAATTGGTTTAAAAGTATTTTTCTTTTTGGTACTCACATGATTGTGTATTCATGACCTATTGGACCAAATATCTTTCCCTTCATGTTACAACCATCATATAATGGATTAAAATAAACAAGACTATTTGAGATTCCAACACAATCAAACATAAAATATACAATCATATAAATATCACTGGACCAGCCCCTCTGTGTCCATTCCAAAAAACCCAGCCGACACCCCACCCACCACTTTTTGAGCCCCTCCTTGCATGAGTCACATAGACTCCCACTCCCATCCCCCTTCATATTTGTTTTACCTGTGTCGGATTGGGTAGTCGTTGCTCACAGAGGGGACACCCAAATGCTGCTGGTGCAACTCTCCACCAGCTGCCCATGGGGAGGTTCCACCCAAAATACTCAGCCCCAAGGCCTAACACTCCAGGACAGAGCCTCCTGTAACTCAATGCCCAAAAATCTAAAACCTGTAACCCTCTCCACACCATCTGTTGAGGTCATCGCCTCTTCGGGTTGCTGCCATCGGGACGTAGATATAGAGTACTGAGGGCAAGAACAAACCGTCTCAAAAATAGCTTCTTTTTCAGAGCAATATTGGCCTTAAATGAAAATTCTGGACTTTGAAGTCAGCTTATTTTATATGTCATATTTTAGTCATTTTATATGTCATATTACTATGTGTTGCACCTGTTTTTAAATCTATGTGAAATGTTTTAAATGAGTTGAATATAGTAACCATGAAATTTCATTGTTCCTGCAAGGGGGCAATGACAATAAAGATTCCTAGATTCCTATTTTCCAGCCAGATATCTCCCATCCTATATCTGTGCAATTCATTCTTTTTACCTAGATGCACTCCCCTACTTTCCCTCTGTTGATTAATGTTGTTGGAAGCCTGCAAAAGTTCAATTAAATATTGCCACATGGGCCAAGTAAGTTTCTCTTCTTGGCAAGCAACCCCTCCCATCTGCAAATTTAATTAGCATACTCTCTATTCTTCCCTCCAAGTCACTAATGAAGATATTGACAGCACTGGACCCAGAACAGAACCCTGGAGCACCCCACTGGTCACATCTCTCCAAGCTGAAGAGAGGCCATTTATGATCACCCTTTGGGTGTGATCAGTTGACTAATTACAAATCCACCTAACAGTAGCACTATCTATCCCACTTTCTACTAATATCTTATCAAAAATACCACAAGGAACCTTATCAAAGGCGTTACTAAAGTCCAGATAAGCAGTATCCACAGCATTCCCCTCATCCACCAGGCCTGTAATGTTATCAAAGAAAGAAATCAAATTAGTCTGGTATGACGTGTTTTTAAGAAACCCATGTTGACTTCTTCTAATGACAGCATTGTTTGTGAAATAATTACAGACTGCTAGTTTAATAATATGCTCTAGGATCTTTCCAGGAATTGAAGTCAAGCTGACTGGGCGGTAATTATTTGGGTCCTCTTTTTCCCCCTTTTTGAAGATGGGACAACATTAGCCCTCCTCCAATTGATGGAGACTTCCCCTGTTCTCCAGGACTTCTCAAAGATTATTGCCAATGGTTCTGAAATTACTTCTGCCAGTTCTTTTAATATCCTTGGGTGTAATTCATCTGGCCCAGGAGACTTAAATTCATTTAAAGTTCCCAGGTGTTTCTGTACTACCTCTCTACATATTCTATGTTGCAATTCCCATCGTACCTCATCTACTCTTTGTCCCAGCGGATCTCTTTCTTCCTTTTTGGAAAAACGGAGGCAAAGAAGGTGTTAAGCAGTTCTGCCTTTTCCTTGTCTCCTGTTTAACTGGTTATCATCAACATGCAGACAGCCAATCATTTCCTTATTTTTCCTTTTTCTGAGGACATAACTAAATAAACCCTTTTTACTATTTTTAATCTTTCTGGCAAGTCCAAGTTCATTGTGCACTTTAGCTTTTTTTACCACCTCATGCATATATTAATATGAATCATGGCCAGGATCTGATAGTTGTTGTGAGTTTTTCTGGCTCTTTAGCCATATTTTGGATGTTTTTCTTTCTGACATTTCAGATGGCTGGCATCTTCAGAGGGCAAGGAGCTCAGGGAACTAGAAGTTCTCTCTGTGCTCTGGGGTTCATTCCTTCTTTTAATAGATACAAATTCTTCATGGACTGAGACAGTCTACAGATCCTCAGCAAATACAAACTATAGGAAAAGTGAATCGGTGCATGAGGTTAATTAGTTTTGAGATCCAAATGCAAATCTTTCTGTTCAAAGTTCCAGGTAGGGGTATGTCTGTGGACAAAACACTCTGTGGACAATTTGCAAAAACAAATCAAATGTGGAAAATGCAGATTTTTTCCCATTGGATTATTTTTTAAAAATCAAGATTAAAATAAGCCCAAAGTTTTATCCCTGTCCATGAAATAAGAAACTAGATCTGGCTTACGATATAAATGGAATATACATCCCCCCTCCTTCCTCCACCCATTCATTCATTTTCAGCTCACATTTCCCCATTAAGGAGCATGGACAATGAACACATCCAATTAAAGAACAACAGTGCATGTGTTTAAAAGCAGTAACAAAATAGAATCCAAAATAAGCATGACATCTCAAAGCACTTGAAATCTCAGAGCACTGACTCCCAGGTGCCCTGGCAGTCACCTTAATAATAAAATTGGTACTTCTTGTTTGGTGTTCATTCACTTCTTTGCGAATGAATACTGTGTACTGTAGGCATGCACAGCTAAAGAAACATTTGGATGAGCTCTTGAGCCTATTGCTGTGCAATCATAGAGAAGTTCTAAATAAGCAGTCCTCAGAGCACCAATCTGTATGTAGAGAGAGCACAGTCAAGAACCCTGTTGCATGTAGAATGTCTCTCCAAGTACAAATGTATATGAAGTGTGTGTGATTTTCTCTGTCAAGGTCTGTTAACATTTGTCCAGAGATGGGAAATTTATGGTTTTTGACAAACAATCCTCAAATCTCCCAGCAGGTATGACTACTGGAGCTTCTGCAAGTGGCAGTCATGCACCCCTCAACCATATTCCACTTCTGCATCTGTTAAACAATGAAAACAGCACAGGGATTGGGTGTTAAAGGCATGGACAGTCTGCATGCCCTCACAATTGGCCTGCCATATAATCACTGAACATATGCTGGTCATGTTAATGGAATAGATCAAGTCCAAATATTTCCAAGAACATGTTTGCTTATCTCAATTTCATTCCCATTCATGTAATTCATTGCCACCAAGGAAATTAAAACACCTCTTACCTACTTGATGGTTTTTGTCCTATGATCAAGTGGCTTTCGAGAGGGATACAGTTGCAGCAAAATAGTCCTTAATGAGTGTGAATGGATGAAGGAGTGGTGCAGTGGGGCAAAAATAGAATCCTTTCAGAAAATCTGCCGAAAAGAAAAAGGAGAGAGGCAGAAATCATTATTAACGCTCTTGCTCCCCCCCACGCACACACTGTACAACAGACATGAGAACCAAAGGAAAGCCTTGATAATTAAGGATGGGACTTTTGGATTTTCCGGACTACAAATACCAGTCAAATTCTCCAGTCAGGGAGACCTGCCTACCAGGCAGAGGACTGACAACCACCTGAATCTGATGCACCTAGAACAGTGGTGGCGAACCTTCGGCACTCCAAATGGTTTGGACCACAACTCCCAGAATTCCGAGCCTAGATTGCCAATGACAAAGGACATGTGGCAGTTGTGGTCCAAAACATCTGGAGTGCCAAAGGTTCACCACCACTGAACTAGAAGAAAGGCTTCAATTGGAAGGCTTAGCTTGGCCTTGCTTGGCCCAAGCATTCAATGTCATGACAACCCCCTGCCCCCAGTATCTAGGTATGGGCCTAAGTGAGCACACAGTCTAAGTTGGTTGAAGGCTGACCTGGAACACAGCTGAAATCTGATGTTACATTGAATGAAAACATGAGTTACCAGTCACAGTGGTCATAGGGGTTTAAAAGTGATTTTAATTTTTTCGGGTGGGGTGGGGTGGGATTAGTTAGCATTGATAAAGCTGTTGTGATTTATAAGTAGATATGGACATGAGCTGGAGAAATGGGGATTACTTTGTGATTCATAGTTTCAACATTGATGAACAATAAATCACAAATTTACAATTTTTGATTTGTCACTTAATCTCAGTTTAAAACCCTATAAAAATGACTCCTAGGCCCCAGAGACACCAAAAAGCCAGATAAGCTTACCCTGAATCTCCTGGACAATCCCTCTATGTTTAGTGAAGTTTGAGTTTTGGATGTCCAAGTTATAGATCCCCAAAGTGTACCCTCCCCCCAGGAAAGTGACAGGAGCTGCAGATGCCAAGGAGCCCCCAAAAGAGATGAAAAACTGTTGACGAATCAATGAATCAAAATTACTAAAACTATATTGATTCATATTCATTGGGGGGAATTGCATTTGATGAATTCAAATTGAAAAATCAGTGATTTTGAATGAATAATGTGATTCATTTTTAATTCCCATGCCCATCTCTATTTATAGGTCATCATGATCATTTGGAAGATTTTTTTCCAGACATTAGGGAGAAAGTAGTTTCCTCCTTCCTGTGGGAAGGAGAGGGAAATAATAATAAAGAGGGGGCAGGAAATGTTTTAGCAGACAAATTTCTGAGCTATCTGATGTCAACATGCATCAAGTATCAGTTCAGGACCACAAACATTGCGAATTTATAAATATCTGAATGCCTATAAATATCCAGTGGAGGCATACGTGTTTGCTCAGTCATTTATTTACTGTGGAAATGTCAGACAGTGAAAGGTAGTATGATTTGAATGTGAAATTAGTTCCCCAACTGCACAGTCTTAACTTTAAGGGGATTCAGATTTCTGCATGGTTAATATAAAGGCCAGTGGTTGTTTTGAAAAAAAAACACCTAAAATTGTAACTATTCAACAATTTTTGCAAATGATGATTACAAATGCATCTTTGGCTTTTGGGCTAGACCAGGCATGTCCAAACTTCAGCCCTCCAGATGTTTTGGACCACAACTCCCATAGTCCTTTGCCATTGTAAATCATTGGCATCGTTCAGTCTCAAAAGACTATGGTATCATGCCTGGAGTAGAGATCCTAAAAACAACACCTAGTGTGACTAAATAGACCAATTCGGAAATGGCAGTCTCTACCGCACTGGGGGCAGATGTATTCTGTTTCTTGCCCGGTCCTCGAGTTTCATTCTTTCCATGCCTGCCTCTTTTCCTCTGCCTGTTGGACAAATGCCTCTTCAAATTTATGGAGACCATGCTGTATCTCTTGCCTCCAGACAGTGCGATCGGAGGTGAGGGTTTCCCAACTGTTGAGGTCCATTCCCAAGGCCTTCAGGTCCCTCTTACAGATATCCTTATACCGCAGCTGTGGTCTCCCTCTGGGGCACTTTCCCTGCACTAGTTCTCCGTATAGAAGATCTTTTGGGATCCGGCCGTCATCCATTCTCACAGCGTGTCCAAGCCAGCGTAGGCGTTGCTGTTCCAATAAAGTGTACATGCTAGGGATTCCAGCTCAATTCAGGACTATGCTATTTGGAACTTTGTCGTGCCAGGTAATGTTGAATATTCGCCTAAGACAGCGCATATGGAAGGTATTAAGCTTTCTTTCCTGTCGGGCATGGATGGTCCAAGATTCGCTGCAATACAAAAGTGTGCTCAGTACACAAGATTTATAGACCTGTATCTTTGTATGTTCTATCAGCTTCTTATTGAGCCATACTCTCTTTGTTAGTCTGGAAAACTTAGTTGCCATTGTAAATACAGGCTTGGAATTCTGGGAGTAATGGTCCAAAACATCAGGAGGGCCAACATTTGGACATGCCAAGGCTAGACTGTCACCATACTGGGAGCAGGGGGTAGAATATCTACCCCCCAAATAAGGATACAAAATACCATGGGGTGTAAAAATATGTACATTTTACTGGTGCAACTCCTTACAGTAGATCTTCAGAACTAACTTTAAAAATATATCACTATGTTCTCCAATGAGTTCTGAACCAATAGATTATCCAAAAGCCCATCCTGTTTGACTGTAAATGTCTAGTTTAATCAAGGAGAGAGGTGGTGAGAAATGGAGCTGGTGTTCCCCTTGGGGATTAAGGCTGTAAGATGTCCATCAATTCCTTGTTTTCAATACTTGAACATTTCTTAATTGTACTGGACTGTATATTATCCCTCATTACTGTAAGCCACCTTGGGTCCTTTTTTCCAAGGAGAAAGGCGGGATAAAAATACTCTAAAATTAAAATAAAATAAATTTTATTTTTAAGAGTTGGAATTATTTTTACAGGATCACAGAAAACTTGACCTGGGAGGGCCCTATAAGGCCATTGAATCCAACTCCCTGCTCAATGCAAGAATCCAAACCAAAGTATATCTGATTGATGGTTGTCCCAATTTTCTCTTGAATGCCTCCTGCTCTGGAGCACTCAACACCTGTTGAGGTAATTGGTTCCACTGCCATACTGCTCTAACAGTTAGGAAGTTTTCCTGATATTCAAGCTAATCTGGCTTCCTTTATCTTGAGCCCATTATTATGTGTCCTGTATTCTAAGACTATCCAAGAACAGATTCTGCTGCTCCTCTATATGACTCTCTTTCAATGATTTTTAAAGTGCTAACTAGAGATGGGCATGAAATGGAAATATAGTGTTTTGTTTCATTTCGTTTCAGTCTTCATTTAATTTCATTTTCTTAATAACAGACTTTTTAAAAAGGATTTTCATCATGAAATGAAACAATTTGTAAGGCTATAAGTAATGGGGAGCTTTCCTTTTTTAAAAAAATTAACATGGAAACCACTGCCCTAAATCAAAGACCCTCCTTAAACCTTCCAGTCAATTTGCTTTCAAACAAAGAACCCTCTGTAAACAAGCAGGAAAACTAGTGGTTAGCTACTGCATCTCAGATCAAGAAGATCAGAGAAAAAAGCTCAACAGCTGATTGGCACAGAAAGGGAGGGAAATATTTAAAAATACCCCACCACAGTCCTCCTTGATTAGGAAAGGAAAACAATCAGTTTAAACTTTAAATCAACTTGCAGACCTAGGCACTGCCAACAGGGAAGAGAAGGGTAGAGCTCAGCTCCTGGTTAGCTTCAGACAGATCAAGATCGGAGATAAGCTAGCTCAACAGCTAAGTTGCAGGAGGGGAAGAAGGAAAACAAAGCAATCAGTTTAAAAATAAACCTCCTGTTCTCAAGACGGCTGGATCAACAGGCTTCTTGCCACTAGGACAAATCGTTTCATTTCTGAAACAAAAAAATGGTGTTTTGTTTCATTTGTTAACAACATGCTGTTTGCTGCTTCATTTTGTTTTGTAACATTTTGTAAGTTTATGAAATGACAAAACTGTTTTTTTTGTAAGTTGCCCATCCCTAGTGCTAACATATCTCTCTCCATCCAGTCTTCTATCAAGGCTAAATATGCCCAGTTCTTTCAGTCTTTCGTTATAGGGCTTGGTTTCAAGTCCCCTGATCATCCTTGTTACTTTGGGAGTAACTTTGTGCAAGAGACGTCTCTGAAAGATTTCTTAACGTCTGAGTGAATATATATTGTGGGATGTTTTGCAAACCCATTGGAATATGTGTGTATTTCTGTTGCTGCTTTGTAATCCAATTTGCAAAAACAACCCTTGGAAAATGTAACTTTTTTTTGCAAATTTATTTTTAAAGAGAGCCCCATGGAACCCAGAAGAGTTCTAAATTTGCAGGAGAAAGTAGGGGTGAGCACATCAACTCTCTCCCCAATTTCATTAACCTCCATAATGAAGGGTGTACTTAGGGGCAGGCTGTCTGATGTTCTTCCCCTGAAGTTTAAAGTATTGGAAAAAATCTGAGTCTTGAGGGGGGAGGGGGAACAGCTCTCTGTTATCTGCAGCCACTTCAGAGAGACACCCAGAGACATATTTATTATAGTCAACCGATCAGATAAATGCAGTCAGTTGTCCTTCGAGGATAGACAGTGACAAGCACAGCGAGAAAGGGAGCACAATGCACACATTCATCACTTGTTACATGTACTGGTCCTTGACTGTGGCGTGTGCTTGAATAAGGGGACACAGATCAGGACTTGATCCTCCCAAAGTCTATTTTGCAGATACTCCACGCACAACCTTCTCTATGTATGCCACAGTATCTGTATCTTTCCAGGTCCCCATGGGGAAAAAGAGCATCCTTTTGTAAAGAGAAATTCAGCTGGCTATGGTTTGCAAGGAAGGAAATGACATAGAAGCAGATATATTTCAGGCTGATTTATTTCTCCTCCTCAAAAGCCCAGAGAATGCAAGAAAAAGAAAAGAAGATGAAGCAGGGAATGAACATGGATGAATATTGGAAGTGATACATCGTCACACAAACAAGAAACACCAAAGATTGTGTAAGGGGAAGGATAGAACCTAAGGCCTATAAGTGAAGTTCTGAGCATTTATCGACATGTTTAGTGCAAGGTGATAGGATTCTAAGACAAGTCTTCTAAACAAACAAACAAATTTGGGATTGTGAATGTGGGCTATTGTTATTCTTCAACCATGATTCAAAATGTCAAAAAAAAATCCTGATTCTGCTAAACAACACTGGCCCCATGTTGGCAGCAGGTAAAAAGAACCCCAAACTTTCCCTAGGAAAGGGCAGCCTGAATCTTGAGGATGTCAAAGGTAGCAGACAAGATGGTCTACAGCAATGGTGGTGAACATTCAACACTCCAGACGCTTTGGACCACAACTCCCACAGTCCTTTGTCATTGGCAATACAGGCTTGAAATTCTGGGAGTTGTGGTCCAAAACATCTAGAATGTTGAAGGTTCACCACCTCTGGCCTATAGCATACCCTCTTGTGCTCATTACCATTCACAAAGTGACACCAGACAAAGGAAAATCCCAAAAGGGGACTCCTTTTTTTTCCCATCAGTTAATCACTTTTCTCTTAATTACAAAGCAATTGTCAAGGCTGTTTTTTTTTTAATACGTGTGAATGGTATTGACCACAAGAGGAATCCTGTATAGAATTAATGTTCTGAATTCATAAATTGGAAGTTTTTTTGAAGAATTGAATTTCCCAGCTTTTTAAAATGGGAGTTTAAATATACCTACTCTAAACACAAACTCTAGGAGAAAAAAAAGTTTCAAAATATTAATGTTTTTGTTTCAGCTGCCCCTTTTTAGAATGACCTTGCAGAATTGTTGATTTGTTCATGCAGTGGTAATGAACAATATTAAAAAAAACAGAACAACCAAAACCGAAAAACAAAACCAAAAAAAAATATGATATAGAGACAGAAGTTTCTAATTTTGCAATGCAGGTACAAAAGATGGGAGAGGGAGGAAAGACAAGACCAGTCACTAAGGTTTAATATTCTCACTTTAAAAGCCCTTCTGTTGCCCCAGGGGATGGATTATCAGGGAGGGGTTTAAAGGATTTCCTCCTTTTTGGGTGGTGGTGGTGGGGAAATTGTCAATCACCTTCTTTTGTTGTCAGCTGTGCCTTCCTGATAATTTCTTCCAATGGCCCTTTCCTTGTGCAATGTGTCTTTTTTATTTCTTTCATTTTTTTAAATCCCAAAAATACTGGATTGAGCAAAAGGCACCCATAGAGGTTGGCGTTCCACTCGTTGGGTGACCCGGTGCTACTTGCTCTGCCCTGGGCTCAATCTAGACACATACACTAGTAGCCCTGATTCAGTCTGTATTTACACACTTATCCAGGGAGAGTTGACATTCCCTGCTCTCTCATTTGCTGGTCAGCACACACACAAGAAGAAGAGATAACCCTGTTTTTCTGCTAATCATTTTGTTTCCAATAGTTTTTCAGGAAGATAGGGTTTGTGGTTTTCAGTGCTAAGTTTTCCACAAATTATTTGCCGAATTCTGATCATTTGCTATTTCTGTTCAGAAATTTTACTCCTCCTTAATCAGAACATTTCCTTGCAATTATAAGGTTTGATTTTTGGTTCCTGAATAGCTTTGAAAGCTATCATTTATCTAGGCTTCCCTTCCTTTCCCCTTCCTTTGTATTTTATTTATTGATGGGGCTCAAACTTCCGTACTTTATTATTTTTCAAAACACTTTCTTTCAGTCACATATGGATTAATTTCCCATTTCAATTCCTTTGGGTTCTCTAATTTGGATCTTGGACAAGCATGCCTCTTATCCTCCGAGTAGCAACCACGTCCAGAATCCTGTTACATGTTTCCACCTCTACAAGTGCAGTAACTAAGCATAACTTTCATGGGCAAACTGCTCCAGGTTAAACTATTGATTCATGAAATTGGAAGGGGTCTATAAAGCCTTCGAGTTCAACCCTCTGTTCAATGCAGGAATACAAATCAGCTTATCTAAGGGCCTTTTCACATGACCCCTAAGATCCGCTGGCCACTTAAATTCGGACCAGGGATCTTGGGGGTTCGTTGCTCTTCCTGTGTCCCCACCCCTCCGCACTTCCTTGATCCTGTCTGCATGAGGGGAGGGAGGAAGAAAGAGAGGAAGAAATGCAGGCTCACCTCCGAAGCCGCCCCGTCAGTTGTCCTGATTCCTTCTCTTCTGTTTTTTTTTTTTGCCTCCCGCCCCTTCTCTTAAAGGGGCGGGAGGCAAAAAAACCCAAACAGAAGCGAGGAGAGCCCCGCACTCACCAGATTAAATCTGGACCTGGGGATTTTCACCCTTCTAAAGCAGGTACAAGAAAAGTGTGCTGGGATGAGCTTAGGCGGGCGTGGTCGCACTTAATTTCCTGCAAACTCCGGAGCTGGTGGGGAAACAATTGTAAGCTCCGGAGCTGGCAGCCATTTGCTGCGGAGTTTAGGGGTCGTGTACAAAAATTCCAAGTTTGTCTTGAATGCCTCCAGTGCTGGAGTGCTCACCACAAGAGATGGGCGTATCATTTCAGAAGGGGGCTGGTTCCAAAACGAAATGCAGCAGCACAACTGGTGCTCTGAACCCAGTCCCACCCTCTGGAACAAAACCAACCACGATCTTAGCTTGCACTGGGTGATATTCCAACCAGGAAACAGCCTCTGATGTGTCATCTTTCCCTCTCCCTGGCGCTGGCCAATCAGACAGGAAGTAGGATGATGCATGTACTTACATAGCTCCTGATTGGCCACCACCAAGAAGAGGGAAAGATGATGCATCAAAGGCTGCTTCCTTGTTGGAATTTTATCCAGTGTGAGCTAAGACAGTGGTTGATTTTGTTCCGGAGGGTGAGACTGGGTTCCGAGCGCCAGCTGTGCTGGCACGTTTCAGTTCAGAACCAGTCACCTTCCAAAATGAAACACCCATCTTTACTTACCACCTTGGTAAATGATTCCATGTCTGTACTGTTGTAACCATTAGGAAGGTGTTTTCTTTTCTGATACTTGGCCAATAAAGAGTAAGAACAGGCATATCAAGTTACATTATTGGCGCTCAACAGAGAGCTCCTGTGCCAACCAATTTGTGGCAAAGTCTACTAAAATCCATGTTGCATATGTTATACTGGTGGGTACAACTAGCATGATTCTGTCCTATAGATGTTTCTTCATTCATATGTAGGTAATACTGATATAGAGTCAGGAACACAGTAAGCACTAGCCACCTTGTGTCCTTCTCCAAGGAGAAAGGTGGGATAAAAATATTCTAAAATAAATAAATAAAAATAAATAGCTGGGGGTCTGGAATAGGACTGAGAGAAATAATGTACAGCATTTTATAAATATTTGCTGTATTTAAAGTTGCACAAGTCTTGTAGAAAAGAGTCACTTCATTTTAAGCGTTAAGACAGATTATGCACTTGACCCATTTAAATTCGCCATTGTAATATATTTTATTCAAAAATTCACCAATTTTGCTGTGCTTTTCTGCACACTGTGCCTTTATCTCATAAGCCCAGCTTCCTTGCTTGTCTGCTATGATTTCAATAAAACTTTCCAAGTTATTGTACCTGTGAATAACCTTAGGTCATCTCTGGCCGTATTCTCACCAAATGTGTTTTAAAAACAAACCTAATTTTTGGATGTTCAAATAGATAGGCTTCTGGACTGATTGGTCAGGGGTCTTATATTTTTATATCTACTTTAGCCTTACTTTTTCTTCTTCTTCAAAGTCATGCCATAGGGAGAAGCAATGTCCCAGTCAATGAAACATGATAACAGCTAAACAAACAAAGACCCAGATAACGGCAACCATTAAATGTACACCTTCAGGACATGCTTCCCTCCTTGCTTGAAATGTTGTGTTCAGAAGCGAAATATCCAGGCTAGATAAAGGGGAAAGGTATTTCAGGAGAATAATAGCAAAGCAATACCCAGTGCTTAGAAGATTACTTTTAAAAAGGAAGCAATAAGAGTTAAAGCACCAAACTGTTACATGTACTTTAGTTAGTTGCCTTTTTATAGTTGCAAGTTTAGAAGTAACACTATAGTTCTATGTTTCTCACAGAGAAACTGAAAGAGCTGCTTTCAGTTACATTAAAAGACATCTCAGTGCTGCTAAATGAACAGCCTGTTGTACAATACATGCTCTCTGTGCATCCATCTTGTTGTCTGAACAACCACAACAGGGCACGAAGCAACCCAAGACAGCATTGGCTAGCACCTGGACCATGGGAGGCTTTACTCTTATAACTATGGGGACAATTCAAACTAATCAGGATGGCTGAAGGCTAGCTTAGTGAATATGAGGTCAGTTGAAGCTGTAGCCAGGGCTGCAATCAGTGCAGGCTCACTGGAGTTTTCTCCCAGGCCACCAAACTTAAGAGGGAGCTGAATAGATATGCTATATATGTATGTACTGTTGAGTTTTAGGGAAATAAATAGCAACATCTCGCAGCACTATTTATTTTTATTTTTAGGGAATACAACAGGATGGCTTGGGACCTGAATACCTGGTGGAGCGGATCTTCCAGAGATCAACTGAGGCCCATCCTACTAGAACAGTGTTGGCGAACCTATGGCAAAGGTGGCACTCGGAGCCCTTTCTGTGGGCACCTGACATTGACCCTTCACAGCCATCTGTATTCAGGTTAAATTGCTGTACTGGCACTTGATGAAAAATGAGTGGGTTTTGAATAGCAGTTTGGGCACTTGGTCTCTAAAAGGTTCACCATCACGGTACTAGAATGTTGCAGGCGCTCTCACTCTGGGTGGCCGTGCCCAGGGAGGCAAGGAAAGCAGTAACCTGTAACCATGCCTTCTCTGTGGCTGGCCCCTCGCTTTGGAACCATCTTCCGAGTGAGCTGCACCTAACACAGTCCCTGCCTGCTTTCAAAAAAGCCTTGAAGACTTGGCTTTTTCATGAGGCATTTGGCGACCTTTAATTCTTTAATTCATTTTTTCTAAACTCTATTCCGCCATCTTGCTGAGCATTTTATTTTTATTTTGTTTATTATTAATAGTACAATCTATCTTTTTAAAATCTTTTTATCTATTTTTTGTTTTGTTATATTATTGTATTTTTATCTGTTGTTTGATTGTGTTGTTAACTGCCTGAGGTTCCTCAGAAGATGTGAAGGAATAATCTTTTGGAGTTATTACAACCTCGCATGCTGGGCTTCAGTGACTGTCAATCTATTGTGCATTAGCCAGTTGTTGCCTCCTGCCTGGAAATGGAAAGAAAGCCCCTCCTCTCTGCTTAATGCTCTTTTCTCTCCATTTAGTCTGTTGACATCTCTTGCCGAAAGCAGTTTGTTAGTTTGCTGTTTGATCTGTTCAGTTGTAAGTAATGAAACCAACATGCTCTCTAATATTCTTCTCTACTGGGTATGGCTCTTTTCTCTGCACACACGTGTGATAGGTGCATGAGTGTGAGCAATCTCCCCCCCCCAATAGATTCTGGCACGAACAGAACAAAAATGGTCACAATGGGTGCAAAGGAGTAGAAAACCCACGGAAGGTGCCAGGGGTGTGCATGGCTGTGCAGCTTAATAGAAACCTTCAATGAAAACTTTTATTCTTCCCTACTAATATCTCAGAGTGAGTTTTTGAGACTGTAAGTGCCAATTGATGAGAAAAAAAAGGGGGTGAACAAATCCTGGAATACTTGAAGCTATTGATCTCTGAATATCCCTGCACTTCTGCTGCACAGCTCCAGGAATTTAATGAGATATTCAACATTCAACAATGTTTTCCTTCTTCTTTTTCTTGTGGGACGGTTATGCTGATGCCCTGGGATGACGTGCAGCTGCTTGCATCAGGTGCCAAAATTAACGCTTACAGCTCTAGTTGGGGTTCTGCTGCATCCAAACATCTCCTCTAGATTTATTGGGAGTTACGTAGAAGTACCCACCCCCCTTAACCCAAATTTGTATCAGCAGGTGCATGTACGTCCCTGAGAAGGAAAAAATTTAGATTAATATAACTTCACTCCTCTTTCTTTTCTTTGTTCTTCTGCTGGCAGCTTATCTACTAGGGGATGAACCAACACAAGGACATCCTGGTGGTTCACATAGCTTCTGCCCCTTCCAAACCTACTGCTTCTTGTGTTTTTTTTTCAGTGAGGATTATTATTATTTATTTTATTTATACAACTTATATGCCACCCACTACCTGAAGGTGTCTGGGCAGCTTACAATTCCAAATTAAAATGAAGATTTAAAAGCAATTAAAACATTAAAATGCAATATGATACAATTAAAATACATTAATATGCAAAATTGCCACCAGGACCCACAATCTAACATAATAATGTAATGACATAAGAAGAGCCATGCTGGATCATGCCAAAGGCCCATCTAGTCCAGCTTCCTGTATCTCACAGTGGCCCCACCAAATGTGTCTGGGAGCGCACAAGACTAGATATCTGTCACTTGATACCACTCCCCTGCATCTGGCCCTTGAAGTACCCCAGTTTTAAGCCTGGAGATGATACATTTCCATCATGGTTTGTAACCTGTGATGGATTTTTCCTCCACGAATCTGTCCAATCCCTTTTTGAAGGCATCCAGCCCAGATGCCATCACCACATCCTGTGGCAGGGAGTTCAACAGGCTAACAACACACTGGGTAAAAAAAAAATCTTTTTGTTCTCACTCTCCCAACCCTCAATTTGAGTGGATGTCTATGCTGTATCAGTTAACAGGAAGGGAGAAAGAAACATCAATGTCAATGCCAGGAGGATCTCAATCGGGAGGGCAGCTACTGAAAAGTCCCTGTATCTAGAGGCCCTATATCTCACCTCCTTGAGGCATGGCTCTTTCAAAAGCCCCCCCCCCCAGCTAGATCTTAAGTGCCAGGTAAGTTCATATGGAAGGAGTTGGTCGTTCAGGTAACCAGGGCCTAAACTGTTAACAGTATATGAAAGAAATTAAAACATTATAGTAACATAGCAAAAGAAGAGATATCTTCCCTTACAGCTGTAGGGTTCAACAGCTATACCATTGTATATACAGATAAAAGGAATATATGATTTGTAACAAGTTACTTCCAAGCTCTGTAATTTTATTTGAAGATAAAGGTGGACTCTATCCTCACTGCAACTTGAAACTGGAAAAGCATTATCATTCCATGTTTCATCCTGTTCTAGGACAGGCTCTTTCTAGCTGACAGGCTACTAACTCAACAGGATCACACTTCTAATGAGAACCAATCTCAGCCAGGTTCCAGAAGTAACCCAGTTAATGTATTTGAATGAATGTGATAATTAGATGGAAGCTGGGTGTTATTTAAAGGGAAGGGGGGAAGTTTTCAGTGGTGGTCTGATACTCCATCATTAGAATGATCCAGAGAGAGAGAGAGAGAGAGAGAGAGAGAGAGAGAGAGAGAGAGAGAGAGAGAGAGAGAGAGAGAGCAATGGCTGGGTCTCTTAACTCTTGAATGAAGTGGTGACATGATTGAAGTTTATACAATTATACGGTATGGACAAAGTAGATAAGGAAACACTGTTTTCCCTATCGCACAACACTAGAACTACGGGGCACTCCATGAAACTTTTGGGTGCTAGACCTCAAACAAATAAAAAGAAAGTCCTTTTGCACCCAGAGGATCACTGGTCTATGGAACTCCCTGCCAGAAGAAGTGGTGACAGCTGTCAGCCTTGGCAGCTTTAAGAAAGGATTGGACAAGTTCATGGAGAACAAAGGTATCAATGGCTATCATTATGGATGCCTAAGGAAAACCTCCGGGTTGGAGAGAGAGGCAGAATATCTCTCAATGCCCTTCACAGGGAATCATAAGCTGGTGAAGACATCTACCTGGGAATACCATGAAACAAATAGTGAGCCACTGTGTGAGATAGAATGCTGGACTAGATGGGCTGTGGCCTATTCCAGCAAGGCTGTTCTTATGTGCTTATGTTCTGAGAGAGAGAGAGAGAGAGAGAGAGAGAGAGAGAGAGAGAGATTTCTGCCTGCTAAAGAGGTCTAAAAGAAGCTGTAACAAGAACAGATGCAAAATGGAATACTCAGGGATGTATTCTACATTACTGAACAATAGGCCACTTTTGAAGGATGGCCTGTGTTGTGTTCACAGTGTTGTTCTGTAACACAAGATAGCCATCATTCGTGTCCTGAATTGTTTGTGTCCCTCTGCTTAAAGTCTAGAGCATAGAATATGTATTTTGGAATCCATTTCCTACTTGTTGGAAAGTGGAGAAAATGGAGTCCATTTCCTAATGTAAAGGTAAAGGTTCCCCCAGCACATGCACACTAGTCATGTCCAACTCTAGGGCATCACTCATCTCGGTTTCTAAGCCAAAGAGCCAGTATTATGCAAGTGCATGGCCATATGGCCAGCATGGCTGAATGTATTTTTTGCATACACAACGCTGTTTACCTTCCCACTTTTTATGGTGGTATCTATTTATCTACTTGCATTTACATGCTTTTGAACTGCTAGGTTGGCAGGAGCTGGGGTTATCAACTGGAGCTTAGTCTGCTGAACCCGGAGTGGTACCCAGGATTTGAACCACTGAGCTGCCAAATTTGCCACTCAAGAGGTTTAATGCACTAGCCCAATGAGCCACCATGCCCCTGTCCATTTCCTAGTAGCCAATTATACTATTTTTAAAAATGTAGTTTTTCAAGTGATGGTCATTTGCCAACTCTATGAGATTAGGGACTTCACTGAACTCTATTCCAAAAACAAAATTGTGCCTTAAATGGCCCCTCAAAAAAAAAAAAAAAAAAAAAACACAAAACACAAACAGCAAACAAACAAGCAAGCAGGCAAAAAACAGGCAGCCAGACCAGAATATGAGATTGACACTACTGTAACGAGAAAGAAAGAGGTGACATTGCAAAGAGTAATACCAAGGGGACCTTAAAGCAAGAATGAATTACAGCAGACCCTCATATAACAAATGGTTTGTATAACATAAAATCTGTACAACATAAAAAAATCGGGAGATGGGGAAATTTGCTTAACATAATTGCCTATGGGGCAAATCTGTACAATATAAAAATGGGATTACTCCATTTTCAATGCATTCCTATGGGAAATTTGTATAAAGGAAAATTTGCTTAACAGAATTTCATTTGGAACGAATTAATTCCTTTATACAAGGTACCACTGTATTTGAAAAGTGAAGCATCCTGTCAGTGGCTTTCGCATAAGGATTTATCTGTTTATTACAAACCAGTACCACCAAACCCTCTCCCTGCTCAACGTGGTTACAGACTGGCATTCCACATGGTAAGTATTGGAGATGGGCACGACCAGGAAAAATCACGTTTCGAGTTGTCGTGTGTCGGAGCCGGCCCGTTTCGGCTCGTTTCAGTTTTTCGTGAAATTTTCCAAAAATTTGTCATTTCGTTTGTCGGTTTTTCATCTGTCGTTAGTACTGGTTTTGGGGGGGGGCTCCTGGAGGCACCTCTCTGCAGTGGGTGCCTCCTCTGGCCCGCCATCAAGGGAAAGCAGGCTCCTGGAGGCACCCCTCTGGGGTGGGTGCCTCCTCTGGCCCGCTACAAAATGGCATGCATAGCCAATTGGATATGCATACCATTAAGTTGCAGTTGCAGCAGGCAGAGGCACCTCTCTTTCGGGTGCCTCTGTGACTCACTGCCTGCAGTGCACTTGGGCTGGGGAACGAAGTGAGAGAGGACCCCTACGGGCGCCCTGTGACTCACTAAGAAGGGAAGTGTACTTGCTGTAGTGCAATGCGAGTACACATCTGGCTTAGTGGTTAGGGGTTAGCGCAAGGGCTAGGCTTAGGGTTACGGGTAAGGTTAGGGTGAGTTACTGGGGTGCACCTCTGGGTGCCTCTCTGACCCACTAAGAAGGACAGTGTACTGGCGTATGGGTTAGGGTTAGGGTTAGGGTTAGGTTTTGGGTTCGGGCTAGGGTTAGTGGCTTTTTATGCCTGACTGGCACATCCCAGAAGTCTCGGTCAAAACCTGGTCAAATGGCCATGCAATTGGTGGAATGGCTCCAAAAATTTGCATGGTCCACTCCCATGGCCAGCCCATCATTGCGCAGGTGTAAAAAAATAAAAATAAAAATAAAATAAAATCAATGGAGATGTTTTGTTGCAAGAAAAACCCACTGCTGCTACTGAAAAAATTCAGGCAGTTTTAAAATAGCTATTTTCGCATGTTTCTGTGGTGCTTTTGTGTGTTTTTGGACCACGCGATTTCAAAATAAATATTGCGGTTGCCCCATTTTGGATCCCCCGCCCGCACCGCATGGCATGGCGAGTTGGCGAGACGACGAGGATGTGCAGCCCAGGAGAGGAGAGGGGGGAGGCCGGGGACCCCCCCCCAGAAACCACCCTTCTGGTAGGTGCCCCTCAGGCAGGCATATTTTCGCCTGCTTTTTTGGCCGGGAATAGTTTTTTTTTTACTTTTTCTCTCTGCCGCGCCGCTTGGCGAGTTGGCGACTTGATGAGGATGCACACTTTGCGCAGCCCAGGAGAGGAGGGGGGAGGCCGGGGGACCCCCCCCAGAAACCACCCCTCTGGTAGGTGCCCTCACTCAGGCAGGCATATTTTCACCTGCTTTTTTGGCCGGGAATCGGGTTTTTTATTTTTAAAACTTTTTTCTGTGCCGCGCTGCTTGGCGAGTTGGCATGGCGACTCGACGAGGATGCGCACTTTGCGCAGCCCAGGAGAGGAGGGGGGAGGCCGGGGACCCCCCCGAAACCACCCCTCTGGTAGGTGCCCTCTGGCAGGCATATTTTCGCCTGCTTTTTTGGTCGGGAATCGGGTTTTTTTTATTTTTAAAACTTTTTTCCTGTGCCGCTTGGCATCGCGCGATCGCTGCGATGCCAGGAACGACAACGACAAATCAGACCCAATTTTTCTTTAGTCGGTTTGAGTTTGAGTTCTGGCAGGGTAATTGTCGTTCTTCGTTCCGTTACGTAACAGAAACGAGAAACGGAAACAGAAACAAGAATTTCGCCAAGTCGTGCCCATGTCTAGTATGTATATATCCTTCAGCCGTCTTGGAAAGGGCTTTTAGAGCCATGGCGTAAACTGCAAGCTGCATCACTGTGATGCAGGCTTGCCTCATAGTAAGTATGTATAGATTGTCTCAGTGGGGTTTTAGAATGTGTGGTGCCCACATGCATTGAGATGAACGTCATTGCTGTACACCTCCACATTGTCTCCTTAATCCATGGAAACACAGCTTCCTGGAAATGGGGTTAGGTGGGTGGGGGACTGCCCTATCTAGGCAACCACTCCACAGGAGGGAATGCCACAAAGCCTCACCGTTTTGATATATGCAGAGGCTTCTTAATGTACTAGTGACTCCTGCTCTTCAGACACTTGTGCTCCTATTTAGACTGCTACCGCACTTTAGATTTGAAACACCTTTTCCTTAAAGACAAATTGCCTTAAAAATCACTGTCCGCTTTTCAAATAGCTGTTTCTGAAGAGCCCCCTTGGCCACGCCCATTTTTGACCACTGTGTCAGTTTTTTCTTGCAACGACCACTGGGGGTGGTGTTTTTTTAATCGGTTCCTGCACCCTGTTTTAAAGTGATTTGGTTGTATTTGCGGACATACTACGCCACCTTTAGGTTTAAAACCTCTAGGTTTAAAGCGGTTCAGCCAAGTGTGAACAGGGAAGCCGATTGCTAAGCAACCGCTGAAGTACGGACTGCCGAACCGCTGTAGCCACCACGTGACTGCGGGAGAAGATAAAGCGATGCAAAATAAAAAGTGGCTGCTTATGGAACTGTGGTAGTGGCCTTAAGTGTGCTCCCATCACACATTAAAGCAGGCATGTCCAAACTTCAGCCCTCCAGATGTTTTGGACTGCAACTCCCATAGTCCTTTGTCATTGGCAATCTAAGCTAGCATTCTGAGAGTTGTGGTCCAAAATATCTGGAGGGCCGAAGTTTGGACATGCCTGCTTTAAAGCATGACTGAATAGGGTTTCCCAGAGCATGATTATGCTCTGTGTGTGGTGGTGGGGGGGGATGACATATGAATCGGGTTTAGCATGTCTTAAAATAGGGACTACATGATGCACCTGTAAGTGTGGATTATTGTGACAGGAAATAATTTTATTTTTATCTGAAGTTACATATATTACTCTTTTTCCAAAGGGTTGTTTCTGTTATCTCAGATGTCAATTAAATTTATTTCAGTATTACCTTTTAAATTTTCAATGAGTCCTCACAGTAGCTGCCTTTCATATCCACTTGCCCCACCTGAAAGAGTGCTCAAAGGCGGGGGGGAATTAAAGCAGAGCCTTCTGCTGTTCTCTGTCAGTGTTGGTGCTGCTCAATCATCCATTGAAATCCAGGTCTCCACAGCCAGCTTCCTTGCTAATGGGCTGCTCACTGTTCCACAATCTGGAGGGTGTACCAATCAGCTGTTAAGAGAGCTCACCTGCTCACATGCCTGCTATCTGCAGCATCAGGAACTAGCTCCTCCTTCCCTAGGGGTGTGCCAATCAGCTGTTCTGGCAGGTCTGCCTGTCTGCTCACCTCTTCTCTAGATTGGTATAGCGCTATGTCCCTTTGAAATAGTAAACCCTCCCCAAAGAAAGAAAGAAAGAAAGAAAGAAAGAAAGAAAGAAAGAAAGAAAGAAAGAAAGAAAGAAAGAAAGAAAGAAAGAAAGAAAGAAAGATCACCCAATAGGTGGCATCAAAAAAAATTAATAGCTGAAAAGACTGATTTCTTGGTCATCTCACATAGCTTCATGATCATTATGTAAACATCTCAATGCATGAGTGTTTTGAAAATGCAACAATTTAGATAAACATGATCTACATCACATGTGTAGCCTCCAACATTGGCATAGCACTTTAAGAAGCACCAGATTAAAAGCTGCACCAGGAAAACACACAGAGTGCTTCAAATACCACATGACTGCCATGTGGTTTCAAATCAATTCTAATCACACAGTCACACATTCCATAACATTTCATTAATGCAATGGCACTTTCAGTTAGAGCTAACTTGAGTGATAAGTACAATAGATGCATCAATGGAAGTGATTATTTAGGGAATGGTGGAATCTCCCACATTGGCCTTGAAGCAATGGTTGGAGAATCAGCTCTCGTAAGTGCTGTGACACTGTATTGATCTGGGGTTGGACTGTGGCAAACCTTTGGCACTCTAAATGTTTTGGACCACAACTCCCAGAATTCCAAGCCTGCATTGCCAATGACAAAGGACTATGGGAGTTGTGGTGCAAAACATCTGGAGTGCTGAAGGTTCACCACCACTGGACTACAGGTTGAGAAAACTCCCTTCCATTTCATGATTCCAGTGTAAGGTTTCCATTGTACATGTGTGTCTACAGGGCACATCTCATTGAACTTGCATTGACTGCTTCTGCATCATGACCTCAGAATGGCATGGAGCCTTATACCCCCATAGGGCCAGGTTGAGGAATTTGTTCTGGTAACTTCAGCATTAAACAAGGGATAACCTTGTTACTGTTGCCTATGATACATTTCCCAACACAGCTGATATCTTGTCAGATTTTCAGCTCCCCAAAGCCTGTGATTAGAAAACAAAGTCTCACTGGCTAAAAGTCTAAAAGGAGTGAAGGAAAAGCAATCCAAGAGAAAACTGGGCTTCAGCTTTTGCCAATTGAATTGTCCAGGTTTCTGTTACAGGTGCATGCTGTTCTCTTCAATGGGTGTTGCCATTACTATGACCTTGGCTGTTTCTGCAAAAATGTGCCCAAATAAATTAATAACTTAATTTTAGTATGATCTGTGAGAACAAATTCAAATAATCATAATGTCAGATTCCTATTAATAATCCTGATGGAGGTTCACCCAAATGCTGGTCCAACATTCATCCAGTCATCCATAGAGTAGAATGACTATTCACTCTAGCCGGCAATAGCAAAATGGTTTAGACCCGTGGTTCTCAACCCGTGGGTCCCCAGATGTTCCTGGGAAGGTTGAGAACCACTGATTTAGACTATGGGTTAGCAAAGCCTGAGGGCATGGGGCAGAACTGTATTCCCCAGCCTCATGGAGCCGAATCAGGTCAGGAAACAGCTGAAAACATCCATCCACAATACTTGTGATACTGCCTGTCATTCAGGGATGATGGTAAAGAGAGTACTGAGCAGCTTTTACCACATAAATGTCCTTACATCAATTTAGAAACATGAGTTCAATTCCAGGTAGCCAGCTAAAGGTTTACTCACCCTTCCATCCTTCCAAGGTTGGTAAATTTAGCACCCAACGTGCTGTGGGGCACTCACTAGGTATAGCTTAGCTGGTAGAATTGTAAACCACCCACAGAGTACTTTAGGCATTATGGGGTGGTAAAGAAATCTGGGCATGCCCTGGTTGTGTGTGTAGTGTATGTTGCAGGATTATCTTATCAGAATCAGAAAGGACCATTATAAGTTGCAAAGGAAGTATTCTGAGACCTAGGAGTTGCTGGTCTTTTTAATATTTTTAAATGAAAGTCAGGGTTAACAAATAACTTCCTATCAGGTTTTTTTTTGAGCACAAAGTCCATTAGAGTCAATCTCGCCCTTGTGAACATAACATCATTTTAATATAAATTATATTAAAGAGGGTTACAGTCCACACATAGCAATATATTAAAGTGGAAAGTATATTCATGGCTCATACTTAGTACTTCTGACGTTCCTTCTTACCTCCCCTTTCGCCCTGCAAATGCCTACAAATGCTTTCAAATTATTTTAGCGGAGCTATCTATCAAATAAAGTGTTGAAATGAATATTAAAGTGCTGCAGTTATTAAGCATGATAATAAATCTGCTTATTTGCTTTCGGAAGAGCACTGCCGAGGAATACGGCAGTAGGCAATCAAGATCTGCCTGGATCTTGCACATAGTTTTTGGTGTTGTTTAAAGTCAGCACAAGGTTGTGCTGGTAGCATGCTACATTGCTCACACTTCTTCCTAGACAGGAAGAAAGGGTAACATGAAAGGAAGGAAAAATGGAAAACAACAGAGATATGTCTGTGAAGATTCTCAGTCATCCAGGTGAGTTTATCTGGAAGTTGAGTCATGGCAACTGGACTTCTTGTTCTTGAGATACAGAAATGTTTCGCTGCTCATGCAAACAGCTTCATCAGTCTGAATACAACTAGTGTGAGTCCTCCATCTTATAATCCAAGATGGAGGACTATAAGATGGAAGGCTCGCACTATTATTCAGACTGATGAACTTGTTTGGATGAGCAGCAAAACGTTTCTATCTCTCAAGAAAAAGAAGTCCAGTTGCCATGATTCAACTTCCAGAACAACAGAGATGTGCATGTGAGCACATGTTGGTGATGGATGTTTATAAAAGATAAGGCTTTTCTCAGGGGGAACTTGTGAACTGAGCAGGGGTAAGCCCCCATCCCCATTTCATTTACCAAATATTTGCGGCATAAAGCCCCTGATGCCTAAACTCAATAGAAAGGGTGGGAGAAGCCTCTCAAATACTTGGGTTAAAGCAATGGTATGAGTCTGTATATAGTAACTTAGTATGGCCCTGAGCACATCCGATCTCATCTGATTTCAGAATCTAAGCAGGGTTGGCCCTGGTTAGTACTTGGATGGGAGACCCCAGGGAATACCAGGTGCTGTAGGTACCTGGAGTAGGACACTGGCAAACCACTCCAGTATTCCTGCCAAGAAAACTCCACGGTCATGGAGCCACGAAGAGCTGGTCACGACTGTAACAATACATACACACACACACACACACACACACACACACACACACTTTTACACACACAGTCAAAATACACAGAACTAGGGGACATACACAAATTGAGTGCTGGGAGAGTAAGAACTGACAAAAGAAAATATTTTTTCACAGCGCGTTGTAAGTCTATGGAACACAGGATGTGGTGATGGCATCTGGCCTGGATGCCTTCAAAAGGGGATTGGACAGATTCCTAGAGGAAAAGTCCATCACGGGTTACAAACCATGATGGAGATGTGTAATCTCTGCTTTGTTTTCAAGGGCCAGATGCAGGGGAGTGGTATCAGGAGACAGATATCTAGTCTCATGCGCTCCCAAACGCATCTGGTCTGTGAGATACAGGAACCATTCTCCAGCATGGCTCTTCTTATGTTTTTTTCTTTTCTTGGACCATTCTCCCTTCATATTTTTCATGGAAAGTTAATCTTTGAAGACTGAAGATTTTCACACTATTTAATTCTATGGTGTCAAGTCTTTGTGGATTTTTTTGAAAAAAAAAAAGAATTTGCCATGTTTTAAAGGGCATTTGAAATGGTCCTTTAGTTAAAGTATTTCCTTTCAAAATAAATAAATAAATAAATTGAAATCCAGAATGATGCAGTATACAAATTAGGCATGTTGTGCTCAAAACCTGGCATCTACAATCTACTTCATGAAGACTATGTATGTGTCAAGTACCAAATTAGTCTGATAAATGGCACCTAGAGCTGCAGCACGTTAAAAAAGCACAGGAAATAGATTCACTGACCCCTTTCCCCCTCCCCTTCTAAGGCATATTTTATATTTCCATCACATTTTGCTGAGAACTAGTGATGTACCTAACATAGTACAAGCCAAAGAAGGAAGTCCTTTGACAGTCTGGCAAAGGTCTGAGCAGAGGTTCAAAACTTACTGGGGTTTTTATACCCCATGAAACCCTCTGGGAAAAGTACTGGAGAAATTATCTTCTGCAGCCTCCCCACCTCATTCTTACAATACTGTTGCTCTCTTTTTTAAATACTGTACCTTCTTATTGACTGTCATCGGACAGCAACAAATGGTTATACTCTTTTTTCTTCCTTCTGTATTAGAATTAGATGGGGTTTTCAAACACAGTAGCCCACTGTGAGAGTGTTACACGAGCCAAATGAGAGACAAATTAGGCATACCAAACATTTTGTACAGTACTATGCATCACTATATAGACTCTCTCTCTCTCTCTCTCTCTCTCTCTCTCTCTCTCTCTCTCTCTCTCTCTCTCTCTCTCTCTCTGTGTGTGTGTGTGTGTGTGTGTGTGTGTGTGTGTGTGTGTGTGTGTGTGTGTGTGTGTGTGTGTGTGTGTGTGTGTGTGTTTAATGTGGGGCACCTGGGGCACCAATACTGCAAATGAGAAGGATCTTGAAATTCTTCTAGATCGGAAGAATATTGACTCAACAGTGGAATGTGTACACAAAAACAGCAAATGCTGTTTTAGGCTCCATTAACAGAAGTATAATTTCCAGATCCCATGAGGTGCTTGTCCCCCCTCTATTCAGCACTGCTTAGGTCTCACGGATATCATGTCCAGCTCTGGACACCACACTTCAAGAAAGACACTGACAAGTTGGAACTAGTTCCCTGGAGGGCGACATGGAGGATCTGGAGGCAGGAAAGATTGAAAGAATTAGGCATTTTTTGACCTAGGGAAGCGAAGACTGAAGGGTGATATGGGAGCCCTTTTCAATATTTTTAATCATATTTTTTATTTTTAAAGCTAACAAAGTAAAAACAGATACACTGCTTATAGCCTGCCATGTTACATATATCAGAAGGAGTTTTCCCCAGTAAATCGGCCTAGATCTTTCATATTTCTCTTCTCATCTTAAACAAGATTATTTTCATATTTTCATATTTACTAAATATTTTTCCATTAGTTATTCTAATATTTTTCCATCAGTATTATGTTCATCTTTACTTATCTCTGTCTTCATCTAGTCCAAAAATACAAATAATAGATTTCAATATTGTATTACCTAGGTTAGTCTTAGGGTTTTTGAAGGGCTGTCATACAGAGGAGGAGCAGGATCAGTTCTCAATCAACACAACAATGAAACATGTTAAAAGAATTCAGCTTTCGGCTGAATTTCAGAAAAAAATTCCCAACTGTTAGAGCAGTATGGCAATGGAAACAATTACCCCAAGAGGTGGTGAGTGCTCCAACACTGGAGGCAATCAAGAGAAATTTGGACAGCCAACTGGCAGATATCCTTTGATTTGTATTCCGGCATGCAGCTAGGGGGAGGGGTTGAACTTGATGGCCTTGTAGGTGCCTTCTAATTGCTCTGTTCTATGATTCTATAACAATTACAAGTCAAACATGCAACAATCAAAACAAATGACATATTCAGAACATTTATGCGGGGCTTACATGATAGCTTGGTATGTTCTTTAATTGCAGATTGGAATGTTACCATTAATAAGAGAAATCTCACAGTTAGGTTGACAATTACCTTCCGTTTTTTTTTAAAGTAAGTAAGAGATCAATGCTTAGAACTTGAGGGCACCAGCTTGGTCATCAAAATCAATATTGGAAAAAAATATAGCTTGTCAAGACCCCTTGGCCTCTTATTGATTCAAGCAAGAAACTGCCAACGAATTGAATAATGATAACCTAATAGTGGTTCAGGCAACTTAGCAATAACAGTGCCTGTAGCTAATGAACTTTCAGGAATGGAAGTGAGGCAGGGATTTTTCAGGCAAAGTTATTTGTCACTGAATCCAAACCAAACCTAAATAAAAATAAACAAAAACAAACAGCCACCTAAACCTTTGACCTCAGACTGAAGTTTAGTTGTGGTTCCAATTCAGCATCATGCATTCTGATTTAGTTTGTGCTTAAGCTGTATATCAGACATCATGAGACTGGTTTTTGGTTGAATTTCTTTTGTGCATTTCTGATGTACATATGACCTACAAAGCACTATACAACCTGGGTCCTAGCTACCTCAAAGATCGAATCTCACAGTACGAATCGACTCAGGGGTTAAGATCATCAGAAGAGGCCTTTCTCTCCATCCTGCCACCCTCACAGGTATGTCTCGTGGGAACCCATGAAAGGGCCTTCTCAGCTGCTGCGCCCAGACTCTGGAACTCCCACCCACTAGAGCCCAGGCCTGCTAATCTTGTTTACCTTTAAGGCAGTGGTTCCCAACCTGGGGGTCGGGACCCTTTGGGGGTCGAATGACCATTTCAGAGGAGTCTCCATGAGCCAGTGAAGAAAAAGTCACAAATGGCTTGGGCCTGGAGGAATGAGGGAGAGGAAGGGGGGAGTGAGTTACAGCTTGATAGGTTGGAGGGGATATCAGTCAGTAGCACCAGAGGCTGCAATTTGCTGAGGGTGCCTGTAGAGGGAAGTTCTCTATGGCATCTGCATCAGTGGCCTGCCAAAGGGGGCTTATGGCCTCTTCCAAGCAGGGCAAGGGGTCACCACAACATGAGGAACTGTATTAAAGGGTTGAGGCATTAGGAAGGTTGAGAAACACTGGCATAGTAGATCACACTGGAGTATGGTTATGGAATCAGTGGGGATTCACTGAGTAAGCCTCTCAGTCAGTTCCATAGTTTTAAATGGATTTTCCTTAACTGACTTAATATGCTCAATTAAGTTGCAGATAGAACAGGCCCTTTAAAATCCACTAGGAATGGGCACCTTACAAAAATGACACACTGTTTTGTCATTTTGTAAGCTTACAAAATCTTACAAAATGAAACAAAACAGCAAATAGCAGGTCATCAAGAAATGAAACAAAACACCATTTTTGTTTCAGAAATGAAACAATTCATCTTAGCCTCTTGATCCAGCTCCCCTGAGAACAGGAGTTTTATTTTTAAATCAATAGATTTGTTTTCCTTCCTTCCCAAGCCTCAGATGTTGAGCTAACTTATCTCTGATCTTGATCTGCCAGCAGCTAGCCAGGAGCTGAGCTCTTCCCTTCGCTGGCTGTGTCTGCAAGTTGTTTTAAACTGATTGTTTTCCTTTCCTGATTAATGCAAAAAAAGCACAACAACCTCTTTTGCTTTCCCGATTAAGTAGGACTGTGGAGGTTATTTTTAAGATATAGTTTCTTTCAATTCCCTCAATGCGCCACTGATAAGCTGTTGAGCTTATCTCTCCGTGCAGCAGCTAGCCATTAGGTTTCCATTATTAATGAAATGAAGACTGAAACAAAACAAAACAAAATGAAACAAAATGCTTTATTTCCGTTTTGTGCCCATCTTTAAATCGACTGAACCTATGGTCAAAACTCATCCAAACCCAGTACATTCAATGGGCCTGTTCTAGTAGATTTACCATGCTGCACAATAAGGTTTTGGCTGTTAAATCACAGCAGATAAAGTGGAACGAAGCAAAGAGTTCACCTGAAAGAAAACTGAGAAATATACTTCCCATGACTCCCATAGCATCCGTCACCCCGAGATTCTTTAGCAAGTATGTGCAGAAGCTCCCAGGAGCAATGGCAGTTATGGTAGATTAATTTACTTTTAATGGATCAAAGATTTTATAATTTTAGAACCCTGAAGAGGCTGCTTAAATGATGGCTGCTGTTTTCACACTAACAATGTAGCATTATTCTTATTTGCATGATTCTCACTGGCTTCCCAATATATACATTCCCATTATTTACACAGCTTCTTTCTTCAGCTCTCTCTCTCTCTCTCTCTCTCTCTCTCTCTCTCTCTCTCTCTCTCTCTCTTTCCCTTTCCCTCTCCCCCTCTCCCCCCCTCTCTATACAAATGAATCATTAGAACAGATGGTAGGAGATTATCAATAAAAGGCGTTTTTAGCTTCAGTATAAACCCGCTGCATTCAGTCATCATGTTTTGCTGGGCCACCTGCTCATTTATTACACTCCAAACCACCGTTTGCTGCCTAAAGAATCTATGTTTTTTTCCCTTCCTCTTTGCAGTGCTGGTCTTGCAAAACGAACTACAGTAATTTTAAAAGTTAAGCAAAAGAGGCAGTTGGAAATATGTAAACCTTTCACGGGGCCAATGTCTCATTCCCATGAAAAGCCTGGTCACATCTTAACATTTTATGGCAGGTTGTTTAACATGATACGGTACTGAACATTTTATATTTGACTACCAAAGAAAAGGGTGCTGTGAATTATTATCTTCCACCTTATAATGAAGAAACTTGTATAATCTGTCGCTGCCTATGAGCAGGTTGGTAAAAGTGAATTTGGAAATGTTGCATGAAGAGCAACAAAGATGATAAGGGGACTGGAGGTTAAATTGTATGAAGAACAACTAAAAGAACTAGGCATGTTAAGCCTGATGAAGAGAAGACTGAGGGAAAACATGATAACAATCTTCCAATACCTGAAGGATTGCCACACGGAAGAGGGCATATATTTATAGAGATGGGCACAAAATGCCAAAATGGTGTTTCATTTTGTTTTTGTTTCTCCCCTATCTGTTTCATTTTGTTTCTTATGAAATGGTTTTTTTAAAAATAATTGTTTCATATTTCATTTTTTTTACACAAGCCAACCAGTGCAGCACAGTGGGCTGGCTGGTGTTATTTTTTTTTGTTGTTTTTTACAAGGGCCCTGTAGGGGGCCCACACTACAGCTGATCAGGGAGCTTGCAGCAAAAATGAAAAATGAAAATAATTTTTTTTTTTAAAAAAAGTGCTGAGCAGGGGGCCGTGCTAAAGCCCTGATCAGCTGTAGTGTGGCCCCCCTGCTGGGTGCCTGCAGCAAAATAAAAATAAAAATAAAATAAAATAAATAAAAATAAAACAATAAAAAATGCCCAGCAGGGGGGCCGATCTACAGCTGATTGGGGCTTTTTTTTAAAAAGCCCCAATCAGCTTTAGTGTGGGCCCCCTGCTGGGTGCTTGCAGAAATAAATAAATAAATAAATAAATAAATAAATAAATAAATAAATAAATAAATAAAATTAAAAAGCGCTGAGCAGGGGGACCGTGGTACAGTGATCGCACATTTTTTTAAAAAAAAGCCCCAATCAGCTATAGCGTGGGCCACCTGCTGTCCCCTGGGAGGGAGCTCCCGAGGCCATAGGGAGCCTGGTGCAGAGGCCAAAAAAACGTTTAAAACTCCCATCTTTTCTCGCACAGGGAGGCCAAAACCCCGCAGTTTCCTGCGCCCCACTGGGTGTGTTGGGGGAACTGCAGGGTTATGCTAATGCATTCCTATGGGGAAACGAAACAGAACAGATCAAAACAGAAATTTGTTTCATTTCATTTTGTTTCTCTTACAGAGTGGTGTTCTTTATTCATTTTGTTAGGGAATGAAATGAATAACAAATAATGAAACAAATTAAAAATTCATTTCATGCCCATCATTATTGATTTATTCTCAATTGCCCCTGAGGGGAAGACAACAACCAGTAAGTGGAAAATCATCAGAGAGAGAGCCAACCTGGAAACAAGGAGACATTTCCTGATGGTGAGAGCCATTAAACAGTGGAAAAGCTTGCCTCCTGATGTCGTTGGTGCCCCATTACTGGAGGTTTTCAAGAAAATATTGGACAGCCATTTGTCTGGGATGGTATGAGGTCTTCTGCCTTGGACAGGGGGTTGGACCAGAAGACCTCCAAGATCTCCAACCCTTTGACAATTCTATGATTCTATGTCTGTCTGACTGCTTCATAATAGAGATGAGAAATCAGCTTTGTACCTTCCAGATGCTTCGTACTATAATGCCAAGCAACACCAATTTACGTGGTCAGTGGCAAAAAGTCCCATCAAAACAATGGATCTGTCTAGATGACTCCACCACCAAGTGGGACAAAGGCTAAAGAAAAAGAAATAAAGAATAAAGATGCGGTGATCAATAATGAGAATAAAATTTCAAAATATTTGGAGATTATGAGAAGGAAGAGAGCTGTTCTAACTTGTTTGGTAATTGTACCCCTTTCTCTCTCTCTCTCTCTCTCTCTCTCTCTCTCTCTCTCTCACCCCCCTCTTTCATCAAGATGCGCATAGAACTGTGTTAAAGAAAAGGAGAAGAAAGAACTGAAAATAAGCAATAAACACACTATCAGGTTTTCAGAGGCGTTTATTTTATCCCCATCTTCCTGTCACCTCACTATAGAAGTAGCAGATTTTTACGCAAAACACACACACACACACACACACACACACACACACACACACACACACACACACACACACACACACACACACACACACAAAAGAGCTCTTAAGTATAGGAAAGAAGTTGCATCAATCACAATATTTATGGAGTGATCCAATTTACAGCCTGTGAGACTAGTGATGGAAGCATATGTAGCCTTTTTAATCTGTCATCAGAGGTGGGGAAGAGAACCCTGCAAGTATCCCCTTTCCCCCATTTTTTATTTAAATGCAGGTGCAAATGCCATGCATTCAAAAAAATTCACAAACATGCTTTAGTCAATGGCTCTAAGTGGCATACTTTTATAAAATATGCATCAAAACCTATTCATTAGGAAAAATACATTCCAAGATACATGAACAGTTCTGTAAAAAGACTTGAAAGTAAGCAACCCTATAATTCACTATAAAATATGGATGGGATGCAAACACTCATAGGATTCCAAGAATACCACTGAAACTAGAGATGGGCACGAATCAAAAAATGGCATTTTGTTTGTCGTTTGTCGTTTGGAGGGTCCGTTTTGGTTCGTTTCCCTTTTTCGCGAATTTTTGCAAAAAAATTGTTTTTGTTTTCATTCATTTTGTTACCATTTTGTTACCATGTATTTCAATTTTTTGTGATTTTTTTTAGGATATTAAGCAATTCACTCATTTTGCAGTAACGGAAATGAAATGCACAACAAAATTTCCGGTGTTTCTGTTCGTTTCGTTTCATTTTAGAGGCAAAATTAGTTTGTCGTTTTGTTACATAACAAAATGAAAAAACGAAAACGGAAATGAAAAATTGTTCATTTTGTGCCCATCTCTAACTGAAACTAAAACTAAGTTGCTTATCTTTCACTTCCTAAGTTTACAAATTCCTGAGTAAGGCCTGCAATGGTTTTTCATCCACAACAAGGAGCAAAATACATGAGCTGTATGAATGAAGGAGTCTGTTGACTTTATCATTACAATCCAAAGCAGTGTGAAACCTGTGTGGAATAATCCCAAAGAGCAGTACCTATCTGAGGTTGTTTCACTACTAATTATTATTATCACCAATCATCTGTACTATTTCAAAATAAATTTTAAAAAAAGAAACCGAGACAACTAGGAAAATAACCAACACAATTGGAAAAGAAGATAAGATAAAGCAGGCCTGCCAAACAGGTAGACCGGGGGCTACCAGTAGCCCGTGAAGGGTTCAAAAGTAGCCCGCCACCCATCAATAAAAAATCTGAGGGGATAAGTTCTCCACCACTACCTCCCCCACCCCAAGGACCACCACTGCCCCAGCAAAGTTCTGGGCCTGCCAGCCCACTGTTTCAGCTGAGCGGGGCAGTTCAAAGGGTATGGCACAGTCCTCTGCTCTCCCTACCGGCCAGATGATTGGCACACCACTGTCTCGTGACCAATTTTTTTTTTAAATTTTTTTTTAAATTTATTAAATTTTAAACTACATACAACGACATAAAAAATGAAAGTAAAAAAAAACTACAACAAACAATATAAGTGCACCCCCATCCCACGGGTCCATCCATACATTCTTATTCGTTGCTCCATCTTCTATTCTTCTAGTAGTCTTCTTAAAGTTCTCTTCTCCAGAATTGTTGTGAGATATTCGTGGACTCTTTCCCTTTTCCTTCGACTAGTACATAATCTAAAAATTTACCCCAGATATCGTAGAAAATGTCTTTTTTCATTTCTCCTCGTTTAACCTTTAAACTGCAGGAGAGTTTGTCGTTTATAGCTATATCCCAAAGTTCATTATACCAGTCTTCCATCTTGAATTCTAGTTTTGACTTCCAATTTTTGCTATAATTAATCTAGCAGCTGTCATAAAATTTGCTATTAGTTCCTTTGTTGTAACAACATAATCTTTACTTGTTAACAATGATAATAATGCTATCTCTGGATTACAATCTATATCCATCTTAATCATATTACTTAGCTCTAAAAACACTTTTTTCCAGAACCTTTGGACTATTTCACATTCCCACCAAAGATGCAAGTAAGTACCAAGCTCTTTTTCACATTTCCAACATATCTTAGAGTAAGCAGGATTCATTCTATTTAGTCTTACTGGGGTTAAATACCATCTGGAAACCAATTTGAAGTAGTTTTCTTTTATCCTGACTGACAATGATCTCAAAATTCTCATATTCCAAATTTTTTTCCAGTCTTCTTTCTCTATCTGTACATTAAGGTCTTGGTTCCAAACTTCTCTCAAGGTGTTTAACTCCTTCATTTCTGATAATTCCCCTAGTATTTTATATATTTTACGTGTTATTCCTTTCTCTGAATTTTCCTGTTCAGACTCAAGCGATAGTAGGAAATGTTCAAATTTTGTGCATTCTCTGATTTGATTATTTCTCTTTCCCCAGTCCTTTATCCATTTTCCTAGTTGAATATAATTTAACCATGTTAAATCACTGGGTTGCAAAATATTTTTATATCCTGAATTGTTTTAATCTTGAGCATCCAATCCTTTAGTCTAGCTATTTTCTTAATTTTAAATAACTCCAAATAATGCTTCAAGTTGTCTGGAAAGCTTTCCAAGTCAGTAACTAAAGCCAGTGGGGATCCCTTCGGAGACAAGATTTTCCTATATGTTCTCCATGTAGCAATTAAACTATTCAATAGGGGTTGTCAATCTTTACTTTGTTTTTAACTTCCGTGAATAAAAATGTGTTTATTTCCCCCTTTATATCCAAAGACTCTTGCTCCCACCATATTAACTTCTGTGGTTTAAAAGAATTTCCCCCAAAGAACTAAGTTTATTGGCTATATAATAATTTTTATATTGGGTATACCTATTCCTCCTTCTTTCTGAGATCTATACCATAGACTTTTATTTATTCTTGATTTTTTCCCTGCATTACAATACCTATTTATCATGTCTTGGAGAGTTTTAATTTCCTTTTCTAAAAACTGAACCGGTAACATTTTAAAAATAAAGTTAATTTTTGGAAGTATTTTCATTTTTATCAATGCAATTCTGCCAAACCACGATAATTTTAGTTTAGAGTAGGATATTAATTTGTTTTTCATCTCCTCTTCTAATTTCGAAATATTTCTTTCTTTAGTTTTAGTAAATTCTTTATGGAGTTCTAATCCTAGATATTTAATGCTTTTTCCCGGTTTAAGTCCAGATTTTTCAATCATCTTTAAGTCATGTTTTCCATAATTGAAGAATAAACTCTCTGATTTTTGCCAGTTTACACATAATCCTGTTATTTCTCCAAATTCTTCTAAATGAGTTTTTACTCTTTGAATATTCTCTATTGGGTTTACAATAGTCAAAAGAGCATCGTCATGCGAATAAACTAATTTTAGTTGCCCCATCTTTCCCTATACCTTTAATAAATTTGTCGTCCCTTATGGCATTTGCCAGGAGCTCTATAACAATACAAAAAGGACTGGAGAAAGAGGACATCCTTGTCTAGTTCCTCGGCCTAGAGTGATTTGTTCAGTCAATCCATCATTAACTATTATTGAGGAAGTGCCCGTTGAATATAGTTGATTTATTACTCCCAAAAAGGATTTCCCAAATCCCATTTTTTTAACAATATTTTTAATGTGTGCCATTGAACACAATCAAAAGCTTTATAAAGATCTAGAGATAACATCCCAGCTTTAGTAGTACTCTTACTCATTTCATAAAGAACATTCAAATTCCTTCTAATAATATTTGCCATTTGTCTACCTTTGATAAAACCACATTGATCCTCTTTAATATATTTAGCTATAAATTTATTCATTCTTTTAGCCAAAATTGCTGTGAAAATCTTAGCATCTTGATTTAATAAGGATATTGGTCTGTATGACCCGATATCCATTAAATTTTTATTAGGTTTTGGAATTAAAATAGTTAAAGAATGGGTCCAAGATCTCGGAATTTGTTCTCCATTCAAAATTTCATTATATAGCTTCTTTAATTTAGGTATTAATACTGCTTTAAAAAGTTTGTAAAATTCAGGTCCCAGAGCGTCCACTCCGGGCGTTTTATTATTCTTTAATTTGTCTATTACCTCGCTTATCTCTTGATCTGTAATAGGCTTTTCCATTTCCAGCATATCTTCCTGTTCCAAGACCCTCTTTAAATTCTTAGTGATATACCTTTCTATATCCTCCTTAGGTTTTATTTTTGTAGTATATAACAACTGATAAAACTCTTGTATAGCTGACAACTTTTCCTTCATTTGTGTGCATGTCTTACCTGAGGAGTCTTTTATAATCCCTATTGTATTCTTGTCTTGTCTTTTCTGTGCTAATCTGGCTAAAAGTTTTGAGTTCTTGTTGCTGTATTCAAAAAAATTTCTTTTTAGGTACAGAAGATTCCTTTGTGTTTGTTGTAAATCTAGATCTTCTAACTCTTTTTTCCTTGCTTCAATCAACCTCAATATCTTATTATCCTTAGTAAGAAAAAATTGGGATTCTAAATCTGCTATTAGTTTTTCTAATTTTCTTTTATTGAGTTCTTCCTGTTTTTAGTTTTAATATTTTCTTTTATGATAAGGCCTCTAGCTACCGCTTTCAGGGTGTCCCATATGATTGGCGTTTGGCTACCTGCCTTTTCGTTTATATCCCAAGTTTCCAACCAATCTTTTTGACGTTTTCCAGCACTTCTGGATATTGAAATATTTTTAAATTCATTCTCCACCTTTTAGCTTCTCTATAATTTTTATTTGTTGCTAAATCAATCGACATTAAAGCATGATCAGATGTTTTTATGATCTCAATTTCGGTATTATTTATCTTGGGTATTAGGCTTTGTGAAACAAACACAAAATCTATCCTAGAATAGGTTTTGTGCACTGGTGAGTAGAAGGTGTATTTTATTTCATCTCCTTTCAGTTCTCTCCAGACATCCTTCAATCCTGTTGTATTTATAAACTTTGCTAGAGTTGTATGTCTTGTCCTCCACTCTTCCTTTTTACATACCGATTTATCTTTAATTTTATCTAAGACCATATTGAAATCCCCTGCCATTATTAAATACCCCTTTTTAACCAATTCAATCTGATCCCAAAGGAGATTGTAAAAGCGGCCTTGGTTAATGTTTGGTGCATACAGATTAACCAAAGTATAATGATCTTTCCCCATTAGAACTTGCAATATTATATATCTACCTTCTGAATCTTTTACCACATTTTCAACAACACATTCACAATTCCTTGAGATTATAATGGCAACCCCTCTTGCTTTAGATGTGCCAAAGCTTTTTTCATAAATATCAACATTTGGAATTTTTAATTCATTAATACCATCTCTTATTTGATGAGTCTCTTGCAAAAAGGCAATATCTATTTTGTGCCTTTTGATCATCGCTTCAATTCTATTTCTCTTCGAAAATGACCCCAGACCTTTCACATTCAACGTTGCTAATTTTATAAACTTTCCCATAACCTATTTCTTTTGGTTTCAATATTCTGGAATGGTCCCGTTGTGCATACAAAAGTAAAAACACCATCAATTAATAAAAAATTAACTAAAATAAATCTAATCCTCCACCCTAAAAACTATTCTTTTCTCCCACCCCACCAGCTATCATACTGTTTAGCATGTGCATCAAGGGGATGGGAGGGAGGAAGTTGTCCACAGACATTAGCCAGCCTAGATCTCCTTAACTCTTAAGTAGCGTGTTACTGAAAATTCTATAAGTTGTTCTACCCCCCTCTAAACCACCCTCTCACCGCCACCGCCCCCTCAAAACAAGCAAACAAACAAACAAAAACAAAAAGGGAAGGGTGGAGAGGAGGGGAAAAGGGAAGAAAAAGGGATAATGAAAAGAAAAAGAAAAAGAAACATCCCAAAAACAAAAATTAAAATTGAAAAAAAAAAAAAAAAAAAAAAAAAAAAAGGGGGAGGGGGAAAGGGAAATGGAAGGGAAAAGGGGGAGAAGAGTAAAAGAAGAAAAACAAAGGGGATGATAGGAGGTGAGAGAGGGGGAAAGAGGGAGGAGTAAGTTAAATGAGTTTCAAATATTCTTCATCTTCATCGAAGATTCCTGGAGTCGGAGTAGAAAGAGAGAAATTCACTGTCCTGATGTTGCCACTGAAGTTCCCGGGGAGAACAGGCAGAACCTGAGTCATCCTGTATGTTCCATGCTTCAAGAAGATGTTGGCCTTCTTCTAGAGAGTAGATAGTGTGTTGAACAGAGCCTTTCCAAACTTTCAAAAATAGGGGTGACCCCAAGAATAGCGATAGTTGTTCTTCCTTAATATGATTGTAACTGGTCTCATCGATTTACGCCAATCAGCAGTTCCTTTAGAAAAATCTTGAAAAACTTGCACAGTTGCACCTCCTCTCTTCAGAATATTAGGATTGGCTCTAATTGAAGACATAAGACGCTCTTTATTTACATAAGAAGCAAATCTTACTATCACTGGTTTTGGGGCCCCATCTCTTGACTTGCCCAGATAGTGAACTCTCTCTAAATCGTCGTCCTCTAGTTGTTTGGGCAGAAAGGAGTTAAACCAGGTTAAAACTTCCTGTTTTAATGATGCCCCCTTGTTTGGAATAACAAAATTAATCAGTTTGACGTTCTGCCTTCGAGAATAATCTTCAATATAAGTCAGTTTCTTATTTATTTTCAGTAAAGCCTGCTTCTGAGAGTTAATTTGAGTTTCGTTTTCAGTTACACGTATCTCCAGATTTTTAAATTCTCCTGCCAAATTATCAAGCCGCTGGCCATTTAACTTTATTTCATGTGATAAATCTTGTTTAGTGCTTTGGAGATCCTTTGAAAGACCATCCATTCTGCGGATCACATCCTGTTGATTAACACTCATGATGCTAGCTAGCTCCGTCCTCATTAAACGCAGTTCCTTCATGAAGTCTTGATCTGCGGGAGGAGGGGTAGTCTCCCTCTTTCCTTTCTCAGATCCTGACGCCATTTTTACCCCTCCGTCTGCCTGAGGGCTGCTCGATACGCTGTAGAGCAGGGCGATTGTGTGCTGTATCAGATAATTTCCTAGTCCAACCTATAGGCTGGAGTTTCTTTTTGCTCTCTTAGCCGGCATATAATTAGACAAAAGGCAGGTATCAAGCAGTCTAACTAATCATCTGGTGACTTTCCAAACAGCCGGGATTCAGTTTTCTAAGCAGCCAGCGGCCAGCAGAATCAAAGCAGGCAAAACTGAAAGTAGCTCCTTTAGCTTATAAATCAAGCTTATCTAGTCTAGAAAAACACATATATTGCTTCTCCTGACACCCAAGTAATTTATTGATGCATTACTCACGGCACCACAGCATTTAAACAGTAGTTTTAAAGCTCTTTTTGGATCGCGGCACAGAGCTCTAAGATCAGGCTGCCGGCATGTCTTGGTGGGCGGGACTTCCTACCCTCGTGACCAATTTAGTTGTTGGTGCAGAGTGGAGGAAGGGGAGTGGAGGGGACAGCAAGGGGTGGGGTCATGGGCATGCCTACCTCCTTTGCGTGGTGACATCCCCCTCTTCTCCCCCCCTGGATAATTCCTTCCTCCCACCCACCCTTCCATCCTTCTTCTCCTCCTCCTCCTCCTCCTCCTCCCACCCCCACAGCTGCCTCACAGAGGCTGCGACCGGTCGCTCCTCCTGCTCCCCTTCTGAGCCATTCCCTCCTCCTTGCGCCGCTGTGCTGATATGATTGCCTCGCTGCTGACTTGGCCAATTCCAGCTGCACAGAGAACATGACAGAAGTGAGTGAGAGCTATGGACAGCGGCAGCAGTGGCAGCGAGGGGGCTGGAAGGAAGAAGGGGAAAAACAGGAGAAGTAGAGTCAAGTCAGGCCCCGGGCGACTTGGGAGGGAAAGTGCACCTTTAGAAAAAGTCTTCCAGTAGCCTGGGCAAGCGAAAGGGGCGATCTGCTCAAGCATTCAAGTACCTCCCTTGCACCCATCCACACCGGCTCGAGTGGGTGTAAAGGAAGTGTGTGCATGATCAGCCTTCCCATAGGAATACATTGAAATATGTTCCCTCCAGATAGGATTAATTGATTTTCAATGTGTTCCTATGGGAAACTGCTGCACGACTTACAAAATTTACTTATGAGCATATGATCGGAACAGATAAAATTCATAAGTAGAGGTTTTAGTGTAGTAGCCCTCAGGCACTTTCATCTGAAAAAAGTAGATCTCGGCTTGTTCAAAGTTGGACAGCCCTGAGATAAAGTATACACAAAAGCTTCTAAATACAATAAATCTCTTATAAAGGTATCACTGGGAAGAGAATGCTTTCATATTGCCTGATAGTTAAAAATCACATTTAAATGTGAATTTTGATGTGCATTCAAGAACAGACACACAACACTGCACCCGTTGATTGGAACAAACTTATGAATGGACACATATGAAATGTACACAGGCTGAAGACAGTATGATGCATCCATCCCTTTTTAAAAGGAAGTATAGAATGATTTGTAGTTTTCCAGCATTGCAATGGAGAAATTCAACACATGTTTGGCATCTAACAAGCACTCAGAATGGAACAATTAATTTTCACTAAGCATGTCTGTGAAGATTCTCAGCCATCCAGGTGAGTTTATCTGGAAGCTGAGTCATGGCAACTGGACTTCTTTTTCTGGAGAGATTGAAACATTTCGCTGCTCATCCAAAGAGCTTTGTCACTAAGCATATTCAAGTACAGTGTAAAAAGGTAAAGGTAAAGGTAAAGGCTTCCCCATCACATGCGTGCTACTCATGTCTGACTCTAGGGGCGGTGCTCATCTCTGTGTTCAAGCCAAAGAGCCAGTGTTGTGCAAGTCCATGGCCACATGGCCAGCATGACTGCCAGGAAACACTGTTTTACCTTCCTGCTTTTTATGGTGTTACCTATTCATCAACTTGCATTTACATGCTTTCAAACTGCTAGGTTGGTAGCAGCTGGGTTTATCAACAGGAGCAATCTCCGCCGCGTGTCATCAAGGATTCGAACTGCCAAACTGCTGACTTTGCTGCCTACAGATTTTGGAAGCCTTAGTCCACTGAGCCACCACACCCCTACAGTGCAAATATGCCTTAATTATAATACAATCTTCCAAAGTGCTGATGAATGCCAACAATTACCTACAGCCATCAAGGAATCTAATTATTAATCATTTGACTTTCTCCCGCACACCCAGCACCTCTTCTCTCACGCATATGAACTTGAACAAGATATAAAGAATATGGAATAGTGTTTCTTTGATTTAGCCATTCAGGTAATCACGGTTGAAAACAATGTTCTAGAGGAAACATCAAAGAACCAACATGGCAACTTGAAAAATGGCACCCTGGCAACTATATCCTATTGAACTGGATGAAGTAGATTGATTTTTTTTCAATGCAACCACACACTATGTAGCTGCAGAAGCTGGGACAGCTACTTTTTCCAACTACAGCACCCACTATCGTGCAAGAATTGGAGTCCAAAAAAATAACTCGGGGTTCTTTTCCATTCTCTCTGTGCTTTGTTGCTAAATGAGGAATCATCTAATAATATTTTTTTAAAAAATAGTTTCTTTCTCTGGTTGGTGAAACTCATAGGATCACTGAAAAGATTGTGATCTACGGTGATCATGCTGACTATATCAAAATAGATGTGTAGCTGACTAACCAAAAACATGTCTGTAGAATAGAGATCTCAATTGAATGGTAATAGCAACTAGGGTAGACCCATTGCAATGAATGGGGGTTGGTTAACACAGGCATGTCCAAACTTCGGCCCTCCTGATGTTTTGGACCACAACTCCCAGAATTCTATGCCTGTATTTCCAATGGCAAAGGACAGTGGGAATTGTGGTCAAAAACATCTGCCATAGATGGTCTTTTGACTTCCCTGGATCTACTCAAGATGAAACTGACTTTCATTGGGTTGAATACCATTATCATACTCAAATGTGCCGCCCAATCTAGAAAGCAAGTCTACTGCAATGAACATAACCAAACCCTCTCCATTTGACTGGGCATGGGTTGTTTTGCAGTTAACTAGCGGCAATGTACTGTACATCTCAAAGACTTTCACCGTTGCACTTAGACTGCCAAAAAAAAAAAAGGGTTTCAAAGGAAAAGTATCTTATAAAAGGATGCCATTAATTGGAGGAAATCACACTTCTCTGAGAGATAAAAATGACTCCTGCTGCTACACATAATAATTCCTACTGTTACAAAAATTAAAAAAGGAAACCCAGTGGGAACCAATCCATTGTGGCTGCTTCTGTAAAACAGCAGCAGCAGCAACAACAACAAGAAGAAGAGTGCTTTGGCAATTAATAGTGTTTATGCGCGAATCAGTTGCCATTTATCAGATGTGTGAATCTCCGTTGGTACTTTCAGCTCCATAATCAGGCACCCATAAAGCACGGAGGTTATGTTCAGCTTCATGCATTTAGCTAAAGAATACTGGTGAGCAGGACTTCTCAGGTAGAAAATTCGGGCCAAGACTGTTGTTAGTCTTATCCAGGAATAGATGGATCAGTCTCATTTTGATCCACATCGATTTCATAGATGTTTATTTTTATGTGTGTTTTATTCCATTTCTGTATTATTATGTGCTTTTTAAAAAAAATCCACAAATTTTATGCATGCATGAATATATACAGTATTTCATTTGAGATGAAGTTCTGAGGATGTAAAGACTCATCACGATTTTGTTGTGTTTCCTGAAGTACTTCTTCATTGTTGTCCTTTTCTTCTTTCATAGTTGTAAGACGCTAATTTTTCTTCTACTCTTAACATTCATGTGGGTTTTACCCATTTTTTCCTGATACAATATTTATTTCACCTCATGGATATGTCTTTCACAGTTAACTAAAAAGTGTATTTGGGTATGTTCTTTCCTAGTTGTATGCAATTTTTGGTAGTGCATGTTTTTAAACATTTGCATTGAGTTGTGAGCATGTGTGTTTCCCCCCATGACCCATTGGTGGTATAAATATGCAAATGTGAGCCATAACATGTTTCTGCTAACAGTGAATCTCTGGAGGTGCAAGGAAGCTGCATTTATCGAAAAAACTGCAAGATTAGTGTCAATGTTCCTTGTTCTAGAAGTGTCTTTGGTAATCTCACACTGGAGACTTTGGAATTTTCTGAAGTACATGACATCCAAATGTTTCACTGCTAATCCAAGTAACTTCTTCAGTCTATGAAAAAGTTGGTGGGAGGCTTCTAATTTACAGTTCACCTTGGTTTCACCCCATCCTAGTCTGAATAGGCTCAATGGGTGGACAACAGCCTGAAAAAGCTACAGTGGCCTGAGGTGTCTGAAAGATACACCAGTGCTACCCTTCCCAAAATGCCTCACTCAGCAAGAAAACCTTAAGTTTCAAACGGGAATAAAATTGCATTATGTGGATGCTAATCATGCTGGACTTTAACATCACATTACACTTTTGCCCTCTCTTTTTTTAATTATATGTATTCCTATACCTGCCTTCAAAATAGAGGAAGATAACCTTGATGCAATAATCATTGCTGAAACCCAAAGGAGTGAATGTCGGATGACTGTACCTGAATCAGGAGTAGTAGTGAATAGAGATGGGCACAAACTGAACTACAAACTGGGGGCAGTGGGGACGACACACACAAAACAGGATGGTGCATGGTTCAGTTCATGGAGCCCGTTTTTCCAAAATGAAACAAAGGGGGATATGATTGAGACATACAAAATAATGCAGGGCATGAATAAAGTGGATAGAGGGAAGCTCTTTTCCCTCTCACAAAATACCAGAACTAGGGCACATACACTCAATTTGAGGGCTGGGAGAGTAAGAACAGACAAAATAAAATACTTTTTCACCCAGCGCGTTGTTAGTCTGTGGAACTCCCTGCCACAGGATGTGGTGATGGCATCTAACCTGGATGTGTTCAAAACGGGATTGGATAGATTCCTGGAGGAAAAGTCCACCACAGGTTACAAACCATGATGGAGATGTGTGATCTCCAGGCTTAAAACTGGGGTACTTCAAGGACCAGATGCAGGGGAGTGGTATCGGGAGACAGATATCTAGTTCCGTGCGCTCCTAAATGCATCTGGTGGGGCCACTGTGAGATACAGGAAGCTGGACTAGATGGGCCTTGGCCTGATCTAGCATGGCTCTTCTTATGTTCTTAGGAGCAAACTTTTTTCCCACTTGGTGCTTCAGTTTGTTTGGACAAAATGGACAGGTCTTACCCCCTTCATTGCTTTCCTTCCTGGTCTTGCCTCCTCTTCCTCCTCCTATACCACTGCCATCTTCAGAGACAGTTAGCCTGGCTTCCCCTCCAGGAAGGGAAGGTGACGGGGTGGCTATGGCAGGTAGGGCAGGTAGGTGATTAGGACAGGCCTACCTGGTGGAGGTGTGAAGTGCTTCTGATTTGTCTGGAGATCAATGAAAGGGCAGCGCTAAGTGACAGATACATTATTTTAAACGCCTAGTGCATCCCTGAAATTTTACTTTCTTTTTCATTCTGAAATACACATGGACTCAGCCTGGACCAAGCAAACCATGAGGGGAAGGAGGGTTTAATCTTAGCTGGCTCCTGTCATTAACCAGAAATTCAATGCTTTATTTTTGCTGCCTTCAAGGGAGGGGGTGAATGAAAGCAACATTTCATGGGGAAGGGAAGGCTGCACCAGTGCCCATATGTAATGGGCCAGTCTGGACTGGACTTCAGTATACATAGTTCAGAGAAAAAGAAACATTTAACTATGTATTTAAAGGGAGCATGTAGTTTAGATCCAGGACCCCCCAGCAGGTACAAAAAATACCCAACAGCTGTTTTCCACCTGATTCTGAACAGAAAATTAAACACGGACCTATTTTAAAATGCCCCATTCAGCGAGAAATGAAAACCTTAAGTTTCAGCTAAATGTGAATAAAATTGCATTATGTGGATGCTAATCACGCTGGACTTTTAACATCACATTGCACTTTTGCCCTCTCTCTTTTAATAATATGTATTCCTATAGCTGCCTTCAAAAATAGAGGAATATAACCTTGATGCAATAATCATTGCTGAAACCCAAAGGAGTGAATTTCCGATGACTGTAGCTGAATCAGGAGTACTAGGGAATAGAGATGGGCATGAACTGAACTACAAACTGGGGACAGGGGAGACAACACACACAAACCAGGCTGGTGCATGGTTCAGTTCGTGGAACCCATTTTCTGAAAACGAAACAAAGGACCAAACTTTTTCCCCACATGGTGCTTCAATTTGTTTGGACAAAAACGGATCAGTGTCCACCCCCTTCATTGCTTCCCTTCCTGGTCCTGCCTCCTCTTCCTCCTCCTGCCTCCTCTTCCTCCCCCTGTACCACTGCCATTTTGAAGGACAGAAAGGAAGGGAAGGTGATGAGATGGCAGTGGCAGGTAGGCCCCTCCCCCACTGGGTACAAACCACAAAACCGGTTTGTGCCCATCTCTACTTGTGAACAAGGAGGCCCAAGATTGAAGCCTCAACACAGATTAGAAAAGAGAAGGAGCCAGGCCTCACGTAAAAAAAGGACAGTACACAGCCTGCTTAGTACTGGTGAGAAAACTGAGCACTGGTGAGAAAATAAAACAACAGTTTATAGGATCAGGAACAGTGACATGCCCTGGTTGAGCTTCCAGTGGTTTATAAAGAGGAATATATGCTGGTTGCTAGAACCCATTACTTCCATGCAATATCCTTCAGTGTCACCCAATTAAAAACATGATACCTTCAATTCCCTGTTCTTAAAATTGAATAGGTCTTAATTGTACTGGGATATATATTGTCCCTCCTTACTCTAAGCCACCTTGGGTCCTTTTCCAAATCCAGGGCAGGCATGCACTTGGATTTAGTGCATGGAGAGCAGCAAATGGGCAGTAGGTTTTTGCCTTTTTCTGGGATGTCAATCACACATCTGGACTAGAGATGGGCACAAAAAAAGATTGTTCCGTTATTCGTTATTTGTTTCGTTACGTAATGAAATGAATGATGAAAATTGTGATGAAATTGTGATGAAAATTAGGTTTGTTACGTTTTGTTTTCATCAATGGCAATGCGCAATATGAGCTGTTTTAAAATGTTAAAAAACGTCCTGAATATCCATAAAAACCCAGCAATAATTATTTCTTCTGCCTGATAATACCTGCCAGCGGGGTTGGGGTCCTTAAGTTGGTACCGAACTATGTTATTGTCTGTTTACCAGAGGGACTGGACACATTCCAATTCGCCTATAAAAAGATCAACAGAGGATGCTGTGGCGTGTGCTCTTCATGCTCTTTTTGAACATCTGGAGCAGAGGGGGGGCTATGCTAGATTGCTCTTTGTGGATTTCAGCTCGGCTTTTAACACCATTCTTCCACAACGTTTGATCTCTAAACTGGAAGGCCTAGGGTTTCCACCATCACTTTGTGGATGGATCTTGGATTTTCTGTCAGAACATTCTCAGAGGGTCCGGTTGGGCCCTTACACCTCTAATACTCTTAGTACCAACATTGGAATACCACAGGGATGTGTACGTAGCCCACTCCTTTATATTCTTTACACATTTGAATGTGTCTCTTCCTATCCTAGCAATAGGATCATTAAGTTTGCAGATGACACAACTGTGATTGGGCTCATCTCTGGCAAGGAGAGTGAGATGGCTTACAGAGATGAAGTGGAGAGGCTGACCAAGTGGTGCAGAATAAATAACTTGCACCTAAATATAAAGAAAACAAAGGAGCTTGTGGTAGACTTAGGAGGCAGAAAACTGATATTCAACCACTGGTGATTGATGGGACTGGTGTGGAGAGGGTTACAGGTTTTAGATTTTGGGGCATTGAGTTATAGGAGGATCTGTCCTGGAGTGTCAACACAAGGGGGCTTGCAAAGAAGGCTCAGCAGAGACTGTTTTTCTTGAGAACCTTAAGGAAAAACCATCTTCCACAAAAGCTGCTGCTGGCCTTCTATCATTGTGCAATTGAGAGTGTGCTTACTTACGGGTTATGTGTGTGGTATGGAAGTTGTACCCACCGGGATAAGACAGTGTTGCACAGAATTATAAGAATTGCAGAGAATATATTAGATATATTAAGAGATCCATCACATCCTGGTCATCACCTCTTCGAGTTGCTGCCATCGGGACGGAGATATAGAGTACTTAGGGCAAGAACAAACCGTCTCAAAAATAGCTTCTTTTTTAGAGCAATATTGGCCTTAAACGGAAATCCTGGACTTTGAAGTCAGCTTATTTTATATGTCATATTTTAGTCATTTTATAAGTCATATTATGTGTTGTACCTGTTTGTAAGTCTATGTGAAATGTTTTAAATGAGTTTTATATAGCAGCCACAAAATTTCGTTGTTCCTGAAAGGGGGCAATGACAATAAAGATTCCTATTTCCTATTTCCTATTTCCTATTTAAAACGTGCATTTATGTCTTTTCTCAGATCACTGTATTTTTTTCCTTTAAGGGGAGTTAGGAGACATCGACCCAAAATGGCTCCCAGATGCCTAATATTGATTTCTTGGGTATTAAAACGCCCTGGACATCCATAAAAACGCAGTGATAATTATTTGAAATTATTACCTACCAGGGGGTTGCGGTCCTTAAACATTTATTTTTGTCTTTCTCCCATCGCGATGTATTTTTTCTTTTCCCTTTAAGGATGACACAAAATGTATTCCAGCCACAAGATGGATGGAAGCCATGTGATGGGATCGTGTAAATTCTTGGACAATTTCAACCAATAGCATGCCCAGGTTGCAGACTGGGTAGGTGTGGCAGCAACAGAGAGCATAAAAAGCTTTGGCAGCCCCCGTCCTCCTTGCAGTCTGTGGTGGGAGTTAGGGTGGGATTGCTGTCTCTGTGTCTCGTTACTTTAGGCCAGCCAGGCAGGTGTGTGTCTCTGTGTTCCTGCTGGCTGCAGCCTGGCTCTTAGGGGAGAGATAGAAGAGATTTCTCTTGCAGCCTCCCTGTGTGCGTACGTATATCTCAGTGATTACCCTCCCCTGCCCTGCAGTGCAGTCACTCTGTGGCTGCTTTACGCCCTGGGCAATGCCCGCCGCTGCCTTTGCAGCCTCCCTCCGTACCTAGTCTATACTAGGTGGGGGACGTCCGTGCACGGAAGTGCTTTAAGTCACGCAAAAAGCGGGTAAAAATGAAAAATGAAAAATGAAAAAAATGAAACACATTTTTTTTCAAGAAATTCACGAAAAATGAAAACAAACCGAAATGGACCCGCAACAAAAAATGAAAAACCGAAACATCATTTTTTCAATTTGTGCCCATCTCTAATCTGGACACACGCTGGTCATGCAGCTGATTTCACCATGTACAACCAACGTGAGACAGGGCACACAACAGGCATACTGAGCAATGTGCAAAACCACTGGCTCAATTTCCATGCTGTACTCAGTAAATCAAACAGGATCCTGGGCCAGGACTCTCCCCCAGGATGGTTAAAACAAGGCAGCCTGGAATCCATCCCAGAGCTTGGATTTCTCTGTGCTCCCAACAAGGAGGTGTGATGTGGATGAAATCAGGTAGATCTGGAAACTCTTGAGTTGGATGTGTTTGGGAACATCCAGGCATTTCATTTACAGGGAGAGAGAAAATGAAGCTAGAGGCACTGAGCAGCAAGGCTTTGGCTGGGCGTGTAATGAATCTATCAAAGTCACCTGGACAAGCAACTGCTAATGCAATCTTTAAAACAGAGAGAGTGCGCTGAGCAGCACGTCAAACTTGAAGGTAGCATGTCAAAGATGTACTTCAACCACCCACAGTGAATCACTTTAAAATTTCCTTTGCTTCCGCCCCCGCCCCCGAACTATTATAGCATTATTAATAATTGCTAACTGGTTAACAGCTAATGATTCAAGCTATAAAAATGTGTATTATATTTAGAGGTGCAGTCATTTCTGGAGCGCTCGGCAGAGTGCCAAACAGTTTATACTGAAGGGAACTCATTTTGCCACTCAGCTAGAGGTGACAGCTCGAAGGAGAGAAAGGATCTCACTGGAAAAAATTGGAATTTGGTTGTGTTGGTGTGGCACGGCTACGCTGTGAACCTTCATTGCCCCTTTTAAGAGATCATTGTTCAAGCATGAGACTGAAATAGTAAACTTCTCCTTTTGGGGGAATTCCAAAAGGGTAATCTTAATTAACTGTAATTAAAATAATGCTGTTCACTTTTACTGTAGTTTTTTAGTAGCTAGCTACAGTTACTATAGGTTTCCGGGGGAAGGAGGGGGAGAGAGAGAGATAATGTTGCTGGTTTATTTGCATTTTTCTCATGAAACCCATGATGATTGATGTATGCTATAATTCTATATTGCATTTTGTTCTGTGCATTGTGGTACCTCTGACCCAAAGACAGAAGGAATGAATGCCTTCCTCAAATGAGAGCTGAACTCTTCTGCTTCCAAAAATCACCTTGGGGATGGATTAAAATCCATGCTAGAGAAAAATGTTGGGATGTCCGCAACTTCCTACTACCAAACACTTTCTTTCTTTCTTTCTTTCTTTCTTTCTTTCTTTCTTTCTTTCTTTCTTTCTTTCTTTCTTTCTTTCTTTCTTTTTTTCTTTCTTTCTTTCTTTGAATAAAAGTAAGAATCATTTTGAGGTTTTTGTACAGAAAAAAAATCAGTGAGGTTTTTATGGCTCATGGACTACAACTAGTAGTCCTAGGGTGCTTTTACATGACCTCTAAAATCCGCTGACAACTTAAATTCGGACCCAAGATTGTGGGGTTTGTTCCTCTTCCTGTGTTCCCATTCTTCCACACTTCATTGCTCCTGTCTGCCATGAGGGGAGGGAGAAAAAAGGAAGAAAAGAATGCAGGCTCACCTCCGCCTGCTGTCCAGAGCAGCCCTGTACGGATTCCTGTCTCTTAAAGGGGTGGCGGGGACAAAAAAACAAACAGAAGGCGAGGGGAGCCCAGCATCCACAGCTTTACAATCTGCATCAGAATTTTTTTTACCTCCGGAGTCCAGGTACTTCTAAAGTGTGCTGGGGGTGCTTAGGTGGGCGTGGTCATACTTAATTGTGTTTAAAGTCCACAGCTGGTGGGAAAACAATTTTAAGCTCCACATCTGGGAGCCCTTTGCCTTATTATTATTTATTTATTATTTATTTATTATATTTATATCCCGCTTATCTTCAACTCTGAACTCTAAGCGGCTTACAACAATGGGGTACAAGTATTACAAAGAAAATACAGTATGCAATAAAAACAAATAATACAGCAATACATAAAAGAAAAGCCTAGAGGCACCTCAACAGATCATAAAACCTAACATTATTGGTAATACACGAAACGATGGCGGAAAGAAATTAAACTATCGCCAAAGGCCTCCCGGAATAGATGAGTTTTTAAAGCCTTCCGGAAGGCCAGCAGGGACTCTGCAGAGCGCACTTCAGAGGGGATGGAGTTCCAGAGGCTAGGGGCCGCCACCGAGAAGTACTGTTTTTCTGGCCTCTCGAGGGGTGGCGACCAAGCAAGTGCGCCGCGCCTTCCGAACGGGCCGGGCCGAGGTGGATAGCTGGGCGAAACGCTCTGCCAAGTAGTCCGGTCCCAAGCCATGGAGGGTTTTATAAACTAAAACCAGGACCTTGAATCTAATCCGGCCGCAACGGGCAACCAGTGCAGGCGGGCCAGGACTGGCGTGATGTTTCGACGCACACCAGCCACCAGCCTGGCCGCCGCATTCTGGACCCGCTGCAGGCGCCGGAGAAGATTCAAGGGCAACCCCATGTAGAGAGCGTTACAGTAGTCCAGCCTCGAGATCACCAGCGCTTGGACCACTGTTCTCAGAGAGTTCGCGTCCAGGTACGGGCGGATCTGGGCGATCCGACGGAGATGGTAATAGGCGGACCTGGTCACCGACGCCACCTGGGACTCCAAGGTAAGCGCCGGGTCCAGGAGCACACCCAACGAACTGAGGGGGATCCCCAGACGAGGAAAAGGACCACCGAACCCAGACGGCGAGCTCCCAAAGAACATAACCTCCGTCTTCTCGGGGTTGAGCTTTCCAATTTGAACTTCCACAGCTTCCACAGCAGAGGTGTTAAAGGAGAGATCTGCGTGTCATCAGCGTACTGATGACAGCAAACTCCAAAACTCCTGATGACCCCGCCAACGGCCTTACATAGATGTTAAACAGCATGGGGACAGAGACGACCCCTGTGGAACCCCACAAGGAGAATCCAAGGGCCGATAACTCCCCCATGCTGAACATACTGGGGCCGGCCCTCCAGGAAGGAACGGAGCCAACTGCGAGCAGTGCCTCCGATTCCCACCTCAGAGAGCCGGTCCAGTAGGATACCGTGGTCGCCGGTATCAAAGGCCGCTGACAGATCCAGGAGAACCAACAGGGTAGAGAAACCCCTGTCGGCCGCCCGGAGAAGGTCATCTTGCAGGGCGACCAAAGCTGTTTCGGTGCCCCGACGGGGCCTGAACCCGGACTGGCAAGGATCGAGGCACTGCCGATCCTCCAGGTTGACTGCAGCCGGAACCCTCTCGATCACCTTGCCCATAAATGGGACATTGGCGATGGGACGATAGTTTGTTAAATCATCCACCGCCAGGCCAGGTTTTTTCAGAATGGGCTTCACCACCGTCTCCTTCAGACGAGAGGAAAAACCCCCTCACTGAAGGAGGCGGTGGCAATGGCAGAAGCCCATTCGGCCATGGTCCCTCTGGCAGCTCTAATTAGCCAGGCAGGGCAAGGGTCGAAAGGGGTGGAGGCAGGCCGGCAATGCGCCACAGCCTTGGAGGCCTCGACAGAAACAGGCCCAAGCGCATCCAACCGAGGCGACGAAGGCGGACCAGCGACTGGGGATGGCGGGGCAGGGCCACTGCAACCGGGTTCAAAGCTGAAACGGATGGCCTCTATTTTAGTTCGAAAAAGGCTGCAAACTGCTCACTACTGAACTCAGTAGGAGGAGGCCTAGCCAGACTAGGATTGTTGAGGTCTCGAACCACCCGGAAGAGCTCCGCCTGGCGGTTCGAGGCCTCAGCAATTCTCAGGGAGTTAAAGATGTTCGGGCCTCCCTGATCGCGTTGGTATAGCGACTAGTCTGGGCATCAACAGCAGCCTTACTTAACGCCGTCCGGGTTTTTCTCCAGCTGCTCTAGCCTTCTCCTAACCTGCTTCATTGCCCTAAGCTCCCCGTGAACCATGGGGAGGGCCGGGCTCGGCAACGGAGAAGGCGCTTAGGGGCGATCCGGTCGATGGTGTTGGCAGCTGTTTCATGCCAATGATTGGCCATTGCCTCAGCCGGAGCGCCAGTCATACCTTGGATTTTAGGGGTCGTGTAAAAGCAGGCTACTGTCTGGAATACTCTTGAGAGATGTAATATAGTCCAAAACCTATCTTTACTACAACTTTGTTTTTATTGCTCAACCTCTCTTTCTTTTCCTTTGGTATTTTCCTTTCTAGCTTTGCTACAGAAGGAAGGAACAAAACAACTGATGTGAGGAAGCCAAAAGTAACAGCCGGGAGAGGAAAACACTGGTCCTGATGGTCCATTTGACCCTCTTTTTATCTTAAGGCTTGGTTTTTTATGTTTTTTTGGGGGAGGCACTACAGAACTAGATCATACTGATCAGGAGAGTTGCTTTTAATCCCTTGTCTTTTATACTTATCAGTGCCTCTCTGATAAACTTCAAAGAGCAGCTGCAACAGAATGCAAGATACCTCCATTAAGAACTGAAACTGTATTTGCCAGTGGTATTTACTGGTGGGAGGAGGGGAGAGAATGATGGTCCATGACCAATGGCAAAGGACAAAATGTTGCTGTAGAAAAAACATGAGCAGAAAGACAGTTGTGAAATGGTTTTCCTCATCCTGCCGATTTCCATTGGCAAGGTCAACCGCGTGCCCCGTTTCACAACCAACATGACACCAGGTGCATGAAGGAGAACCTATCATGGTGAAGGACTTTCTTCTATAATGGCCTTTAAATATAACATTCTGGGCAGAGAAGGTAAGCCTGAGAGCAGAACAAATTTCTGCACAGATGGTGACGAGATCTTCAAAAGTCATCTTTCTGTTTATCTCCAGTATATTTTTGGACCCAATCCAGCCAAATAGTCAGCGATTTTTCAGAAAGACGGTGTGAAACAAATTGCACCACGTTCAGAGGAAGGCAACATGGATGATTAAACAAGGATGATTACGAGGCTAGAAACCAAACCCTATGAGACGGAAAGAACTGGACATCAGAAAATAAGACAGGGGTGTTATGATATCAAGTTTAAATGGATGAAAGGCTGTCATGAATCGGAAGGACAGGGATTGCTCTCTATCATCTCTAATTGCTATTGAATCAAACAGTTTCTTAATGCTGGATATAATGGCTCAGTCAATTTATCCAAGCCAAACTTTACAACTCTGTGAATAGGATTTTGTCCATAAAGGTGGGCCATAGATTTAGTTATAATAATGAAGAATTATTGCTTAACGGGGAGGGGGACCAGTGAAACACTACTTAGCAGTAGAAACTGTCTGTGAACCAACAAACTATCATATGATGCTGGGTCTACATTGCTTTAGAAGGTATTGTATGTGGTCTGTGTCATCTACTCAGTTGAGGATGGTTTCATCAAGTGTTTCATTGGTGTTGTCAAGGCGAAATCAGCCTCTAGTGATCCTAATAAGCTTTTCCTGATAGGCAGGATGTTTAAGAAATAAGTATGTCAACCCACACTCCTAGCTCACCAGTTTTCACAGACAAGTATGGATCCAAGTCCAGGTCTCTACATCCACCAGTCTAACCACTATACCACATTGGAAATCTAAGTAGACATGTGAAATTTCTTTTAGTGTTGCATAATCGCCTCACTTCAAGAGGACTGCTTTATTTTCCATTTGAAAGAAGCTCATTTTCTAGCACCATGAAATGTCATTGATTCCTCTCTGTTTGCCAAAAGCCTCTTTCAGTTTCCTCACAAAAAAAAAAGTAAAGAGAGGTGAAGACACTAGAAAAGACTTCTTTTTTCTTGTTTGTCCAGAACCAGATGCAGGGGAGTGGTATCAGGAAACAGATATATAGTCTCGTGTGCTCCCAGATGCATCTGGTGGGGCCACTGTGAGATAAAGGAAGCTGGACTAGAGGGGCCTTTGGCCTGATTCAGCATGGCTCTTCTTATGTTTTTAACTTTTATTTTATTTTGCAAGGCACCAAAACACCCTTTTCATAAAATCCCTGCCTACACAAACAGAGCTAACACTGTGATAGGAATACTGCCATTCCGATATTTCAAAATACTGAAAATGGGTGGAAAGGGTTTTAACAAAAGCGTTCAGCTGATTGGAAGCTGGTTTTTCATCTAAAGTGCCCTCCTAGCATGCTGTTGTTGTTTTAAATCTGAGTAATGACCTTCTCCAACTCTCCAGAAAAGCCAGCAATATGAGGTAAGTTAAAGACTGGCTTGTTCAATGTTGTTTTTTCAAATGTTCATTTGAAGATGCTCCATGTTTTCACCATCTGTGTGGTCATCTGGACAGCAGGAATTGGTTTAGGCAATGAAAGAGCAAATTAAGTTTATTGTGAATTAGCTTCATTCCTGGATGAGGTAGGATGGAGTGATAGTTTTCCCATTACGAGGGATAGTTGGCAGTCTCAATTTCATCACATTTGTTAGAGGATATCTTGGTCTCAACAATGCCTTGACGGAAAGGGATTCATGGATCACAAATTTGAAGTGATAGGTCCAGAATTTCATTTTGGGGACTATCCCAGATTTAGGGAATAGTGGCCCAAAAAGTAAGGGCTGGGTTGTCCTAGTTATGAAGTCACAAGTAGAGTAGGCCTATTTGAATCAAGGGAGAGTTCACTCAGAAAAAAAAATCAAGTGGGTCTGCTGTAATGGGACTGACTAAGCTAAGCAATATAATTTCACCCAAAAAGTATTTTGCATCTGTAAGAATTGTTTGTTTGTTAGTTTGTGTGTAGTGTTTGTGCATGCACATTATGAAAAGAAAGCAAGGACAGAAATTGCATAGAACTGTGTTAGGTGTTGCCTTTTGGCATACTTTTTTAATGGACTGAAAGCACTGGATATGTTGCTTGCATCTTTTTTGGTGGATGGTCATTAGAGATGGGCACAAAATTCTAAAATGGTGTTTTGTTTCTTTTTTCATTTCTTTTGTTGTCATTTTGTTTCATTTTAACTGTCTTTGAGCCACCAAAGCAAGCAGCAGCAGCGGCCATCACCGCTTTGCTTTGGTGGCTCAAAGACAGTATAAAAAACCCCACACTTTCCCCCACAACATGCCAGACTGGGGGAAAAGGTGCGGTGTTTTAAAACTGTCTTTGAGCCACCAAATCAAGGGGTGATGGCCACAGCCGCTGCTTGCTTCAGTGGCTCAACAATAGTTTTAAAACCCCACACTCCCCCCAACTGGGCTTGTTGGGGCAAAATGAAAAATGACATGAAACCAAGCAAAATTTTCCAGTTTGTTTCATTTTTCTTTAAAACTCAGTTTGTTTTTTGTTTCATTCTGAAACGAAATGAAAAATGAAACAAAAAAAATCATTTTGTGCCCATCTTTAATGGTCATGCTTCTGTTGTGCAGTATGTGTTGTTGTTTTTTTGTTCCAAAAGAGATAAGCAATGAATTTCAAGCAGGGACATTGTATGTAAGGTGAGACAGATAGAGAGAGAGAGAGAGAGAGAGTGAGACAGACTGAAAGTGGAATTTGTCTATCACTGTATGTGCCCTGCTAGGCCCCTTACCCTGTCAATAGCTCCAAGACCTTCAGCTCAGCTTTTTGATTCCTATCAGTTTTTACAAGAGTCTCAGCAGCCTTTTCTTTTACAGTCCCATAGGATCAAGTGACAGTCTCTAAACTACTTGCCATCTTTGGGGCCCAGTTAGTCTCATGGGAATCCCCCCAGAATCCAAGTACTTAAAGCAAGAAGGAGGTCAGAGCACAGGTCCAGGCACACCCCTTCTTTAAAAAGGCTTGTATAAATGAACACACACACAAACACAAACCCTGAAGTCTCTGCATCTCATCTCTCCCAGTCCCTTCCCTCAGTTGCCTCTTCAGAGCTTTGTCCATCTCCAAGCACATGGCTGGAATCTCCAATGCCAAGCTCCTATCACAAGCTGATAGGAAAGGCAAACAGTGTATGACTGCAACCCTAACACACTATAGAGGCACAGGATCAACCATGGTTTGGGTCCTTGTAGAGGGAAAGCATTTTAGGTGAAAGTAATTTAAATAAATAAATAAATAATAAATACTTTGGCTAATTCTTGTGGTGCAGGATGCAGCACAGGATGCTGTGCTGCAGCTTTGACTATGCTCTAAACCTGGGGTTCCATCCCTGGCAGAAGGCTCAAGGTTCACTCAGCCTTCTATCCTTCCAAGGTTGGTAAAATGAGTAGCCAGTTTGCTGGGGGCAGGGAGTGGGGGAGCAATGTGCAGCCTGCATAACTGTAAACTGCTCAGAGACTGCTTGCAGCAATATGGGGTGGTATCTAAGCAGAACTCTTTGTTTTTTTACCTTTAAACCCAATAAAGATGTTCCCAAACACTTAATTTCAAAGTGTGACCAGTGACTGAGTTTTAGCCCTGTGCTCTCCTCTTATTTTTGGCACTGGAGCGCACTATCTAAGCAAGAAAACGTCTCCTGCCATGAGCCAATGAGAACAACATATTCAGTGACTATTAGACATGGGCACGACTCGGCGAAATTCTCGTTTTCATTTTTGGTTATCGTTTCCATTACGTAACGGAAACAGTAACGATAATTAAGCCGTCAGAACTCAAACCGAAAAAAGAAAAAATTGGTCAGGTTTTTGTTTCCGTTTGTGGCATTGCGGCGATCGCGCAATGCGAAGCACAGAAAAAGTTTTTAAAAGTTTTTTTTTTTTAAAAAAAACCGACTCCCGGCCAAAAAAGCAGGCGACAATATGCCTGCCTGAGGCTTTGTCGCCTACCAGAGGGGTGGTTTCTGGGGGGTCCCCAGCCTTTTCCGCCCTCTTCTCCTGTCCTGGGCTGCTTGCACCAGGCTAGGGGGGAGTCATCCTTGTCGTCTCGCCATGCCATGCGATGGGGCGGATCCAAAATGGCGACCGCAATTTTTCTTTTGAAATTGGGGTCAAAAAACACACCAAATCACCACAGAAACATGTGAAATTTATTTATTTTAAATGCCTGAATTTTAATAGTAGCAGCACTGGATTTTTAATAGCAATAAAATGTCGTATTGATTTTATTTTATTTTATTTTATTTTTTATTTTTTAGACCTGCCCATTTGGGCTGGGCATGGGATGGGACCATGCAATTTTTTTGAACCATTCCACCAATGACATCGCCAGGTTTTTGACTGACACTTCTGGATGTCTCGGAGGGCATAAAAAGCTGAGGCACCTTCCAGAAATCGCAGTCGGGTGTGGATGTGGTTGAGGGAGGAGGACTGGCTGCTGGTGCTGGTGTGATCCTATCGAGATTGAGGAGGGAGGCTGGAGGCTTTAGGATTTAAGTTAGGCAGGCAGGGAGGGAATTGAATTTAGAAAATAATTTCTTTGATTCCCTGCAGCTTTGTCTGCTGAAGGGAATAGCAGTTTATTCTTTATTTCTTCTCTGGCAGTTTGTGAGGATTTTTTTCTGATATTGGATAAAGGGGGAGGTTTGACTGGGAGTGGGAGGTGTGGATTTATTTGAAAAATATATTATATACTACCATTTATTTTCTATTTTCCCTACTTCAATTTGCTTGCACACACACACATTTGGGGTGCAAGCGAAGAACAGAACCTCTATCCTAAGTGATATCCTAACTGCCCACTCGCCCGTCCACCCGCGCCGCCACCCGCCTGCAGCCCGTGCCGCCACCCGCCCACTCACCCGCCCGTGGCCGCTGCCCGCCCATGGCCCCCCCACCCCTCCCCCCTCCCCTGCCCCACCCGACGCCTAGGGCACAAAAACACCTAGCGCTGGCCCTGATTGTGGGACACCCCTATGCTCTGGGAAGTCAAATCGCGCTAAATCGTGGTGGAAACAACAAAAGACAAACGGAAATGACAAATTTTTGAAAAATTTCACGACAAACGAAAATGACCCCAAACTGACCTGTTCCGACAAACGAAAACTCGAAACGTCATTTTTTCTGGTCGTGCCCATGTCTAGTGACTATTTTCCACATCACCACAAGGGACCAAAGTGCCAGATTGTACTGTACATCTGCTTCCTGGATTGACTTCTCCTGTTACAGTCAGTATGCCATTCCAAAAAGTACAGTACCCCACATCAATTCCATTTTTAAAGGAATACTGTGCAAAACAGACAGATTTTGATAGCATTGGGGTTTTATTTGTTTTTGTTTTTTAAAGAAGGCTTACATTTAGTGGTTTGGATAAATATATGTCAAACTCCATAAAACAGCAATGTAGACAGGGCCAGCGCGTCCATTAAGGTGAACTAGACAGTTGCCAAGGGCGCCAAAATGGACAGGGGGTGCCACCCCCACCGCCCCCGCTGGCTAGCCTGCTGCCTGCCCCCCCACCGCCCCACCACCACCACCTAGGTTGCAAAAAGACCTAGTGCCGGCCCTGAATGTAGACACAGTCGTTCACTCAAGGGCCTGAGGTTCTTGATATCAAAGCAATTGATAAAAGTATGTATTGTATTTCAGTGATAATGTTATATTCACTTTGTCCCCTTATAAGGAATGAGAAGGTTTATTGAAGGGCAAAAGGTTGACCCAGAGGACATTCAACAGGGTGAGGTTATCATGGTTTCCCCACATCCCCATTGGCACTCCCTAGCCCACCTGCTTCATGGATACCAACCCCCTAGATGACAGGAAAAATCAAGGGAAAGTGTTCTCTACACTTCTCCAGCTCTAAATATTAAACTAGAAAAAAGCTAGGCTAAATCTATGGAGAGGGAAATAAAAAAAATCCCTAACCGAATGGATGAATACTGCAGATTCTCTCCTACCAGGAAAAAACTCTAGCAACCGAACCATCTAGAAGTCCCTTAATAAACTTTGAAGCAATGGTGGAATATCAAAGAATAATCAATTAAAATGGGGCTCCTTTGATACAGGACAAATGTTCTGTGACTTTGGAGAAATCCATGCCTTATTGGTGGTTTTAAAGTTTTATTCCTCTTTTTGGAAGTATCAGTCTTTCTGTGTTCTCCTCTATCCTGTTTGGGTATTATATGAGCACAAATGTTATTTTTATAGAAAAAAATAGGTTAGCACCCAGAGGTGTTTGTACAACATAAAAAATTCCAGAGATAGGGAAAATTTGCTTCACAGAATCGTCTATGGTGAGAATCCGTACAACATAAAAATGGTCGCAATTAAGGATTACTGTTTCAATGCATTCCTATGGGAAATTTGTATAAAGGAAAATGTGCTTAACATAATTTCATTTGGAATGAATTAATTCCTTTATACAAGGTATAATTCTTATTTATTTTTATATATAAGAAACACCTCTGGGTGCTAACCCATATATATATTGATTTGTTTCCACTTAACAAAATCTTAAGATTTTCATATTTGGGTCAATTTTTCCATGAGTGGCCACAACACAACAGAGGTTTAGATAATACTGAAAAAACCAAGCCCATTCCTATGTCATGTCCCCTGATAGTCCATATGATTAATCTGAAATGCTCAGGTTGACTAATACTTAATAAACACTGGCTATCTGTGGAAGTTCACTCATCAATGGTGCAGAAAAGGACCTCTCCCCCTAATAGTTTTGATTTCCTCTCTACTGAATGTTCCATTCATCAGGTCCTTGGGTTCTACAGGTAATTTCAAATTAATGTAAGCATTCCTTCTTCTTCTTCTTCTTCTTCTTCTTCTTCTTCTTCTTCTTCTTCTTCTTCTTCTTCTTCTTCTTCTTCTTCTTCTTCTTCTTCTTCTTTCTTCTTCTTCTCCTCCTCCTCCTCCTCCTCCTCCTCCTCCTCCTCCTCCTCCTCCTCCTCCTCCTCCTCCTCCTCCTTCTAGTGCTATGTCCCTGTAGAATGCTGGTGATCAGTAGCCCGAAATGGTTTTTCTAACACTATTCTACACAGAGCAGCTGTACTCACTGTGGACCATTAGCTTACATTCTTAACACAGAATGTTCTTCTACGCCCCGGGCCACATTTCCTGTTGATTGTGTCTCCTAAACATATTTGTGCTTTCCAGTTACTCCCTATAATGTTTAGCCAATAAAATATTTTGGTTTAATGGTTTAATGTCAAATGTTGGTGTCAAACCATTAAATTGGCTGCTTACCTTAGCCAATTAACCCTGTTTGTGTGTTTTATGTGCATCGAGTTGTATACACCTTATAGGAACTCTCAGTGCCCTCCTTTTTTTCTCCCATGTGTTTCCTTGACTGAACAGGGATCTGAACCCAGGTCTCCGGATGGCTAGTTCATTGGCCTCGCCACTATACCCTCATGGATCCCTCCAAAAAGTTGTCCGACAATTTCCCACACTAACTGCTTTACTAATGGAAGCCCTAATTAGTAGCCTGTTCTTGAAGTCTCCTCAGCAATTTGCCTTCCTTAAGCTTTAATCATTATTCAGAATGACTTAAGCCTTAATTAATATTTAAAGGCCCTTAATTGTTTATCTGAAGAGGAAACTTTAATTCTTAAACCTGCAGTTGCTACTGCTGCTTCTACCACAGCAAGCAATTGGGAAATGCAGCTTTTGGAGCATATCTGAATTATTCTGTAATATATTAAATTTAGTCTAGAAGGAATGAAATGTAATATTTAACTAATCTGAGTTTGTCTGTAGTAAAGTCTCTGTCAGTTTTGGGAAAACATGATGAAATTTTATTATAATAAAATATAGTAGGTGTATGGCCTTCAAACATTTAGTTATATCTTAAACAGTAGTGGTAATCACTATAATTTAGCTCTATTCAGTTATTTTATTTCAGACATTCTCACCACATAGAATGTAGAACAGTTTTGGTACGTTCACTCTGTTTCTTCTTTTTTCATCCTCGTACTCAAGCAGGGTGACAAGACATGGAGAGAGAAGACTCTGCCATCAATAGTCACTCTGGGCTGAAGTTGGGAGTCTGATTTCCTACAAAAAATGATGGAGAACTAGAGATGTAAAGGCTGGAGAAAAATGGAAAAATTCAGAAAAAAGTTTTTTTCCCCGTTTTCTTCCTGGAAGCCTTTTGGGGTCCCCCCCCCAAAAAAAAATGGAAAAATTGAAAAGAGAAAAAAAATTGATGATGAAATGTTTTATTTTAACATGATGAATAAAATATTTTAAGCCAGGGCATTCTAATATTTTCCAAATCATTTCTAAAAAATATGCTTAGTACCAGATTATTCTGTGTACTGAGGACAAGCAAGTCCTAGGTTACAAACTAAACTGTCCAATTCAAGAACAAGATGCATTTTTCCTTTTTTTTGCGGGGGGGCTGCTATCGTCACAAGGAAAAGGAAAAGGTTTCACTTTTTTGTTGCATGTGGTTGGGTGTGTTTGGTTCCGTTATGTCCTCTTCACTAGGCCTCAAAGCTGGAAGGAAATACAGAACAACAAAAACGATTCTGCTTCAACTCCATGCCCATCATTGGAACTTAGTCCCACTTTCAATCTATACACTTGTCCCCCCTTCCATTCTTTTTACCAGAATGAGGTTTTTATTTTATTTTTGTTTAATACTGTGGAGAGGAATTATGAATTATTAATTCTTGATTTTTAAACATTGTTTTATAGAGGGGTTTTTTGTGCCCCATAAACTAGTAAACAGTTCAGGAGAATGTTACTCAATTTGTTGCTTATAATTACAAACAAATATTATTTAAGAAGTAAATTCTGTTTGTAATAATTATTTGGATACTCTATATTTTAATATTGAAACAAAGCAAGTTGAGGCACAGGGAAATGCTAGTTTGCGATAATTTTACGCCGTCAAATTGTCCATAGTCATATTTTATGTTTCTAAAGTAACAGAATGATTTTCAGTCTCTAAAAGGGGGTGGGGAGTGCTAATGTAGCATTTGTTTCATTTTTTTCAAAAAAAATCTGTTTTTTCTGCTTTTGGGTTTTTTTTTGTTTGTTTTTTTGTTTGTTTTTTTGAGCTTCAAAATTTCCAGAAATTTTACATCTCTATGGAGAACCCACTACAGATGGGTTCTTCTATAGACTTACTGGCCTTCATGTGTGCAACAGTGACAAACATGGTGGTGGAAACTACTATGAAAAGGGAAAAGGCCAGTGTGGAATTAGGATGATAAAACATAGCATGAAAGGAAATTAGCATGATGGGACATTGTGTGATTTTAACTTAATATTAGTGGTACATTTTCAGCTTTCGCCAAATGCTTATCTAAGGAATGCAAATTGCTCAGTCAAAACAAACCAAGGTGAACAGAAATTGGACAGTTACCACTGGACAATTCTTTCACATGACCTCTGGAAACTGCACGGAGCTGGGAAAGTTTACACTTAGACTTTGGGAGAGAGATTGGCTTAGAATCCGGCTTCAAGATGTAGGCAGTTAGAATTTAGGGGCTAGCCAGCCTAGGCTTTGAAATTTACATAGTATTAAGCTAGTAAGAATATCTTAGATTTTACTAATTTTAGGCAATATTATATGATTGTATCTGATAAGCATTTTTATATTTTTCATTGATTTTATAAGCTGTTTCTTTCATTTTTGTAACTTAGACTAGTGAATAAAGCTATTTCATTTGAATTGATCCTTGTGACGACACCTCCCTTTTAAACGTGTGATTGTGATGAAAAATGTGAAGGGTAGGGAACCAATTTATTAATCTTCACAGGATCCACTTGGTAATGCTGCCACCTTTTAAATCGTTGCCTTATAAACTGGGGCAGACTCAGATGTATAACATAAAAATAATAATGAAGTTTATTGAGAAAATAAATAAATACAATAATGACTGACGTTGGTATGCGTTGCCTTAAACATAAAATAGATTAAATCAACTCTTCAAGCCTCCCTGTCTTTAATAACCAGTAAACAGTAAAGCCCTCACTGCCTGACTGAACTCTAACAGAGCTGTGCTCTCTCAGCACTCACTCTCAACCCTCAACTCTTAATTCTTAGCTAGAGATGGGCACGGAACAAACATTTTTTCATTTCCGTTACCGTTTGTCGTTTCGTTACGTAACAAAATGACAAACGAAAATTGTGATGAAAATGCAACAAAACGAACAGAACCACGAAAATTGTGGTCGTTACGTTTTGTTTCCGTTAATGGCGACACGCAATGAAATGAGCTGTTTTAAATGTTAAAAAACGCCCTGGACATCCGTAAAAACACAGCGATAATTATTTATATTGTCTGATAATACCTACCAGGGGGGTTGGGGTCCTTAAAATGTTTGTTTTTGTCTTCTCCCATTGTGATGTATTTTTCTTTTCCCTTTAAAATGGATGTCACCACCAGCCACAAAATGGAGGCAAGCCATGTGATGGGATCATGTTCAACCAATAGCATGCCCAGGTTGCAGACTGGGTGGGCAGGTCTGGCAGCCACAGAGGGCATAAAAAGCTCTGGCAGCCCCCGTCCTCCTTGCAGTCTCTGGTGGGAGTTAGGGTGGGATTGCTGTCTCTGCGACTCTAGCTTCAGTCCTGCTGCCTCCCTGTGTGCATGCGTGCTGCATACCTCTCGGTGAGTACCCTCCCCTGCCCCACAATGCAGTCACTCTGCGGCTGCCTTGCACCCTGGGCAACGCCCTCCGCTGCCTTTGCAGCCTCCCTGCATACCTAGTCTATACTGTGACTCTGCCAGCATCCATTTTTTTAGTGTTTTCCCTCTGGTCTGGGGCGTTGGAGGATGCCTGCGCACGGAAATGCTTTAAAAATCGCGCAAAAAGCGGGTAGAAATGACAAACGAAAAAAATGAAAAATGGTAACAAAAATTTTCAAAAAATTCCCGACAAACGGAAATGAACCGAAACAGACCTCTCAACGATAAATGAAAAACCGAAATGCCAATTTTCTGTTTCGTGCCCATCTCTACTCTTAACTAACTCAACTCAACTAACTTTCACAGACCAGGCTCCACCCTTTTTATACCATACAATCCCCTGCCCTCCTGCTGGGATTGGCTGAAAATTTACATATGTATTTCTCCTGTATCCAGGGTGTTGTCACAATGCTCTCAGATTATTATTTTTTTAAAAGAATCCACAGGGACTCTGGAATTTCTCGGCCAAAGACTCTCCTACCGCTGGGTTCTGTTACATGGTTTGTTTTGACTGGGCAATTTGCATTCCTTAGATAAGCATTTGGTGAAAGCTGAAAATATACCACTAATATTGAGCCTTAAAAATCACACAATGTCCCATCATGCTAATTCCCTTTCATGCTATGTCCTATCATGCTAATTCCGTTACAGTGGCCTTGAAGATTACACAAATGCAAGAGTAGGTAAAAGCTTTCAATGGACCACTTAAAAGTTAAACAATATGGAACCTTTTGTGGATGACATCGATTTCCTTGGGCTCTAAGCACACCCCTGTCACAGATGGTGCAGGAAATTTATTGAGAAATTGATGTTAAAATATCTGAAAGAGTTGACCAGTTTATATCTCTGTAGCAAGGTCTGGGATTTTTACATACTGGCTTTGAATTACCCTATGATCACCTCACACTTTCTCACATTGTTCCCACAAATAGGATGTGCTTACTGCCCAAGGAACAGAAACTTCTTGTTTGTTTTAATATTTTAGTGGTCCAATAAAAGGTATCACCTGCTCAGGACACGAACCACCGATTTTGCAGTTTGGAGCACTTTGTTTCCTGTTCTAGAAGTTGACTCATGTCAACTGGACTTCTTTTCTTGAGAGAGTGATTTCTCAAGACAAAGAAGTCCAGTTGCCATGACTCAGCTTCCAAATGACCTCACCTGGATGACTGAGAATCTTCACAGCCATTTTGTTTCCTGGTCAAAAGGCTGATGCATGGTTTGGCACCCGGACCCCTACAACAGGCACCCACCTAGAAGCAGCACTTGGAGGAGGTAGGCTGGAGGGTTGCCTCCAATTGGTTGCCCACCAGAAGGCTGTGGTGCCGGACCACACAGATCAGCTGCCCAGCTGGGAAATGAACCACACAAACCATTGAACCATTGGATCATGCCCATCTGTAGGCACCTCACAGCGCAGAAACAAAAAAAAGTGGCCTGGATTTCTGACATCAGTATTCGCTATGCCTTTTCAGTAATGCTTCATAGGAATTTAGAAAGCAAACTAAAGGCCTATTTACTCTATGATCCTTTTCCCTCTGGTGATGAATTTTAGGGGATGTAGAAACAGAACATGTTGCTATGACTTGTCTCCCATCTTGGCCTCGCACCAGCTGGTATTCAAAGGCATGCTGCTCTGACTGTGAAAGAAATATATGGCCGGTAGCCTTCCTACCTTTATCATTATAAGTTGTCTTCAGATGCTCTGCTATTCACAAACACTTCTGTTAGCTGGAAGCATGAAAGGGCAGGAAGCTCTCCCTCCTTGAGTGTGTGTGAATAGAGCTCTTGCACTACCAGCATCCATGGCTTAATCCTGCGCTGTTTGAATAGTGGAAGTACAGTAGGACCCCGGTATCTGCTGGGGATTGGTTCCAGGCCTCCCCGGGGATAACGAAAATCATGGATAAGAGGGAACACTACGCCCCCCCCCAAAACCAGCTGTTTTGTAACAGTAGCTTGCTTTATGGCTGCTGTTTTGCAACAGTAGCTTGCTCTACAGCTGCTGTTTGTAACAGTAGCTTGCTTTGCAGAACCTGAGTTATATATTTAATTTTTCTCTGCCAACCATGGATAACTGAATCAATGGTTAATTAATCATAGAATCTTAGAATCATTCTGAAACCAATTGAATCACTGGTTAATGAATCAATGGACACAGAGGCTATACTGTAATCCCTTTTGTGAGTCCTGAATGATTTTCACCATTTGGCTTCACTAAGTAGCTCCTCTTTCTTCTTCATCATGTGAGGTTGGACCCCAAGTACTCAGAGTGGGGAGGTAAACTGTTTGTCTCCATCTACTGCATCCTGAGATCTTGGCGAGCAATTGTCACCCATCTCTGGCTGTTGAAAAGACTGCTTGGGACCTCAAATAGGCCCAGAGTGCTGAAATTGCCCTAAAATGGGCAAATGTCTCTTAGAAGCTTCTGAGGGTGCATATTTTAGGCTGAATGTTGAAGGGCCACTTTAGGGATATTGAAAGGCCATTGGAGGCCTTCGCAGGGTTGATGTGTCCGGCAGAATTTGCATTTACATCATGTGTAATTTTCTGAACCTCATCATTTCCTTCTTTATTCACTATTTTTGAAACAAAGTATTTTCCTTCAGGTCTGGGATCATCACTATTGTCCATTTTCTTTTCTTTTCTTTTTGCACTTTTACAAGTCTCTCTACAAAGGCTCTATTTTTGATGTTGAAGCATTGAAGTCAAAATTGTTTTTGGCATTAGATGTGATCAGTTCTCTTCAAAATTCTTCACTCCCCTTGCGCTAGGCTGTCTTGACACCAAAAGACGTGAAAATGAGGTTCAGTATTCAATCCAGTGGATGGGAAGGTGCAGCCGGAGATTATCTGAGGCTATTCACAGGTGCAATTAATTTGAAAGATTTATTTAAATCACAGCAGATAAACAGGGAACAAGACCCATGGAATGAAGGCTCAGTATATCAGAAATGTGAAGAAAATCAATGAATTTCTAACACAGTGCAATCCTATGAAGCAATGAAAAGCATAAAGCAGAACAATCAGGATTAAATTATCAGTTCTAGCATGCAAAATTAGCTGCAATCACCTCTTTATACAACACTGCATTTGTCCCATATATTTTACCAGCCATTCGGTTAAAGCTCACAATGTTCCCATAAACAGCTTTGAGTCCTTTCTGGTAACACCCTCCTACCCACCAGGGTAAGGAGAACCACATTTTTAAGACAACCTGTCCAGCGTTTCTTATTGCCTGCAAGATTTCTCTCCTCCTCCAGTAGCAGTCAAGGAGCAAATGTGTTTTTGCTGAAAACATTAGTCCTTCCTGTTTCCTTTGCTATAAAGTACACACACACACACACACACACACACACACACACACGTGTTATGGATAAAACAGCCATGTACAAATTAGTGAATGCATCTACATTTACACATCCACGCCAAAAGGCAGCGACTCTGAGTGACTGAAAGACATTACACAATAGGGCTAGATGTGTGGTTTAAAAGTCAAAATAAATTAAATATAATAAAAATAAATTTATGCAAGTGGCACAGACCTCCAGAAAATATATGTCACCATTCAAGATAGGCATGAAGCTTCATTCAGAGGTTTGGGCCAGTTTGTAATAGTGCCAGTAGAGGTGCTGCTGCCCCTCTCCCCGTCCTCCTCAGCTGACCAGGCACTCACCAGCCCCTTGTTTGCTTTTTCATTCTCCTCGGCTAATCTCCCAGTCATTAAAAAGAGCCCAGGTTTCTCTGCTTTCCTTGTTTGTCTGAGTGGGAGATCAGACAGAAGGGCAGGCCAGAGAAGCCTCAGCTATTGCCGGGATGGGAAGATTGGTTGAGATGTGGAGGGAGCAAGCACACTGGGCCTGGGAGTGGTGACTTGAGTCAGAGGAGGCAGGGGTGGGGAGCAGCAGCAGTTTGTACAACTGTGTTTATGAACTGAGACAAACATGGGAACTGGGTTCAGGTCCATCTCTAGTTGCCATCTCATAGCAGATGAGAATAAGTGGGTTCCCATGCTTGCCTGAGAGAACAAGAAAAGTGAAGAGTTACACTCCTACTTTACACTCCCTTCTTTTACTATAAAAGAAGTTGGCGCAGCACCTTGGTTCGGAGCTAAAAGATGGGTTCGGTCCGTTACATTTAATCCGCCCATCTCAATTGCCTCTGGGCAAGCAAAGGCAAAAGAAATGAAAGATAATTAGAAACAAGATCATCATTCATCAACAACAACAGTATTGCCAACATGTGCCATCAAGTATATTCAGAGATATGGCAAGCCCTTTTAGGGTTTGCCAGGGAGAGAATACTCAGAAGTGGTTGACCACTCCCTTCTTCTGGGGGGGTGGGGTGCCCTGGAAATGTGAAGCTTGCCCAAGGCCACACAGGCTGGCTTTGCTCACAGGAGGCACAGTGGGGGAATCAAACTCTTAACCTCTGGCTCCACAGCCAGATACCTAAACCACTGGGCTATCCAGCCAGCTTAGGTAGAATAAAAACAGAAAGGAAGGTCCGATTAAGAAACTGCACCAGTTTATTCCCTCTCATCCACCACAAAGGCGAATACGATTGAAGAGCAGTGAGGAGGGAAGTTTATGCAGCAATCTTTTGTCCTTCAAAACCTGCGGCTCCCCCAAATGGAAAAGATGCTGCCTTCTTCTGCATTTTGTATGGTCTGTGAAGTAAATTAAAATTTCAGGGACCACGACCAAGAATTATCACATGCAGATGCATGGACTATGTTCCCAGTGATTAAAAAAAACCCCAGAAAGAGATCACTCTGTCACGACACATCATGAATAAGATATAAATTCTCATGACAGCATAAATTTGCAAGCAGGGAAAGGCAAGGAAAGGAAAGGGATGGAAAACAAAGCCAGGTTGTTTTGATGCTTTTTTTAAAGAAAATGTTGTATTCTTCATGCAACATTCTATATTCTGTGATCACAAGTTAGCAAAGCAAACTTGCACACATCTGCAGATTCTGCCAGATCTGACACAGCATCTCTCAAAAATGGGACCTGCAACAAAAATGTTGCAGTGGTGTTCACTGTTCTAACCATCCAAGCAGCATAGCTGTCAGGTTTCCCCCGACAGAGAGGGAGACGTGGCCACTGGGAGCTCCAGGGAGTTGGAGCACCTGCAGCCAGCTCCTGCAGCTAGGGGGTGGAGCCTCATTTGCACACAGGGTTCCCAGAATCCCTTGTGGTGGCTTCAAAATGCTCACTGTGACCTAGGTGTCTTGGCTTTCTAGGGGATATATATACCGATCTGGACAGGTAGTGGGATGTGGGTTAGGGGCTGGGCTGGGCTGCGAGAGGTGCTCTCCAGTGTGCCACCTGGAGGCAGACCACGCCTGCCCATTCAGCAGCAACCGGAGCCAGCTGCCCATCAGAAATGCGGGACATTTCCAGGAAAATAACTTTCTGGGAAGACAGCGGGAAAGTGGGGGAACAGGAGGGCCCAGCCAAAACAGGACGCTTGACAGGTATGCCAAGCAGGCTCCCTTGCAGGACACTCTGTCCCATAGTGTTCCCCACATGGTATCTTTCACAATATTGTGCAGATATTAGGTACAATCAGTAACCATTCACCAGTGTTCTATCATTTTTTAAAAAAAAGAAGATAAATTATGGGTCCCCAATAGGGTGAAATGTGGCAAGCACGACTTCTATTAAATCAGTTAATATAATAGGACCCATGTTCTGAAAATATTTAAAATATCAAAAGGAAATAAGCCTCTTTAAATATGTATTTTCACATTTTCCCCATAACTGACCACTGGAGGAAGCCAGAGGACATGCAATGTTTATTCAATATTCTCCTATATCCACTGGTCATTTCTGGTAATACATGGTAAAAATGCTTATTTCTGGATTTTTTTCCTCATTTACCATGCTATGTTTGTGTTGATTATTATACATGCTTTTCAGCATATCTCTGGGGAGGGGGGTTTAACCAATCCTTCACAGATACAATGGTCCTACAGTATCTTGCCTCTGAAGTACTGTTTTGGTCATGAACGCAAGCACACAAAGAAAGTGAAAAAAGGAATAATGCATTTTTCCTGCCCCGTTTGTTTGTTTGTTTGTTTGTTTGTTTGTTTAGTCCAGATTTGTTGTCTCCTCCATTGGGGAAGGGGAGGCAATTAAACACCAAGGAAATCTCACCAATATTTCTTTAACAAAAATCTGCAGAAATCTGATTGTGAGAATATTACCACCCCTTTATTTTTCCCCACTGAGAGAGGCTGCAAGTTTCACATGTATCAGTAGCTGAGACAGGATGGGACTACACGAGAATCTATCCCACTGTTTGGTTGGTCCTCAATGGGTACAAGCAAGAAGAAATTCCACCTTACAGCTTCAACATAGACTGTCAGTTAACAGCGAGAGGGAAGGCTGAGAGCCAGAAGATTGAAAGAGGTTGATTAGGAAAACCTAGAGTTAGAGATATATATTTTTCTTTTGCTTCTGTTGTGGCTGGAGACAAGTGGGTTAAACCAATACGGTTTTAATGGTGCTGTCAGATCAGTTGAAGGTCGCTGGTAAGAACTACATTCCAGAGAGCTTTAACCAAGTCCCATCTAGTTAAATCCAGTTAATCCAGTTAATTTTGAAATGCTTAAATTAGCAATCCCATGAAAATGCACCTTCTGAGTCATAATCCCACCAAATTCCAGGTGATTGGATTTCTTTTAACCATGGTTAGGCTTTTACAGTTGGACACAGGTGAAACATAGGAAACTTTTCATATTCATTTTGGCCTTCTGCGAAATAAAACATTTATGTGATTCCCCCCTTCCAAGAACGCTGCAAAGTAGTGAAAGCATTCACTCATTTAGGGCAAGGGTGACAAGGGCGGCCAAACAGCTCCAAAATAACCAACAACAACCATGAAATCCTGGTCATGAAAGCCTTCAAGAGTACTTGTACATCGGTAGAATCGTTTCTTCAAAACCAGAAGTGATGATTTACTGGGGAAAAATAGTACGTATTCCAAGCACACATGCACACACAAACAAGCAGACACCCCCAAGTAGGGGTTGGGGATCTGGTAGGGAGCCATGCCCCTCAGCATGGCCCATGGGGTATATTATTCCCACTAGAGATGGGCACAAAATGAACTTTTAGTTCATTTAATTATTTGTTATTCATTTCATTAGATAATAAAATGAATAACGAACCCCAGAGTGATTTTAGAAAGAAATGAACTGAACCGAAAATAAATTGGTTTGGTTCAGTTTGGTTCGTTATGGCAGCCAATGACAGCAGCAGTGCGCTGTCATCAGCCACAGAGAAAACTGTCTAATGAGACCCCTGTTCTCAACTCCACATGTGGAGGCGAGAACAGGGGTCTCTCTAAAGGGATGTTCCCTGCGGCCAATGACAGCGGCCGGGCGCTGTCATCGGCCTTGGGGAAAACTGTCTAAAGAGACCCCTCTTCTCGCCTCCACATGCAGAGGCAGGAACAGGGGTCTCTTTAAAGGGATCTTGTAGGGAAATAACCTACATGGACACATATGGTTGGGTTCAACAGTGTCAGGCCTCCATGCTCTTCCCTCTTGAGCAGGCTGCAAGGCATACCTTTATTAGCTGTAAGAGGTGGAGATACAGATATTGTGTGGTATCCTATGTGTCAGCCTGTCATTGGCTTGATGGACACCCGGGGAGGGCTTTCTGTGACGTGGGCATGTCATCTAGCGAGGGATGGAAATGACAGATACCCCAGCAGCTTGCTATCCCATCCAATGGCGTAAGGGTAAGATAAATGGTTTTGTTTGTTCCTCATGGCCATGCTTTCACCCTGATGGAAAGACAAGATAGTCAGCCATCTGTCTCCTGCACGTTAATCTCAGGGACTCTATTTCCCTTCTCCCAGGGCTTCCCATGTGGGAGAGAGTATCAATATCGCCCCCCAGAATGCTTTGCAGGAAGCTTGCTGGATCATTAATATCTGTGCATATTAATATTCCCGTTATATTCCTACAGGATCTTCCCCACGGCCAATGAGTCCAGCGCCGAGCCGCTGCTGCTGGTAAGAACCCAAACCAGTTTGGATTGGTTCGGGTTCGTATGATTTTTTTAATGTATGAACCTGAACCTGAACCAAACCAAGGGTGGGCCCAAACCAGACAAACCCGAACCATGGGTTTTCTGGTTCGTGCACACCTCTATTTCCCACCCTTTTTGTCCAAGCAAAAGTTCTTTCCAATAGCATGGGATAGAATCCTTTCAAATCATCCCCATCTTAGAACTGCAATGCTGGAAGAGACCCTATGGATCATCAACTAAAACTAGGGGGCGCTCCATGAAACTTGCTAGATCTCGAACAAATAAGAGAAAGTCCTTTTTTCACCCAGAGGATCACTGGTCCATGGAACTCCCTGCCAGAGGAAGTGGTGACAGCTGCCAGCCTTGATAGCTTTAAGAAAGGATTGGATAAGTTCCTGGAGAACAAGTGTATCAGTGGCTATCATTATGGACATCCAAGGAAAACCTCCAGGTTGGAGATATAGGCAGGATATCTCTCAATACCATTTGCAGAGAATCTGAAGCAGGTGAAGACAAGTGCTTGGGAATGCCCTGAAGTAAATGGTGAGCCACAGTGTGAGGCAGAATGCTGGGCTGGATGGGCTGTGGCCTGTTCCAGCAAGGCTGTTCTTGTGTTCTTATCATGCCCAGCCTTTGTCAGGGACACCCAGCTGGGGAATCAATCTCCCAACCTCTGGCTCCACAGCCAGAGAACTAAACCACTGAGCCACCCAATGCTTATTTGTTAGTTACATGTGCACTGCATTTCCTTCAGTGATCTCAGGGAGGATCCCATGGTTCTACCCCTGCTCTGCCATTTATCCACCCAACAAGCTTATGATGTAGGTCAAGCTGAGAGGAAATGACTCCCCCAGTCTCACCTACCCACTAAACTCCATTGCTCAGTAGCAATGGGGAGGTAGATCTCTCAGGCCAAATTATTATTTATTTATTTGAAATATCTCTACCCTGCCTTTCTCCTCAAAAAGACCCAAGGCAGCTTACATCATAAAACATCTAAAAAGAAGAGATATACAAATACAGTATTTTAAAAAGAATTAAGCAAGTAGTATATCAAAATAGTCCTGAGATATTTTAAATAGTAAAACATATTTAAAAGGATATGTCCCCTAGTGGTTTGAGAAGAGGGGTCAAGGAAGCCATTCATGTGATTATTGAAAATGCCTATCTCTACAGAGGTGGGGGGCTCAGGCACAATCTGTCTGGTACTTATCAAGCAGCCATTTCAAAAATCCACAGACAAATCAAGAATAATTCACACCTCCACCAACAAGGCCACAGATAACGACTCATACTTTATGGGTGTTGGGAAGGTTGTAAACGTGGGCCATTGTCCACCTAATGAGACTATTGAGACTACTGTCCGCCTAACGAGCCTATTCAGGCCATTGTTCATCTTATGAGCCTATTTCAAACCAGGGTGACATGAAGTCAAAGTGAATTATAAAATGGAAGACTCACAACTAGCTTTCCTCAGACTGACGAAATTGTTTGGATGAGCAGCGAAACGTTTCAGTCTGTCAAGAAAATAAGCCCAGTTTCCGTGACTCAACTTCCAGATAAACTCACCTGGATGACTGAGAATCTTCACAGACATATTTAAAACAGAGCACAATAGTTTATTTAAAGCCTCTCAAACCACCAGTCATTACGGAATAGCCTGCCTAAAGAAAAAGGCCTTTGCCTGCCTATGGAGGGACCCCAGGAGTGGACCCAACCTCACTTCTCTTTTTTTCACCACTGCACCGCACTGCACATTCCACCTGCTACGTGTGATTGCAAAGCTCCCACCATACCACACCAGGGACACTTATTTGACGAAGCCATCAAATGGCCCCCCTATTGTACGTCTGCTCTTTGGCAGCTGGAAAACATACCTTTAATCATGGAAGATATATCCTGATATTGACACCAGACAGGCCCCCACGACAAATGGGCAGCAATTCATTTGGTAATGATCAACATTGGGCAGAACAGGGCAGCCGCCCGCGGTTTCATGCTCGTCTGTGAAAGGAGAGAAGGAGCCCATTTAAATGTTTTAATTGTTGTGAGAGGAATGGATTTGCTTTTATCAGATCGATATTACTTTGACCAAGAATCAATTAAACCGACAAGGCGACTGCTACTGAAGCAAGAAAGAAGCATAATTAAATTCCATCCCAAAGATGGCACAGGGTAACAAAGGGGAAGGAATAGGCAATGGGCCAAGTTCTTTAGCTGGTGGGTGAATAACATGGTTAAGAAAAAGTTCTGAATTAAAATGCTGGGGCACTATTATTGTAACAGAACATTCACAGTCTGCAAAATAAGCTTTAGGGTTAATTTTCCAGTAGATTGCTTTTAAAAAATGGAGTGGGGTGGGTGGCTATGCACCAAATTAGGATAAATCCCATTTTTAATAATGTATTTTAAATACTTAGGTATTTTAGAGTGTGTTTTATTATGTCTGATATTATTATATCTTATTGTTAACCGAGTTGCATTATATGATTTCATTTGTGTGACTATTGTGTTGTTAACTGCTCCAAGTGGCTGCCTGCCAGATGGGTGGCATACAAATGGAACAAGCAAGTAAATAAACTAAATTGGCCTGTTTCAGACCAATTTGTACAAGGCTAGATTTGATTCTGGAGCAAAACAGAGCATGTAAACTTATGCCTGAGTGTGAGAGTATAATTCCCCACTAAAGCACTCCAGCGGACCCAGCCTGTGTGGCTTTGGGCAAGTTGCACTATCCCACAGTGCCTCCAGAAGAAGAGAAAACCCCAAAATGGTGCCCTTCACTTGATGTCACACAGTTATTATTGTTGTTGCTGGTACTGTTGTTATTATTATTATAATTATTATTATAAAATATAAGACACAGGCTTTACCTGGTATTCTACAACAGATACAAGTTTGAACCAAACCCAAAGTAATGGTGGAATATATATGCTGTTCCTAATATTGCCATTTTTTTCAGCTTTGAAAATGTAATTTGAGACACCTGCAGCTGATTATAACCGTTTATCAAATTTAGCTGCATTGATCCCATGGCCTGATGACTATGGGGACAATTGAAATGTATTTCAACCATGAGTGAGTTATTCATTCAAATTCTTTATCTTCAACTCTGACATCTCCTGGAGCAGGGGGTTGGACTTGATGGCCTTCTAGGCCCCTTCCAATTTCACTATTATTGATTCTATGATTCAAGTGTCAATTATCCAGCCATGTCTTCATTCTATTACTGTTGTGTCTAGTGTATTATACATGTATACCTCTTTGAACCCCAAAGTACCAGAAGATCTTGATGATTTATTACAATTATTATTGTATTTGAAGCAGAAATTAAATTGAAGGAACACAAACAGCTCCTTCCTTCCTTCCTTCCTTCCTTCCTTCCTTCCTTCCTTCCTTCCTTCCTTCCTTCCTTCCTTCCAAAAATCAAATATTTGAAGTTCCTCCTATGCAAACTTCTGAAGCTTCTTGTGTTAAAATTGGCTTACTTTGAAGTTTGGAGTCTATATTGTTGTCAGGTTTCATGTACATTGCTGCAAAGATGAAGACATTATAGCCAACTTGGTATTCCACTACAAGTCAATGAAGAGCTTTATAACAGAGTTGGGCACAAACCAAAAAACAAAATGCTGGTTTGTCATTTTGTTGCATAACAGATTACTTTGTTGCATAATGAAATGGTAGGACGTGTTTCGTCACAAAATGAAATGCCATTTTTCCTCTATAAACGAAATGATTCATCCTAGAGGAATCAATGGCAGGGGTGCCCCAGGAAAAAATCTTTCTTATTGATTGGATCAGGATTCAGAAGCCAAGCCGAAGTGACGCTATTTGCTCACCCATTGGGGGAGCTATTGTGGCTTCCTGATCCATTTAGAATTTTTTTCCTTAGGGGCACCTCCTTTGGAGCTTAATAACCTAGACCCTGATCTCCAAATCTTTCCAAATTTGGGGTGGGGGGCTTATAGGGAAGAGCTTGAGGAAGCTCCCCTGCCATTTTGGTGCCTCTAGGACCCAGGGTAACATAGTGTTTCATTTCATTTCATAATGAAACTACTTAAAAATTCATTACAAACTAAACAAAACAGAACTACTTAATAAACAAAACAAAACACTATATTTCCATCTCACGCTCACCTCTACTTTATAAACTGATTCAGATCTGGTGCACAAATTGAACCAGAAGGGGTACAGATCACTCAGGCTGACATCTATTCCAAAGTCTTGAATTGTTATCCAAACCTACAGCAGTTGTTAACAGGGACGTTGCACCATTACAGTAACTAGCTCCAGATGACAATCTTGGCCTGTACAAAGAGACCCAGATGATGTTCTCACACACTCTTCAAAGTCAGTCCCAGGCAGGGTTCATTGCAGTACTATTTTTTTATTTGGTAAATAGAAGGAAACTCATACCATTCCAATCTAAAAGTGATAGGATAGCATGATGAAACTCACAGAGAGTGCAACACCAAGGGCTAATACATGGGGAAGCAAGTTGACAACTATTGACTTCAATTCCCAGCCACTTGAGAACTTTTCAAGCACAAAACATGGGTGGTGAAACCCTTCCACGACATCCTACTCCCTGCAGCTGCTCTCACCCAAATCTCCCAGTGCAATGTCTATTTCAGTTCTTTTGTCCTCCGGCTGCGTTGCGCATCGAGGCAAGTAATTAGAGTACCAAATAACAGAGCCAAGCTTCCAAATTAACTTCCAATATGGTCGTCTCATTGCCAGGGGCTAAAACAATGATAACAATGGGAGGAAAATCCATATTCTTTCTTCCTGAACACAAATTGGAAGCAGTGATTCAGGGAGAACCAGCTGCAGCTTCTTTGCTTTATGGCCTCTCCCTTCTGTCCCTTGTACACTTGAAACAGCATGACTTAGAAGGCTGGGGTTGAGAGCACTTAGGAATGCAGAGTTTTGGCCATCAGCCTGACCCGCCATGACCAAAACGGCAGTACAACGATATCTGTAGGATGAAATGTTAAGGTTTCCTTAATTCCAGAATAAGGCACGTTGATGCAAAACTTGGTAATTGGATACATTTGCCCTTAAAAAGAATCCAAATTAATTCCTGGCCCATCCCTACCATGGACATAAAACCCAAAGAACACAGGTAGTTTTATATACACAGTTTTAAATTGCTGCAATCCCCCTTTAAAACAACTGATCAAAACACGAGGGACACAGCTTTTAAATACACAAAGAGATAGACAGGTCTGTCTTGAGATACAGTGGACCCTCGTATAACAAACTGTTTGTATAACATAAAATCTGTACAACATAGACAATTTATTTATTTATTAATTTATTTATTTATTTATATAGCTTGTATGCCGCCCACTACCCAAAGGTCTCCGGGCGGCTCACAATCAAAACAATTAAAAGATCAAAATACAATAAAATTAGAACAATAAAAACCAGTAAATACAATAAATACAGTACATTAAAAGCACACCACTAAAAATTGCCATCAGGTCCCACAATCATTAGTTAAAAAACTTTTGGAATAGGAAAGTTTTTACCTGGCACCGAAATGATATCAACGTCGGTGCCAGGCGAGTCTCATTTGGAAGGGCATTCCAAAGTCTGGGGGCAGTTGCTGAAAAAGCCCTATTCCTGCAAGCCATCCCCTTCACCTCCTTAAGGGATGGCTCCTTCAGGAGGGCTCTCTGACTAGATCTTAGTTGCTGGGTAGGTTCATATGGAAGGAGGTGGTCCTTCAGGTATCTAGGTCCTAAGCCGTTTAGGGCTTTATATGTCAAAACAAGCACTTTGAATTGGGCTCGGGCAGCAACTGGTAACCAGTGAAGGTTATACAGAATCGGCGTGATGTGTTCCTTGGTGGCCCTACCACTCACCAGCTGTGCAGCACGATTCTGAACCAGCTGCAATCGCCGAACCGTCTTCAAAGGCAGCCCCACGTAAAGCGCATTACAGTAATCAATACAGGATGTTATGAGTGCATGCGTAACTGTCATAAGGCTCCATTCATCTAGGTAGGGGCGCAGCTGGTATATATTCCACAGCTGGAGAAAGGCACCCCTGGCCACCGAGTCCACCTGGGCTTCCAGAGTTAGATCGGGATCCAGGAGCACCCCCAAGCTACGGACCCTGTCCCTTAGGGGGAGTGCAACCCCATCCAGGACAGGGAAATGGCCCTCTAGCCTGTCAGACGTAGCACCCACTAACAGCACTTCCGTCTTGTCTGGATTGAGTTTCAATTTATTAACCCTCATCCAGTCCATTATCTGGTCCAGACACAAGTTCAGAACAGAAACCGTCTCACCTGGATTGGTGGAGAACGAGAGGTAGAGCTGAGTATCATCAGCATATTGCTGACTCCTCAGCCCAAACCTCCTGATGACCTCTCCCAGCGGTTCCATGTAGATGTTAAACAGCATGGGGGATAGTATTGAGCCCTGTGGAACCCCATGACGTAAACGCCATGGAGCAGAGCTACTATCCCCCAGCACCACCTTCGGGACACGGTCAGCCAGGAAGGATTGGAACCACTGCAAAACGGTGCCTCCAATTCCCAACCCGGCCAGCCTATCCAGAAGGACACCGTGGTCGATGGTGTTGAAAGCCGCCAAGAGGTCCAGGAGTATCAACAGGGTTGCACTCCCCCTGTCTCTCTCCCGGCAAAGGTCATCGTACAGGGCGACCAAGGCTGTCTCTGTTCCGAAACCCGGCCTGAAACCAGATTGAAATGGATCCAGAAAATCCGTTTCATCCAGCAGCGCCTGGAGCTGTCCGGCCACCACCCGCTCCAACACCTTGCCCAAATAAGGGAGGTTCGCTACTGGCCGGTAGTTGACCACCAGTCCTGGGTCCAGGTTAGGTTTTTTTAGGAGTGGTCTAATTACTGCCTCTTTCAAGGCAGCAGGGACCACTCCCTCTCTTAAAGAGGCATTTACAACTTCCTGGACCCAGGTCGAACCCCCTTGGCAGATCTTTCAATTAGCCAAGAAGGGCAAGGGTCGAGCAATGTGGTGGTGGAACGGACAGATCCAAGCACCCTGTCCACATCCTCGGGTCTCAGCAATTGAAACTCATCCAATAACACTGGACCTAAGCATGGTGCACTGGACACAACCCTTGATACTGTATCAATAGTGGAGTCCAGTTCACTGCGAATCTGAGCAATTTTTCCCTCAAAGTGAACAACAAACTCCTCACAGCGTGCCACCCAATGGTCCTGGGCCTCCACCCTATCTCCTGGCAGAAGAAGTTCCCAGACCACCCGAAACAGCTCCGCTGGACGGCACTCTGAGGAAGCGATACGGTTGGCGAAATACTGCTTTTTCGCCAACCGTATAGCCACTGAATAGGCTCGATAGTGGGCTCTAAGTCGTGTTTCATCAGACTCACTGCAATATTTTCTCCACTTGTGCTCCAGCCGTCTCCCCTCCCGCTTCATTGCCCGCAACTCAGATGTATACCAAGGAGCTGTCCGGGCTCTGCGTAGGGGGAGAGGGCGCTTAGGTGCGATCATGTCAACTGCCCGGGTCATCTCCTTATTCCATGAGGCGACCTGAGCTTCGACAGGAGTGCCAATCATGTCAGCTGGATAGTCCCCCAGAGCTTTCAGGAAACGATCCGGATCCATTAGTCTCTGAGGGTAGATCAACTTAATGGATCCCCCACCCTTGCAGAGGGTTGGAGTAGCTAATAGCCTAAACTTGACCAGGAAGTGGTCTGACCATGACAATGGAGTCAAAGCCAACCCCTCCACATCCAAACCACCATCCCCCAGTCCCGTTGAGAATACTAGGTCCAGGGTATGACCCTTCTCATGTGTTGGGCCGATGACATGTTGAGACAGCCCCATGGTTGTCATGGTGGCCATGAAGTCCTGAGCTGCTCCAGTTAAGGTAGCCTCGGCATGGATGTTGAGGTCCCCCAGTACCAATAGTCTGGGGATCCTCAACACCAGGTCCGAGACCACCTCTGTCAGCTCAGGCAGGGAGACTGTTGGTACGCAGCAGGGTGGGCGGTACACCAACAGAATCCCTAGTCTGTCTTGTGAGCCCAGCACACAATACAGGCCCTCCAGACCTTTCCCCAAGGAGACAGTAAGCCTGGCCAAGGAGATAGAATTCCTGTAGACTATAGCAACTCCACCTCCCGGCCCACCCCACTGGTGCTGGACCCACCCAGGTGGGCATAACTGGGAAAAGGGGACACTGGTGCTGGACTGAGTACCCAGGTGGGCATAACTGGGGAAAAGGGGCCTCCACCCTCCTTCTCTCCCACCCAGGTCTCAGTAATACATGCCAATAGGTCAGCACCCTCATCCAAAATAGCATCGTGGATGAGCAGGCGGTCTTATTTTGTATTGTCCTGGCATTTAACAACAGCACCTGACTTGTGGCAGAGAAGCCACAGAAAGGTCCCCTGTCTCTCACCCAGGGGCGGAGGGAGCGGCAGATGGGGCTTGCTGACATGGTCACCTGATTCCTTCTGGCTGAGGTGGAAGTGGGACCAGAAGGGGGATAGGTGTAAGATATCTAACCCCGGTCTTCTCCTAGGTCCCAGGCAGGCATGTTCCCTCCTACCACCATACCTTGAGCAACAGAGCAAGGGGCCCCCTACCCAGCACAATTTCAATAGCTGCCCCCTCCATTACCCTCCCCCCTTCCTGTTCTCTGGACTCTTGGGTCAGCAGGAACGGTGCCCCCTCCATTACCCTCCCCCCTTCCTGTTCTCTGGACTCTTGGGTCAGCAGGAACGGTGGTTCCAGAGATAGGAGAAATTTGCTTAACAGAATCGTCTATGGGGCTAATCCGTACAACATAAAATGGTCACAATTAGGGATTACTCTGTTTTCAATGCATTCCTATGGAAAAATTTTATAAAGGAAGATTTGCTCAATAAAATTTCATTTGGAACAAATTAATTTCTTTATACAAGGTACCACTATATAAATTTTCACATTGATTGGGTTCACAAGTGAGATAGAAGAGGAATACATGGGGGGTTACTGTACGTGTATCGCTTTAGCATTTGTGCCCAAAATTGTGCTGTTTGCCCTGGATGCTTAATTGGTTAGATAAACTATGAAACATGCATATAACTGAGGTGTTGCTAACACTTAGCTTTGTATGTTTAAGCAGCAGCTAGTTTTTCCGCATCTTTCTGATGAATAATTCTGTGCTTCCTGTCACTGTGAGTGCGTGCATATCTATGGATTGTTTTGCAAGAGGGAAAGATAGCACTTTGTGCAGATATATTTTTTTGCAGTTCACATGGACCTTAATGGGAGGAGGAAACTCCTTGTCTCATATTTGGTGGGAGTTAAAGAATCTAATGAGGCCTCTTAAATTCCTCGCAGACGGGGTATCCTGATAAAGACATGGAATTGGCAAGCACCCTTCCCAAGTGTTGCCCTTAATTGTATATAATTGCTTCTGACATTTAACAGCTCCTTTCGGATTTTATCATTTCCTTCAGTGCAGAGTTGGCTATATCCAGCTTACACGCTGGTAGCACGATGCGAGTGCTATTTTTATATGATGTTAATAGCGGGTGATAGATCTGCAAAGCATCCTTGCTTATTCTGATTCTCTAAGATTACTTTCATATCCCACAGGGGTCATAACTTTATCTTATGACATGATTTTGAAAGTTCAAATCCATTTGAGTGTTCATTCACCTTTTAAGATTTTTTTTTAAATAACGAAATGATTCCCTTTGAATTACATGTGTTAACCATAGGCCATTGCACTATTCATCATGCAAAATATCCCAAATAAGAAACGTAAGCCTAAAAATATGTGCAAGATAAAAAAAATTGCATACCTACAAAGCAGTCCATCCATCAAGGGGAGGAGGGTATTAAAATGCATGCATGAAAAATAAAATAAAAAAATCATTCTGTTCCAGCATGCCAAGCCGGTTTGAATGAAAGTGGATATTTTTTTTTCTGCCAAACCACCCATATTGTTGCAAGCTCATAACTAGACAAGCAGACCGTACTTAGATTAATCCGTAAAAGTGAACTGAATCCAGGGTATTTGTGGGATGCTAGGACTCAGGAGTAGGGAACTCACAACAGATCCTCTATATCCCTTGAGGCCCTTGTAAGGTTAAAAAGGCAGTAAGCTGCTTGCATTGAGGAAAGGGGCAATTGAAAGAAATACAATACATTGAGCTGCCAGCATTAAAGGAGGAAGCAAGCAAGCGACAGCTGAACTTCTCAGTAAATCCCAAGACTTCACCAGGTCATACCAGCTGCTGAAACACAAGGTTCAGTTTAGAATGAGATCACAACACAACATAGATATGTACAGTGGTACCTTGTATAAAGGAATTAATTCGTTCCAAATGAAATTATGTTAAGCAAATTTTCCTTTGTACAAGTTCCCATAGGAATGCATTGAAAACGGAGTGATCCCATTTTCATGTTGTATGGATTTTCCCCATAGGCGATTATGTTAAGCAAATTTCCCCTATCTCCGGAATTTTTTATGTTGTACAAATTTTATGTTATACAAGCTGTTTATTATACAAGGGTCCACTGTATTCCCCTTGCAGAGGATCCACGTGACCTGTTATGGGGCCAAAGGTCAAAGAGCAATATCTAATCCTTCCTTCCTTCCTTCCTTCCTTCCTTCCTTCCTTCCTTCCTTCCTTCCTTCCTTCCTTCCTTCCTTCCTTCCTTCCTTTGCATTCCAGTGTTTGTGTTTTCTCACTCAGCTTAGTTTACTGAAACTCTATTACCCTATTAGGATTGTGTATGTGGTGATTTTGAAAAAAAGATTGTTGCAGGGGTGCTCCGTAACTGCTTCCAAGTCTTAACCAATTGTTACTGGATTTTAAAAAAAAACAAAGTCTGGATACTGCATTGTAAGAAGGATTCTGTTCTGGACGCCACACTTGAGGAAGGATGCCTACAAAATGGAAGATGTTCAGAGGAAGACAAGGATGAGCAGGGAATGGGAAACCGAGCCCTATGAGGAAAGGCTAGAGATGGGCATGAATTGCCACTTTAGCAGTTCGTGCTGGTTCGTCCTTCAGCCAAAGCATTTGGTGCCTCCCAATGGGTGCCCTCTCAGAGGCAGTGCCCTGGCTTTCTGTGTTCTGCCCTCTCCAGGTGCTGCTTTTGAGTGGCTACCTGCTGGAGAAGCTAGGGCTGGGAAATGGCAGACACCTGCTTGTCCATTGGTTTGTGCCCAACTCTAGAAAAGACTGAAAGAATGGGGCATGTTTTGCCTTGAAGAAAGAAGACTAAGAGGAAATTTGATAGCACTTTCCAAATACTTAGAAGATTGTCATACCAAGGAGGGGCAGGATTTGTTAATGATTGTTTCAGAGTGCAAGGCTGATAATAATGGGCTTAAAGTACAGTAGATCATAATTTAGTTGAATATTGAAAAACAGCCTACCTGTTACAGCACTGTGACAACAATTTACTTTGGGATGTTGTAAGTGCTCCAACGATGGAGGCAGACAGCATAAAACTGAATGCCAGATACAGAAATACCTTGATTTAAGATTATTCTGCAAGACTAGCAAACATTTCCTTTAAATTTTGCCTTGATCAACAAGCAATGTCTTGCAATACAAGCAGTGGAACAGGTCACATGATCACAAGGGAGCCAATGGTAGCTCTCTCTCTCCTCCTGCTGGACTGTGGGAGATTGTCTGGAACGTTCCTCTCAGGTAAGCTTCAAAAGCAGAGGGAGGAGAGAGAGCAAGTGACATCTCCCTTGCACCAGCCAGGAAGATTTTCAAAGGGTAATGCAAGATAGGGTTTGATGAATATATACAGCAGGACCTCTGTATCCATGGGGAATTGGTTAAGGGATCCCCCATGGATAGTGAAGTCTGCAGATAAGAGCAAACACTTTTATCCAGGCTGATGGCAGTGATAAGGGTGGTGGGGTGCTGGAGCAAAAGCTTTTTCCTCTGACACACACCCCAATGGAAAGGAGGGAATTGTTTTTTTTTTTTTTCATTTATCCTCGCCACCGGACTCAGCGTAGGCGGAACAAACTTTATTCCCTGCTGCTGCTGCTGCTGGCCAGACAACCTGCAGAAGGGTGCAGGACACACCTGGCCAATCAGCCTTTGAACTTCCCACTCGGTCCGGTCTGGGAAGTGCAAAGGCCAGTGGTGGCGAGGAGGGGAAAAATCATGAAGTTCTTCCTAATGTTCAAATGGAAAATCTTTTCCTGTAGTTTGAAAACACTGCCCTGAGTTCTATCTCTGAAGCCACGGAAAACAATCCTGTCCCCTCTTCATTATGACATTTTTTCAAATATTTAAACAACATATTCCCTCTCAACCTTCTTTTTGTAACGATAGACCTTCCCAGCTCCCTAAGCCGCTCCTTGTAAGACTTTTCTTCCAGACCTTTAACCATCCTGGTCGCACTCTTCTGGATCTGCTTGAGGTTGTCAACATTTTTTTTAAATTGAGGTATGAAGAAATGAACAGAGTACTCCAGGCAGGGTCTGGAGATGCTTTTGTATGTATATGATCTGGGAAAACACAGATAAACTCACAGACCAGGGGACACAATGAGCCAGAATGTCTCCTAGCGAGTAAAAGATGGATTTATCCCAGTCTTTAAGTCATTTATTTGTATAAGAAGCTTCTGCACTCCCTTAATTATAACAAGGAGTTAAATTAAATAAGATTTTATCTCTTTCATACAGTTTCTTAAAACCAAACGTATCAAAATCAGCTTCCCCAACTATCTGGAAGTTGAGTCATGGCTACTGGACTTCTTTTTCTTCAGAGACAGAAACGTTTCGCTGCTCATCCAAACAGCTTCAGACTGTTTGAATGAGCTGCAAAACATTCAATCTCTCAAGAAAAAGAAGTCCAGTAGCCATGACTCAACTTCCAGATAAACTCACCTGGATGACTGAGAATCTTCACAGACATATTCCCCCAACTATTTCACAAAGTCCCTCAGTCTAAAATATAAGCAAGGGTGGGCAGGCGTATTTCTCCAGTTTTAAGACTGCAAAGCTTACAATGCAGTGTTACTTGGAAAGAATCTAGAGGGCCTTGCCCTGTATTATGCTTTAAAATTAATTGCCCTGTCCTGAGGCAGTGTTCAACTGCACAGCCCAGGTGTACTACCAACAAAGTCCATATAAGCATTGTGGTTCATATTCCAGCTCTCTGTAAAACCAGATTTAATACACAAGTCCAACACATAATAAGAACATAGAAAGTTTAGACTGTAACTTTCATTTAAGTCCATGCAATTCAGAATATTTTGGGGGTCTGTGGGCAAGTGTCTATAATATTTCAAAGTGTCACACAGTCTGAAATGAAACAGAAAACTACAGACAGGATTTACAAGCACCAGTGATCATTTGATTTTGCCTTCAAAGAGAGGAAAGGCCCTGTACTAGCTCTTTTAGGGGGAATCAACTTAGAAGCAGCTTTAATTCATAAAGAATATATTAATTCTGAATAGGAATGGGCACGAAACAGAAAAATTGAGATTTATTTTGTTTCATTTTGTTCCCTAGTGATTCATTTCTGGCACAGAAATGCTTTAAAAATTGCGCAAAAAGCGGGTAAAAACAAAAAAACAAAAAACTAATAAACGAAAATGATTTTTTTCAAAAATTCACAAAAATGAAAACGAACTGAAATGGACCCCTCAACAAAAAACAAAAAACCAAAATGCCATTTTTTCGATTCGTGCCCATCTCTACAGCTTGACTTACGTCATATTTGACTTACGTCCAGGAAGTATCTGTTTGACTTGCGTTGCAGGGCTCCGAGTTACGTCTCAGAGCCCCGGCGCAAGGCCCTGGAATCGGGTGGCAGCTAGGACCCAGCATCCTGCCTTCTTCCTCTTCTCCGGTGGCTTGGGCGAGGCCAGCTCTGAGCACCCGTCCTTGCCTTCTCTCTCTCTCTTTCTCTATGTGGGGTGTTTTGGGCTTTTTTTCTCCCCCCCATGACTAGGAAACAAATAAAAAATAATTTCGGGTCGGCTCCCTCCTCCTCCTCCTCCTCCTCCCCGCCGCCTCCACGTCCCCCCCACCCCGTGCACAGCCGGTGGGCGGGCGGAAAAAAAGAAACCAAAAACCTCTCTCTCTCTCTCTCTCTATGTGGGGTGTTTTGGGGTTTTTTCCCACCCGCCTGCCGGCTGGACGCTTTATGAGGTCGGAGCCCTTCCTAGTGGGGTTGGCCGGTGGGTCCTCGTCTCTCTCCTGCTCTGTCTGGCTGAGGGAGGTGGCCGTCAAGGAAGCAGGCGGTGGCGCCGCTCGAAGGGCGGGGGTGCATCGACTCTCAAAGCCTGCCGAGAGAGGCTTAAATGCTTCGGGGCTGCAGTCTCAGCCACACGCGCACAGGTGTCAGGCAGCACCAGAATCATGTGTGGAGGGAATGTAGTCGCCCATCCAGCCCCTGCTCCTTTGCCTTTCCCAGCGAGAGCTTTGATGATTTATTTTTCCACATATCTCTTCCTGAGTCCGACCGGGTCACCCCCACCTCCACCCGCCGGGCAACAACCCCCTCCCTCGGGCTAATAATGGGAGGGAAAGACACAGTCCTCCGTCGATGAATTTGAGGGGGTGGGTGGGTGGGTGGGGTGGTACTGATATTAATTCCTTGCTCTTGGCTTTTAGCCCCTTCCCCTCCTTTCCCCCTCGACTGAAATGTTGTTGTCAGGCACCTCTGTAAATCCCTCCGCTGCTCACTTCGTCTCACTCGCTCACTCTCTTTCCTCGGTGCGCCTGCCTGCTCGCTTTCCGCCGTAGTTCCTGCTAGTCGTTCCCATGGCTTTTGTTCACCCATGGCTCTGGGTGGGGGTGTACTGAAGGGTGCAGGCCGGAGAGCAAGCGTGGGCACTTTGTTTTCAGCCTTGCTGCTTCTCGGCCTCTTTCTGGCTTCCTCGTGGCTCCCACTTCCCTTTCCCCCTTCCTTCTTCCTACATGGCCATTTCAGTTTCAAGCAGGGTGAAGGAGGGTCAGGGGCAGGGTGAAAAAGATGGGTGGAAAATGGATCTTCAGGAAAGTGCCTTCATAAAGCACAGCAGAATGCACCTTGAGGTTCAACAGTGGCTGCACAAGAGATGGTAGGCTTGCCCCATTTTGCACCCAGTGGGTCTAAGCGAGGAGGCTGAGCGCCTTCCCCCTCCTGCGGGCCCTTTGCCAATGGAGGGGAGTGGGCTGGGAGGAGGCCGAGGGTTGCACTGGTGCTGAGCATGGAGGGGCCTGTGTTTCACAGGGCATGGAGACCTGTGGCAGATGGGTCGGCCAAGAGCCATGGCCAGCCTTCTCCCTCCCGGGTGAGATCTTAACAGCCTGGCCAGCACACATACAGAAGGGTGGGAGTGTTGCCCCTTTGGAGGGAGACTTTCCAGAACCACTGGGGTGTGTGTGTGTGTGTGTGTGTGTGTGTGTGTGTGTGTGTGTGTGTGTGTGTGTGTGTGTGTGTGTGTGTGTGTGTGTGTGTGTGTGTGTTGGGGGGACAGTAAAATTTGTGTTAAATTTGGGGTATTTTTCATTGTCTGGAACGGATTAATCCACTTTCCCATTACTTTCTATGGGGAAAGTTCATTTGACTTAAGTCATGTTTGACTTAAGTCTAGACCTCCAGAACGGATTAATGACGTAAGTCAAGGTTCCACTGTACTAATAATAGACAGAATCATCTGTGGCAAGATGTTTTCAAGGTAGTTTCTCGGGCAGAACCATCAGATTACAACATCACATTGACATTCCAGCCTTCTGATTATCTCTCACTGTTGGTCTGCAGAAAGTTTCATCAGTAAGCTGTTGGCTTGAGGCGTAGGGCAACTCCTCAGCTCTGAAAAGTCCCTGGGAACAGGGATGAATGTATTTATCACAGTCCATCATGCTCAATTTAACAGTATAATTATTTTAAAGTGGTATGGAGCCGGTTTTACATCCTTTCCGCTTAAACCGTGGTTGATTATATTTGTTTTAGACAACCTTGCTCCACAAAGCAAACACACATGATTAAGCACCACAGCATACTGAGATGAGGTAACATTGCCGGAAGGCAGCTGCAATATTCAATAGTTAGACCCACACTTCATACTCTCTTTCTCTCTCAAGGGAAGGCTGGCAGAAAATGTGGAGAACATTGTACAGAGGCCATGAACTGAAAAGAGTGGGAGATTGCCGCATTAGGCAGTTTATCTGGAAGGGTGCCTCGCGGAATTCCCTTAAGTGTACTGCATAAGAGTTTTCCAGAATTTCTTGGGTGGTTCTCACCTTAGGTGGGAACTACTTCCATGTTAAAGAAGGCATTTACTCTTTTCCACTCTACTGGTTCTATACTTGTCCCCTTTCTTCAACTTCAAGCACAGAGTTATAATGCTCATTATAAGTGGGACACAGTGCCCTTTCCCGATAAGTCAACCTGCCTCCAGGTTGCATAAGATGTTGCAAACAACAACACAATCCTCTGGTAAGTTATATACAAAAGTGATAAAAGCCGATTGCTTCCTTTTACAGTCTTTGCTTGCAAAACAGACTTTAAACACCCAGTCCCCTGGAGACAGTGCAGTTAGCCATAGCAACGTCCGCCCATGAAAGGAAAGGAAAGAGCACAACAGAACCCCCCTCCCTCCCTCTCCCCCTCCCTCCTCTCTCTCCCTCTCTCTCTCTCTCTCTCTCTCTCTCTCTCTCTGTGTGTGTGTGTGTGTGTGTGTGTGTGTGTGTGTGTGTGTGTGTGTGTGTGTGTGTGTGTGTGTGTGTGTGACTAGGATTCAGGGCAGTTCAACGTAAGCCAAAAGTCTGATATGACTGCTAAAAAAAGCCTAGGATCATCTTAAGTGGCATAAAGGTGAGCAAAATATTGAGATCAAGAACCGTCATTGTTCCCATTCTATTTTGCATAGAATAGAATAGAATAGAATAGAATAGAATAGAAAAGAATATTAACAGAATAGAATCAAACAGTTGGAAGAGACGTCAAGGGTCACCCAGTCCAAACCCCTGCCATGAAGGAACCCCCATCATAATATTTCTGACGGGTGGCCATCCAGCCTCTGCTTAAAAACCTCCAAAGAAGGAGACTCCACCACCCTCCATGGCAGCATATTCCACTGCTGAACAGCTCTAACCATCATGAAGTTCTTCCTAATATTCAAATGGAATCTCTTTTCCTGCACTTTGAAACCATCGCCCCGAGTCCTAGTCTCTGAAGCCATCAACCATCCTGGTCACCCTCCTCTGTACCCTCTGTCATTCATTGGCATCCTTCAGTCTCGAAAGACTATGGTATCATGCCTGGAGTAGAGATCCTAAAAACAACACCTAGTGTGACTAAATAGACCAAATCAGGAATGGCAGTCTCTACCACACTGGGGACAGATGTATTCTGTTTCTTGCCTGGTCCTCGAGTTTCATTCTTTCTGTGCCTGCCTCTTTTCCTCTGCCTGTTGGACAAATGTCTCTTCAAATTTATGTAGACCATGCTGTATCTCTTACCTCCAGACAGTGCGATCGGATGTCAGGGTTTCCCATCTGTTGAGGTCCATTCCCAAGGCCTTCAGATCCCTCTTACAGATATCCTTATACCGCAGCTGTGGTCTCCCTCTGGGGTGCTTTGCCTGCACTAGTTCTCCATATAGAAGATCTTTTGGGATACAGCCATCATCCATTCTCACAACGTGTCCAAGCCAGCATAGGCATCGCTGTTTCAATAAAGTGTACATGCTAGGGATTCCAGCTCGATTCAGGACTATGCTATTTGGAACTTTGTCCTGCCAGGTAATGTTGAATATTCGCCTAAGACAGCGCATATGGAAGGTATTAAGCTTTCTTTCCTGTCGGGCATGGATGGTCCAAGACTCGCTGCAATGAAAAAGTGTGCTCAGTACACAAGCTTTATAGACCTGTATCTTTGTATGTTCTGTCAGCTTCTTATTGAGCCATACTCTCTTTGTTAGTCTAGAAAACATAGTAGCTGCTTTACCTATACATTTATTCAGCTCAGACTCTAGTGAGAGTGTATCTGAAATAGTTGAGCCAAGATACACAAAATCATGGACAACTTCCAGTTCTTTTGCAGAAATTGTAATGCGAGGAGGAAAGTCCACATTCTGGCCCATTATTTGTGTTTTTTCAGGCTGATCTCTAGCCCAAAATCTTTGCAAACTTTACTAAAATGATCAATGAGTTGTTGGAGATCTTCGGCAGAGTGAGCAGTAATGGTGGTGTCATAAGTGAGGAGGAGATCCCGCAAACATTTCACCTGTACCTTAGACTTTGCTCTCAATCTAGAGAGGTTGAAGAGTTTTCCATTTGATCTGGTCCGGAGATAGATACCCTCTGTTGAAGTTCCAAAAGAATACCTCAGCATGATAGCAAAGAAGATCCCAAACAAGGTTGGACACAGCCCTGATTCACTCCACTTCGGATGTTGAAGGGATCTGACACTAGGCCATCAAAAACTAAATTGCCCTTCATATCTGCATGAAAAGACCTAATGATGTTAAGGAGCTTGGGTGGGCATCCAACCCGGAGAAGCATTTTAAAGAGTCCGTCCCTACTAACCATATCAAATGCCTTTGTAAGATCTATGAAGGCTACAAAAAGTGGCTGTCCTTGTTCCCTGCATTTCTCCTGCAACTGCCTGAGGGAAAATACCATATCAGTAGTGGACCTGTTGGTTCGAAAGCCACACTGTGATTCTGGGTAGACTCTCTCTGCAAGTATCTGGAACCTCTTCAATATAACACATGCAAACAGCTTTCCGACAACACTAAGAGAGATACCACGATAGTTGTTACAGTTGCTCCTGTCACCTTTGTTCTTATAAAGCGTAACAATATTAGCGTCCTTCATATCCTGTGGTACTCCCCCTTCCCTCCAGCAAAGGCAGAGGATTTCGTACAGTTCAGTGGCAATGATTTCTTTGCAGCACTTCAGAACTTCAGCAGGGATGTTATCTTTCCCAGGTGCCTTGCCAGAGGCAAGTGAATCCAGAGCCACATTTAGTTCTTTTAGTGTTGGTTCATTGTCAAGCTCCTCCAAGACAGACAAGCACTCAATATTATTTAAGACTTCTTCGGTTATTGTGTTTTTTCTCTGGTGTTTTCTCCTTTTTAAATTGAGGCGGACAGAATTGGACACAGTACTCCAGGTGGGGTCTGACCAGAGCAGAATTGATGGTACTATTACTTCCCTTGATCTATACACTATACTTCTGTTGATGTAACCAAAAATCGTGTTGGCTTTCCTGGCCGCTGCATCACACTGCTGACTCATGTTCAATTTGTGGTCCACCAAGACTCCCAGATGTTTTTCACATCACATACTATTTTCCAGCCAGATATCTCCCATCATATATCTGTGCAATTCATTCTTTTTAGCTAGATGCAGCACCCTACATTTCCTTCTTTTGAAACCCATTCTGTTAGCTTTGGCCCAGCACTCTAATCTGTCAAAGGTAATTTTGGATTTTCACCCTATCCGCTAAAGAATTAGCAAGCCCTCCCAATTTGGTATCATCTGCAAATTTAATTAACATACTCTCTATTCCATCTTCCAAGTCATTAATAGAGATATTGAACAGCACTGGACCCAGAACAGAACCTTGGGGTACCCCACTGGTCATGTCTCTCCAAGCCGAAGAGGAGCCATTTATGATCATTTATGAGACCAAGGCATTGCCTGTTCTTTCAGTCTCTGGCTGTCCCCGGGCCCTTCTTGATTTAAGGCTGAAGTCTACCCTGAACACAAGGAACTTGATACCAAGCAAACCTAGGTTGGCACATTTAAATGTGTTTTTGATTCACAAACACAGCTGAGAATTGAATGACAGTATTCCAAAAATCTGTGAGTTGAAAAGCCACTTGGATGACTAGTGAACCATTTTGATCCCATAAGAAAAGAAGTCCAGTTGCCATGACTCAACTCCCAGATAGCCTCACCTTGTGACTGAGATGCTCCACAGACAAGTCCAAAATCTGATGGCCAGGCAAGTCACAACACACAAACTAGACCATTTTTTTAAGGAATGCAGAGCTTGGATCTCTAAATATTGCTAAACGGAGCTGAGAACAAAGGAAAAATGGAATACGAGTGCATTAGGTTCTTTCATGTCACAGCATTTTTAGTGGAAAACATGGAGAACACGGTTGAGCAGTGGAGAACATGGTTGAGAATTCCTCTCTAGACCTGTCTCAGTGGCATTGCCTGTTCTTCTTTCAATGTCTGACTGTCCCCGGACCCTTCTTTCTTTCTTTCTTTCTTTCTTTCTTTCTTTCTTTCTTTCTTTCTTTCTTTCTTTCTTTCTTTCTTTATTTTTACAACTTATATGCCGCCCACTACCCAAAGGTCTCTGGGTGGCTTACAATCAAGGAATTAAAACTGTTAAAAACATCAAACAACAATAAATAATTAAAACAACAATAAAAACCTTATACTAAAACATCACACTAAAATTGCCATCAGAAGACCCACAATCTAAATTGTATCAATTAAAAAATTTCTGGAACAGGAAGGTTTTTACCTGGCGCCGAAATGTCATCAGTGATGGCGCCAGGCGGATCTCACTTGGGAGGGCATTCCATAGCTTGGGGGCAGCTGCCGAGAAAGCCCTGTGTCTGCAAGCCATTCCTCTTACCTCCTTGAGGGATGGCTCTTTCAAGAGGGCCCCCTGGCTTGATCTTAATTGCCGGGTAGGTTCATATGGAAGGAGGCGGTCCTTCAGGTATCCAGGTCCTAAGCCATTTAGGGCTTTATATGTCAAAACAGGCACTTTGAATTGGGCTCGGGCAGCAACTGGTAACCAATGTGGCTTGAATCGGCGTGATGTGATCCTAGCGGCCCCACCACTTGTTCAGTGGCATTCTGAACCAGTTGCTCGCCAATGTCTTCAAAGGCAGTCCGATGTAGAGCGCATTGCAGTAATCCATCGGGATGTTACCAGTGAAACTGCGTAACTGTTATGAGGCTCTGTTCATCCAGGTAGGGGCTGCTGATATATTTTCCGCAGCTGAGAAAGGCACCCTGGCCACCGAGTCCACCTGGGCTTCCAGAGTTAGATTGAGTCCAGGAGCACCCCAGCTGCGGACCCTGTCCCTTAAAACCCCATCCAGAACAGGGAAGTGGCCCTCTAATCTGTCTGGCGAAGCACCCATTAACAGCACTTCCGTCTTGTCTGGATTGATTTATCTGAAACTGAACAAAAAATGAAAAAGGAAATGGCAGCTGTGGGAATTTCTTTGCTGTTTCTAGTGATGCCTCAGTACCCAGGGTAGTGTAGTGGATTGAGTGACAGACTAGGACACGGGAAACCAGGGGTCAAATCCTTGCTAATCTACCAGTGGGGTTGCAACGCAAAACTACTTTGTGAATGTTTCACTTATTTTAAAAACCTATTAGAGTGGCCGTACGTTGGTTGTAACCTGACAGCACACACACACACAGTAGAGCTTACTGAAAGATACTTTATTGCACAGCTGGAGCATCCATTATTAATGGTAATCAGCAACTCTGTCAGCTGATTCATTGATCAATTTGGTTAGGTTTGGTTCAATTTGATTTGATTTGATTTACATCACAAACAGTATCACTTCTCTCTCCCTTTCTTGTTTTCTGCCCCCTATGTTTGAGAGTTTGATTTTTAGAAAATAATTTGCATGGAAATTTGTCTGTGTTGTTGCCACATATTTCTTCTACAATGTGCATTTTGTATGCAGGTTGGTGTAATTGCTTTCAGAACACACAACACACACACACACACACACACACACACACACACACACACATTTCTAACCAATTTTCCCAAGCTAATGCAGTTGCAATATTGTCCCCCAACACACACACACACACACAAATACAAACTCTTTTGAGAGTCTTTCCCTTCTGTATATAATTTGGGTGTATTTTTTGACTGGATCTCTCTATTGCAAAATTCAGACATGTACATTTAAAGAGTATCTGACTTCACTATATTGACTTATTCATTTTATTCACAAAATTTTATTTATCTTGTTTTGCCCACCAGATTCCCCAAAGCAACATACAACAAAACAGATTTTTTCCCTAAAACAAAAGATAGAACTCAAACTTTAAATGTTTTTAAAGGCAGCATTCTATAAGGAATGGTTAAAAAGAATCCCAGAAGTCAATTTTAAAACTAGTTGAAAGCATATTGTCTTAAAATTGGAAAATTAGGTACCATATATTTCCGTCTGTAACACTATTTTTTTTTTTGAAATTGTTAAGCTAAATATTGAGAGTCGTGTTATACATTGCAGGCAGGCGGCAATGGCTTCTCCTTCTCACCTTCAGTGTCCACTCCATTTTACATCCACAAGCCAAACATTATTGCAGCATCCAGGGGCACAGAGGCACTTATCCCACAATCCCCTCTTTCACACACACACACACACACACACACACACACACACACACACACACACACACACACACACACACACACACACACACACACACACACACAGAGAGAGAGAGAGAGAGAGGGGGGTTAATGTGCCTGTGCTTGCCTGGAAGCCCGGTTGTTTTCAATAGAATTATCCCTCCCTGCGGGCCGCCTCTCTCGTATGCACCATTCCCTTGCTCTGCACCCCTTTCACCACTCATCACATGTTAGATTGTAAGCGTCTCGGGGTAGCGGCTTTTAGGCTTACACAAGATATTTTTTTAAAGAGCCTTATCCCACAACTGCTAAAAACTGCTTATCAATGCAGGAAAAACCGTCTTCAAAAAATCGTGCCCCCACGAGCAGCCAGCTTTTTAAAAAAAGGTACCCTGACCAGGCCCCCTGATGCACATCCCAGTGGGTCTTCCAGCAACCATCTCTGGGGGTAATGATTTTGGAGCCACTTTCAATGCATCTTTTAAGTCGACTCAAACTTAAGTGGAGACTCCGAAACACAGTTGTTTTTTCTCTTGTCCCCCAATGTGCTTACTTCCTGTGGTTTATTTTTTTTTTTAAAAAATTGTGGTTTCAGGATATCAATACACCTGTGTCATATGCGCTGGCCTGTATTTTAGTGAAATTTCCCTATTACTGAAAATCTACTGGAAAATTCCCCAATAAACACCATGATGAAAGAATAATTATAATTACACAGGTTACCACAGAGTTTGCAGCGACAAATGGAAGGAGATATGTCAGTATAGTGATTTTTTTTTAATTGCTTGCAATGGAAAAGCTGAGAAACATCACAGAAACTGGCATTTTGATGCGCCTCACAGTGGTGGGGACAAAATTTAGGCAGAGAACACAGCAGCATCTATGAGGACACAGAACCCCCTTCTGTTCCGAGTCATGTGATAGTTAGTAGAGTGAATCCACCTTCTCTTAGGAGCCGGTTCTTCCGGCCATGGGATAATGCTCAAAGCTGAGAAAGAACAGCCCACTCTGCCTATGACTGCCAAGTCCAAGGCAGGAAGATAGGGAGGATCTTTCTAGGACGGATATGATTGAGACATACAAAATAATGCAGTGCATGGGTAAAGTGGATAGAGGGACGCTCTTCTCCCTCTCACAAAATACCAGTTAAATTGAGAGTTGGGAGAGTGAGAACAGACAATTTTTTTAACCCAGCATGTTGCTAATCTGTGGAACTCCCTGGCAAAGGATGTGGTGATGGCATCTGGCCTGGATGCCTTCAAAAGGGGATTGGACAGATTCCTGGAGGAAAAGTCCATCACAGGTTACAAACCATGATGGAGATGTGTAATCTCCAGGTTTAAAACCAGGGTACTTCAAGGACCAGATGCAGGGGAGTGGTATCAGGAGACAGATATCTAGTCTCATGCGCTCCCAGACACATCTGGTGGGGCCACTGTGAGATACAGGAAGCTGGACTAGATGGGCCTTTGGCCTGATCCAGCATGGCTCTTCTTATGTTCTTCTGTTCTTACCTCTCATTCTCAGCTTCGTTTTAAAATCTCTCTCATCCTATGAAAGTCAAGCAAGGGGCAGCAGCATACCTAGAATTCCTGTAAGCCTAAAAGTTGCTGTCTCAAGACGCCTCACACGTGCTGAGGGGAGAAAGGGGCGCTAAACAAAGGAATGTCATGTATGGGACAGGCAGCCATGAGAAGGGAAAATCCCCTTGAACCAACCCGGCTTCCAGGCAAGTACAGGCATCTTAAAAATGTGTGTGTGTGTGTGTGTGTGTGTGTGTGTGTGTGTGTGTGTGTGTGTGTGTGTGTGTGTGTGTGTGTGTGTGTGTGTGTGTGTGTGTGTGTGTGTGTGTGTGTGTAAAAGAGAGGATTGTGAATGTGCTTCCGTGCCCCTGAGTGCTGCAATAATATTTGGCTTGTGGGTGCGGAAAGGAGGGAATGATCCATCCCGGACGGGCTCCTCTTTCTTCTCTTTCTATAATTTTGGGTCATAAAAGTGGGGGTCGTCTTATACTTTGGGGCATCTTATAGAATAGATGGAAAAAATATGTTTGCATTGAAATAAGTATCAAATTAATTCCTTCCTCTTCAACTAGTCTTAGCTTCTCCCTCTGTCCATTATATTAAATTTAGTGTCTCCCACCAGGACAAGATTCTAGCTCGATGAACTTTGAAGTGAAGTTGGGTGATCAAACAATAATCAAGTAAAATGGGGATGCTTGAATACTGGACAAATTTTCTGTGACTGGAGAAAATCAATCACTGCAGTTCTTATTTTATTTATTTGTGTGTGTTGTGTCGTTACAGTCGTGACCGACTCTTCATGACCCCATGTCCATGGAGTTTTCTTGGCAGGAATACTGGAGTGGTTTGCCAGTTCCTACTCCAGGTGCCTAGAACACCTGGTATTCCCTGGTGGTCTCCCATCCAAGTACTAACCAGGGCCGACCCTGCTTAGCTTCCAAAATCAGGCGAGATCGGATGTGCTTAGGGCATCTAGGCAGCTCTCTAGGCAGTTCTTATTTTCATAAAATATATGTACCATTAGATATATATAAAATAAGATCTAGCAAATGGCCGATATAATGCTATTGATGCAGCCTGCATCTGTTCAAAAATAGCCCTAGTTATCTTAACAGTGTGATTTGTGTTAAATTATTGGTTAGTACTTGGATGGGCAACCACCAGGGAATACCAGGTGCTGCAGGCATCTGGAGTAGGAACTGGCAAACCACTCCAGTATTCCTGCCAAGAAAACTCCATGGACATGGGGTCACAGAGAGTTGGTCACAACTGTAATGACACACACACACACACACACACACACACACACACACACACACACACACACACACACACACACACACACACACACACACTTTTAAATTGTGAAATTTTATGATACAAATAAACACCAGAGATGGGAATTTTAGTCATGTGATTCACTGACAAATTGTGCTAGTGACTTGAACCAATTTTCTCTCCTCCTCACCCCAGTGATTCGCACTAGATTTGCAAATTGGAACCTACCCACCCTCCTTTTTCTGGCAGAACCCCCCCCCAATTTTAATAGAGATGTAGATTTGGGGCTGGGGATGTGGTACCAGAGACAGGGACTGGAGACACAGACTCAAAGATGTGCCAACATCCCTGGACAAGACCATGAAATCACATTCTCAGTGTAGATTCTGTATTTATACCCTCCTTTGCTCACCGACCTCATGTTTGTTGCAGGGGTGGCTTTTGCACTGGAATGAGTGGGTACCTCCTCCTCTCAAAATATTGGGGTGGAGATGCCCCCTATCATAAAACTGAGAACATGAAAACCAATTTTATGCTCATTCTTTTGTTGTTTGGGCAGTGCCCTTTTCACTCAGCTCTACCTCTCGTTCTCCACCAATCCAGGTGAGGCGGTTTCTGTTCTGAACTTGTGTCTGGACCAGATAATGGACTGGATGAGGGTTAATAAATTGAAACTCAATCCAGACAAGACGGAAGTGCTGTTAGTGGGTGCTACGTCTGACAGGCTAGAGGGCCATTTCCCTGTCCTGGATGGGGTTGCACTCCCCCTAAGGGACAGGGTCCGCAGCTTGGGGGTGCTCCTGGATCCCGATCTAACTCTGGAAGCCCAGGTGGACTCGGTGGCCAGGGGTGCCTTTCTCCAGCTGCGGAATATATATCAACTGCGCCCCTACCTGGATGAACGGAGCCTTATGACAGTTACGCATGCACTGGTAACATCCCGTATTGATTACTGCAATGCGCTTTACGTGGGGCTGCCTTTGAAGACGGTTCGGCGATTGCAACTGGTTCAGAATCGTGCTGCACGGCTGGTGAGTGGTAGGGCCACCAAGGAACACATCACGCCGATTCTGTATAACCTTCATTGGTTACCAGTTGCTGCCCGAGCCCAATTCAAAGTGCTTGTTTTGACATATAAAGCCCTAAACGGCTTAGATACCTGAAGGACCGCCTCCTTCCATATGAACCTACCCGGCAATTAAGATCTAGTCAGGGGGCCCTCCTGAAAGAGCCATCCCTTAAGGAGGTGAAGGGGATGGCTTGCAGGAAAAGGGCCTTTTCAGCAACTGCCCCCAGACTATGGAATGCCCTCCCAAATGAGACTCGCCTGGCACCGACGTTGCTAACATTTCGGCGCCAGGTAAAAACCTTCCTGTTCCAAAAGTTTTTTAACTAATGATTGTGGGTCCTGATGGCAATTTTAGTGGTGTTTTTAATGTATCGTATTTATTTATTGCATTTACATGTTTTTATTATTCTAATTTTATTGTATTTTGATGTTTTAATTGTCCATTTTGATTGTGAGCCGCCCAGAGACCTTTGGGTAGTGGGCGGCATACAAGCTATATAAATAAATAAATAAATAAATAAATAAATAAAAGGAGAAAAACCCAAATAAAGACAATGATGCTAATGTAAAGGAGGATGTATATGAGGAAAAAAGAGAAAAGAATTAAAGAAATTAAAAACAGAAGTAACACAAAAGTATTACATGCAAGATGGCAGGTAGGTTCACACTCAACTTGCATGTTCACATAGACAGATTTGTATGGGAGTTACAAGTAACAAAGTTCAGCAGAAAATATCAGTAATAGATGGACTCTGCCCCCCAAATGCCCCAAGTTCCAAGGATGCTTGCAATTAGACCCATGTTTGCAAGTTTTGTTACAGGCTGTTACTTGTGATGCCAAAGTACATCTTTGGTGTCAAATTGGCACCTCTCTGGCTGAGATGTCAGTCCTCATTATCTAAGGAATGATCGAAATAGCTCTTGGGTCAAATTAATCTTCATTCTTTGTTTGTGTCAAGGATTTCTGCTCTTCGCATGCTCATGGTAAGATAAGATAAGATAAACTTGATTGTCATTGTACTTTTGTACAATGAAATTAAATGCCATCTCCAGTGCATATCATAAATGACATAAACCATAATAAAATACATAAAAACATCCCTCACATTCACATTCTTCACATTCTATTCACCATTGCACAAACTACTATTATCACATTTATATCGCACTACACAGAAGAATTTGAATTGGTTGCAACTCTGGGATAAATGCTATTTTTCAATCTATTTGTCCTTGTTTTTATTATTCTGTACTCTCTGCCAGATGGTAATAATTGAAAGAAGGAATGTCCTGGGTGTGATGGATCTTTAAGAATGTTTTGGGCCTTCTTAAGGCAGAGGGCGCAATCTACTTATTGCTAGTGTAGGGAAAAAGCAATACTTACTAGTATATTTTGAGAGACAGGGTTATTTTGAAGATGCTCTCTAGTCAGGTTCTAAAGCATATGATATACAGTGGACCGTTGTATAACAAATGATTTGTATAACATAACATCTGTACAACATAAAAAATTCTGGAGATAGGGGAAATTTGCTTAACAGAATTGCCTATGGGGTGAACCATACAACATAAAAATGGTCGTGATTAGGGATTACTCTGTTTTCAATGCATTCCTATGGGAAATTTGTATAAAGGAAAATTTGCTTAACAGAATTTAATTTGGAATGAATTATTTCCTTTATACAAGGTACCACTGTATGTATGTATATAAAGGCAAAGAAAGCATATACATGGTTAGATATATGAAAATTATTTTTTCTACACCACCCCAGTTAGGAATCAACTCTTGAACATGGACTTGTTTAAAGAAATTCAAATGATTGTGTGCATACAGAGAGAACAGGAGAACAGGAGGTAATATGTCTAGAAATGGTGCAGGTTCCTTTACCGCACATAGACATCATGGGGCATGGCCATTTGAAATGATAAGAGTGTAGATGACTTTCCACACTAACAGTTTTGTTACACATCTCTACACATTATGAACCAACCACAAGCCACCAAAGTGGTCTTAGAGTGTGATTCAATGGCTACAAAGGTGCTCATTTGATCAAACCACAAAGGATTGCCATAACAATAGCAATGCCCTTTAAATCAACCCTTCTGTCTGCTGGGGGGATGCTCTAACTCATCCTAAAAAGTTATAGACCTACAGCAAGACCAGAAAGAGCATGGCTCTGGATTGGTCTGGACTGCATTTTCCTGGGCTACAGTCACTACCCAGCAGAAGGATAGAAATGAATTAATTACTAGGTAAACTCAGAGTATACATCTAAAGGTTTCAGATAAGGTAGCTGTGTTAGTCTTTTAAAGAATTTCAGGCAAAAATCAAAGAAAAACAAAACAAAACAAAACAAAAGACACAAAAGACATCTCTTCCATCATCCCCCCCTCACCCACCCTCTCTGATTTGATCTGGTTTCTTCCTCTTGAGGAATTTAGCTTGGAGCCATAATACCACACTTTAGATATAAATAGATCCTGGCCTCAGAGCCATAAAACTTTACTTAACATATCTACAGACCCTGGCCAAATCCTCCTTCCCACCATTTCTATTAATCAACTGTGTCTCTCTTCTTCTCCCTTCTGCCCTTCCCCCTCCCCATCCACCACCAAACTCTTTACACATCCAATGAATATCTGTTGTGAAATATATATCCCATCACATATTATATTGCACACCTCATTCTGCTGATATATGTATGAAGAAGTGGATGGGTCCACGAAACGTTACATTAAAATATTAAAGTTATTCTTTAAGGTGCCACATGTTTTGTGTCTTTTGTTTTATTTGTTCTTTGAGTTTTGCCTGAAATACTTCTAAAGGATACATTTCTACAATTGTCAGGGTTTGATCATTCCTTCATTAAAAAATTGTGGAGTCTAGTTTATTCTAAATATTATTATTATTGTTCCAACAATCTCATTTCAAATTTAAGGAAACATTCCATATGGATTTCTTCATAAATATTCTAACACAATTTTCAATTATTTAGATTATGTTGTCTTCTAATTCTGCATTTCATATCCCCCCAACCCTTGAATATCTGTCTAATGAAGATCCATTAAATATTTGTGAACTATTTATTTATTAGAAATATACCCTTCATTTCCCCCCAAAATGGCTCACCTGCACTGGCTACCTGTTGTATCCCAGATCTGGTTCAAAGTGATGGTTTTAACTTATAAAACCCTCCATGGCTTGGGAGCTGAATATATGATGGAGCATCTGTCCCTTAAATTAATAAATGCCCGCCCAACTAAATCTTCTTTAGCATTGGCACTTAGGATGGCCAACCTTAGGGAAGCCTGAAAAAATGTTTCTCAGTGGCTTTCCCTGCTCTTTGGAACAAATTGCCAGTTGTCATCTGCTTAGCTCCATCTGTGGCAGAATTTAAGCATTCTTTAAACATCTGGCTCTACCATGAGACTTTTGACAATGTTGCTCATTACTTGCCACCTACCTGACTACCTGACTATTATTATTTGTTTACTCTATAGGTTTATTATGTTTACTTAACATATGTAAAATATTATTTTTATTTTGCTTTTTTTACCTTTAACACTGCATTGTTCTGTGAATTAAGCATGGCAGTCGATAAATAAATAAATAAATAAATAAATAAATAAAAGGGCCCAACTAGGGGCATGGGCTTAGGTTTCTGAACAGATCTAATAATTCCATCCTGCAACTGAGGAGATTTTGAAGCACTCAGTCCAGAATGGCCAAAGACAGACACCAGCAAATGCTGGCAACACCGCCTTTCTGTGCTTGCAGGGAGATGATATTTAGCCTGTAAAGGGGACAATATTAGAAATTCATTGTCCAAATCTATCAATTGGTCTAAAGTATTCCACCCACTCCTTCCATCAAATGGATTTCCCTATCAAGTTATTTCAGGATAAGAATATGGATCAAATTGCAACTGTCTCTCTGGTTGCTAATAAGGGGATGTTATGATTCTTTTCTTTTTACCATAAAGAGGTGCTAGATGGGCCATCTTTAAAATCGCCCAAGTTGGACACTCTAAGTTAACAAAGCTGCAGACTCATAGCTCACAGTTCTCTGTACCAAGAAAACCCTGCAAACTGTCACCGTAGATTCATTTAATTATTTATTTAAAATATTTTTACCCCACCTTTTGCTTTAAAAGGACCCCGAACTGACTTGACTGCACATGATTAGAGGCAGGCACGAGCTGCCAGGTTGGTTGTTCAGCATGGTTTGTTTACCACTGCAACAGGTATTCAGCACCCCTCCGGTGGGCTTCCACTTGAAGGCCATGGTTCCGGCTTCCACAGGTGGGGGTCCTTTGGAAAGGGTGTGGCAGCAAACCGCAGTGGTAAGTAAACTGGGATGGACTGCCAAGCCATTCACGCCCCTCTATACACATAAATATTATTGTTTCTATTTTGAGAAAGAAAGAAACTCGGATAAGATTTTTTTCACAGAGTCCAGAGTTGCCAATGGATGTTGCTTCTGATCTTCTTCTTCTTTTTTTTTGGACCCTCCTTATCCTCACAAAAATATAAGAGGAAGGAACTGGAAGGGAGGGTGTATGTATTGAATAGCGGGCAGTAGTTCAAGCCATTTGGTGCAGGACATCTGATTCTGTGTACCTGGACGAGTCAACTCACAGATACACTGTAGGGAAATACAACAACCAAAAGCATGTATTCTTCTGAGTGATCCAGAAGATGAACATCCAATATCAGCTAGTCTCTGTTGAATTCTCCCATTCAGAAACTTCATGACAGTTAGAGCTGTTGGGCAGTGGAATATGCTGCCACAAAGGGTGGTGGAGTCTCCTTCTTTGGGCGTTTTTAAGCAGAGGCTGAATGGCCATCTGTTGGAAATATTATGGCAGGGGGTTGGACTAGATGGCCCTTGAGGTCTCTTCCAACTCTGTGATTCTATGATTCTATGATTCATTCCCTTCTTCGTAAATTTAACGTGCGGAGCAGCCTTACACCAGTTTAAAACTATCAGTCCATGTAGTCCAGTATTGTCAGCTTTTCAGGGTCTGAGGAAAGGATTTTTCCCTAACCCCATGTGGATATCTCTGGTATTTTGTGGTCCCCCATCCAATATAGGCCCAATCCAACCCTGCTTAGCTTCTGAGATCAAATGAGATCCGGTGTGTTCGGGATTATATGGTGACATTTACTTACCCAATGTGGACATCCCTGGTATTTTGTGGTCTCCCATCCAATATAGGCCCAATCCAGCCCTGCTTAGCTTCTGAGACCAAATGAAGATCCGGTGTGCTCAGCATGCTATGGTGACATTTACTTACTTTTTATCATTTTCCCTTGACCTTTTATGATTGCTTCATTTACAGCCATCATTGAAGTCAATGGAGATTTCATTTAAGCCCAGGATCTGACATTTTCCCTTGCTTTCCAATTTCCTCCCAATTTATCTAGTGTTTCTCAAATCACTCCCCCCTATTCCCACAGAGGCACTTGGGTGAATTCAGAAATGGAACTTATATGGTTTTCAGCATTTGCTCTTAAATCCCATGTTCCATTCCTATGCAGCTTCCATTGCAGACAAATGCTTACTAATGTGCCATTTCATTGACAGGTAGCAGTAAAACGGCAAAGATGGGCATTGTTCCCCAATTCTCGTACAGAATTTGTGCACTGGGAGCTGTGAGGCACCTTTGACATTTCCAAGTCTAGGTGTCCCTAACAGAGGAGAATAAAACAATATTCACTTACAAATTATTCTAAATGAAAGGTAAGAACCAAATAAAAGGCCTCTCATCATAAGCATGGGAGACAAGGTGAGTTATAATGCCTATAGTCATCAAGAACTTACAAAATGCTTTTTAAAAAATATAAACATTTTCAAGAAGAATTCCTTGTTAGGACACCTTAATTGGCTACCAGTCCATTTCTTAACACAACAGTTATGACCTATGAATTTATTTTTATTTTATTTTATTTTATTTTTACAATTTCTATACTGCCCACTACCCAAAGGTCTCTGGGAGGCTTACAAATCAAAACAATTAAAGCAGTTAAAACATAAAAATCCATAAATAATTAAAACAATAATAAAAACCATACACTAAAATCATTGCACTAAAATTGCCTTCAGAGGACCCACAATCTATATAAATTAAAAACATCTGGGACAGGAAGGTTTTTACCTGGCACCAAAATGTATTTATTGTTGGTGCCAGGTGGATCTCATTTGGGAGGGCATTCCATAGCCTGGGGCAGCTGCCAAAAAGGCTCTATGTCCACAGGCCATCCCTCTTACCCCCTTGAGGGATGGCTCTTTTAAAAGGGTCCCCTGGCTTGATCTTAATTGATGGGTAGGTTCATATGGAAGGAGGCAGTCCTTCAGGTATCTAGGTCCTAAGTCATTAGGGTTTTTTTATGTCAAAACAAGCATTTTGAACTGGACTTGGGCAACAACTGGTAACCAATGCAGGTTATGCAGAATTAGCATGATGTGATCCCTGGCGGCTGCACCACTTACCAGATGCACCGCACAATTCAGTACCAGTTGCAAAGACTGCCCCATGTAGGGTGCATTGCAGTAATTATATGTGTCTTTATAATTTGTGTGCAAGCTAACTGAAGGGCCATACAGTATCTCCTGCATACAATCTTCCCTGGCTTCAGAGGAAACCCTTTGTTGGCCCCAACACCCACTGAGATACACAGAGTGAGAAGAAGGCAGGTATTTAAGGTGACCAACTGTTCATGACCCCATGTCCATGGAGTTTTCTTGGCAGGAATACTGGAGTGGTTTGCCAGTTCCTATTCAAGGTGCCTACAGCACCTGGTATTCCCTGGTGGTCTCCCATCCAAGTACTAACCAGGGCCGACCCTGCTTTGCTTCCAAAATCAGGCAAGATTGGATGTGCTTAGGGCTACTAAGTGCCAAACCACTCCTATATGTTTATCACTGCAACAGGGTTTTCGCTCCCAGCAATCAATTGTTGCTGAGATAGCCCATTTTCTTCTAAGGTCATGTGAGGAACTAAGTAGGCTGTGGCAACGGGATGGTACAGGTTGCCTTTACCTCTGATAATAAAAAATTGCTAAAACACTCTCTGGGTGGTTTACAGCATAATTATGCAAAGAACAATATGCCTCCCTGTGAGCTGAGTACTCAATGTACTGACTTCGAAAGGATGACAGTATGAGTCAACCTTGAGTTAGCTACCTGAACCTGTCAAGACTGAACTCACATTATGACCAGAAGCTTGACTGCAGCACTGCTGTTTAGTCACTGCACTACGAGGTTCATCGCTGTAGCACTATAAGCCCTTCCTCTCATATTACTACAAACAACCTAGGAATCCAGTTTCCATCATCAAAGTGGGGTCCCAGGTTGTTGGATCTGCCCCAGCTTTCCACTTCCCATGCAGCAATGTCTCTTGTTCTCTTCCTCTGTCATAGTTAAAATGCAAAGCTGATTGACTAAATAGCTGATTCACAAGCTGAGCATAGAATCAGGGATAGGAGGGCCTCATCGCATCACTGATGTGTGCCACTTTCAATAAGAGATGGAGTAAATATTAACTCTTTCACTCAGGCTAAATGCATCTACATTAGACAGTTATGCCTGAATTAACATTTAACTTTCAGGCCAAAACCAACCTTGAGATTTAGAGGTAAATAGAATGTCCTGCTATAGTTTGGGGGAGTGCATTAAAGCTCCCAAGCAAATAATTTTAAATATCTTGCCAAACAACAAGGCTGAGAATTCTGTAGGCACTTAAAATGGCATCAAACTGCTATAAATGTGCAATGTAGAAGCCCTATTAACACTGCAGGGAGGAAAAAACAGACAATTGTCCACCTCTATCATATATACTTTTGGGAAACAATTTTCCATCATTCAAAGTAAAATGAGGAAAGGTATTAAAACAACAGAAGCAAACTTTATTTCTCACCCTGTGTTGCATGTCATTCAAAACAACATCCCTTCAAGATGGAGGGACAGCTTGAGGAAAACAAGGGGCGGGTCCATTTGATGTTTTCCGTCCTATTATTTTTGCGATGAACCAAATGGATGGCATTTCTAAAAGTCATTATTGTTGTTCAGTCATTCAGTCATGTCCGACTCTTCGTGACCCCATGGACCATTGCTCGCCAGGCCTTCCTATCTTCCAGTGCCTCCTGGAGTTTGGTCAAATCCATATTGGATGCATCAATGACACCGTCCAACCATCTCATTCTCTGCCGTCCTCTTTTCCTTTTGCCTTCCAACGTTCCCAACATCAGGGGACTTTTCCAAGGAGTCCTCTCTCCTCATGAGGTGGCCAAAGTAATGGAGCCTCAGCTTCAAAATCTGTCCTTCGAGTGAACATTTGGGGTTGATTTCTTTCAGGATGGATAGGTTTGATCTCCTTGCAGTCCAGGGGACTCTCAAGACTCTTATTGTGAGCCGCCCAGAGACCTTTGGGTAGTGGGCGGCATACAAGCTAAATAAATAAATAAATAAATAAATAAGACTCTCATCCAGCACCACAGCTCAAAAGAATCAATTCTGTGGCGATCAGCCTTCTTTATAGTCCAGCTCTCACTTCCATACATCACTACTGGAAAAAACATTGCTTTGACTATCCAGACCTTAGTTGGCAAAGTGATGTCTCTGCTCTTTAGGATGCTGCCTAGGTATCTAGAAATCATAATATCATCTATTTAGTTTCCACAAAGCATTTTCCTATCTTGAAACATTGCATGCCGTTCCCTTGTGGATTCTCCCTGGGCTTGATTAGCCATTCCAGCAAGTCATTGTGTTTAAAGGTTTTCTGTGGTTGCAGAAGACACTTTGCTCTTTGGCCTTTCTGGTGAGGAGGGTTCACTGCTTGCCATCCAAGGGATCCTAGTACAAAACATAGACTCTAGGATCTAATTGCATCATCTCACCTCTAATGAAAAACAAACCCTTCAGTTGAAACACCATTGATTTTTTTTTGTTTTCTCAACTTCCAGAAAACAAATAGGAATGAGAAAAAGCTGTGGGCATGCTTTTGCTCAGGGGAGGACAAACACATTTGATATTTCACTGAGAAGGTGTGACCTTCAGGTTATCTTGGGTTACTCATTCAAATGGGACAAAGCATGGCCATGGTGTTCAAGATACAGCTAGGAATGGGCACATTACCTCACCTATCCCACAGAAGCTTCCCCCACCCTTCTTTTTACATAAACAGCCCTCAAGGAGCCCCATGGCACAGTGGTTAAATGCCTGTACTGCAGGTAAAACTGTGCTCACGACCTGGGGTTAAATCCGTTAGCAGGCTCATGGTTGGCTCAGCCTTCCATCCTTCCGAGGTCAGTAAAATTAGTGCCCAGCTTGCTGGGGGGGGGCATGTGTTGCCTGCATACTGTAATTAAACCGTAAACTGCCCAGAAACTACTTGAAGTTGGAGGGGGTGGTACATAAGCAGAACACTTTTTGGTGCATGTCTCATTTGTATTCCTTTCAAGAATGAGAGCTTAGAACAAGAACAAAGTGAAATTGGGCAGACTCCCTAAATGGAGAACCAGATGTTTATGGAATTTATGTTTATGGATGGATGGATGGATGGATGGATGGATGGATGGATGGATGGATGGATCCACTCACATTCCCTAGCAACTGGTATTCAGAGGTGCATACTAATAATCAACAGTAGAGATTGGTATGAACCTTGGTTTGGAGGGTCATAGCAGTTCATATAAATAACACCATGGGTGTCACATGTTTGCTTTCCACATTCCCACCCACCCAAATAACTCACTCTGGCACATTATTATTATTATTATTATTATTATTATTATTATTATTATTATTATTATTATTATTATTATTATTATTATTATTATTATTATTATTATTAATAATAATAATAATAAATAAATAAATAAATAAATAAATAAATAAATAAATAAATAAATAAATAAATAAATAAATAAATAAATAATAAATAAATTAAACACCACTTAGGAAATGAATCTGAGATGTACATTTAAAACTATCTGAAGTGGTAAGAACCAGATATTTTTGGAAAGGGGAAGAGCTGAGAAGAGTATGATCATTAGAACGTTGGGCGTTTCAGATTATCAGCCCTACATTTAATGCTATCTAGTTGTTGCTAATGGTTGAAGGAACACATGAGTCCCAATAAATTAAAATCATCTTGCCATATACAGAAAACCACTTTGCAGAGTAGTGTTACAAAATTAATAGGAATAACTAAATATCACTCCAACACTTTTCCCTAGAGAGTACTGAGAAATTGTTGATCACCCATTTTAAGCGTTCTGATGGGAACAACACACAGCTGTGTGTAGAAGAGAAGAGGACAATGCATTACCAACCTTTCATAAATCAAGACCTGATTCAAAAGGCTGGCTTAGTGTATGATAGATAGTACTTTACCTGTAAATGCCTCTATCCCCCCCCCAAGCCGTTTAATTATTTAATTTGAAATTTACTCTACATGCAATCCACATGAGGTTAGAGCTTGTTTTGCAAATTTCCCTGCGGGATAAGGCTTGGTACATATTACAGAGCAACAGTTGCATAAGATAGCATATTTATCATCACTTCTACTATGCAAGCTCAAATGTGTAATTGTCACAAGCAGGTCCTCTGCACAAGGCACAAGGCAATGCTGCCTTTGATACACATCACATTGATGCAATGATCCAACGGGTAGACATTTTGATGGACACATAAAGTTCTACTTCAGCACAGATAATGTTCCTTATGGCTATAAGAGGAATTGTCATCTGCTGAATCCCATGATGTGGAAGAAGCAATCTTTTGCACCAAATTGAATAATCGAAACAGGTTTCCCACAAATTGAGATAAAAGCTGGACTCTGAAGACACTATTCCAGTAGCAATTTGAATCAATTTCTGCTCCAACTATATAAAAATCAGAAATTGTTAGCCACATTCACTTTGATGCAACTTTTAAATTTATTTCTAGTAAATAAATCCAGTTTTGATGTTTGCAACAATGAAAATGGCTCCTTTCCTTTCTGTATTTAGGAACATGCTATTTGTTCCCCTTTTGACTTTTTAAAAAAGTGATGCATCGCTAAACTGATGGCTGTGTTCATCTGATAAAAGAGATAGATCTTTTTGTTTTGGAAGTGGTCAGGTTCCAATACAAACTGCGGGAACCCAGCTGACATTTGGAACTGGAAGAATGAAATCAACCAATCCCTTCCCTTGTGCTGGGCTCACACGTGGTTAAACTCCAACAAAGAAGAAGCCTCTGACTCATCATTGTTCCTTCTAAATGGTGCTGGCCAGTCAGACAACGAGGCAGGATGATGCTCCTGATTGGCCAGCACCAGGGAGAAGGAAAGATGATGTGTTGGAGGCTTCTTCCTTGCTGGAGTTTAATCCCATGCGAGCCTAGCACAAAGTAAGGGATTGTTTGATTTCATTTGTCTGGTTCCGAATGTCAGCTGGGCACAGTTTGTTTCGGAAGCTGACCACTTCCGAAATGAAAAGCCCATCTCTACTGAGAACGTATTCAGAATGTGTTGCTTAATAAACTCTTGACAAAAGTCACTCACAGCACACTAATGATGCATCACTAAGCTATAAGAAATGTATTTTTTAAAAAATAAAAGTAAAACTATTGTGCTAATGCTGCCCAGACTGAACAGTGGCACAAAGTAAATTGTCAGCACCGTCGACAACAATCAAACCAATTTCAATTAAATCCATAAAGAAGTTAGGGATTTTTAAAAGTGGTGCTTATTGCCATTGAGCCTATGCCCTGAGTCCATTGTAGATAAATGCAAAGTCACTTTGGCTCTTTCAAAACGTACCAAAGAATACATTTCCTACCACTGCATTTGGATAGCACAATGTTGCTAGTGTGATGTGTTAGTGTGGTGGTGGTCACTATGATCACATGCTGTCAATTCGATTCTGATTTACACGTTTCTTCCCAGAATGTTCTAGGCATACAGTACCCAAAAGCAGTTCACCATTTCCTTCTTCCGAGGGAACCTTGAGACTGTGCAGCTACACAATCTGGCTCTTTTCCTGGGATACACAGTGACACACCAAATGTACAACTTCTGATCCACAACTAGATATTTAACTCACTGATCTATCTAAGCACTCAATGTGATGACTGGTGGTTCATGCCCATCTCAATTTAGGACTATTTTGGACCTGATCTCATCCACATCAGATCCAAATCTGAACTAATGTTCCAGCTCTCACTGATTTTAGATACAGAGAATAGGTAAGGATGGGATGATTTTAGGAAAGATGTAAGAAAAAAGGATTGAAGTTTGGTTACTCTTGGATGAAGGAAGGAGAAACACAAGCTACTGTAGTTACAAGCCTGCCACCAAAATTGGAATCAGGATCAAAATCTGTGATCAGAAATTACTGGTGAAATTGTTTGTCCAGACTGTATAGAAACCTAAGCTATTGGAATGAAGGGGGTGATGAAAGAGTAACTGTCGCTATTTTATAGCCCAGAATTCGAATCAAAGCAAAGTGGTCTGCTTATATGCTGCCCCATACCACTTCAAGTAGTCTCTGGGCATTTTTTTACATTTTTAATTATAGTATTGAGGCTACACATTCCCCTCCCCAACAAAGCTGGGAACTCATTTTACTGACCTTGGAAGGATGGAAGGCTGAGTCAACCAAGAGCCTGCTACCTGGGATTGAACCCCAGGTCGTGGGCACAGTTTTACCTGAAGTACAGGCATTTAACCACTGTGCCACAAGGCTCTTGAAGACTACTATTCTACCCACAATAGATTTGTCAACGTTTTAAAATTTGTGTGCATGGAATGATAAAGTAATTAGGTGGGGTACAGTATAAGAAAAGTAGCCCTGAAGTTTCCCTGATAATGAAAGTGCCTTTTAAAATGATACTTGAACAGCACTAATTGCACTACAATTAACCAGCTCTCCAGCCAAGTAAAGTCAATCTATCATAATACCCGGCAGCTGAATGTGTTCATGTTACTGTACATCTGTAGTTCCTATGTTTTGGAGCTACAATGTTCTGTTGTAATATTTTGAGTTTCCAGGATTCCAGGTTTCCAGGCCTTTTATGCTACAGGCTTTTGTAACTCCAGGCTCTGCAAAAAATGTCAGTCATGACAAAGAGAGTATCATCACAGTGGCAACTTGCCAGATATCAAGTTGCAAAACACTGGAGTTACAGTAGCTGTAAAAAAATTACAATGTCCATTGCATTTTTTTCCTTGGATCTGAATGACCCCTTGATCTCCAGACCTCTGGAAAAGAGATTGTTTACTGTTTTTTTGGGGGGGGGAGAAGTGTGCACAACTGAAATAAATATAAATATGGGGATATAAGACACACATAGACATTCAGGAATTTGGAATTCATTACATCACTACAATTCCAGGTCACATGGGACACCAGAGATCAAACCACCACCACCACCACCACCACCATGGTTTCCCATCCATATATTCTAACTGGCTCGGATGGGTGAGCATTGAGAATGATTTCTCATGTGTTTCTTGTCATATACTTACAGACTAAGAAACACTTTCTACTTGATGTATTCTTGGTTTTTATTACTTCAACACCCATGAAAGGTTTTTTGTGTATATAGAGCATAGAAGCAATGTAGATAAATCAGACTTGTAGAGTCAGATAAGCTGATGTCTCCTGGAATTACTGCAATAATGAAAATGTTTATACCTTGATTACCCACATGAATTTTGATATGATTGTCAATGATTGTCCTGTCTTATTCTGGAATTGAGTTTTGATGGGGATAATTTACCCTAGTTGTCGTTGTCGTCGTCATCGTCATCATCATCATCATCATCATCATCATCATCATCATCATCATCATCATCATCATCATCATTGCATGCTGTCAAATCAATTCTGATTTTTAGTAGCTTTTTCCTCGGCTCTCTACTAAAGAATCCTCAGAAGTGGTTTACTGCTCCCTTCTTCTAGAGACATCTTGAGATTGTGCAGGTTGCCCAAGGCCACACAGACTTACTCTTCTCCCAGAAAGAACAGTCAGAAATCAAACCCCCAACTTCTAGCTAAGCAGCCATCTACCCAGATCACTTAGCCAAGCCAGCCAGCTGAGTTTTCCCCAGAGGTCTATTTTGTTCTGAAGGACTCTTAGGGATACACTCAGGCATCCAAAGCCTTGACGTGACCAAGAGTCTACCAAGAAAGAGGTCAGCAGGAAAGACATATATATGGTTAGGTTAGGCTATTCAGGTTAACAAGACATAAAGCTTGGAAGTGAAGTGATTGAGGTTCAGACTAACAGAGACATCATCAACCAGAAAAATACCTGCTGCGGTATGTTCAACTATCTACAATTAACAGCGGAAGAAACACAGACAATTAGGTGTTTAATAGAATAAAGCAGGTGATATGACAAAATCCATCCTACAACCATGCTGGTGAAGTTCTCTTCCAAGAAAGTGAGGAGAATCATGGGGAATGTTCATGGTCAAAGATATGGCACTAAATGTCCTCATCACTACAAAACATTATAACACTCTTTGGTGGTCAAACTTTGGCAAGTGCACCTTGATCTTAATGTCCAGGACCTTATGCATGATAGCCACCTGCTGTTATCCTGAATCAAGCCTTCCTTGATCTGCTTCTTTTTAAAACAACTATAAAGTCTGTTATGACAAAGGAAATAGAACATGTTCATATGCAAGCAAGAACTGGAAAACAGCATTTCCAGCAGTCAAACATTTTATTTCGTCCATATTTAGGACAAAACTGACTTGATCTACACCTCCCAATCTAGAAGGTAGATCAGAAGGCCATTAAGCTTCTGATTTTGCATTTCATCCAATTTTGTGGCATGGCTTATGGATTTCAAAAAGAACTAAACATCCCTACAAAATGTGTATTTGCTATTAAATGTCTATAGCATATACAATTTGATCACTGAATGGTTATCAAATACATATTTTATTGTAAGATGAATTCAAAAATGAAGAGGAAGATCTGTGCAGAGTAGAGATGGGCACGACTTAGCGGTATTCCCGTTTCCGTTTCCGTTACTCGGTTCCGTTACTCTACGGAAACGGTAACGGGAATTACTCCGCCAGACTTCGAGCTCGAACCGACGAATGAACAATTTTGGTCTGATTTGTCGTGCTCGTTCCTTGCATTGTGCGATCGCGCGATGCCACGCAGCACAGAAAAAAAGTTTTGAAAAGTTAAAAAAAACCCGGTTCCCGGCCAAAAAGCAGGCGGAAAAATGCCTGCCGTGCCTCAGGGCACCTACCAGAGGGGTTGTTTCTGGAGGTCCCCGGCCTCCCCCATCCCCGTCCTGGGCTGCTCTGGTGGGACTCGCCGCAGGCTCGCAGCCAGCAAAAAGCCCAGTCTCGCCGCCGGCCGCCGCAATTAAAGCGCAAGCAAGCGGCACGGACGGCACAGGAAAAAACTTTTAAACTCTCCCCCCACCCATTCCCAGGCCAAAAAAGCAGGCGGAAAAATGCCTGCTTGATTAAGGGCGCAGGGCACCTACCGGAGGGGTGGTTTCTGGAGGGGGGGGGTCCCGCCTCCCCCCCGTCCTGGGCAGCCGGACTCGAGTCGCCATGCCATGTGGTGCGGGTGGGGGATCCAAATGGGGCGGCGAACGCAATATTGTTTTTGAAATCGTGGTCCAAAAACACACAAGCACAACAGAAACACGCGAAAATTTATAAACTGCCAGATTTTTCACAGTAGCAGTGGGTTTTTTCTTGCAACAAAATGTCTCTCCTCTCCTCCTCTGTCCTCCATTAATTTTATTTTATTTTATTTTATTACACCTGCGCAATGATGGGCTGGCCGAGTGGCCAGCCATGTGGGAGTGGACGACCATGCAAAATTTTGGAGCCATCCCACCAATCGCATGGCCAGTTGGCCATGGAGACTTCTGGGATGTGCCAAAAAGCCCCCTAAAACCTGCCCTAGCCCCCTAACCCTAACCCTAATCCTTGACTCCTTACCCATATGTCACAGACTGTCTTCTTAGTGGGTCAGAGAGGCACCCAGAGGTGCAACCCACTAGCCCACCATAACCTTACCCGTCACTAGCCTAACCCTAGCCCTTGCACTAACCCACCTTAACCCTAAGCCAGATCTACTTGCATTGCACTACACGCAAGTACGATTCCCTTCTTTGTGAGACATGGTGGTGCGAGAGCCTTAGGCATCACCCTATGCCTCTGGCGGGTTCACTGGTCTCACTCTCTGCAACTGGTATGCATATCCATATGGCTATTGCATGCCATTTTGCAGCAGCAGGTGAGGAGGGGAGACCCCCATGTTGAGGGGTCTCTTGGAGCCTGCTTCCCCTTCCTAGTGGGTGAGGATAGGAGGCACCCACGGGTGCCTCCAGGAGCCCGCTTTCCCTTTATAGCGGACCAGAGGAGGCACCCACCCCACAGAGGTGCCTCCAGGAGCCCGCTACCCCCCCAAAAAAACCAGTACTAACGAAAACGAAAAAACAAAAAAATGAACCGACTAATTTTTGCGAATTTTCGCGAAAAATGGAAACGACCTGAAATGGAACCGGCCCGACTAACGACAACTCGAAATTTTTTTTTCAAGTCGTGCCCATCTCTAGTGCAGAGTTGTTTTAAGTTAATGCAGATGAATACTAAACAAGGCAATAAATACTTCTGAGTGAAGGCATGGGAAAGTGATAAAGACATATGAGAAGTGTGATCCATCCCTCATGACTCAGAATTGTAAAATGGTGCCCATGGGACTTAATTCTTTTGTTTTTCTGACAGAGCAGATAAAGCAACTATAGCAAAGAATGCCAGGACCTGCCCTCTTCACTTTATTAAGTCAACTAGCCATGACAGGCCTTGATGAAGTGCAACAGCTGGTCAGTGTGATGGAACACAGTTCATGTTTCAGAAGCAATGAGGGCCTCCAGAGATGCCCATTTCAGTAACGTGTGATACTTGATTTTATGGAGGGTTTGGTGCTTCAAACCTGGACGACCTATGTTTTCTCAGTGCATCTAAATTCTATCTCCCCAGTTTTACTTAAAAGAAAGGAAAAAACAGGGGACCACCACTAATGTCTGGTTTAAGGAACCACTAGAGATGGGGACGAACCAACAAAGTGGTGGTTCATTGTGGTTGATGAGCACAAACCATGGTTCATAAAGGCTGATGAGCACAAACCATGAATCCCCAAACTGTGGACCCCAGGGGAAGCCGTTTTGGAAAAGAGCAGCCCAGTTTCCCTTAGGCCCTAAAGGACACCACAACAAAGGTAAGGAGGGTTAAGGGTGTGTGTGATATGGAGGAGGCAGGGGGGCATTGGAGGGGGTTGGGGCTCTTATTTTAGACAGTGATGTGTGTGTGTGTGTGTGTGTGTGTGTGTGTGTGTGTGTGTGTGTGTGTGTGTGTGTGTGTGTGTGTGTGTTTCCCTTTTTAATTCATCCCCATTTGTCCCCCTATATATATATATAAACAGAGGGACCATCTTGGCAAATACAAGCCTCTAGATGCTGGGAGGGTGCTTTTTATACCAATTCACTACTGGAAATTCACTAATTTGTCAGCACCGACAAATCACGAAGAATCACCATTTTAAAAAAATCATCCCCTATCTCTAGTCTCATGTGAGATTCTAGCTCATGATTTCCTTACATCTTTACTAAATCCAGTAACCCACAGGGATCCACTCCTGAAGTCTCTCTAAGCTTGTGGCAGAATCCAATTTATTTACTTGGAGAAAACTGACACTGCTGGTGGGGAGAGGTGACAGCTGCACCACCAACACGTCACATCTAAATTAGCCTAAGCTGTTCCTTCTTCATCCAAACTGCCTTCTTTCCCCTACAGAGGGGCAACCCATTAACAAACTGTACCATGGAAAATGCTTTTCTATAGTAATTACTACTACAATCATAATTATTACACTCGACTGAAGGTTAATCCTTCTGGTATTAATTTAGTTCTAGCGTAAGCAAATACATTGTTCACATTCATCTTACTGCACTTAGCATATTACGAAAGATTAAGGTTTATGTGGCCCAAAATAGAGATATTTGAAGCCCGTACAGCAGGGATGCTCTAAAATCAGCTTGCATGAAATATGCTTTTCATCCACGACACAGCAGTGAGACCCCCTTCTTCCATCCCAAGCTTTGTTTGTGCCATGTGTTGCGCCTCTGAATCTTTCTTGAAGACTCCAGCAAAACCCAAAATCTGTATGGAATTGGTATCAGGGCATGATCGGCAAAATAACTCACATCTTTGAAAAAGGGATCAAGTTAATTAACCATACACAATTTCACCATTTTAATTAAGATCACTCTATAGTGCTGGAAGGATCATTATTTTCAATAATAAGGACCTCACTGCACCCATTCAAAATCAACACATCTTTAACTGCCTCTATCAATTAGGCTTTGCAGAATACATCATGCTTTAGGGTTTTTTTTTTCTTTTTTGAAAGAACTGTGAAAGGAGCTTAACAATACTCATGTCATCCACCCAAACGATCCGACACCAAAACACAAAAGGAGCAACATAGTATACGCGGTCCAATGTAGTGAGGAGTGTGCAGACTTCTACATTTGAAAAACCAAACAGCCATTAACAGGAGGATGGCCGAACAAAGGAGGGACAAAAGTTCAGGACCACGATCAGCAATACACCTCCACTTGAAGTACAAAAGGCACTCATTCAAAGATGAAAAATGTACACATACTAGACAGAGAAGGTAGGTGGTTTGAGAGGGGGGTCAGGGAAGCCATTCATGTGGGTTCTCCTTGTCTAACACGTTTCCCTCAGTCATGGAAGCAACACTGTGACTAGAAAAAAAGAAACCATTCAACCGCCTCCTAGACAAATTAAAATTACATTTTCTTGTACCTGGACAATGACTGGCTCAACACCCAAGGAATCAATTGCAGGAAGCCAAGCTGGTTCTGAAAAGGTAAAGTTTGCTGCTAACAATGGAGCATGACACCATCTCTGTAGGAGAAATATTTCAATATCTGTGATAAAGTGAGGACTGTGATGCTTACTTCAGTGTTTGGACAAGTCAATCCCCATGGGTGTTAATTTACTTACTGTGCAAGCCCAAGGCAGTTGATGGTGGTGTAACCCTCTGGAGATGGTTCCTATAATTACGTTGCAAAGTTAAAACACCCAGCTTCTCTCTCCTCCTCCCCCCCCAATGGATTAAGGAGGAGTCTCCACTGTGATTTGATGGATGATTAACAAAGAAGATTCAATGGGACCTATGTTCAAGGAATCATGCTACCTGAGGCTACAATCCTTGGGAGACAGCACCATGAAACACAGAGAGCAAGCATCCCTTGATCAATGAGTCCCCTTCTATCATCTGTTTATATGCCAATAGTGTTGTTGCTGCTGTTTCAGTGTTGTAGAAAGTTTCATTGTGCTTATTTTGACTTCATCCCAATTAAACTCAATAGGATTTGCATCTGAGCAAGTCTGAGGTGAGCTTTCTTCTGCCCTAAGTGAAGATACCACCACCATCTTTGCAAAGGGAAGTCCACTTTCCTTTAAAGCCTAAGGGAAGCCTGGCAGCCATCTTTGCAAAGATGGTGGTGGCAGCCGCCACTCATGCATCAGGAGTGCATCGAGTAACAAGGGAGGCAATGGAGGGCAGTTCTGGGGGGCTATGTTTTGTTTTTCAATTTTTATACATCTTCCAAAAAGTGAGGGAAGAATTAAAAACGAAAACATTCCCTTCTTTGTCTTCATCAGGGTCTCCAAATGCAACAAATAGGAAGGGATACATAATAAATGAATCAGCAATATTCATTTAGAATCTAAATTTTAGAACATAAGAACATAACATGAGCCATGCTGGATCAGGCCAATAGCTCATCTAATCCAGCTTCCTGTATCTCACAGTGGCCCCATCAAATGCATCTGGGAGTGCAAGAGGCTTGATATCTGTCTCCTGATACCACTCCCCTGCATCTGGTCCTTGAAGTACCCCAGTTTTAAGCCTGGAGATTACACGTCCATCATTGTTTCTAACCTCTGATGGACTTCTCCTCCAGGAATCTGTCCAATCCCCTTTTGAAGGCATCCAGGCCAGATGCCATCACCACCTCCTGTGGCAGGGAGTTCCACAGACTAACAACTCACTGGGTCAAATCTTTTGTCTGTTCTCACTCTCCCAATCCTCAGTTTGAGTCAATGCCCCCTAGTTCTGGTGTTTTGTGAGAGGGAGAAAAGTGTCCATCTATCCACTTTACTCATGCCCTGCATAATTTTGCATGTCTCAATCATATCCCCCCTCAGGCGCCAATATTCACATTGAATATTGTGATCTTGTATTTTTTTATACATCTCCATCTATGAATCCCTGAGTCCAGCCCCTCTCATAAAGGCACAGTGGGGAATTGAACTCCCAACCTTTGGCTGTGCACCCAAACTCCTAAGGCACTGAGCCATGTAGCGATTCTGTATCTTGGCAGCATGGTTTCCTAAGAAATCTGTGGCCTCTCTCCTTACCCTCATTACACACACACACTCTTCCTTTTGGTTAGGACACACCATGATCTCAATAGCAAACAAACAAAATGCAGTTCATTTGTTAATACAAATTTTGTCTTCATTTTTCCTTCTCTACAGGGGAAAAAGATACATAGCCAGTGGGTGAAGCTTGGAAACATTACTTCCAATATCATGAAATGCCAACCTTGAGCAGATTCGGCTACACAAAGTGACTCTGTGAATCTAAAACATCCCCTCTGGATGCTTGAGGGTTGAGATACTAGACTCAAGATATATATCTGCACATCCTTTGTAAAAGTCACAAAATTAGCTTTGAAGACGACAATGTGAATAGAAAAAGGAATTCTCTCCTATTTGTACATTTCATAAGCACACAGGCCTTCTTAAATAAGCCAAAGTTCTGAAAATCAGAATTAGCTAGGTTCTTTGTCCAAACAATCCATAAGGTCAAGACCCACAAATGTCCTGTTCTAGTCATGCAGTCCTTACACAATCCTGCTAGACTACATGTGGAATAGGTTTCTGCTACATTTCTATTGTGAGTTCATGCTTATTTTGCACTGCCCAACTACTTTGCTTTTACTCTGCTGTGTTTGTTTGTGGGTAAGTACAAAACTTCTTGAGTTTCACCCTTGTTTCTTCTTAGGCCCTCACCAATAGCTTCCAAGGTCAAGGCCAATGACCTTTCTCCCTGCCCAGAGGCTTCCATGAGGCTTCCTGCCACTCATATCAGTGCCCTGCCATGCATTCTGGCTGGAGGAGTTGCTAAAAAGCAAGATAAGCTACTGTGCAGACCACAGCCTGATTAAATTGTGCTGCCAGCATTTCCTGATCTCTAGAGCATGTGATAAGCTCAGACCTGAATGTTGATGCCATGCACAACAAAACCAGACAACACTGACCAAGCCAGATATAAAGAGGAAAAAGGCCACCCGCTTTGTCTTGTCTTTAGCAATTGAAAGGACATAACCACACTGATTTGGGGGTGCATTTTGTATTAGCAAAACTCCTCTGTGTCCACAGTATTGATTGGAATTGAATTATACACAATTATGTGCGTAATGATACTTAAATTACATGTGAGGTTGATGGGTTGCTGTTGTTCAGAGATTTCACATGAAAAACACAGGTTGGCAAACTCACTGCATTTCTAAAATTGCCTCTGTCATTCCAAGCCTCCCAAATAGTTCCCATGATACAGCTCAGTGAGTTGATCACCTGACTGTTGAGCCAAAAGTCAGAAGTCCAATTGCCCACTGTGCCTCTTGGCAGAAGATCCAACCTACAGTATGTAGCCTTAGGAAACCTGCACTGTCCAAAGGTACCCCTAGAAGAAAGGAATGGTGAACCATTTCTGATTACTCAGTAGTTGGAAATTAGAGATGGGATTTCATTTCAGAAGTGGTCAGTTTCCAAAACGAAATGCGGGAGCCCAGCTGACGTTCGGTACTGGAGGAATGAAATCAACAAATCCCTTACCTTGCACTGGGCTCATGCAGGGCACAACTCCAGTGAGGAAGAAGCCTCCAACATGTCTTTCCTTCTCCCTGGTGCTGGCCAATTAGAGAGGGAGGTGGGATTATGAATTTCCCTGCACAGCTCCTAATTGGCCAGCACAAAGGAGAAGGAAAGATGACTAATCACTAGAGATGGGCACGACTTGGCGAAATTCTCGTTTCCGTTTCCGTTACTCATTTCCGTTACACAACGAAACGAAGAACGAAAATTACTCTGCCAGAACTCGAACTCGAACCGATAAACGACAAATTGGGTCTAATTTGTCATGTTGTCGTTCCTGGCATCGGGCAATCATGCGATGCCAAGCGGCACAGAAAAAAAGTTTTTAAAAGCCCGATTCATGGCCAAAAAAGCAGGCGAAAATATGCCTGCCTGAGGGCACGTACCCGAGGGGTGGTTTCTGGGGGGGGGTCCCCACTCCAGCCTCCCCCCCTGTCCTGGGCTGCTGGTGGTACCAGGGTGGGGGGGTGGCATCCTCGGCGTAATCCATTTGCCATGCAGTGCGGGGGGATCCAAAATGGTGACCGCAATATTTTTTTTAAAATCGTGGTCCAAAAACCCACCAAAGCACCACAGAAACATGCAAAAATTAGCTATTTTAACTGCTTGAATTTTTACAGTAGCAGCAGTGGGTTTTTCTTGCAACACAACGTCTCCGTTGATTTTATTTTATTTTATTTTTATGTTTATTTTTTTACACATGTGCAATGATGGGCTGGCCATGGGAAGGGACCATGCAAATTTTTGGACCCATTCCACCAATCGCACGGCCAGGTTTTGACTGACACTTCTGGATGTGCAAGAGGGTATAAAAAGGCGGGGCACTCCCCAGAACAGCGCAGTCTGGGCTTGTATGTGGGTGGGAGAGGGCTGTGTGTAGCTGGCTGCTGTGCTAGCAGTTTCGATTTCACGGTCGCGGCCGCGGAGCATTTAGATTCTGTTAGGCAGGCAGGGAGGGAATTCAATTGAATCAGCTTCAGCAACAGCAGCATGATTGACCAAGAGAAAAAAAAAGAAATATATTGCATTCTGCCCACTTTGTTTGCTTAGGATGCACTAGTCTTGTGCAGCAAGTCCATCACCCAGTTTAACAAACTGTTTTTCGCCTGCTCTGGGTCATTTGTGGGACCCACGCCCGCCGCCCGCCTGCGTGCCCGCCGCCCGCGCGCCCGCTCCTCCCCCTGCCGCTGCCGCCGCCCGCACATGGACCCCCCGCCGCCGCCCGCCCTGCGCCTGCACCTCCCGCCCCGCAAAATAGCGCCAGTCGCGCCGGACGTCAAATCGCGCGAAATCGCGGTAGAAACGACAAATGAAAAAACAACATGACGAAACGACAAAATTTTGAAAAATTTCGTGAAAAACGGAAACGAGCCGAAACGGACCCCTCCCGAAAAACGATAACTCGAAAAAAAAATTCCTGGTCGTACCCATCTCTACTCGTCACAGGCTTCTTCCTCATTGGAGTTGAAACCCATGTGAGCCCAACACAAGGTAAGGGATTGGTGGATTTGGACCACTTCCAAAACAAAAAGCCCATCTCTTTTAGAAATCCTTGGAAAGATCAACTTGACGGCACATACTGTAACTAAATAAAGTAATGTAAGAGGAGTCTGGCTAGGTCAGACCAAAGACACATCTTGCCCTCTGTTACGTTCCCATCATGGTCAACCAGATGGCTACAGAAAGGCCACACCCTCCCACCCCTGCTTCCCCAAAACTCGTACTGGAGAGAATATATATCCATTATGACCATCCTCCAACCCATTTGACAGTCATCATTGGATGGCTGCTAGGGATGGGCACGAACCACCACGTTGGCGGTTCGTGCCAATTCGTTTATTGGTCAACCAGATGTTTGGCACTGCAAAGCCCCCGCTATAACGGGCACCCATCTGGGTGCAACAGCCTGGCTTTCAGTGGCCTGGCTTCCCTGCTCTACAGGCAGTGCCTCTGAGTGGGCACCGGAGCTTTGAAGTGCCAAAGTGAAACACTCACTAGCATGCCCACCTCTACTGGCTATCTATAAATATAGCAACTGTACTATTACTCCTACTCCTGCAGGGTAAAGGCAGTAAACACAGGAATGCTAACCAAGCTGGGCGAAAAGGCCAAAATTGGTGTATAAACTTTCTTATCCTAATATCTATACACAATTCAGCATCCCGCCTGTTTCTGGAGCACCCATCTTGATGCCTCTTGTCCAGTATAATCTTTCTGAGCATGGGATGAGACATCTACCCATATTCTTTCTTGAGCAGAGGATTCAGAGGAGTGTTGGTTTACGTGGTATTTTTAGTCATGCCAGATTAGGGCTAAGTGGACATTAGCCCCAGAGCACTTGTACTCGCAGGAGAAGAGGCATGTTTGATTGTGACCCATTGCATTCTGAACATCCTGTACACACCAATACCGCTGGATCCCTCTCTTAGCCTGTAACTTAAAGGGCTCCAGGAGATACCCTTGAATATGTAGTAATGAATCTGAGCTTTTGACAGATTATTCCTAATCTCTGAATAACTCATCATGATACTGCTTCTCTCTTCTGCTTCACGAAATGGTCTGTCAGAAGTGAATGTAATATGAACCAGAGATTTAGATTTGATTCATTAGCTCCCATTGTAAAATCAAAGTGCCCTTCTGATTGAGAGTAAGGTATGTTTACACACTTAACAAAGGAGCCTGATGGAGGCATACAGAAGGATCCCTCCACCCATGGTGTCTACCTGAGTAACTACAGTATGTTACAATTATAGGTTCAGGCAACACATTTTCAAGGATGAGGCCCAAAAGAATTCAAACACAAGAAGCAGCAATTCATGCATAAATGAATATCTGATTTTCCATGGGGCTTTTCCAACGATGTATGTTTTAAGGACAGTGAGGCTGAGCTCATGATGTCAACATTAGGACAAATTATTCCAACTAATTGCAATATCTAAAGTGTGGGTGGTAACCATTTAATTTATTTATTTATTTATTTAATTTATACCTTATATGCCACCCACTACCCAAAGGTCTCTGGGCGGCTTACAATTCAAATAATGAAATAAAATAAAATACAACCATAATGACTGGGTGGATTCCTCCACCCTGCCATATTTCTTTCTGTGTGCACTTTTAAAAATACCCTCTTATGTTGCTAATATTGCTCATCGATCAGTGTGGAATACCATTTTGGGAGATGAATGAAATAATGTTTTTATTCATCCCTTTCTCCTAGAATGAAAAACAGAAATGTCTGGTGGGCAGAGGTTTTGGGGACTGAGAAGAGGAGCTGAAGAAGAGGGACTCCCACCTAAGGCTTTTTAGCTGACCTCAGCTCCTGGCAGCCACAACATCACCCAGCAAACACTCCTGCTGCTGCTGCTACCGGACTAGGCCTGGAGGAGTTGCCTTTGCTCTTCGACTGCTCCTTCTCCTGCTACTCTGGGGTCAGTGAGAGAGACACCTGGAGGAGCAGAGCCGGACAACATCAGAAGGGAGGGGCTGAAGAAGAGGGACTCCCACCTAAGGCTTTTTAGCTGACCTCAGCTCCTGGCAGCCACAACATCGCCCAGCAAACACTCCTGCTGCTGCTGCTACCGGACTAGGCCTGGAGGAGTTGCCTTTGCTCCTCGACTGCTCCTTCTCCTGCTACTCTGGTGTCAGTGAGAGAGACACCTGGAGGAGCAGAGCCGGATAACATTGGAAGGGAGGGGCTGAAGAAGAGGGACTCCCACCTAAGCCTTTTTATCTTAATTGTTAGGTGCATCTGTTTTTTGTTTTTGTTTGCCATTAGGTGTAGGTGGTAGGGACCCACAATGGAACTGAGAGAACAGGAAGGGGGGAGGGCAATGGAGGGGGCAGCCATTGAAATTGTGCTGGGTAGGGGAAGGTATGGTGGTAGGAGTGGAACATGCCCGCGTAGGAGAAGAGAGGTTAGATATCTTACATCTATCCCCTCTTCTGGTCCCACTTCTAGCCAGAAGGAATCAGGTGACCATGTCAGCGAGCACATGAGCCACACGGTGCTGTTGTTAAATGCCAGGTCAGTACAAAATAAGACCGCCCTCATCCAGGATGTTATTTTGGATGAGGGTGCCGACCTGGCATGTATTACTGAGACCTGGGTGGGAGAGGAGGGTGGAGTCCCCCTTTCCCAGCTATGCCCACCTGGGTACTCAGTCCAGCACCAGTGTCGCCCGGTGGGCCGGGGAGGTGGAGTTGCTATAGTCTACAGGAGTTCCATCTCCTTGACCAGGCTTCCTGTCTCCTTGGGAAAAGGTCTGGAGGGCCTGTATTGTGTGTTGGGCTCACGAGACAGATTGGGGATTCTGTTGGTGTACCGCCGACCCTGCTGCGTACCAACAGTCTTCCTGCCTGAGCTGACAGAGGTGGTCTCGGACCTGGTGTTGAGGACACCCAGACTGTTGGTACTGGGGGACCTCAACATCCATGCTGAGGCTACCTTAACTGGAGCAGCTCAGGACTTCATGGCCACCATGACAACCATGGGGCTGTCTCAACATGTCATGGGCCCAACACACCAGAAGGGCCACACTCTGAACCTAGTTTTCTCAACGGGACTGGGGGATGGTGGTTTGGATGTGGAGGGGATGGCTTTGACTCCATTGTCATGGTCAGACCACTTCCTGGTCAAGTTTAGGCTATTAGCTACTCCAACCCTCTGCAAGGGTGGGGGATCCATTAAGTTGATCCGCCCTCAGAGACTAATGGATCCGGATGGTTTCCTGAAAGCTCTGGGGGATTATCCAGCTGACATGATCGGCGCTCCTGTCGAAGTTCAGGTCACCTTATGGAACAGGGAGATGACCTGGGAAGTTGACATGATTGCACCTAAGCGCCCTCTCCCCCTACGCAGAGCCCAGACAGCTCCTTGGTATACATCTGAGTTGAGGGCAATGAAACGGGAGGGGAGACGGCTGGAGCGCAAGTGGAGAAAATATTGTGGTGAGTCAGATCAACCACAGCTTAGAGCCCACTATCGGGCCTATTCCATGGCTATACGGTTGGCGAAAAGGCAGTATTTCGCCAACGGTATTGCTTCCTCAGAGTGCCGTCCAGCGGAGCTGTTTCGGGTGGTCCGGGAACTTCTTCAGCCAGGAGATAGGGTGGAGGCCCAGGACCATTCGGTGGCACGCTGTGATGAGTTTGCTGTTCACTTTGAGGGAAAAATTGCTCAGATTCACAGTGAACTGGACTCCACTATTGATACAGTATCAAGGGATGTGTCCAGTGCACCGTGCTTAGGTCCAGTGTTATTGGGTGAGTTTCAATTGTTGAGACCCGAGGATGTGGACAGGGTGCTTGGATCTGTCCGTTCCACCACTACACTGCTCGACCCTTGCCCTTCTTGGCTAATTGAAAGATCTGCCAGGGGGGTTCGCACCTGGGTCCAGGAAGCTGTAAATGCCTCATTAAAGGAGGCAGTAATTAGGCCACTCTAAAAAAAAAACCAACCTGGACCCAGGGCTTGTGGGTAACTACGGGCAAGGTGTTGGAGCGGGTGGTGGCTGGACAGCTCCAGGCGCTGCTGATGAAACGGATTTTCTGGATCCATTTCAATCTGGTTTCAGGCTGGGTTTTGGAACAGAGACTGCCTTGGTCGCCCTGTACGATGACCTTGCGGGGAGAGAGACAGGGGGAGTGCAACCCTGTTGATACTCCTGGACCTCTCAGCGGCTTTTGACACCATCGACCATGGTGTCCTTCTGGATAGGCTGGCCAGGTTGGGAGTTGGAGGCACTGTTTTGCAGTGGTTCCACTCCTTCCTGGCTGACCATGTCCAGAAGGTGGTGCTGGGGGACAGTTGCTCCGCCCCGTGGCGTTTACGTCATGGGGTTCCTCAGGGCTCAATACTGTCTCCCATGCTGTTTAACATCTACATGGAACCACTGGGAGAGGTCATCAGGAGGTTTGGGCTGAGGAGTCAGCAATATGCTGACGATACTCAGCTCTACCTCTCATTCTCCACCAATCCAGGTGAGGCGGTTTCTGTCCTGAACTCGTGTCTGAGCCAGATAATGGACTGGATGAGGGTTAATAAATTGAAACTCAATCCAGACAAGATGGAAGTGCTGTTAGTGGGTGCTTTGCCAGACAGGTTAGAGGGCCACTTCCCTGTCTTGGACGGGGTTGCACTCCCCCTAAGGGACAGGGTCCGCAGCTTGGGGGTGCTTCTGGACCCTGGTCTAACTCTGGAAGCCCAGGTGGATTCGGTGGCCAGGGGCGCCTTCCTTCAGCTGCGGAAAATATACCATCTCCGCCCCTACCTAGACGAGCAGAGCATGCGCTGGTAACATCCCGTATTGATTACTGCAATGCGCTCTACGTGGGGCTGCCTTTGAAGATGGTCCGGCGATTGCAACTGGTTCAGAATCATGCGGTGCGGCTGGTGAGTGGTGGGGCCGCCAGAGATCACATCACGCCGATTCTACGTAACCTGCATTGGTTACCAGTTGCTGCCCGAGCCCAATTCAAAGTGCTTGTCTTGACATATAAAGCCCTAAATGGCTTGGGACCTAGATACCTGAAGGACCGCCTCCTTCCATATGAACCTACCCGGCAATTAAGATCTAGCCAGGGGGCCCTCTTGAAAGAGCCATCCCTCAAGGAGGTGAGAGGGATGGCTTGTAGACATAGGGCCTTCTCAGCAGCTGCCCCCAAGTTATGGAATGCCCTCCCAAGTGAGATCCGCCTGGCGCCAACATTGATGACATTTCGGCGCCAGGTAAAAACCTTCCTGTTCCAGAAGTTTTTTAATTGATACAACATAGACTTGGGTCCTTTGATGGCAATTTTAGTGATGATTTTAGTATAAGTTTTTGCTGTTGTTTTAATTATTTATTGATATTTGATGTCTTAACTGTTTTAATTTCTTGTTGTAAGCCGCCCAGAGACCTTGGGTAGTGGGCGGCATATAAGCTGTAAAAATAAATAAATAAAATAAATAAAACATCAGTTATAAATAAGGGTCTCAAGTTTCAATTTCTGCTGAGAACAATATAATTTTCTGGTGTCTTTTGAAGGGGCTAGATAGTGCCATCAGTGCTGTCTTTCTCATCCTGACACTGTAGGACATGAAGTTCTTCAGGGTGCAAAAAATTTTTGTCAAGTTCCCCCACCCTCCACCTCATGGTATGTTTCCCACAGTGTAGAGGATCAATCAAAAATGCAATAAGGCTAATGAGTGCTTTTAGTTTTCAGTATCTATTCAAAAAGGGAACAATTAACATTGTTTAATTCTTCAACATTTCTAGAAATGTGCAAAATCGCTTAGGTAAATGTACGCATTCCCTCAGAGAGTTTAAAGCTAGACCATGATTATCATTCTTAGTACTGTACAGTAGACATGGGCACAACCAGAAAAAATGATGTTTCGAGTTTTCGTTTGTCGGAACGGGTCCGTTTTGGGTCGTTTCCGTTTGTCGCGAAAGTTTTCAAAAATTTGTCATTTCCGTTTGTTGTTTGTCGTTTGTCGTTTCCACCACGATTTAGTGCGATTTGACTTCCCAGAGCATAGGGGCGTCCGGCAATCAGGGCCGGCGCTAAGTGTTTTTGCACCCTAGGCGGCGGGCAGGGCAGGTGGTGGTTGGCGGGGGGGTGCGGGCGGGCGGCGGTGGTGCGGGGCCATGGGCGGGCAGTGGCCACGGGCAGGCGAATGGGCAGGTGGCGGTGCGGGCCGCAGGAGGGTGGTGGCACGGGCGGACGGGCGAGTGGGCAGTTAGGATATCACTTAGGATAGAGGTTCTGTTCTTGGCTTGCACCCCAAAAGTGTGTGTGTGTGCAAGCAAATTGAAGTTGGGAAAATAGAAAATAAATGGTAGTATATAATATATTTTTAAAATAAATCCACACCTCCCACTCCCAGTCGAACCTCCCCCTTTATCCAATATCAGAAAAATATCCTCACAAACTGCCAGAGAACAAAGAAAGAATAAAGTGCTATTCCCTTCAGCAGACAAAGCTGCAGGGAATCAAGGAAATTATTTTCTAAATTCAATCAATTCCCTCCCTGCCTGTCTAACTTAAATCCTAAAGCCTCCAGCCTCCCTCATCAATCTCGATCAGATCACACCAGCACCAGCAGCCAGCCCTCCTCCCTCAACCACATCCATACACCCGACTGCGATTTCTGGAAGGTGCCTTGGCTTTTTATGCCCTCCGAGACATCCAGAAGTGTCAGTCAAAAACCTGGCGATGCCATTGGTGGAATGGTTCAAAAAAATTGCATGGTCCCATCCCATACCCAGCCCAAATGGGCAGGTCTAAAATAAAATAAAATAAAATAAAATAAAATAAATAAAATAAAATACAAAGTTTTATTGCTATAAAAAAACCCACTGCTGCTACTATAAAAATTCAGGCATTTAAAATAAATAAATTTCACATGTTTCCCCCCCGCGCATGGCATGCAGCGAGACAGACAACGAGGATGACCCCCCCGCCAGCCTGGTGCAAGCAGCCCAGGACAGGAGAAGAGGGGGGGAAAGGCCGGGGACCCCCCCAGAAACCACCCCTCTGGTAGGTGGCAAAGCCTCAGGCAGGCATATTTTCGCCTGCTTTTTGGACGGGAGTCGGGGTTTTTTGAAAAAAACTTTTGAAAACTTTTTCTGTGCTTCGCATTGCGCAATCGCCGCGATGCTACAATCGGAAACAAAAAAACCGACCAAATTTTTCTTTTTTTGGTTCGAGTTCGAGTTCTGACGGCTTAATTATCGTTACCGTTTCCGTTACGTAATCGAAACGATAACCGAAAACAGAAACGACAATTTCGCCGAGTCGTGCCCATGTCTACTGTACAGATGTTTGAAATCTGCAAATTTCTAGGCACGGTAGAAAGTGGTCTCAGGTGATATTCTTTCATCTTCACCCACACATCATGAATTACCACTTTTGCTGGTGGAATTCAACAGGACAGCTCCTAAGGTTGTTCCAGGGCATGTTTCTGCCATCAGTAAAGGGCAAAATTCTGCCTTCCTATCCCTGAAATACAAAACTGGGCAACTGAATCATTCTTGAAGGGACAAAACCCTTCAAACAACCTGAGGACAGCAGACTAGCTCATGGAACAGAAAGCAGCATCTTTGTCCCACCACATCTTGCCATCATCATCTGCCTAAGGCAGGGGTGCCCAAACTTTTTGTAAGGAGGGCCAGATTTTGTGGCTGAGAATGTGTCAGGGTCCGGTTGCTCCCCGACCCTGCCACCCCTCTGCAAGCCCCACCCACTGACCCATAAGCCCCACCCACTGACCCCTTGCAACTCCACCCGCAGGAAGGAAGGTGGGGAACAAGGGAGGGAAGGAGGAAGGTGGAAACCAAGAGAGCAAGGAAGGAAGGTGGTGAACAAGGAAGGGAGGGAGGGACGTGGGGACCAAGGGAGAGAGGAAGGAAGGTGGGGACCAAGGGAGGGAGGAAAGAAGGAAGGTGGGGACCAAAGGAAGCACAGGGAGCCGTGGCCACAGGTCACCCCTTGGAAGAGGTGATCTGTGTGACCTTGCACCCCCCCAAGCTCCCCAGAGGTGGTGACGGCTCACCCGCCAGCCCACCCCAAACCTCCTTGGCGGTGGCAGAGGCCATCTGGCCTGCCCACCCCCACACATTCCCCTGCGGTGCTGGTGGAGGCAGACTACCCGTCTGTCCAGCCGCCCAAGCTTCCTGGCAGTGTCAGTGTTGGCAGAAGATTAAAAAAAAACATGGGGCGAAGGAGGAGGAGGGAGATGCAGGCCAGCCAGCTGCGGGCCACTCAGAATGGCCTGACGGGCTGGATTTGGCCTCCGGGCCAGACTTTGGACAGGCCTGGAGTAAGGCAATCCTCATTCTTCTGCCTGTCTACAGAGAAGTCTCTTTCAACTCCAGTCAAAAGCTTGGGAGAAGTGAGGGAGGTGAATGGAGAAAGAACTGCTATAATTTGTTAAAACTATGCTTCCCCCCTTTCCTGTTACTTGTTGTATTAATGTTAAAATTCGAGTTTTGCTTCCTTTTCCAAGCTCCAGGATTGCCATAGCATTTATGAACAGGTACTGGGGTGAATGTATTTCACTGAATATTTAATTAAGAGATGTATATCTGTGTGCAGAGACCAGTGGTGTTGAAGGAACCCAAACACAGGTGTGCTGGGCATCACACTGTTGTCTCCCACAATGTGCAGATGAATGATCAAAGTGTTACTAATTTGTCCTGTGTACACATTCTAAACCAGTGGTTCTCAACCTGTGGGTCCCCAGATGTTCCTGGACTGCAGCTCCCAGAAGCCTCCACCACTCTCTGTGCTGGAAGGGATTTCTGGGAGTTGCAGTCCAGGAACATCTGGGGACCCACAGGTTGAGAACCACTGTTCTAAACTATCTATTCTGGAGACCAGGATGTGACCCATGGGATGTATCTTCATTCTGATTTGGATTTACATTCCAGATCCAAGTCAATTTGCAAGCCTCCCATTGACTTGAATTGGAAACAAACTTTTGTGGGTTTTATCCCTATGGACATGTACAATATTTAGAGATACAATAGATCTGGAACATTTGAAGTGAAAGAAAAACATAAAAGTGTGATCACTGGCTGCTGCAGCCATCCAATGAGATCAGTTGATAGAAGAAAAGCAACATACAGATTTTTCAAATTCTTCAAAATGTTCCTAGCCTTGATAAAATTCTTCACTTCTATTTGAAGTCCCTTTGAGGGGCAATAAAGAAAAAACAAAGCCAAGTGTGCTACCCATAATGCTTAAAGTCATCTCCTGATGGTTTACAATTTATTGTGCAGGACACACATCACCTGCTCCCAGCTTCCACTTGGGTACACAGCGCGTTTATACACGACCCCTAAGGTCCGCCGCAAATGGCTGCAAGGTCCGGACCTTAAAAATGTTTACCCACCAGCTCTGGACTTTGCAGACAATTAAGTGCGACCCCGCCCACTTTAGCACAACCAAATAGCAGTTTTCTTGTACCTGGTCTTTGATGGTGACAAATATTTGATCCGGTGTAAGGATAGTGAGTGCGGGGCTCTCCTGGCTTTTGTTTGTTCTTTTTTTGCACCCCGCCCCTTTAAGAGATCTGAATGCTGCCCGGAACAAAATGGAGGTAAACGGGAATTCTTTTCTTTCTTTTTTCTCCCTCCCTCAGGCAGCCAGCAACCAGGAAGTGCCGAGGGGGGTGGGGACAGAGGAAGACAGAGGAAGAGCGATGAACCCCTAAGATCTCTGGTCCGAATTTAAGTGGCCAGCGGATCTTAGGGGTCATGTAAAAAGGCCCACAGTTTATCGACCTTGGAAGGATGGAAGACTGAGTCATCTTTGAGATGGCTACTTCATCCTGGGATGGAACTCGGGTCATGAGCAGAGTCTTCACTGCAGTACTGCAGTTTCAGCACCGTGTCATGGGGATACTCGAGTGTCCTTCCATTGCTTTTCCATCATAGAAAAAAAATTCCAGTTCCCAAGTGCAGAGCAGAAGTACCACACTATCTTCTCTTGTAATGTACTCCATTCTCTCTCTCTCTCTCTCTCTCTCTCTCTCTCTCTCTCTCTCTCTCTCTCTCTCCTCCAAACCCAAGCTATTCTATTTCTAAATATAACAAAATATTGACTGTAGAAATATCTCAGGATCCAACTGCTAAGACAGAAGCATCTGCTGCGGGGCATATGGTAAGTAGCGTACTCCATCACCACATTTTTTTTTCTGATTGTATTTTTAGTGATACTGCCAAAGTTCATAATTCCTTTCCTGGTAATACAAATGTCAGTGACTCATGGAAGTCAATCCTCTATCTATCTTGGCAGATAAAAGCCAGCTTGTGTTTTCAAAACTCCTCACTGCTCCAATTTTTGATGGTTATAGTTTGCAGATTTGCAGAGAACCCCACCCCTTTCTTTGCTGAAGAGTTCCGGACAACTCAAAATGCTGGCTCAATATTATGGTAGAATAAAGGAGTCACAAGGACTACAGTAAGCGCAAGTCTACTTCGGACATTAAAGAATGCTTGGGAAATTAACAATCTTGCATGCAGTCAGGCACTAGGCTTCAATGGGAGGAAGGAGATTTCTTTCATAAGCCAAGGTTACAATCGTCTCCCACTAGTTGATTAGCAAAGTCTTTTTTTCTTGGGATTGAGGCAAGCAAGACCCTTCCCTTCTTCCTGCCTGTTTCCTTTCATTTGCTTTGCTTTGCTCTCTCTGCTACCTGATTTTCAGACCTCTTCCAGAGGTTGAAAGATCCGTCTCTTTTTTATCCTTCTATTTTTCTGATTGAAACTGAAGATGAACTGTAAGTAAAGATGTTTTTCTTTCCTACTTCATTTACTTGTAGAGTGATTTTTTGTTATGCATGGGGCCATTTCAACAAATGGGCTGGATGGAAGCTAGACATTTTCAGTCCCCCCCCCTTCATGTTTCCCCTGTGCTGCAGCTGTTTGTGTTTTGTGCTTTCTGTTCTGCTACCTAAAATTAACCAAAACTTTCTCCCACAAAGAAACTTGAAGAGAAGCCACGGAGGAGCAAAATGTCCCTGTGTAGAGGGACTTTGGGTACCAATGGAGGAAGACCCTTGGTGAGGTGTCTTTGTAGGGTTAGCAGTAGTTAAAGAGTGGGGATAGGTGGTGGTGCTCCCATATTTGTTCCATTAGAGTCCCCACTACAATCGGCATCTACCTGGCAATGGAGGAAGACATACTGTCCCAATGGCCCTACCTCCACCCAGTGCAGGTATTGGCATTTTATGCACTAGAAAGAGAAGTAATGGCAGCTTCAAGGGGATTCGGGTGCCAGTGAATACCGTCCAGATGGCTCTACCAAGTGCTCCTCAGAGAAGCCAGGAGAAAAATTAGAGCAACCAATTTGCTTGGACTTGTGAGCTAAGGCATTCCTCTTTCTCCAGTGGACTTAACTGGGGAACAAACAGAAGACACTGTACCAGATGGATTAGCGCCAGAAACTGAACCTCTTAGTGGACTACTAAGGAGAGTCATGTAACCTCTACCTTTGTATCTCCAAGTCAACCAGCAATAAGCCCTATGCCTCTTGACATTATTAGTCAGGAGTCTCTGGAATTAGTCACCGAGTTCGCTTTGAACAATAGGTCTGCAGCTGATAGTACTGGAAGGATGCACAGTAACAAATAATATCAACCATGAGTTCTTAAATTGAGGCATTTTGCCTGCAAAGATTATGCTATTGGCATTACAGTGGTACAACTACACAAAAGTCTGTGAAGATTCTCAGTCATCCAGGTGAGTTTATCTGGAAGATGAGTCATGGCAACTGGACTTCTTTTTCTTGAGAGATTGAAACGTTTTGCTTCTCATCCAAGCAGCTTTGTCAGTCTACACAAAAGGATTTTGGCTAATAACTTCAGGTGTGTGTGTGTGTGTGTGTGTGTGTGTGTGTGTGTGTGTGTGTGTGTGTGTGTGTGTGTGTGTGTGTGTGTGTGTGTGTGTGTGTGTGTGTGTGTGTGTGTTTGAAGGTTTACACGTTAATATTGAATCCATTTCGTTTCCAATAAAAATACTGCAGTGTGATGTTATCTCCTCAACCAGCTTTTGAATCCAGATTGGCTTGTTAAGCCCTATACCACATAGCTCCAACACAAGATTAGCCTTTCAAAAAAAGGCTGAGAGGGGATATGATAGCTATGTTTAAATATTTGAAAGGATGTCATATTGAAGAGGGAACAGGTTTGTTTTCCATGGCCTCAGAGACTAGGACTCGGGGCAATGGTTTCAAACTAAAAGAAAAGAGATTCCATTTGAACATTAGGAAGAACTTCATGACGGTTAGAGCTGTTAGGAAGTGGAATATGCTGCCACAGAAGGTGGTGGAGTCTCCTTCTTTGAAGGTTTTTAAGCAGAGGCTGGATGGCCATCTGTTAGATAGTCCTGTGATGGGGGTTCCTGCATGGCAGGGGGGTTGGACTGGATAGCCCTTGAGGTCTCTTCCAACTCTATGATTCTATGATCTCATGTCTTTTTTTGGAAGAGTGCTAATGCAACTGAGTCACACAAGGATTCTAAGATAATAGTAGTTAGTCTTAAGTATTTAAGGTGCAACATGTTTTTTTCTTTTCTTTTTTCTTTGATTTTTTGCCTGGAATTCTTGCACAGACTAACATGGCTACCTTTCCTAAAGCTTTCAGCTATAATTTTCATCTGCAATTTTCACACAACTGTCTTTAACTCAAGTTAAAAAATCCAAGTTCTGGAGCAATGTACCAGTGGCAGTATACTAAAACTGACTTGTCCAACCTACTAACAATTTGGTCATCCCATTTTCATTTTATTTTTTCAATTAAATTTTAATTTAATTTAATTTAAAAAATGACAAATACAGGATGTTCAACCAAGCACAGAGTCAGGCTGGGTTCCACAGTAACAATGCACCGAATTTAATTTATAGATCTCTAAGTAATACTGGAGTGAGAAAGTAATTATAAAAGTCAGTTTTTGCATCTTACAGTAAGAGTATAGAATTTTATCTTACAGGGGTTTGTCACTTTTAAAAATAGATATTCCACATTTTTTGCTTTGTGGGAAACGCAAGGGCCATGCATTATTTACAGCTCAGCTTTTTCTATCCAATTACTTTTCTTTACTATCTCATTTTATGTAAATATTTCTTTTTATATGGTGATGCCGAATGGTTTTAAGGCATTGAAGGCGAGGCAGAAATAGCTCTGTATAAAGAGCTGTAAAGTACAAAATTGAACACCCAAGTTATCTATTTGTCACATACCAGTACAGGTTTATTAACAGCAATGGCAGTACAGCTCTCTGGCTTTCCTGGGAAGACTTTAATGTATATTTCTATTTTATGCAAAACACACAGCTGGCCATATCTGCCTCAAAAATACCAATGTGCTATTTTTATATTGTCGCTGCACCATGGGACAGGTTGGGGGGGCATAAAGTAAGATCTATTTCCTGACTATGCCATTTAATTCTGACAAAGGTACTCCTATAATATAACCATTCTGAATAAAAGGACACAGGCCAACTCAAAATTTTCAAAATGTTTATAGATATGGAAACCACAAATGGGGCAGAATTCTAGCTGTACGGATACCTATCCCAATGGTGAAGTGACAGGAGTAAGAGCAATATATTAACAAAATACAATGTAGAAATGCTGTGATTTATGTTGTGTTTGTAATACAGTGATACCTTGGTTTAAGAGTGTTTTGCAAGACAAGCAAACATTTATTCTAAATTTTCTGTTGATCAACAAGAAACGTCTTGCTGTACAAGCACTGGATCAGGTCACATGTTAACGCAACTAAGTGAACCAAGGGGCCTGGTGGCTCAGTGAGATAGAGCGCTGAAACTATCAGCTGTAAAGTTAGCAGCTTGGCGGGTTTGAATTCTGGGTGCCACTCAGTGGAGTGGGCTCCGCTGTTAACCTATGCAAATAGATAAATAGGTACTGCCATAAAAAGCAGAAAGGTAAACAGTGTTCTGTGCATAGAAATGCATTCAGCCATGCCGGCCACATGGCCACGGACTTGCACAACACTGGCTCTTTGGCTTGGAAACACAGATGAGCACTGCCCCTAGAGTCGGACACAACTAGCATGCATGTGTGGGGAAAACCTTTACCTTTACTTTTAATACCTTAGTTTAAGAATATTTTGTAAGACAAGCAAACATTTCTTCTAATTTTGCCTTGATCAACAAGCAATGCCTTGCTGTACAAGCACTGGAGCAGGTCACATAATCACAAGTGAGCCAATGGTGGTGCTCCCCCCTGGATTCTGGGTCATTGTCTGGAATGTTCCAGCTCAGTCAGGCTCCAATGCAGAAGGAGGAGAGAGGAAGGGAGGTCTCCCTTGTAAAATCCAGGAACATTTTCAAAGGGGGTGAAGATTAAGGGTTTTTTTATATTTATATTTATATTTAATTTGTTTTCAACATTCTTTCTTGTTTTTCAAACCATTTCTAGTCATGGTACAGCTGATCAAGCGTGTATATGGCTAAATTAGCTATAAATCGTACTTTACTATTCTTGCATTAAAAGATGAAGTAAAATCCAGTTGTTAGTCCCAAACAAAGCAGATTCCGCAGCTAGGTACCTAAACCATAGTATGGATGTGGACTTCTAGCCAACTTCTTTTGTGAATTTTGCCATTTTCTGTGTACAGTATGTGGTCTATGGAACCCCAGAACCAATCATCTGAGTTTCCATTATTTCTTATGGGGATATTTGCTTTGATATAAGAGTATTTTGGTTTACAAGCATGTTTCTGGAATGAATTATGCCCTTATTGTACAGTATTTTATTTTATTTTTTAAAAAATATATTTATATATATTAATATATAAATGAAAGAAATACCTGTCCTAAGAAAAGTTTAACTGAGCACTTCATTTATGCTTTGGATATAGGCCATGTGTCTGTTTTGGGGTTTGTTAATTTAATTCAAGCACGTTTTAATTCTTTTTAATTTTAATTTTTTAGCATATTTAACTTATTAGTATATCTATAAATTTTACTTCTGTGTGGTTTTACATGATTTCTATGTTTTGACTGGACACTGATTCTCATATGTATTATTTGTATTACTCCTTATTTTAGATTATATATGTAGTACTTTGGTCTAAGACTGTAAATTAAAAAAAAATACTACTACCAAATATTGTGGTATTTTTAAAACTAATGATTTTTCCAGTATGAGCTTTCAATGAAATTTATTGAGGTTTCAGTGAACCCAATAAGGTCATTGATTACTGAGCTTTCAGTGAAATTTATGTCACTGAAACTTCACAGTGAAATAAAATAGTTAGTCATAAAGGCCCCACAGGTTTGTTTGTTTGTTCCTGTTCCTGTTTTGTTTTTATCACTCCTGAAATGGACTAACACACAGCTACCCAATCTGAATGCTGCTACAATTGCTTTGGACAGTTATGTTAACTTGAGGGGACTCAGATGTCAGGGTCAGCTCTCATACTGATGGTGTTTTTCTGCTGCCTCCGTAAACTGGATGATATAATAATTTAGGCATTGTAAATCATGGCCTGAGAAAGATGTAAAAGAGGTCCTTAAAAAAAGGCTTAGTCTGAAAAATGCAAATGTAATTTTCATTATAATGTCTCCCCCCTCCCCACTTTAGATGAGACTCCCGGGTGGGGAACATTAAACTTGGTTCCATTTACACAAAAATCATGGCATGTAAATTGCAGAAGTGTCATTGGTGTTTGCTGCCTCTTTTTGTTTTTCAAGTGATTGGGGAATGAGTCCATTTCTATTTTGATACCACCTACCAAAATTCCGAATCTGCAGGTAAACTAAACTGCAGCTCTCCCTTGTTCAAAGGGGGAAAAAAACCTCATTGAAAAATATCTCTCATATACATCAAATACTCAGTGAACATGGCCAATATGTGCATATCAAGAGAAACGGGTCCTGAAAAATGTGTGAGAGTTAGAACCATAGAAGAACAAAAGAAGAGCCATGCTGGATCAGGCCAAAGGCCTATCTAGTCCAATGTCCTGTATCTCACAGTGGCCCCACCAAATGTGTCTGGAAGGGCACGAGACTAGATATCGGTCTTCTGCTACCAGTCCCCTGCATCTGGCCCTTGAAGTATCCTGGTTTTAAGCCTGGAGATCACACATCTCCATCATGGTTTGTAGCCTGTGATGGACTTTTCCTCCAGGAATCTGTCCAATCCCCTTTTGAAGGCATCCAGGCCAGAAGCAATCACCACATCCTGTGGCAGGGAGTTCCACAGACTAACAACACGCTGGGTTAAAAAAAATTCTTTTTTCTGGTCTCACTCTCCCAACTCTCATTTTGAGTTGATGTTCTGGTATTTTTGAGAGGGAGAAGAGCATCCCTCTATCCACTTTACCCGTGCCCTCCCTGCATTATTTTGTATGTCTCAATCATATCCCCCCTCAAGCACCTTTTTTCCAGACTAAAGAGCCCCAAATGTTTTAGCCTTTCCTCATAAGGGAAGTTCCCCCAGCCAAGTAATCATTTTAGTCACTCACTTTGGCACCTTTTTCAGTTCCACTATGTGCACCCTTTATTGTCACTTCAATGTTGTTAATTTAATGAAGATGGGGAATCTCAGTCTGATGGAGAAATAGAATGAGCTGCATTTAAGACTAGGAAGATGAGAACCCCATCATAAATTGAAATGACTGCTTTGTTCAGTCGTTGCTTCGAAGACAGTGGAGCCACTGATGTTGTGGAACAGCTGGATAGCTTAGTAGTTTAAGTCTCTGCAAGAACTGGAGGTTTCAAGTTTAGTTCCTCACAGAATCCATGGGCTGTCAGACTGCTGAATGGGAAATAATTCCATGACAAGCATAGAAGAACTGACCTGTGGGCTGGCGCATTCTGTGTCAAGTACACAGGGTGTAATAAGACTGAGTGGTTGCTAGTGGGGTGGGGGTACGATGGGGGTGGGGGTGGGAAAGGGAGACTCAGCCAATTTCATTGTGCACAAGTTGTACATTGACAATAAATGTATTATTATTATTGTCATTATGAAAGTGGGACCAGGAAACAATAGACAGACAATTTGCTCCAGACAGGTGCAACCATTGGGATGAAGGGCTCTCTGATATTTGCCCGATGCACGCCTCTTGCGTGGAATCTATTTCCATTTCCCATTCTCTTGTTTTCACAATGAGGCTTGCCCGCTGAGCCCTGGGATGTTTTCGTTGGCTTTTAAGCCACGATTTAAAAGGAGGGAAGATAAGAGCTTTGGAACCCATTTGATGTTTTCTGTTTATTCAGTGAAGTTGCTGCCAGTCTCCTTTAATCATATTTGCCTTGTCTAATGTGTTTATGGGTTGATGGGCACAGTAACCATAAAGAAAAGAAAGAGGGGGACTCCACTGCCCTCAGGTTCTCTCACTGTCCCTTCTTCCATCTCTACCTCTCTTCAACAAACAAAGAACTTTTGTTCATTCTGCTTTTGAGATTCTGCGTGTGTTTCACTATTGTGGCATTTCAGATCACTACCGAACCAACCAAGTTATGAACCTTGGGGTGGCTTACGATCAGCAAGCTTAAATAGAAAATACAAGAAAATTATCACGGTACCTGAGACGACTTTAAAAGAGGACAAATTTAGGAAATGAGTTGGGAATTTGGATTTTTCACCTCCAGAGCTGACTACAGGCAAACACATTGTGGGACATTCCCAGAGTGGGGGAAAAATTGACACACAAACACCGTGGAGGTGCTGCTGCCCCACATGATGGGAAAAGTAGCATCACCTTCCATTACGTGTGATCTGGAAAGCTCCACTGTACCATAATGTGTCATGACCCTGCTGTGTGCAGAATTTATAGTTCACCTTGGTTACACCTTGCCTTGGTCTGAATAAGCGGGTTAGGTGGACCATGGCCTGAATAGGATCCTTAGAATTGCCTGGGGTGCTTAGGATCATTAGAATGGCCTGGGGTCCCACCTATGCAATCCTTCTCAACACCCATTAAGCACAGGTCATTAACTATGGCCTTTATGGTGGAAGTGTTGAGTCCAGGTGCCATGACTCAACTCTCAAATGACCTCACCTGGATGACTGAGAATCTTCCCATCCATAAAGGCAGTGTTTCTCAGCCTGGGGGTCATGACGCCCAAGGGGCTCACACACTGCTTTCTCTGTGGCAGTCAGTTGATAGATCAGCTTATATGTGTCAGTTCTTCTTAAATGATTTCTTCATTTGACCTTTTGGACAGGGATATTGAAGATAATGTGTATGTACGTAAGTAGGAGAGACAGGACATTTTTTGGGGGGGACACAAATCTCTTCTTCCTGAGGAGTAAAAACCCTATTAAAATGCCATTTTATGCAAATGCAGTGGGGGATCGCAGGTTACTTGGCTATTATAAAAGGGAGCTGCCACTTGGAAAAGCTTGGGAACCACTGTCATAATGTTTCCACAATGCCAGTCTGCTCTTTCAACAATGCCTCACTACAAGAGGTCCTTAGAGGCAAGGGTCTGTGGGAGAGGTCTCTCTCTCTCTCTCTCTCTCTCTCTCTCTCTCTCTCTCTCTCACACACACACACACACACACACACACACACACACACACACACACACACACACTCCCCCACCCCCACCCCCACAGAGAGACCTTGAAGTGATTCTGTTCATTTCTTTCATAATATTTTTGTGCAGGCATGATGGAATACAACTTAGAAACATTTCTTTCCATTATATCAGCAGAATATCCTTTGCATAAACATTGCCAGCCTGACTTCCAGAAACAAAGCACACCCAAAGGGAGCAGAGCCCCCTCTCCTGGCATCAAGGCATGTGAAGCCACTTGTGGGAGAAAATACTCCTGTAACTTTCCTATTTGAAGCCCAGCTTGGATTTTTGCAGCTCTGGAGGGGGATAGAAATATACAGGTTAGGGATGGGCACGAAATGAAAAACGAAATGCTGCTTTGTCATTTTGTTACATAATGAAACAAAATGAAACAAAACAAGGAAGCAGCATGTTGTTACAGATTAAACGAAATTGTTGGTTTTTTTCTGTTGAAATGAACCGTTGCGTTCCATCTGTAAAAGGGGTCCCTTAAGGGAGCCATTTTCAGACGGCTCCTGCCAAGCTGTCAGTGGCTGGACCCCTTTAAAACTGGCTCATTCGGCACCAGGGTATCCCCCTGGTGCCGACTGAGCTAGTTTTAAAGGGGTCCAGCCATTGACACCTCAGCAGGAACTCTCTGAAAATTGTTCGGTGGGCAGTGCGATCGCTCGGAACTGCCCACTCAACCATCCCCCTGGTGCTGAATGGGCCAGTTTTAAAGGGGTCCAGCTGATAACAGATTGGCAGGAGCCCTTTAAAAATGGCTCCTGGCCCCGGACACCAAATATGGTGCCTCTAGGTCTAGGACCCATGGGAGCCGTTTCATTTTGTTTCGTACAAATGTTTTTTTAAAAAATTCATAAGAGATTAAATGAAACGAAACAGGGGTGGGCACAAAATGAAACAAAACAAAACATCATTTTCTGTTTTGTGCCCATCCCTAATACAGGTAGCCAATGCAACTCCTTTGGAAAAGGGTTTCCATTTAAAAAAATCTTTAAGGTGCTCCTCTCACTGATATGTAATGTGATATAAGCATATACTGGTTTATACCATATATCTGGACAAGTGGACAACAAAAAGTGTTCTGCTTCTGCTTCTGTACCACTCCATAGTGTTCAAAGTACTCTATAGACAGTTTACAAGTAATTAAGCAGGCCTCACGAAGGATGAAAGGCTGAGTGAATCTTCAGTCAGTTACCAGGAATTGAATCCCAGGTCATGACTCATGAGTACAGTTATGGCTGCAGTACAGCAATAAGACCACTACGCCATGAGGATCAGTTCTCATCTAATGAAAGATCTGTTGGAGTTTTTGCAACCTCACATACTGCCGTGAGTAGTCTTGACTAGGATAGAACTTTTCTGGAGTGGGGTGACTGTCCATCTATCCAGCAGTAGCCCGTTTTTCCTTCCCTGCATGTGAATTCAAAGAGAGAGACACTTCACTGCCCTGTCCTTTCCCTCTTCTCTGTCAGTCTGTTGGAAATGGTGAATCTGTGGAGGCCTGTTGCTGAAAAGCAGTCATGTTTAGTCAGTCTGCTGTTTGATCTGTTCAATTGTAAGTAATGAAACCTTTTATTCTTTCCCCTAATAATGTCTCAGAGTGAGTTAGTAATATTGTAAGTGCCAGCTGATGAGAAAAAGGAGTGGACTAATTCTGCTTTGCGAATCCATATACAGTAGGACCCCCGTATCCACTGATTCATTATCCACTGATTCAGTTATCCACGGTTGGCAGAGGGAAAAATAAACAATTCAGCAGCCACAAAGCAAGCTGTAAAGCAAGCTGTTATCACAAACAGTATCTGTAAAGCAAGCTACTATCTCAAAACAGTAGTCATAAAGCAAGCTACTGTCAGGAAACAGCAGTTTGGGGGTGGGTGGCCAGGCATTCTCTCTTATCCATGGTTTTCATTATCCACGGGAAGGCCTGGAACCAATCCCCAGCGGATACTGGGGTCCTACTGTACTTCTGCTGCATAGCTAGAGGACTTTTTACAAAAAATCAAAACATGGCAACAAGATCACCATTCACAGAGCAATCACTGAGATACTGGTTTTGATGCATATCAGTTTGTATATACATATAGGGGAAAACCTTGAATGGGGTAATTGGGGTACATAATGGGAGGCTCAAGCTGTTCTCTGTTGCCACCGTGCCAAACCGTCATTTGATCTGATTACAGAACAGCTCATTAGCAAACAATTAAAGTAATAATATCATACACAGTGGAGATGGCAAATTTGCACTTGTGGAAATGATACTGCAATCTGGTGAGATTACGTGGAAAATGTCCAGACACCATTTTTACTTGCTGGGGGGACAAAAGCAGTATCATATGAAGGAGGAATGGGGGAAACACATGGCCTGCTAGGCATTGTTGAACTACAATTCATGTTCGTGCAGAGCTCTAGGCTAAAGGACATGGGGGTTGAAAACAAATGCTCCTGAATGACTGGAGCCATACTGAAGGTTCTGTGAAGCAGAGTTCTCATTAATTATAAACACACAGAACAGAAAAGACACACAAAACTCAGCTGAAGACAACAGTCCATTTCTCATTTGCAGGAAGAAGTTAGGCCCAAGTCAGTTCCTACCAAGCAATATGACCACACGGAACATGCTTTGGGTTTGAAAAAAATACAGTGGACCCTCGTACAGTAACCCCCCACCGATCGTGGGGGTTAGGGACCCACCCCACCTGCAATGCATGAAAATCCACAATATGCGAAAGAGGGTGGGGTGGGGCCTGGGGGTGGGGGATGGGTGATTGCGCGCCTGTCTGAGAAGTCTTGGGGCAATGCGCACAGGCGGTGTTGTGGGATCTTACCTCCCACCACCGCCCGCCTGCGCTGCCCGAGGCTTCTTGGAGGAGCAGGGGGTTTGGCGTGGAGTGACCCGCTCACCACCAACACCGCCCCCCCCCGCTGCCCTGAGGCTTCTCAGCGGAGGGCGGAGGGGTGGCACAGAGTGACCCGATCGCCCCCCGCCCCTCCACGCAGCCCCTAGGCTTCTTGGAGGAGTGCGGGGGCGAAGAATGACCCAATCTCCTCCCACTGCACACGGCGGCCCGAGGCTTCGCGGAGGAGTGGAGAGGGGCGGCTCGGAGCAATGCGATCACCCCCCAGTCGCCCCCCATGCAGCCCCAAGTTGCAGGTACTGCGATCCCGCAATGTAGTGGGACCACAGAACCTGAACTGCGAAATGGCAGGGGGTGACTGTATAACAAACCGTTTGTATAACATAAAATCTGTACAACAAAAAAATTCCAGAGATAGGGGAAATTTGCTTAACATAATTGTCTATGGGGTGAATCCGTACAACATAAAAATTGTCGTGATTAGGGATTACTCTGTTCTCAATGCATTCCTATGGAAAATTTGTATAAAGGAACATTTGCTTAACATAGTTTCATTTGGAACAAATTAATTCCTTTATACAAGGTACCACTGTATGTAGAATTGGCCCACAGGCAGGGATATTGGTCAGTGTCTGAACCAGTCGAAAGAGAAGCAAGGAAATCTAAAGTGGCCTTCTATTCAAATCAGTGTTCTCTGAAGCATTAAATGTCATTTGCACTTCTCAGTTTGAAAAGCTGAGTGATAGTGAACAAACATGGTACCTGTGAGTCTCACTTGGAAACGTTAGTCATATTTAAACAGAATGCCAAAGGAAAAGGAGTGTGAAAACTAAGGCACCAATAGAAAGTTCAGCATCTCCATGAAACACCCATCATGGCACATCTTGGAGGGCTCTGATTGTCCAGAGAGATATATAATTTCGGGGTGGGGGTGGAGGGAATGAAAGCCATAATAACATTTGCCCCCTCTCAGATGGATGGTGAGAAGGGGGAGAGAAAGGGAAAACAAAATAAAACAAGAAGAAACACCACTAACTGGGGAAGGCCTCTGCATATAAATAAGTCTTCAGGGCCTTCCAAAAGGAGAATAGGGAGGGACCCTGCCTTATCTCTGCTGGGAGGTGATTCCACATGTCAGGAGCCACAACTGAAAAGGCACAGTGTCTTGTTGTTGTCTTTTTAGCCTGCCTTTTTTAGGCACCTGCTGGTCTCATTTTGCATTGCACTTTAGAATCCAATGTGATGTCTGTGTGAGAGTGTGCCATCTATGTCTCAGGTCTTTCATGTGGGATTTGAGTGAGATCTGCCATAATAGCATTAAGGATAGGACCTATTTATTTATTTATTTATTTATTTATTTATTTATTTATTTATTTATTTATTTATTTATTTAAAGTTTATATGTTTATATATTGCACTTATTTTCCCAAATAGAACTCTGGGCAGTTTACAAATGGAGCATACAAACCTATGCCAGTAATGGCAAAACTTTGAGATATCAAGTGCCCAAACTGTGATTCAAAACCCAATAATTTTTTGCCAAGTGCCAGTACAGCAATTTAACCTTAATACAGGTGGCTGTGAAGGGGTGATGTGGGTTACCCACAGAAAGGGCTCCGAGTGCCACCTTTGCCACAGGTTCGCCAACACTGACCTATGCTATTTCTCAACTCAAACCCATCGGGTTTTGTTTGTTTTTTCGCCCCATGCCTGCTTCTGGCTTTAATTTTTGAAGCGGGTTGTTGCTATTGATGCTGCTCTCCTTGATTGTGTTCAGGATAGGATGGGTGGAAAATGTGACCCACACAGCAGAGATCAGCTACTAACTATTATTATTATTATTATTATTATTATTATTATTATTATTATTATTATTATTATTATTATTATTATTATTATTTATTCATGCTGAATAAAGTGTACAGTTCCCAAGGAAGGAAGGAAGGAAGGAAGGAAGGTCAACTCCTTGATCAGAGTCCTTCATTTCCTCATGTTCATGTTTTCTCACTAACCCATACAAATAAATACAGATACAACATTTGGATACTAGTCAAAGCAAATGAACTCCAATGTGGTTCAAAGTGAAGCAGTTCCAATTTGTCACTAAAATAATTTGGAGTGAATTGGAATGGGTAGTATTCACACAGCGTAGTCACCACAGTGTTTGCGCCCATGTGTCTTGACTTGGCTTTGCACTCAAGATGACCTCTGCTCGTGCATGAGCTAACTGCTGCAAATAATGAGCAAACTCTTTAAATAAAAATTTTCCTTGTGTGACACTTGCATTGGCACTCTTCCAAAAAAAAACCCATGAGAATACCTTCCCATTTCCATTTGCCATCAGGACAGAGATATAAAATACTGAGGGCAAGAACAAAGCGTCTCAAAAATAGCTTCTTTTTTAGAGCAATATTGTCCTTAAATGGAAATTCTGGACTTTGAAGTCAGCTTATTTTATATGTCATGTTTCATGTGTTGTAGCTGTTTTTAAATCTATGTGGAATGTTTTAAATGAGTTGAATATAGCAACCATGAAATTTCGTTGTTCCTACAAGGGGGCAATGACAATAAAGATTCCTATCCTATTTCACAAAGATTTGTATTTCCTATTAGACATGGGCACGACTCGGTGAAATCCTCGTTTCCGTTTCCGTTCCTCGTTTCCGTTACGTAAAGGAAACGGTAACGACAATTACACCGCCAGAACTCGAACTCGAACCGACTAAAGAAAAATTGGGTCTGATTTGTCGTGGTCATTCCTGGCGGCATCGCAGCAATCGCGGGATGCCAAGCGGCACAGGAAAAAAGTTTTAAAAATAAAAAAACCAGATTCCCAGCCAAAAAAGCAGGCGAAAATAGGCCTGCCTGAGGGCACCTACCAGAGGGGTGGTTTCTGGGGGGGGGTCCCCGGCCTCCCCCCCTCTCCTGGGCTGCACAAAGTGCGCATCCATCGTCATCTCGCCATTCGCCAACTCTCCAAGCGGCGCGGCACAGAAAAAAAGTTTTAAAAATAAAAAAAAACCCAATTCCCGGCCAAAAAAGCAGGCGAAAATATGCCTGCCTGAGTGAGGGCACCTAGCAGAGGGGTGGTTTCGGGGGGGTCCCCGGCCTCCCCCCTCCTCTCCTGGGCTGCACAAAGTGCGCATCCTCGTCATCTCGCCAACTTGCCAAGCGGCGCGGCACAGAAAAAAAGTTTTAAAAATAAAAAAAACCGATTCCCGGCCAAAAAAGCAGGCGAAAACATGCCTGCCTGAGAAAGGGCACCTACCAGAGGGGTGGTTTCTGGGGGGGGGTCCCGGCCTCCCCCCTCTCCTGTCCTGGGCTGCTCTGGTGGGGGGCATCCTCGTCGTCTCGCCAACTCGCCATGCCATGCGGTGCGGGCGGGGGATCCAAAATGGGGCGACCGCAATATTTATTTTGAAATCGTGGTCCAAAAACACACCAAAGCACCACAGAAACATGCGAAAATAGCTATTTTAAAACTGCCTGAATTTTTTCAGTAGCAGCAGTGGGTTTTTCTTGCAACAAAACGTCTCCATTTATTTTATTTTATTTTATTTTTATTTTTATTTTTTTACACCTGCGCATTAATGATGGGCTGGCCATGGGAGTGGACCATGCAATTTTTTGGAGCCATTCCACCAATTGCAAGGCCACTTGGCCAGGTTTTGACCGAGACTTCTGGGATGTGCCAGTCGGGCATAAAAAGCCCACTAACCCTAGCCTGAACCCTAACCCTAACCCTAACCCATATGCCAGTACACTGTCCTTCTTAGTGGGTCAGAGAGGCACCCAGAGGTGCACCCCACTAACTCACCCTAACCTTACCCGTAACCCTAAGCCTAGCCCTTGCGCTAACCCCAACCAGTAAGCCAGGTGTGTACTCGCATTGCACTACAGCAAGTACACTTCCCTTCTTAGTGAGTCACAGGGCGCCCGTAGGGGTCCTCTCTCACTTCGTTCCCCAGCCCAAGTGCACTGTATGCCGGCAGGCAGTGAGTCACAGAGGCACCCGAAAGAGAGGTGCCTCTGCCTGCTACTGCAACTTGGTATGCATATCCAATTGGCTATGCATGCCATTTTGTAGCGGGCCAGAGGAGGCACCCACCCCAGAGATGTACCTCCAGGAGCCCGCTTTCCCTTCATGGTGGGCCAGAGGAGGCACCCACCCCAGAGAGGTGCCTCCAGGAACCCGCTCCCCCAAAAACCAGTACTAACGACAGATGAAAAACCAACAAACGAAATGACAAATTTTTGGAAAATTTCACAAAAAACGGAAACAAGCCGAAATGGGCCGGCTCCGACACATGACAACTCGAAACGTAATTTTTCCTGGTTGTGCCCATCTCTATTTCCTATTAAACACTGTTCTGGCTAGGGAATGGGGAAACTATAAGGAGAAAAAAATCTAACTCTGGATGATTTCTAAAATCTCACCACGCCAACATATCCTACTGCACCACCAAGATTTTTTCAGCTCTCCCGTAAATGAGTTTCTTGGCCTGATTATTCCATCTCTTTTTCTACATTTCTGACAAGAAACTGTGAGATTCTGGACAGCTTTACACCATTTCCAGGGATGATCATGAGGGAAAAGATACTACAGTGGACCCTTGTATAACAAACAGCTTGTATAACATAAAATTTGTACAACATAAAAAATTCCAGAGATAGGGGAAATTTGCTTAACATAATCGCCTATGGGGAGAATCCGTATAACATAAAAATGGGATCACTTAGTTTTCAATGCATTCCTATGGGAATTTGTATAAAGGAAAATTTGCTTAACATACCGTATATACTCGAGTATAAGTCGACCCGAGTATAAGTCGAGGCCCCTAATTTAACCCCCCAAAACTGGGGAAATGTATTGACTCAAGTATAAGTCTAGGGTTAGAAATGCAGCAGGGCCTGGCAGCTCCTCCTTTGTGAGCTGGGGGAGTGGTGTGTGATGTTTAAAATGACTTTTATCCACTGATGCAAATGCTTGGGTCAGTGGCTAAAAGTCATTTAAACATCGCGCACCACTCCCCTGTGATGCAGAGGGGGTCATGAGAAGCGGCACACAATGTTTAAAATGACTTTTAGCCACCGACAAGCACTTGCCTCAGTGGCTAAAAGTATTGACCTGCATATAAGTCAAGGGCCCCTTTTTTCAGTCCAAAATTAGGGCTGAAAAACTAGGCTTATATTCGAGTATATACAGTAATTTCATTTGGAACGAATTAATTATTTTATACAAGGTACCACTGTACTTGATTACAAGAATTGTAATTATTCTCTGCCTGCTGGTGTACGACCATGAAATGGTGGAGAAATGCCACAAATTTTCAAGCATGTTTCCTTGGGTTGCAGGTGAGAAAGACAGACAGGAAATTCCTTCTTTAAGGAAACAAGAGGGATTTCCCTTGGTTTCTCAACAAAAGGGAAAGTTTGTGAAATTCACTTCCATATTTCAGGGCACGAGTTCCTTGATTTTTTTAAAGTTGCTTCATTTATTATTATTATTTCCCCTTCACAGCACAGTGCTGGTGTAAAGAGCTGGAATATCCGAGCTCTGTGTCTGTGGAATATCTATTACTACGAAAGATTGAAAAAGACACGACTCCACCTCCGCATCCGTCCCTGAGTGGCTCATCTGTCAGGTGCACAGACACAGCTTATCCATTTACGAAGCCAGGGCCGGCGCTAGGTTTTTTGTGCCCTAGGCGAGGTGGTGGGGTGGGGGGCGGGGGCGGGGCAGGGGGTGGGTGGGGGGCAGGGCAGGGGGGCGGGGGCAGAGGGGGACGGGTGGTGGGGGGACAGACGGCGGTGGCCAGAGGTGGGGGGCGGGGGGCAGCAGGTCGGCCAGCACCTCCTTTCCATTTTGGCGCCCTAGGCAACTGCCTAGTTCGCCTTAATGGACGCGCCGGCCCTGTACGAAGCACATTTATTTGGAGATACTTTATGAAAGACAAAGATAGTATTCACCAAACCAGATGGGCTAATTTTTTTCCATGATGGATGCACTTTATGTTATAAGCACCCATTAGCATGGGATGGAGGGGCCCTGGATGCATGTTAAAATGCCTAACTATACTAACGTTCACTGTCTGTAATGATGGTAGAGAATTTTGTTCATCTGCATTGTTTTAGCTCTCATCCTGGAATGGGGAATTTTTCAGTATGCCAGGAATCATGTGCTGTTGTGGAAACCACATAGAACTAGACCAACAAAGCAGACATTTTATGCCATTGTAACCTGAGGACGTGTAAACAACATCCTTGGGTTATGACCACCTGCCATGTACAATGGTTGGATTTCATTCCAGACAAAAACCAGCCAAAACAAAAAAAAATATTTCAGTGAATCTATTACATAACCCCAATTTGGTTCTTTTTTGTTCTACACAATGTAATTGGTTGGGACAAAAATATGCCAGGATATTTTGAGCCAGAAAATATAAAGCAAAAACACTGTATGACTGCTTGGATGAGATACAACTCCCTGCACTGCAAAAACAGAAAAGCCGTGGAAGGTAGTTGTAATCATAAAGGCCCATCAGCCGTAAGCAACCTATTGTTTACTGAGACAGTGAAATGTTCTGTTTCTGAAAAAAAAAAAAAAAGTATTACGTTTCTTTGCAGCAAGACAATTGAGGAATCCCTCAAAGAGTTAGAATTCACTAGAGAATAATCCATGATAGTTCAATCAACTACAAACATTTCCACAAACGTCCTGGATGTTTTAGTGTGGTCCAGTTGGGTGGAGGGTGATAAGACATAGCTTCATCATTTTAGAACTGCGGCACCAGTAAAGGACCCTATGGCTCACTGAGTTCAACCCCATCACAGAGACACAGTAAGGAATCAAACTTCCAAACTCAGTGGGTTGGGTATCTCAGCTAGATAGCTAAGGTGCTTAATTCACATCCTTCTTTGTTCCTTGACTAGTTTTGTACCGTGACAGCATTGGTCACAATCATGTGGTTTTGTCCCTGTTTCAGTGTTCTCATGGCCATGATAACTTGTCTCGTGACATCGTGACAAGTGTTACCTCATGGTCTTGTATCGTTACAAACACTGAATTTGTCTAGCTTCCTTTTTCCTTTTTGGGGGGGGTATACAATTTTTCTTTTTTGATATTTCGATTTACTGATATTCTGGTTTTCATATGCCAATGCGGCAGCATTGATATTGTCTTATTTCTTATACATTAAGTTTCATGGTTTTTCCCGTAGGGAAATTAATGAGATATGTTGGTTTACGCACTAACCACTAGATGAACACAAGGAAAAAAACCCAGGAAGCCAGGATTGTGCAGGCCAAATACAGTGGTACCTTATATAAAGGAATTAATTTGTTCCAAATGAAATTCTGTTAAGCAAATTTTCCTTTATACAAATTTCCCATAGGAATGCATTGAAAATGAAGTAATCCCTAATAGTGAACATTTTATGTTGTACAGATTTTATGTTATACAAACTGTTTGTTATACAAGGGTCCGTTGCACCATTTGTACCAGTAGAGTTGTTACTACACGTCTTCTTAACCGGGACAAGAAGTGGAACAGAAGAGGGGGAAGAGAAAACACAACCCCAGCACTAAGTACAGATTTGTCTCGCTTAGCACCCGTTCTGGGGGTATGGTTGAGACAAATTTCAGTTGTTGTGAGACAGATGTGAAGTAACATTTTTTTGTACCGCTCCTAAAAGCAAACAACCTCAGAGACAAAACGGATGTGAAGTAACCGCCTAAGCCACTGAGATATACAACTGCTTTTCAAGGTAGCTGCTTGTAAATTCTTCCACCCCCTGCTCAGCCGCTTTAACTTTTACCACCATCTGTGCTCATGCCGCTTTTCTGGCTTTGGTTTATGTTATGTTTGATGTTTTAATTAACTTGCTCTCTTAACTATTTACAGAATGTCTAGCTTTACAGGGACATTCATACGATTTATGCAAACCACCCAGAATAGTGCTGAACACTAATGAGAATGGTATAAGTGCCAGAATGAATTAATGAACGAATGAACGAACACATATTATTCCTTTCTTTGAGGAAGGACCAAAAGAACTGGACATGCTAAGCCTTGAGAAAAGAAGAATGAGGGGAGACATGATAGCATTTTTCAAATACTTGTAAGGTACTCATAAAGTGGAGAGGCAAGGTTTGTTGTCAGTCATTTCCAGAGTGCAGGTCTGGTAATGATGGACACAAGCTACTAGAAGCCAGGTTGAGACTGCACATTAGGAAAAACTTCCTAACTGTTAGAGCAGTATAACAATAAGAACATAAGAACATAAGAACATAAGAAGAGCCATGCTGGATCAGGCCAAAGACCCATCTAGTCCAGCTTCCTGTATCTCACAGTGGCCCCACCAGATGCGTTTGGAACCAACTGCCTTGAGAGGTGGTGAACACTCCAATGCTGGAGGTATTCTAGAGAAAATCGGGCAACCATTTGTCAGATCTCTCTGACGTGCACTGAACAGTGAGCTGGACCCAATGGCATTATAGGCCTCTCCCAACTCAATATTTCTATAATTTTATGATTCTGTGATCCTAAAGAAGTAAATCAAGGTGCCTCCATATTATTGTGATTTCACAGTGGTTTGGTTGCATTGGTGGGAAATGTTTATGCTCATTTCTAAAAAGAAAATGGCCAGGGGAAGTAGACCTTCCTGTAGCTGCTATTGTTTTACCTGTTCTGTACTGTGGAAGCTCACTGAAATGAAAGCATCATTCTTAGGAAGAAGTTCAGGAATGTATGTTCCAGAGTGACTCTGAGAATGGTTACTGAGCATCTAAAGAAGAAGGCACTGTCCTACCTGGTGAAAGCTACTGAGAATCAGAAGAAAAAATTCTCTTATTCCTTAAATACACAACACAAGCGTACATATACCTTTTTAATCTGACAGAATGAAAATTAAGATCACCTGCCTTGAGGCAGACTTTCAAGACTGATACACCATTCAAGATACAGCAATTCTATGGATTTTGCAATATAGTTCTCGACTCAAAAGTACATCAGCAGGAGGCATAATATGAGACTTTGTGTACAACATGGCATACACAAATGTGGTGTTTTTTGAACTTGCCCTGTTGTGTTGAGGTAGCTTGAAGCTCCAGAGGCCTGCCTCACATTCTCTAACACTGCTCTGTCATTAGTGAGGGACAAATAGTCATTGAAGGAGGTCTTTCTATAGGCTTCAATAGAAAACTAGGAAGCTGCAGATGGCAAGACAGTTGTACAAAGGCATAGATGCATATACATATGGTCAGTCACTCATATCTATTAGAGATGGGCACGAAACACCAAAATGGCATTTCAATTTTTTTTTTATTTTGGGTTGTTTTAAAATTTGTTTCATTTCGAACAAAACATGTTTTTTTGTTTCATTTTTAATGCTTTTTTACAGCCCCGCCAGCTGGTGCTTTTTTCTTTTGCCTAGTGCTGATCAGCTGGCCTGTGGGACAGTCAGCACTTTTTTCTCTTCTGCCTAGCACCAACCAGCTGGCCCGTGGGGCCAGATGGTCAACACTTATTTTTATTATTTATTTTGACAAGTGTCGTGCCAGGTGCTTGTAAAAATAAATAATAAAGGAAAAAAAATGGAACAAAATGAAAATTTCCATTTCATTTCATTTCAGTTTTTAAAAGGGCACTTTGTTGTTGTTTTGTTTCATTCTGTAATGAAATGAAAAATGAAAAACAAAATAAAAAAACAATTTCATGTCCATCTCTAATATCTATATTCATTTTATTTGTTTGTTACACTTATATTTTCCCTTTCCTTCGGTGAGGTCAAAATGAAGATCCCCACTGCAGTTTTACTCTCAAGGCAACCCTCTGCAGTAGATCAGACTGGGAAAGAGCAATGGTTGCAACTTAGACTACCTAGTGACTTGTGTTGCTCCAAGGCAGCTGGAATCTGGATCTCCCAATGTTCTAGGCAGCAAGAGCGGCTACAGTACACTGGCATGAGCAGCAACGCTGACTCATCTTAATAATGATATGGAATCAAGTCAATTCCAATTTCAAGGTGTTTTCAGGGAGAATACTGAAAATTGTTCCCATTTCCTTCTTCTCAGAGACCTTTGGAACCGTGCAGCTTCCCCAAGGCCACACAGGCTGGCTCAAATCCTAGGAGGCTCAGCGGGGAATTGAACTCCCAACCTCTGGCTCCACAGCCAGATTATTTATTTTTATTTATTTATTTTTATATTTTATACCACTCATCTTCCAATGGAACTCTGGGTGGTTTACACCAATGAACCACTGAGCTATTCAGTCAGCCACTCATCCCACTCCTCAGAATTTATCATATTTCATTACACCTCTCTGGGGTGAAATAACACCCTATTATTTTCTGCCAAACTATGCAAAATGGGAGGAAAATGTTTTGGCAGAGTATTTCTAATATATGGTACTTTACTGAGTTGCAATACAGGTATATCACCCTCGCGTTTTACTGCCTTTGGAGGTTGGAAGAAAATGCTTTGACTGAGGGTATTTGAAAGGGCATCTTACTAAGTGCTGAATTTGATTGGAAAAGGATATAATTTGATTTAATTCAAATGCTAATTACTCAATAATATTGAAGAAAATCACCTCAAGTATTTAAGCTTATTAACTATGGGAAAGTAATAAAGAAGTCTGCTTATTAAGGAATTTAATTGAACACACAGCTCGGCGCCAAGGCTAGCTCTCCATTTTTCTAGCACAAGAGCCCTCTGAGAAAATATTGCTATCTCATGTTTGCTTATTTGAAAAAATGTTATATGAGGCACAGGCTGCCATAACACTTGTAATTGTGACTGAATAGGTTGCTGAACACCACCTAATTGAACCCAGTGAGCTAGGACTGAGTTAGGTGAACACAATTTGTTCCTTGAAATTCCAGGGCCAAAACATGAGGCCAGGTCATCAGCCATTGGAAAAGAACTTACAGTATAATGTCATGAGGAGGTGTTTGTGGAACAGAGTATAAGATGAATAAGATGAGCTGGTAGTATCTCATATTTTGTTCCTAGACATTCAGCTTTCATAGCATTGAGGCCTGACTGTCCAGCTATAACATCTAACATCCAGTGAGCTTTTCCTTCACCACCCCTGTAAGAAGCAGAAGATCACTAAAACACACACACACACACACACACACACACACACACACACACACACACACACACACACACACACACACACACACACACACACACACACACACACACGAGCCTATGTCTTCTCAGACTCGAGAAGCCACTTCACAAATGCAAAATATTTCTCCTAGTACTCTTAGATAAATAGCACAGCAAGAGAACTGAAAATTCAAGAGTACTACAGGTACTACAGCCATCCCAGGTACTATAGCCATCAGCTATATAATAAAACTTCTATGGTTTGTAACAGCCCCTGAGTTCCGAAAAAAGGAACCAGGCAGTAAACAGAAATATTGATTTCTCTATTATGTTCTCTGCCCCAAATTTCTTCCATCCAAAACAAAAACAAAAACAAAAACCCTCAACAACACAGGCATATGCAGTAGAGATGGGCATGAATCAAAAATGGTGAATTTTTTGTGAATTTTTGCAAAAAATATCATTTTTGTTTTTTTCATTTCGTTACCGTTTCGTTACCATTTATTTCAATTTTTGTGATTTTTTAGCATTTAAAGTGGTTCAATGTATTGCCATAACGAAAACGAAATGGACGACAAAATTTCTGGTGTTTCTGTTCATTTTGTTTCATTTTAGAGACAAAATTCGTTTGTCATTTCATTACATAACGAAACGGAAAAATGAAAACGGAAACGAAAAATTGTTCATTTCGTGCCCATCTCTTATATGCAGTATAAGAAACAGTTCCCAGCATACTATTCCTCATAAGAGCTATCTTTGCATGTGATGCGTATATTGCAAAAATACTAACTCTGAGGCATCTTAAGTCTTCCACAAAAGTTTTCAAAAGTTCCCATGATAGTGGAGGTCTCCCTTGAGGTCTCTCTTTCATCCAGAAGCCTTTCATCTCAAAATTTGTGGGATCTCATGAATTTCCGAGTTAATTCCTCTTGCCAGTTTTCAAATGCCCAGCCCTAGGAAGCATCCGTGATTCAGTCACACTTCATATTTTTAATATTTTGTACACAACCCAGAAAAAATGCTTTCATGAGAGGAACAGAATGAAAACACGAAAGAAAGCAAAATGTTCAAAGTTGAGCATCCATGCACGTAATCTGAGCTAGAGTAGAGACTTCTCTTTTCTATGACTCCAGATGTATTGCTACCAGAGATGGGCAAGAAACGATTTTTTGTTTCATTTTTCTTTCTTTTTTGTTTCATTTCAGAATGAAATGAAAAATGAACTTATTTTTAAAGAAAATGAAATGAAATAAACAATGAAATGAAATGAAATTTATTCTGATTCATTTTTTGTTAATGGTGGTGTTGGTGTGCAATGTAAAATAAAATGATTAAAAATGATATAAAACAAATGATTTAAATCAAATAGAAATGATTAAATATTTGATAACTATGGCCGATAATCCCTACAAAGTTGATGTCCAGTGCTTAAAACATGTAATTATGTCATTACTCTGATTGATTTTTAAAATATTTAAAAAGAATATTTTATCATTTTACAAGGGGGGATTGGGGGAAGTAGAGAATCGGAGCCTTTGGGTCATTTGTCAATAATGGCCATAGGAGCTGCATTTGACATGTGGTGTAAATTATTTCCAGTGCTGTTTTTGTACATGGTGAAAGAAGACACTGGAGATACTGAAGAATGTCATTTATATAACATTTTAAGCATTTATTTATTTATTTATTTACACCCCACCTTTCTCCTTAAAAAGAGCCCAAGGCAATGTACGTCACTGGAACTTAATATTTAAATTCAGAAATATTACTTTTACACATACTAAAAATGATTAAATACCACACAAAAAAGGTAAGCAAAAGCAACACTGACACCACATTCAAACCATTAACGTAAAACAAGACACTTAAAACCCTCATTGAAGCAGTTAGTCATTAAGCTTGCCCAAATAGAAAAAAAATCACATTTGTTGTTGAGATGGGCCGTTACTTCACGAACCTCTCGCTGCGCGGCGAGCCGTGATTTCTGCGCGAATCGGTCGGTTTTGTCCTCACAATCCTCCATTTTGGATGCGGCGCCACCCCGACCACGCCCCGACCACGCCCCTGAAGCGTGCTCCAAGCGGGGCGAGAGATTCCCCTGCCGGAGGCCGGGAATCTCCCTCGCTTCGCATCCCGCTTCGTATCCAAATTCACATGTGGCCAGTTAAAAAGTATATTTATTTTTTTTTAACTTACTTTTTCTCCGAAATGCCGATGCATAGATATTTCGGTTAATCCGTTCTTTTGATCTTGCCTTCTGTACACGGGGCAGGGGCAACAGAGGGGGGGCAAGCGTCCCCGGGTGACGTGAGCAGAGCCCCTCCGCTGGCAAGGGATGGCGAAGGGCTGCGCAGAGGGAGGGGGGATGGGGTGTCGGTGCCGCCGCTGCAAGACACCCCCGCGCGCGCCCACCCAGAGAGCGGCGGCGGGGCACACAGGGCGATGAAGCTGAGAGAAGCCTCTCCCCGCCCCGCCCCCCCCCAAAAAAACCAACCCAGCAGCTCTGCTTCAGGGAAACACGATGGCCGCCCACAAGTCCTCTGACCGCAAATGACAGCCGGGTATTGATGCATCGATACACCGTGGTAATTTTTTTTTAAAAATAAAAGAAAGCAGAAACCGGACGTTGCAAGTAAGCTTCCGAATGCGAAGGGAGCACGTGAAGTACTACTGGATTCGACCCTAAAACCTCGCCCGGTTGGGGCGAATGGAGACCACCTGACTACCACGTGACCGCCTTCGAATTCATAGCGAAGGCAATCACGCTGCGAAGAGAAGTTCTTCGTGAAGTGACGGCCATGGGCACAAAGCACCACTTCGGCAGTTCGTGTGGTTTGTCCTTCAGTTGAGTAAGTGTTTGGTGCTTCCCAGCCCTGCCTCCTCAGTTGGAAGCAGGGAGTCTGTCAAAGTTTGTTGCTGAAAGCAGTCAGTCATGTTTGTTAGTTTTGCTGTTTCATCTGTTCAATTGTAGGTAATGACACCTTTTATGCTTTCCCTTACTAATGACTCAGCAAGTTATTGAGATGGCAAGTGCCCATTGATGAGAAAATTTTCATCTAGGAAACACGAGGCCTTGTGAATCCCTGCACTGTTGTGCAGTTAAAGGGTTTTCCCAAAATTCGAAACTCTGCAACAGTCACCACACACTGCTATCCTTCTGTTCTTTTTGTGACCGCTGAGGCGACAACTAAACGGATGGAAGGAGAGTGCTTTCAGATGTTTAACTCAAAAAGTAACTCTGTCAAGCTTTGAGATTGCCCCACTTTACACAAATGGGCCTGGAGGCAGTTACTTCACCAGTTGTAATGTCGGTTGTTTCACAAAATGTTCCCTGATAGATAGGAAATTGTTGCGACAATGCAGGGGAAGACAATGTCAGAGCCAGGATTTGACAAGTTTTTCATCCCAGTACTGTACTTTTCTCCCCAACTCAGCTTCCATTTCCCAAAATATCTTTTTATTCCTCTGCAATGCTTTGTCAAATCTCTGAACCTGTTAGAGCTTCACAACCTTTCCCATCGTTACATAATGAGACCACTTCAGAGGTAATGATGCCGTGATAAAGGAGAGCTCAAGTCAGGAGATAATTTGTGGCTACTGTTATTGTTATTATTTGCCAATGAACCTCACTCGGCCTCCCATTAAATTATGGCTAATTTCTCACACTTTCCATAACATCGAGGCAACCCTTTCACAGTGTGTTCTTTTCAACTTCCAAACCCTCCAACTGAAGAAGCGGGGAGGTATTAATTGTGCTCCTTGCCACAAGAGCCCCAGCACTCTAGACGAAGTTGCTTTCGGAACACAGTCATGTGCTCAAATATTATATGCATTACAGGGAGGAAATGGCAGCAAAGACAGATTTCTGCTATTAAATATTTGGTGAAATTTGATGTCCTGCTTTCGGATGAATCAAAGTGCACACACTCATGTGTCCTGGCCCTCATATATTGTTGTCAAAGCTCTCTCTTTCTCTCTCTTTCTGTTTTGCTTTGTTTGTTTCATTTGGCTATTTAGGCAATTGTCTATTTAAATAATGACAGCTAACTTCACAACCTACATATGAATTCAACTCACACAAGCAGAGTAGACACAGATATCTGCCATGAGTTTTTCTGATTCTGACCTATAATTGTTTTTTCTCCACTATACATGAATGGGGTGGTGCACAGCCTGAAGAAGTAAAATTTATGCAAAAAATCTTGCAATTTGTGTTTTTTTAGCAGTTCAATAAAGCTATCTCCTTACTCTTGTATTTGTGCAATCCTAAAGTGCATGGCCTTCTCCCTAATTTTTTTCTGGAATAGGTAAGATATCATCAAAGGCTGCTGAACAGGGCCACATTGGGCTCCTGTAATATCAGCCAGGAGGAATCAGTATGTAACTTTTATTTTAATTTATTTTATTTATTTATTTATTTATTTATTTATTTATTTATTTATTTATTTATTTATTTATTTATGCGATTTACAGCGGCACCTCTACTTATGATTTTAATCCATTCTGAATGCATGCTCATAAGTTGAACAACCCTAATTAAAGCAGCCATATCTAAAAAAATAAAAAAATTGAAAACAAAATTATAATTTTGTAAGGCAGCAATTAATGCCAACGGTTTTCCACTCTTAAGTCGAATTGTTTGTAAGTAGAGCAGCTTGTAAGGAGAGGTACCACTGTATATGCCACAATATATATACAAATTGAAGAAACTATTGAGAAATGCTGGTATGATGCAGGACTAAGAAGAGAATTCCCAATTTGATCTGGAGGTTAATTTGGCCCTTAAAGAAAATAATCCAGTTTAGAAGGAAGAAATTTGGGTTTCACTAAATTTGATCCGTGCCCTGGAACCAAACTGTGTGTCAGTCTGGATCACTAGCTTCCCTTTGATTCGCCCTGAAAAACCAAATGGCACTCCTTCCTCCCTCTTTTTCCAATGATGTACATGACAGTTGGAGAGGTGATAGATTCCAAATAAAGTAATAAACTTGTCAAATTCCAAAGAGCTAGTTTCAGGGGTTCGTTCATATGCTAGACAACCTTAGATTTTGCTGTTTTGCTTTTTTATTAAAAAAACTGCATTTCTTAAAAGCACATGCAACTGGCTAAGCACTCAATCAGGTTCATGCTGCCTTCTCCACTATCGTAATCTCAAAACCTTTGTTGAGACCTGAGAGAACCCCCAAGTTTGCAAAGGAAGAAATGAACCACACAGGAGTATTTTACCAAATACCAGCAGGAACTAGAAGGATAAGTCAAAGTACTACATTGAAGGACAGTAGAGAGACCAGTAAGCAGGCAGGCTTGCCAAAAGTGGGTAGGCAAAGATAACCAGCTAAATCAAAAGTAGTCTTTCAATATAGAGTTATCTTGCTTGCAGTCATGGTGCTGAAATCCTGAGAAACAGCTCTATATTTTAGTCTTCAGAGTTAACATTAGCGCTGCATTTATTAGTACAACCAAGACCAAATGAAATTGTCACACAGAGAAAATGAGAGCCCCGCTTTAAGAAGACACAGAGAGAAAATAATTGGGTACCTAACAACTAGAGTCAGTGGGATGGAGTGGATAGAATAATTCATATAAGGGTTGCTGCTTGCTGCAACTAAATGTGGCTAACTGATGAAATAGTTTGGTTGTAGGTATTCTCCTTAGCACGGTGTAAATTATGCACTATTAGCCATACTGCAACAAGTTACACAGAACCTATGCAAAACCAGTAGGGTTCAAGACACAATCTAAAACATTCACACACACACACACACACACACACACACACACACACACACACACACACACACACACACACACACACACACACACACATTTAAGAGATCTTAGTACAGTGATACCTTGTATAAAGGAATTAATTCATTCCAAATGAAATTATGTTAAGCAAATTTTCCTTTATACAAATTTCCCATAGAAATGCATTGGAAATGGAGTAATCCTGTTTTTATGTTGCATGGATTCACCCCATAGGTGATTCTGTTAAGCAAATTTCCCCTATCTCTGGAATTTTTTATCTTGTACAAATTCTATGTTATACAAACCCTTTGTTATACGAGGGTCCACTATACTCTAATTTTTTTTTAAAAGGAAAAAGAGGATGGGAGGAAGCATCATGAGTCAGACTGACAAAACAAGTGAGGAAATTTGCTGATGTCAAGTTCAGTCTATAATCAATAAAATTAGGCTTTCAGGGGTCTTTTGCCCTGTTAACATTGCCAGGCTTCACCAAGGAATGATGAAGAGATGCATAAAAGGATATACTGTGTATATGCACACAGACACACACACACACACACACACACACCTTGAGTGACCACACATTATTTCTTAATGCAGGCACTACAGTTGTACAGCAGCAGTGACATTCTTGCCTCAGATTTCATTGTAAAGCTCTCAATAAACAAAGCTATATCTACTCCTAGTAATGCCCCCTTGTTGGATACATGTTGTCTGCCTTTTCTTGCTCATTTTAGAAATTGGAATCTCCAGAACAGTCCACACTGCTCCAGGTTATATAAGTGTGTGTCAGAGGAGAGTTTTATGGATACTGTGAACTGCCAGAAAGTCAAATATAGTGGTACTTCGTAAGACGAATGCCCCTTAAGATGAAAAACTTGTAAGATGAATGGAATTTCCGGGGACAGAAAAAACTCGTGAGAAGAATTTTCCCTTTGGGTTCCATTCGTCTTACGAGGTACCATTGATCCTCACCCGGCCTGGGTTGTGTGCAAGGGAACAGGCCAGGCTGGCCAAAGAACAATGGTTCCGGGCTCTACCCACCAATTTAGTGAGCACCAATTTAGAGGCAGCACACTTCCCTTGAAAGGCATCCAGGCTGGCTGAAGATCCATTGGTCCCTGCTCTGCCCAAAACTTTGTGTTGAGCAGGGCAGACTGATTGATCTTTGGCCAGCCCAGAGATAAGCGGCGCTGGTGGTGATCCACCACCATCTCCTACCTCATTCCCAGGGAAGAGGAGGTGGTGGAGATTTCTCTCCTGTCTTCCCTTCCCTGTAGCACACATGGGTCAGCTGCTACAGGGAATGGAAGGCAAGATAGAAGCCACCACCTCCTCCTCCTCCTTTTCACCCAAGTCTCAGCGCAGAGGTACAGGCAAATAGGAGGTGGGTTCCCCCTCAATCACCAGCAGCTGAAGACTCCTGCAAGCAGCTAAGACAGACACCTGATTTTGACAGCTCTGGGCTCTGGGCTGTCAAAATCAGCTGTCTGTCGGCTTCAGGGGGAACAACCTCGAAACAACCTTGATTGGGGTTTTTTTAGACAACCTTCTCATAGAAATTCATTGACAACCTATTAATCCATTCTCTCCAGAATGGATTAAATGGTTTTCAGTGCATTCCTATGGAAAACTGTGCCTCATAAGAAGAATAAGACAAATTGACCTGTAGAATATATTAAATTCATCTTACTAGGCACTCTTGTAACTGGCTGCTAGATCAAATCAAGCCTGAGTTCTCTCTAGAAGCAAAAAATGATGAGACTCAGGCTGTCATACTTTGGGCACATCATGAGAAGACAAGATGCCCTGAAGAAGACCAAATATGAAATGGATTGACATCCTAAAGAAACCTCAGCCTTGAGTTTGCATGATCTGAGCAGAGATGGCAAGGGCTGGTTGTTTTAGAGGTCTCTAATTTGTAGGATTACTATCCATGAGGAGCAAATGGACAGCACATAAAAAAACTCAACACACACAAAAGTTTGTGTTAAATTAAGATGTGTACCTCTTCAGTTTGACATCTGTACATAAGTTCTAATGTAGATTCAGGCATTCTAGACATTTTTAAATCCAACCGCTTCCTGAAGAAAAGCCACACTGGACAGACAACAGTGGATGAAATCCTGCCCATATATTATGCCATGAAACACTGATAATTTTTTTTATAAAAGTTTACCCTCTGAAAGTCCTGAGGTGAGTATACAATCCCTTTTATGTCATTGGGTAGCTGCTGAAGGCTGGGAGAACCAGGAAATGATTCAATTTCCATATTATATATATATATATGCAGCTCAGCCAGGATGATTTCATGACAGCTTCCCAAGAATAAAAAGGGTTCCTCAGCAGCCTCACAACATTGAGGGGGGAAATGAAAATGTGTTATTTCTGAAAATTAACTTCACCAGCTCTACAAGATCTGATTTACAGAGCAGTATACCAGGCAGTTTCTCCACGTGTATGGTCTCTCCTTGTGATTTGATATCCTCAAAATTCAGGGTTCTGGATTATACAGAAAAGGTCTATTTTTCATAGAATCATAGAGTTGGAAGAGACCTCAAGGGCTATCTAGTCCAACCCCCTGCTATCACAGTATTTCTGACAGATGGCCAACCAGCCTTTGCTTAAAAACCTCCAAAGAAGGAGACTCTGCCACCTTCTGTGGCAGCATATTTCACTGCCAATTTGTCAGAATTTTTGCAGACCATTTGCAGACTTTATCTCCTTCAGTCTCTTTCCTGTGGAGACTATGACGGTTACTTCACGTCCTTCCTCGTTCCGAGTTGACATTCGTTTCGTGATCACATCGCTCGTGGTCACGTGGTCTTGTCCCAGTACTGTCCCTGTTCCTGTGTACCCACAGGCGTGATTGATGGTACCGTGATGACCGTTACTGCACGTCCTTGTTTCGTGACAACATCTGGACATCTCAGCCTTTGTTCTCGGGGGGGGGGTCCGATCTTTCATTTTTCGATCTTTCGAATCTCCTCAACTTTGCCTTCAATGCATTATGGAGCTAAGTTCAAGGCATTTGTCTTTTAATCTCTCTGCACTGCGTTGCTGACGCCATAGGGAAAGTACTGGCAAATGGCACTTCACACTCCTGCCACTAGATGGAGAATGGCACGTTGCGTGACGAGCTTTACCTCACGGGCACTCCTCTCAGAACGAGAACCGAGACAAGCAGATTCCCGAGCCCAGGGAGGCGTATGTCTCATCACACTTTAATCTCAGTTCAGGGGGCGTGGTCGGGACAAATTCCCGTTGTCACACAATGGACGTGCGGTAAGATTTCCTCGTACTGGTCCCAAGCGGAACCGCAAACAGATATGAGAGAGACGTGAAGTAAAGGCCTTTGAGAGTCAGGGGATGGGGGTTGAACTCCTTCCCTACTCACACATCCATTTCATTATATCATTCCTGTTTTGAATGCCTGAATAAAGCTCTAAAAACAATCTCCATCATCAACAGCAAAGAACAGCATGCTTGATTCTAACATGGTCGCCTCTTCCAGGGTTTTCTATCTATAGCGTACTATAGGTTACTCTTCCATTCTTGTAGGCCTGTGCAACTTGTCCAAATTTACCCAGTGGGTAAATTTCCAGTGGGATGTAGAAATAGGAACTAAATTCCCAACTTCCATCTGTAGCCAAAAGCGATGGGGACTCAAATCACAGAACTCACTGACAAATTGGATTTAATTCGCACTGGTGACTCCACTTGCCACCCCCTTCCCCAATGGCTTGGACTTTGCTGTGACTCGGAACCTACCAACACTCACTTGTTTCTAGAGGGGGGAAGGTAGTTTTTAATCAGGATTTGCACTGGTGGCTTGGGACTTTGTGCCAAAGACTCAGGTTTGGATTTGGGATTCGGTCCCAAAGCCTTGCCAACATTCCTGGAATATAGGAACCTATCTCACTGAGCTATTAACAATTTCCCTCTCTTTAAGCTGAGGGATCTGTATTTGGAGTATATATTTGGTTTTGTCCTGGATGGTTTTAAGAAGGTGTGTGTGTGTGTGGGGGTCATTTATCTAAATAAAATATTTATAGGGAACCCAGAAAAAACTTGAACAACTCATACAACATAGCCACGCTTAGGAATCTGAGGAGCCATACACTCATCATGAACAGAGACAATCTGTCATATAGCCATTTTTTTTCTACAGATCATAATTACTCTCATTCATTTTGTTCACACCAGGGACATGCTTTGAATGGCTTCATCAGAGAACCTTTCCCTGTTTGAACAAGGCCACTGTACAATTGCTGAAATATAACATTTTTTAAAAAAAAGTAAACTCCATTTCGTGTGATACGGCTTCATCATTTCCACTTAATAAAAAAGAAGCAGCAAATAAATAAGCACGTTATGTTGAATAGTAATAAACAGGGAGCTTTGTTTACATTGCCATTAATGGTGTGGAAGCCATGCTTGAGAAAGGGAGAGGGTATTTTTTTCTCTGCACCCTTTTTGCATAAATTACACTGCGTAATGATTTCTGGGGGGGGGGGGATAACATAAATAAGGTAGCATTTAACAGAGACTCTCTGCTGTGTATAAAATGTAATGTGTCATCAAGCTTTTATTTGGGAATTAAAAGCTAGCTCTGTTACTACTGCAGTCTGAAGGCAGGCTTTTCTCACTAGCTATTCCATGTTCAGTTACAATGTAAAACCTTGGCTTTGAGCCCTGTGGTGCAGTGGTTAAATGCCTGTACTGCAGCTACAACTGTGCTCACAATCTGGGGTTCAATCCCAGGTAGCAGGCTCATGGTTGACTCAGCCTTCCATCCCTCCAAGTTTGATAAAATGAGTACCCAGCTTCCTGGGGGGGGGGATGTGTAGCCTGCATACTGTAATTAAAACTTTTAACTGTCCAGAGACTACTTGAAGTGGTATGGGGAGGTATATAAGCAGAACACAATGCTTTGCTTTGCATTGGGGCAGACAAATGATTATGTACTGCAATCTTTAACAAGAGATGCCAGAAAAAATCTTGTAGTATAGAAAGTGATGTCTGTAATCCGCTGGGAAGTTCTCCAGAGCACATGTTATTGAACTAGTTTTATTGGAAAGGATAACATCATTCCTGCCACCCAATCAGCATACCACTCTGATAAATTGGTTCATTGGGGGACAAAATAATAGATTTGAGATTTGTGGATGCTGACAAATCACAAATTGCAACAAATCACCCTTTCGCTAATTCACGTCCATCTCTGAAATAGATCGACGACTCAGGCAGAACGCAAGCGTCAGGCATATATTCTCTAGTTTAATAGGTGGCCAGTCTAGGGCTAGGGATGGGATTTTCAGTTTTCTTGGACTGCAGATCTCATGGTTTTCTGTTCTGGGACTGCTACTTGACTGATGCTCATCTAAATGTGACTGTCCTGGGGAAAGAGTCCTAACCTGGAAGGCTTTGAGGTTGAGCTAAGCCTAGTTCTTCCTAGCTTCTTGTTCAGAAAAAAAAGTCCAAGATAGCTCTGAGGAAGGAACAGAAAGCTGAAGTGGACCAAGACATAGGTAAGGCTCAAAGCCTTCCAACTGATGGTTTTTGCCTGGTTAGCCACACATAAGCATTTATTCTTTCCAGTTGAATAGAGAATTTAGTAGAATCATAGAATAATAGAGTTGGAAGAGACCTCAAGGGAAATCCAGTCCAACCTCCTGCCATGCAGGAACCCCCATCACAGGACTCCCGACAGATGGCCATCCAGCCTCTGCTTAAAAATCTCCAAAGAAGGAGACTCCATCACCCTCCGTGACAGCATATTCCACTGTCGAACAGCCCTAACTGTCATGAAGTTCTTCCTAAAGTTCAAATGGAATCTCTTTTCCTGTAGTTTGAAACCAGTCCTAGCCCTCTGAAGCCATGGGAAACAAATTTGTCTTCTCAAATCTAAAACTCTCATCCCTGTTTGGGGAGTTGGGATGTATCCCAATTTATACCTTTGATCACTTAACAGCAGGCTTCCTATGAATTTGTACTTCAAAAATGAAACATTATTATTTTTTCTGATATCTATAAATATTACCTGCTCCTTCAACATCTTGACCTTGAAGCTTTACTTACAGGTGATTTCTGGGAGAATACTGTATTTGAATTTCCTTTGGATGTAGGAAGAACTGTTTTCATTTAAAATGCAAATGCATGGTATAATTCAGAACTCATTTCCTTAGAACATGTCTCTCCCCACCCCAGTTGAAGGTGTTATTATAGCTATCTAATGCTATCTTACCTAACTGATGAAGGAGCAATTATATCTTTAACTTTAAGCAGACTGATAGACTGAATATCTTCACACACCTTTATCTACTTCCCCAGGTACCTTAATTTTGTGTCTTAATTCTTATTTGGTACCTAATTTGTATTCATATTTAGGATTTTAATTCTTGTAATAAAAATGGATTGTATATTTACAGCTAATCTTTTGTCTCAGGGACATTTTAGTTGGACATACAAATGCAGGGGTTTGCAGTATTGCAATTTAAAGATACAGAATCATATATCTTTAAAGTTGGAAGGGGCCTTTAAGGGAGGGGTGTCCAAACTTTTTTGCAAGGAGGGCTAGATTTGGTGAAGAAAAAATGTGCGTGGGCCAACCATTCATCTGCATATGGCCCCTGGGCTGGACTTTGGACAAGTTTCTATAACATGCAAGGAGGCGGGGAGGTCATGCTGCAGCGATGGAACTGGGGGTGGGTAGGCAGGGCAGGTGGCTGGGGGGATGGATAGAGGCAGGGAGGGCAGGCACACCATAAAACTGCAAGCTAACGCCTCCATCCAGTATAGGGAGGGGCCAGCTGGCGGGGATGCACAACAGGCTGAGCCGGTGGGGAGAAGAAGCTGTGGGCTGCTCAGAATTTGAAAATGGGCCACATTTGGCCTCCGGGCCTGACTTTGGACATGCCTGTTTTAAGGCCATTGAGTCCAACCCCCTACTGAGTGCATGGCATTATTTTTCTATTTTTCCTATTGGTACATAAAAGGCAGGTAATTTCCAGAGGTCTTTCCTCCCCCAAATCTTTGAGGACTGCATTTGCAAACTGCTTCCTCCTAACCCCCTCCCCAAATTATCACAAAAATAGGGAGAGTGCTAAAAGAGCATTTTGTGCTCTCAAGTGAAAAAGTATTTAATTTAAAAATTCCTTGAGCAGCAAATACCAGATTATCCTAATGTACTTTTCTAGTCCATGATGCTGATGTTCTGAGTATACTAGATCTTGGGAACAAAATTTGCAGCAGAATAGATGATTCTCAAGATAGCTGCAGCTGTTCACTATAATATCTCAAAATAAGGCATATGGACTTATTTTAAAAGCTACACACAGGAAGCACAAAGACAACCATCTAACACCAAATTCTACCAGTCCCTAACCACAGATCCAACCACAAAATACCAAAATGAATTACTGTATATACTTGGGTATAAGTCCACCCAAGTATAAGATGAGGCCCCTAATGTAACCCCCAAAAACTGGGAAGACTTATTGACTCAATTCCCTAAGTTGAGGGAATTTTTTTTCATTATACTTGAGTATATATGGTATACCGGCCGAGCTCTAAAAGGACTGGGGGTAGTAATTGTCAATGTGTGCTGGGATTGTGGAGGCAATTAGGGAGTTAATACCATAAACTAAACCCCTGAGTGCCTCCAGGCTCCCAGCACACTTTGACAGTTACAACCCCCAGCCCCTTTAGAGCTTCATAACTAAGTCCCCTTATCCCCATATCTTTCCAGATTTCAGGGAGGTCCCTAAAATTGCTTTGGAAAGGTACCCCCACTATTTTGGAGTCCCAAGGGAAGTAAATTTTGATTACATATTTTAAAAAATATATTAAAATATTTTTTTAAAAAATGCACTCAAAAATTACTTACCTTTGGGGCACTAAAGTAGCAGGGGTACCTTAAGAAAGTGATTTTAGGGAACCCCTGATATTTGGAAACATTGGGGGGATAAGGGGGAAGAGTGATGAAGCTTCAAAGGGGGTGCCTCTAAACCTTCTCATTGGAATCATATGGGAAGCAGAAGCAGCCTTATCTCCTGCCTGATCAGCTTTGGAGTAGGTTTTTTTCCTAGGCACTTGCCCTCCACGGTCCTCCCCAAGCCCTCCAAGCACCTAATTTTACCCCCAAAACTTGGGGAACTTATTGTCTCAAGTATAAGTCAAGGGCATTTTTTCAGCCAAAACTAAGGGCTGAAAAACTATACAGTCACCCCTCTCTGATCGCGGGGGTTAGGGACCCACCCCACCCACGATTCATGAAAATCCATGATATGTGGAAGCGGGTGGGTTGGGGGCGGGGGGGGCGATTGCGCGCCTGTCCGAGGCTTCTCAGAGGAGCATGGGGGTGGCCTGGAGTGACCCGATCACCCCCTGCTGCCCCCCGCTGTGGCCTGAGGCTTCTTGGAGGAGTGTGGGGGCAGCGTGGAGCAATGCGATCGCCCCCGCCGTCCCCCGCACAGCCCGAGGCTTCTCGGAGGAATGCGGGGGTGGCGCGGAGCGACCCGATCAGCGCCTGCTGCCCCTCCGCGCAGCTATGTGGCTTCTCGGAGGAGCGGGGGGCGGCATGGAGCAACCCGATCACCCCCTGCCACCCCCCACATGGTCCAAGGCTTCTCGGAGGAGCGCAGGGGGTGGCAAGGAGTGACCTGATCGCCCCCACCGCCCCAACACAGCCCAAGGCTTCTTGGAGGAGCACGGGGCGGCACGGAGCATCATGATCGCTCCCCCGCCCCTCCCACAGCTCCAAGGTGCAGGTACTGTGATCCCGCGATGTAGTGGGACTGCAGTACCTGAAGCGCAAAATGGCGGGGGGTGACAGTACTTATTTATACTCAAGTATCTACAGTACATTTTATTTATTTATTTTATACAATTTATTTTATACAACACATAACCTCATGAAAGACCTCCCTAGAAATGTACATGAATAAATCCTGTAGAATACACCACAATAACCTCAACCAGCAACCACCTATCTCCTACCAAAACTACATAAACAAGGTAAACCTGGTCGACTGATAGTATCAAGCATCAACACCATCATAGTTGGAGTATCTGGATACTTGAACATCATTCTCAAACCTTATGCTACCAATGCACCCAGTTATGTAAGGGACACCACAATCTTCCTAAGGAAACTTCAGTCCACACAGAACCTGCCCGATAATACCATGGATGTAATACAATACAGTGGATGTAAAGGCTCTCTATACCAATATAGAGATGTAGATGGACTACAAGCTATGACAAAAACCATCCAAAACAAGAAAGAATCCAACATAATCACCGCCTTTTTTACTTTGTGTTCACACACAACTACAGTATTTCTCTTTTGACAATAAAAATGACTTCCAGATCAATGGAACCACAATGGGCACTCGCATGGCCCCACAATATGTGAACACACCAGGACTTCAATTGTTTTCACCCAAATATTAACCTTACCCTGGAATAATCCACACAAAAGGTGAACTTTATGGACCCCACTGTGAAACTACAACATAGGCATCTTAGTACCACACTGTACCAAAAACCAACCAATCAGTATACCTATCTGAATTCTTCAAGCTTCCATCCTGAACATAGAACAAAATCAATTGTACTGTATATCGCCAAGCCCTTAGATAACAACCACATATGCTCTAATCCACAGGGTAGAAACTCCAAACTCAAGCATCTACAAAATGCTTTCCTCAGATTACAGTAGTCCAGTACCCACTTCACATGGTTAAGGAACAAATCAACAAAGCAAGACACATACCCAGAGATGGTCAGGATACTGATCAAATCAGATCAGATCTTACAAAATCTGTTAACCTTTTTGCAACTATGATCTGTCTAAATGCTTTGGAATGCAAAACCCCAACATGCCCAACGTTTGGGCTGATAACAGTTATCAGTCAACATATCTGGAAGGACTCAGTTAGAATTCATCTGTACCAATGCATAATGTCATGAGAGAAATTATTCTTTTAAGATCCTGCGGCCAAAAGGTTTAGCATGGTGGCATTCTCTTATACTCTGCTTCCGCTCCGTGAAAAGTGGACCTTCATCTTAAATTTAGTGATGGCAATAGTTCAGCCTCAAGGATGCATCTGTGTAAGCAATTTGGGAGAAGCATCCCAGCTGTTGCTTCATTACAGCACATGGAGAAAAATGCTGTAGGGATTCTCCAGCTGTACTCCTGTGCTAGGAATCTCTGTCCTTAGAGTCAAATTGCTCCGTTATCTCTTTGATATAAGAAAGTACATCTCATTGTGTTTGCTTTCATGTGAAGAAGGAAGAAAATAAAATTTTAAAAAAATCTAACTGAATCAGATGTACAGACGAAGTAGAATGTTTCGTTAAGTATAGAACTATTTGCAGTAGAAAAGTCTTTTCTTTCTGCTCCATTCTTTCCACACCCACTATAAGCCTTAAACTTCATATTTTATCTGGGATAATACAAATCTGTGGTTTGAAAAGTGTAATTAAGGTGAAAGTGGAATAGACTTAATTGATTCCATAAAAAGCACCTGTGCCTGATCTCAGCCTGAAGTTAACTAGTTTGACATTTATTTCTTATATAATTAGTTACCTACATGTTCTAATTTTTTCCTCCAGTATGCTCAAGGAGAGATATATCTTTCCATCTTCATTTTATCCTCTCAGTGCCCTGGGAGGAAGGTCAGGGTAACAGAGAGAAAACAGCCTAAGATCATCTAGTGAGTTTCATGACTCAGTAAAGACTTGAATCAGAAATCTCAATCTGCAAGCAAGGTAGGTCAGCATTCAATGGTAATTTTCTAAGGTTATCATCACACCTCAAGCTGGCCCAGGAATTTAATCCAAAATCAAGTAAATATTTTTATCAATGTCCCATTTTAGAGGGCAGGGAATAATTTTTACCAAAATCAAAGTGTGCTGCTTACAGACCACCCCATAGTGTTTAAAGCACTTCCTGGGAGGCTTAGGATTTTATTATGCAGGCCACCCATTGCCTCCCACCTAATGAGCTAGGTACTCAATTTACTGACCTCAGAAAGATGGAAGGCTGAGTCAACCCTGAGCCAGCTACCTGAGCCTGTCTGCATCAAACACAGGTTGTGAGTAGAAATGGGCATGACACAGAAATATAGTTTCATTTTGTTTCATTTCAGTCTTAATTTTGTTTTGTTTCATTAATAACAGATTTTTAAAAGAATTTTCGTCATTAAATGAAATTCTTCGTTAGGCTACAAATAATGGGGAGCTTCCCATTTTTTAAAATTTAACAGGGAGCCCACTGCCCTAAATCAGAGACCTTCAAACCTTCCAATCAATTTGCTTTCAAGAAAAGAACCCTCTGTAAACAAGCAGGAAACCTAATAGCTAGCTGCTCCAAGGAGAGATTGGAGAGATAAACACAGATGATCCGTGGCGCAGAAAGGGAAGGAAAGAAAATATTTAAAAAATAACCTCTACAGTCCTACTTAAAAAGGAAAGGAAAACAATCAGTTTAAATCAACTTGCAGACACAGCCAAAGTTACAGATTAGTTCCTGGCTAGTTTCAGACAGTTCAAGATGGGAGATAAGCTATCTCAACAGCTGAGGCATGGGAAGAAATAAGAAAACAATGAATTTTAAAATATGTATTTTATGTATTTTATGTATTTTATGGAGAGGGTAGCCATGTTAGTCTTTTCAAGAATTTCAGGCAAAAATCAAAGAAAAAAAAACAAAACAAAACAAAACAAAAGACACAAACATGTGGCACCTTAAAGACCAACTTTCATATTTTAATGTGACATTTCGTGCACATGTATTTTATGTATTTTACGTATTTTATATACTGTATTTTACAAGCCTATTTTTAATTACTCGGGTCAATGACCGTATAATAAATTTGAAAAAATAAACCTCCTCTTTGCAAGATGGCTGGATCAAGAGGCTAGGACGAGTCATTTCATTTCTGAAACAAAAAAATAGTGTTTTGTTTCATTGTCGACAAAACGTTGTTTGCTGTTTTGTTTCATTTCATAAGGTTCAGTAAGCTTACAAAACAACAAAACAGCATGTCATTTTTCATAAAGTGCCCATCCCTAGTTGTGAGCCAAGTCTTGGCTACTTTTATATAACCATTGTGCCATAAGTCTCCGTGTGAGCAACTGTGGGAGCTTGGGTTGACACTGTAAAAAGATGGAAAGATAAATCACAGACAGTGAATTTATGTAAAACATGAAGTGGAAAGGGTTGAAATGAGCTATGAAGCTTTAAGTGGCAGAGAATGGCCTTGGTAGAAAAAGAGGAACTTAGCATGTGACTTGTTTTGAAGCCAATTCAAACATAGTTCAAAGACAGAGGTTTCCTGTTAGTGTAGCTCTCTGATCATGCCTCATAAGAAAACCTTGGCCTAATAATCTTATGTTCAGCCTATCTGCTCAGATTCATCTTCTGATGAATGTATGGCCAGTTTCTACCTTTAACCAGTGTACAAAGTTGGTCAGCATTTCTCGATTGTGTGTAATGAAACCCAGAGAAGCTTCTATGACTTTCTGTTTCTGCCTTAAGGCAAAGAGCCTTTAATCCATCACTTGTTTCCCCTTTATTGCCACCAGCCCCGACAAGGGCCTGTTCCTCTGCCCTGCTCCCAGTTCTGTGGTACTCATCGTCTTTTGGGCTTGCTAAGCCAGAGAAGCACTTGGGGGACAACCAAAAGGTTGTAACAGATTCCTCCTCACAACTGCATTAGAACTAAATGGCCTGAAATTCAGGCCTAATGGAACCAACAAAGTCATCACCACCAATCTACATGGCAAAAATGTTCAAGGTGCATTATGAAACAATCAAGAAGCACAGGGGAAAAACAACAACAACAACACACCACCATGTTTATACATTATGCAGGAGAGAATCACACAGACTTCCTGCAGAGAAATTAACATCTTGGTTAGAATGCATGAAATTGTGCAAGGGAGACTCAGCAGTACAGTATTGTAATACGAAGAGATGTCATTTTGTTGCTTATTACATTTTTGCAGGTGAGAATGAAAATTTTCAAATCGTTTTCCCTCCTTCAGGGAGGACACAAGCATTTTTGTTGATTTTTTTCACATTTTTTGTCTTTTCTCCCTTCCCTCAATTAAAAACGGATGCAGGTTTTGTGCAGACCCTGCTCGACTGTGCTTTTTGTGCAAAACACCTTTGTATTTTTTTTCACAGAATACGGAGACTTTGTACAACACTCCTCTCCGCACACTTTTGCTGCTGCTGCTGCTGCACATAGTGCACAAGATGAAAACACTGCAAAGCAGGGGGATAATTTTTTTCAAGTATGCGTCTTCCGCAGGGATGGGCACCTAACGAAAAACAACATGCTGTTTCATCATGGCATAAGGTTACAAAATGTTTTGAAATGAAACAAAATGAAACACCATTTCCCCCTCTAAAATGAAGCAACTGGTTCTAGAGGAAATGGCAGGGGAACTTCTTCAAGCTCTTTCCTTTAACCCCTCAAAATTTGGAAAAGTTTGGTTTTCAAGGAAAGGAGTTACTGACCTCCAAAGAGGGTATGGGGGATGCTTAATTGAAGGAGTGTGGATCGGAGGTTTATCATAGAGAGGGGAAGCTGTAAATTAACTCTATACTTAGTAAAGTACACGGGACACACTCTTTCAATTAAGCAGCTCTGCACCTCATTTGGAGCTTAATAACTCAATTCCCTGAACCCCAAACCATTCCAAATTTCAAGGGGCTCCCTAAAATCGCTAGACGAAGCTAAGCTTGCCATTTGCATGCCTCAGATCAGTAATTTTCCACTGTATATTTTTCAAAACATTTTTAAAAAATATGCAATGGAAAATTATTGATCCAAGGCAATCACATAACAGGTTTAACTTCCTCTCGAGATTTTAGGTAAGCCCTTGAAATTTGGAAAGGTTTAGGGTTCAGGGAGCTGAGTTATGAAGCTCCAAAGGGGGTGCCCCTAGGAAGAAAACCTTTCTGATTGGAATCAATGGGAAGCAGCGGCAGCGCTTTCACTCACCCAATCAGCTTCCTATTCCAAGTTTTTTTTTTCTGGGGCTTCCCCTTTGGAGCATCATAACTCAGCTCTGTGATCTCAATACATTTTTAAATTTCAGGGGGTTACCTAAAATTGCTTATCCCCTAGGTCCTAAAGGAGCCAGGTGAGCATAGTGTTTCATTTTGTAACAAAATTACTTTATAATTTGTTTTGTAACAAAACAAAACAAAACAACTCTAGAAGCAAAACAAAACAAAACACTATTTTTCTGTTTCGTGCCCATCCTTAGTCTTCTAGTGTCAAGAAGTTTTCACATCCAAGATTTGAAAAAAATTGATTGAATTCATTAAAGCCTTTGCAATATCTAAATGCAGAAACTGAGCCTGCCCAACTTTAGGCCCAACATGAGAAGGCAAGATTTGTGGGGAAAGTCAAATAAGGCTGGGAAAGGCAGAAAGCAGCAGGAAAAGAAGAAGAACAAATGGGAAATGGACTGACTCTAAAGCAATCCACAGGCTTGAGCTGACAAGAGCTTTGCTGAGTGGTTGAAGACAGGACATACTGGTGATGGTTCCTTCATAAGGTCTCCGTGAGTTGGAAGCGACATGACAACACATCACAGCAACAATTGGTAAGCAACATTTTTAATGTGGAATTGCAGTTATGAAAATGTTGGTTTTCATTTCATTCTGTTTCCAAGTTTGCTCCTCACTCCTCTTTTGCACTGGGTCACAAGGTATAGCAGGTTGTGCATGGACATTCAGATATGTTTTAATGCTCCTCCCCTACCCCCAGCCCATTGTGGTTAGATCAGGCATGTCCAAACTTTGGTCCTCCTGATGTTTTGGACCACAACTCCCAAAATTCTAAGCTTAGCCTGCTAATGGCAAAGGACTGTGGGAGTTGCAGTCCAAAACATCTGGAGGGCCAAAGTTTGGACATGCCTGGGCTAGGTATTTATTTGCTTGATTTATCTAATGTAGTCATTTATTTCCATTTGCTAAATACATGAATCCAGAAGCATCCCTCCCGTCCCCCAAATCAATACATTTTTAATCTGCACTGTAATGTTGAGCACCTTGATTCTGTGAGAAGAACATTATGAAATGCCTCACTACCCTGAAAATGTGCAGATAGTCAAGGTGAGGTCTGTCTCACTACCTAATGAGTCTCAGAGGGTGCAGACATGCCTTCTTTTCTCAAGACTGTCAAACCTAATGACAGACTTTCCCATCCATTTGTGGGGCAGGGCCACCAAGGTACATGCAACATGTATCATGAGATATAACATCACTGTCCTTGGGGTGCTTTATCAAGTCCAATGATGCAGTCCCTGTGCAGAGAAGCTTCTAGTATACAGCGGAATCCATGGACAAAAAGAGAGGAAAACAAAAAACCCAGGAATCAGAGATGGGGTGGGAGGCAGAGGGCAGAAGAGGATACTTTTCTAGACTGCAGATCAACCAACCCCTGTGAAAACTTCTAAATGTGTCCAATGAAATCTCCAAAGGTCACCATCATGGGCTATCAAGTCAGTTCTGACATGGTCACCATTTCAGGGATTTTTAGGTAGAGAGTACTCATAAGTGGTTTGCCATTCACTTCTTCTGGGTCCACCCGCTGAACTGTGCAGCTTGCCCAAGGTCACACGGGCTGGCTCTACTCATAGGAGGCAAAGTAGGGAAGTGAACTGCCAACCTCTGGCTCTGCAGGCAGTTATCAAAGCCATTGAGCGAGCCCTACATAAAATGCATTGCCATGATCTAAGCAGAAGGTAAATACAGTAGAAGACCCATATCCACTGATTCATTAACCACTGATTCAGCTATTCATGGTTGGCAGAGGGAAATAAATAAATAAATAATTCAGCAGCTGTAAACGAAGCTGCTGTCATAAAACAGCAGGCGTAAAGCAAGCTACTGTCGTAAAATGGCAGGCGTAAAGCAAGCTACTGTTGTAAAACAGCAGCCGTAAAGCAAGCTACTGTCACAAAACAGCAGCTGTAATGCAAGCTACTGTCACAAAACAGCAGGTTTTTTTTTTTGGGAGGTGGCGTGCTCTCTTATCCACAGTTTTTGTTAATCACGGGAAGGCCTGGAACCAATCCCTAGCTCTCACTGCAGTCCTACTGTAATGTTGCACAAACAAGGCTGCCTCTGTCCAGCATGAGAATAGCTGGCATGTGGGGAGATGAACCTTCACTTGTCTCCTCTTGACCTCCACGGATCAGGGATTGCAACAGTTTTCTGGACTAAAATGTTCCAAATTGCACAACTGGAATGACATGAGGCCATGACAGATGTTGAATACAGAGAGCTGTATTTAATAATAATAATAATAATAATAATAATAATAATAATAATAATATAATAATAATAATAATAATAATAATAATAATAATAATAATAATAATAATAATATCATGATCTGAAAATTGAACTTCAGAGACTCTGGCATAAACTGGTCCAGGTGGCCCCAGTGGTAATCGGCACGCTGGGGGTGGTGGCTAAAGTGCTAAGCAAATATTTAGAAGAAATTGGAGTTGACAAAGTCACAATCAGTCAGCTGCAGAAAGCCACCTTACTGGGATCTGCTCGCATAATTCACCGATATATCACTGAGTCCTAAACGCTTGGGAAGCATTCAACTAGTGATCCTAGGGAGGCACGGAGGTCGGCCACCCGCAACCATGCCTTCTTTGTTGTGGGCCCTTCACTTTGGAACCACCTTCCGAGTGAGCTGCGCCTTGCATCGTCCCTGCCCACCTTCCGTAAGGCATTGAAAACCTTGCTATTCAGGGAGGCATATGGTGACCTAATTTAATTTATTTATTTAGTTAATTCAGTTATTTTTTGGTTGTCATTGTTATTTGCTTACCGCCCACTGATCCATCTTGATCTATTGTTTTTATTTGTTTTTATTATGTACACTGCCCAGAGTTCCATATTGGAAGTGGGGCGGTATAGAAACGAAACAAACAAATAATAATAATAAATAATAAATAATTTGGTAATACAAAATCCAGTGTAGATAGCTGTGTGGTTACTACTACTACTACTACTACTACTACTAATAATAATAATAATAATAATAATAATAATAATAATAATAATAATAATAATAATAATAATAATAATGTAACTTTTTAAAAAGCATGCAGTTTACACATCCTTTTGTTGCCTCCCAATTTCCAAAGGGACTTGAGCTTTTAAACTAAAAACCTGTGTAAATTTCCAGGGTGATTTCTGCACTATAAATAAAATATAACTGGTGGTAGGCATTACATTTGCTTTCTAAAAAGTCCAATGGTTGTCCCAACCACACCCCACTCCCATCCTGGAATATTAATTGTGATTTCTGCTTTGGTTTTCCCAGAGAGCTTTCAGAACTAAGCATTTCTTTCCACAAGAAGAACGGATCCTTTCAATCGCCTAGCAAGAGTGAAAAGATAAAACGGGCTGGCTTGCCTGTTTCTCAGGCGACCGAGTTGATAGTAAAAGCTCCTTTGATGGCTGCAGACTTTGGGAAGCTTTTGTCAATGTTATGATACCAGTCCAGCCATTGGAGAACATAATAGAGGTCTATTCTCGAGGTCTCCAATGGCCGTAATGCATGGCCATAATAATTTTACTCATGGTACAATGCCAATTCAAATATGTTTCGAGCTACTTAAAGTTCAAAATCAATTTGTAAATGTGACAGTTTGTGACTCATTCTCCTAAATGCAGTCAGGGGAAACTTATCATGCAGCTGGCAAGAAAGAGAGGACAGGCTGGCACTAAAGTCCTGGTAGTGTAAGGGCTGACATTTTGAACAGGTTTCTGTTATTAACATTTTCCATGCATCTGCTTTAATCAAACGAGGAGTAAATAAGATTTATTTAGTGGTGGTGGGAGCCAATAATTTGATTCAGAAGTAAAGAAAGGGAAAGGAAGGAAATACAACCCCCCCACCCCTGCCCAACATTATACTTTAATCAAGAGCAAGTCACTGTCTTCCAGAGGTGGCTCACCGTTGTGCTGGACACAGCATGGGAAGATAGCAGCGGCTTGGGCAGTAATTTACTGTTCATTAATTACATGCTGCTTGTCTTCCTGAGCCCTCGCCCAATCGTGCAATCTGGTACATGCCCCAAAATGCAACCAGCACCTTCTTAATGGGTAGCCATTTACCATCAAGTCTTAGGCCACAGCCCTCATGCAAGTGGAAATATGATTGAGACGTACAAAATAATGCAGGGCATGAGTCAATTGGATTGAGAGACACTCTTCTCCCTCTCACAAAATACCAAAAACTAGGGGACATCCACTCAAACTGTGGGTTAGGAGAGTGAGAACAGACAAAAGAATTTTTTTTACCCAGTGTGTTGTTAGTCTGTGGAACTCCCTGCCGCAAGATGTGGTCATGGCATCTAGCCTGGATGCCTTCAAAAGGGGATTGGACAGATTCCTGGAGGAGAAGTCCATCACAGGTTACAAACCATGAGGGAGATGTGTAATTTCCAGGCTTACTTTAAGGGCCGGATGCAGGGGAGTGGTAGCAGGAGACAGCGATCTAGTCTCGTGCACTCCCAGAAGCATTTTGTGGGGCCGCTGTGAGATACAGGAAGCTGGACTCAATGGGCCTTTGGCCTGATCCAGCATGGCTCTTCTTATGTTCTTATGTTCTTATGAAATTGCCCATAGGATTCTGTCCAGACGAATGGAAGAGGTTGGGTGGCTCATAGATTCCAAACCCTTGAAACAAGAGGGATGCCCACAGCTAAATCAACCCTGATAAGAGGGCCATATAAGCTCTGTTTAAAAGCTGCCAACAAAGGAGAACTCACTGCCCACTGCGGTTGTTGCTTCCATTGTCAAATAGGTGATACTGCAAGATGCTTTTATATTTATTCAAAATACCCTGCATTGTATTTGAATCCATCAATTTGGACGTAACTCTCTGAAACAGCTGAAAAGCCTCTTGTTCCATCTTCTACAATGTAGGCCTTCAAAGGTTTAACAATGACCATTGTCCATAGGAATTCCTATGGACTACTAAGGACAATCTGATGAATTACTGTAATAGTGGGTTAGATAAAGAGATGATGGTAAGCTTCAACTTTTGTATTAACTTGTACTTAACCCAATTGCTTCCACTCAACCACCCCTTATGTCCCCTTTGTATATAAGAAAATAAAATAAAATAAAAATAAACAATGGCCATTGTGTCACCTCTCAGCTCTCTATTTTCTAGGCTAAACATATCAAGTTCCCTTGGGACTAGTTTCTTTGGCTTTTTTACTTCCGATCTATGAAGTCGATCTAGTGTGCTTTTGAGTGGGAATATAGCAATGCCTATGTTCCTGCATGCTGGCCAAACTCCTCATGCCCTACCACATGATTTACATCATAAATGATTTGCATAATTTGCAGATATGGCTCTCTGGTTGGCTAATTGTAATAGTGAAGCATGGAAGATCCACTTAAGAGATCTGAATTTTCAGTTAAAACTATGTCTATACACACCAAAAGTGCACAGACTCACAGGAGAGAATAGCTTCAATTTCCTTAGCAAGGCAAACCTATTTTTCATTGACTGGCACTTACAGTTTCAATAACTCACTCTGACACATTAGTTGTCAATAACATCACAGTTACTAGCGCTTCAGGTCGCCAGACCCTGGGAGGCCCGTAAAACCTCCACCCGGAATTGCACTTTCTCAGTGGTGGGTCCAACACTGTGGAACCTTCCAAGTGAAATCAGGACTGTGGGGTCCCTCTCGGCATTTAAGAAGCATTTAAAAACTTGGCTTTATACTGCCGCGTTTGGCGATCAAGGAGGTTGATTTATTTTATAGTAGGTGTTTGAGCTTCTTCCCCCCCCCCCAACCCTGCCATCTTGCCTTAGAAATGCTGTTGTATTTTTAGGTTTTTTTAAATCTGGTTCTGCTTATTGTCTGTTAGGTTTGTTTTATGCTATATTGTGGAACCAATTAGTGTTGTTGTTGTTTCTTGTTGTTGTTCTTGTTGTTGTTTTATGATTCCATGATTCTAACTGGCCTGACCTACTAAGTGCCCATCTCTATTCATAATACCGGGTGAGAAAGGGAAGAGAAGGGACAGACAATCAAGTGAATGAGCAGGAGAGAAACAAGAGCAAGTGAAAAAAGAACAGGGGAGAAGAGAAGAGGAACAGCATTGGAGTGAGTTCAAAGTGTTTCTGATCCAGCCAAAGATGGAATCAACTGAATGAGTACTAGGGTAGTGAGGAGGGAGATTGAAAGAGCAATGCGGAAGAAAGAATTTTGTGGGTGGGAGAAAACCAGGACAACGGAGATGTGATTCATTGGGTTTTCAATCCAGGCCAAGTCAGTACATTTGCAAGCTATCAACATTTTGCTACATTGTAAGCAGAGCAATATTGGTGAAATGATATTCCTGCATGCCTAGCAGGCATCATCAAACTTAAGAGATGCATGACTCCTTTCTGGCAGCTGACAACCATCTGAAGATGATGCTAATGCGTATCAGCCATGTAAGCAGACTTGGGACATTTTGACAATGAGGCATGAGATATAAAACAAAGAGCATTATCCATATGGGAAAGGAGGTTATGATGGGTTGGAAAAGAAAGCTATCTATTTTGCCAAGTTTGGGTGCAAAGCCACCCACCATTACGGTTTATGCTAATTCTGAATCACTGTAGGATGTTTTCAAGTTTGTTGTTATCTGCCTTCACGTTGCCTCTGACTCACGGTGATCCCATGAATGAATCATAGAATCATAGAATCATAGAGTTGGAAGAGACCTCAAGGGCCATCCAGTCCAACCTCCTGCCATGCAGGAACCCCATCACAATATTTCCGACAGTTGGCCAACCAGCCTCTGCTTAAAAACCTCCAAAGAAGGAGACTCCACCACCCTCCGTGGCAGCATATTCCACTGCCAAACAGCTCCAACTGTCATGAAGTTCTTCCTAAATGTTCAAATGGAATCTCTTTTCCTGCAGTTTGAAACCATTGCCCCGTGTCCTAGTCTCTGAAGCCATGGAAAACAAGCCAGCCCCCTCTTTGATATGACATCCTTTCAGATATTTAAACATAGCTATCATATCTCCCCTCAGACCTTCTTTTAGAGAGGCTAAACATTCCCAGTTCCCCAAGCCATTCCTCATAAGACATTTCTTCCAGACCCTCAACCATCCTGGTTGCCCTCCTCTGCACCCGCTCGAGGTTGTCAACATCCTTTTTAAACTGAGGTGCATAGAACTGGACACAGTACTCCAGGTGGGGTCTGATCAGAGGAGAATAGAGTGGCACTATCACTTCCCTTGATGTAGACCACGCCTGCCCAAAGTCCGGCCCGGGGGCCAAATCCGGCCTGTCAGGCCATTCTGAGTGGCCCACAGCTGGCTAGCCTGCCCCCTCCCCCTACTTCTCCCCATTTAAAAAAAATTGCCAACACTGACACCACTGGGAAGCTTGGGTGGCTGGGCGGACTGGCAGTCGGCTGCCACCAGCACCGCAGGGGAATGTGTGGGGGTGGGCAGGCCAGTGGGCCTCTGCCACCGCCAAGCAGCTTTGGGGTGGGCTGGCAGGTGAGCCGTCACCACCGCTGGGGAGCTTGGGGTGGTGGTGCAAGGTCGCACAGATCACCTCTTCCGAGGGGCAACCTGTGGCCATGGCTCCCTCTGCTTCCTTTGGTCCCCACCTTCCTTCTTTCCTCCCTCCCTTGGTCCCCACCTTCCCTCCCTCCTCCCTCCCTTCCTTGGTCCCCACTTCCCTCCCTCCCTCCCTTCTTTGTTCCCCACCTTCCTTCCTTCCTCTCTTGGTTTCCACCTTCCTCCCTCCCTCCCTTGGTCCCCGCCTTCCTTCCTGTGGGTGGGATTGCAAGGAGTCAGTGGGTGGGGCTTATGGGTCAGTGGGTGGGGCTTGCAGTGGGGTGGCAGGGGCGGGGAGCAACCAGCCCCTGATGCATTCTCAGCCACCAAATCTGGCCCTCCTTACAAAAAGTTTGGGCACCCCTGATCTAGACACGATGCTTCTGTTGATGCAACCAAGAATCGCATTGGCTTTCCTGGCTGCCGCATCACACTGCTGACTCATGTTCAATTTGTGGTCCACCCAGACTCCCAGAGAGATTTCCCAAAGTCCTGTATTCAACAACCCTGCCCAGCACTTGCAAGCTGAAACCTGTGCCTTCCTTTAGGAAGTCTGTGCATCTTGTATTTGCTCTTCCTCTTTCCCTGCTGCCTTCTGCCTTTCACAGCATTATTGCCTTTTTCCAGAGAATCTTGTCTTCTCATGACGTGCCCAAAGTGGAACAGTCTCGGGCTCAACATTTGAACCTCCAGAGTTAAATTCAAGGCTGGATTTCATCTTGGAGCCACCTGTTAATTCTCTTAGACCTCCTGTGATCAAGACAAAAAGCGCTGGAATAACTATGAAGGAAGCCTCTTTCCCCATTTTATTTTATATATTGTGAGGGGAACTTCTCTGAGGGTAAGAGAGGGACCCCTGCACGCCCAGCTGAGGCGTTGGAAGAGCCAAAGAAACCAGAGAATCTGATGAACCTTTCGCCCGTGGAGAGGTTCATGGCCCTGAAAGGGTATTATGATGCCCTTAGAACAAAGGAGAAGGAGGAGGCCCGGAAGGCAGAGGAAAGTAAAAAGAAAGACTTGGCGGGAAAGGAGAACCAATCCGCTCCTGTGGAGGTGGGGTTTGCAGCGTGTAAAAAGGGAGGGACGAGGGTGCTCCCAGAAGGATGGGAATGGGTGTGGATGGAGGACCCAGACACAGGGAATTGGGAGAAGATGATGATGCCACACAAAGATGCTGAGAGCTACAGATGTCAAGCTCACCGCCAGAAGTGTTCCTACTGGGGCAAGAGAGAATATAGAGAGTACAACCATAAGCTGAAAGAGATACGTAAAGACCTAGAGTTTTAGAGAGATCGGTGATAAAGATTCAGCAGGAGATCGAGGCTGGGACCTTGGACCCGCGGGAGGAGCTGAGCAAGAGGCCGGATTATCCCTTTGCGTATGCCCAAGCCAAGACCACGTGGGCCCAGATGCACTTTGGAAGTTGGGACACAGGCGGGAACCCCCCAAACCTCCTTGAGGGAGATTGAGACACAAGTAGAGGGGCTGAGGCTTTCGGAGAGGGAGGAAGAGAGCCATGGTGGAACTGAATACCCACATGTGGTGGTGGGGAACTTGATCACATTCTAGAAACCCCAACCTATGGAGGAAAGAACCTGTTTCTGTCTGATGTTAAAGAAGTTGATTCCATTGTTAGAAGAAAAGCCCCGTTGGCTACCGATGTACCAAATAAAAGTTCTGTTTTCCTGTTACGTGAGATGCCTTCTTTGCAACAGGAAGGGCGAGACACCTGGGTGAAGACTGAACCCTCACATATATACAGTATAAATATTAAAAATCTCTTTGATGATGCGCTATAGATATATGCTGGCTACAGGTACTGCTGTTGGCCATTATTACATTATCTTCCCCCTCCGCAATAAAGTCTGACCCCGGGATTCTGCTGAGTGCTCACAAAAAGAGTGGCACCTGAGTGTGGAAGCACTGCATTTGCCAAATGGGGCAAAATATATATTTCCTCTCCACTCAGGACTTTGCGCCACATGAATCGGTCGCATTTCACCACATTATGGAAGAAGTTATTTTCATATCTAAGGTTTCTCCCCTGAAACAGATATGCGCATGAAATGAAACTTTTGTGACCGACACAACTTCCAAGTGTCTGACAGTTTCTCAAACACGAGCAAAATGTAAAATAAGGTGGGCAGTAATAAGTGACCCAGAGATTAGTCAGCAAAACACATGGGATTCTGCTCACCCCCCCCCCCCAATCTGTGCTGCAGTTTTGGCTAATGAAAGTGTTGTACATAAGCCCTAAGAAGGAGTTTGCAGTTCTGCTTTGGAAGGAGAGGATTGTGCCTTATGGAGTTGCACAGATGGTGGCAATGTCAGTGAGAAGGAGAGAAGCTGTTCCTACCTCAATTTTCTTTATTTAAACTGTTCCAAAATGAATTGGGATCTCATTGTTGCTGTTTTGAATTTTGGCAAAAGGAAAAAACTCTGGCTGCATAGCACAAGTGCAGGGACTTAGCTTCGAATAAGAGCCCCGTGGCACAGTGGTTAAATGCCTGTATTGCAGGAAAAACTGTCCTCATGACCTGGGGTTAAATTCCAGGTAGCAGGCTCAGGGTTGACTCAGCCTTCCATCCTTCTGAGGTCGGTAAAATGAGGACCCAGCTTGCTGGGAGGGGGACAATATGTAGCCTGCATAATTAAGCTGTAAACCACCCAGAGACTACTTGAAGTGGTATGGGGCGGTATATAAACAGACCACTTTGCTTTTTGCTTTTACCCTCAGAGGACAGCACCCCTTTTTGTGTCATCAACTGACATTTACTGTCTCAGTAACCCACGTTGAGACATCAGGAAGAGAAAGAATAAAAACGTTTCATTTACTCACAGTTCTGAACAGATCAACAACAGCATACTGTACAAAAGCAACTGCTTACAGCAATGGGGCTCAACAGAATACACAGCATGCTTCCAGCAGATTCCTGGAAACTACATTCTCACTGCACTCAAACAGCTAATAGACTGCTAACTACCAGAAAGCTGAAAAGGAAGCGGAAAGACACTAAAGCAGAATGGCAAGGCTGTCTTCAAAATCAGAGGCAAGGAATAAACAATTGGTTACTGCTGGATTGGTTGACGGTCACCTCAGCCAAGAAATGTCCCTCTTATCTAAAGGTACAGAAGGGAACATATGAGATTGAAATAGCTCCAACACTCATTTGGATTATCTGGCTCAGTGCTGCAGGGGGGAGGTATATTCTGGAGCATAAATCCCCAAATACTCCAGCCAGCATGGCCACTGGTCATGCTAGAGTAGTCATACTTCTGAGGGGAGTCTGGGAGCTTATTGCCCATAGCCAGCTTTCTGAACTATAATTGACAAGGCCAACAGTTTGGAGGAATGGCCAGAATATCTGTGTCAATGGTTTGCCTCTGAAATTTCTATTTGATGGTATCTCATATTAGGGGTGTGATGGCCCAGCAGGCTAGAGTACTGAAACTGTCGGTGGTTCAAATCCCAGGTGCCACACAGCAAAGTGAGCTCTCACTGTAAGCCCCAGCTCCTGCCAACCTAGCAGTTCAAGAGCAAGTAAATACAAGTAGATAAATGGGTACTGATGTAAAAAGTGGGAAGGTAAAACAGTGTTCTATGTGTAGAAATATGTTTAGCCATGCCAGCCACATGGCCACGGACTTGCACAACACTGGCTCTTTGGCTTGAAAATGGAGATGAGCACCACTGCTAAAGTTGGACATGACTAGCACACAAGTGTGTGTGTGTGTGTGTGCGGTGACCTTTACCTTTACCTTACATGTTAGCTTTATTCCAAATTGAGCTGCAACAATGTTCATTTTTCTCAAGCAGCTCAGTTGTGCTGACTCTTCAGTGTGTCTTTTCTAGGTGTGACCAACCCTGAATAAAACCCAGATTTTTAAAAGCCCATTGCTGCAAAATCACACCATTAGCATGGAACAGCTGTAAAAGCAGAAGGCTTCATTCTACTGTCAACAACAGTACTGTCTACTTTTGTTTCTTATATATTTCTCTGTATATATATTCCATACCTTTCTCATTGGCAGGTCTGAGCTCCACGGCATCACAGCTTTGAAATATGTAAATTCCTTTTTCTTTCTTACCTTACAAACTAATTGGAGCTGTGGAGCCTGTGATAAGCAATGAACCCACGGCATTAGAATCGTATCATGTGCTTTCACTCAGCTGGAGAGCAAATCAGCATGGGAACATAACCTAGACCTATCATCAACGGAATGTATACAAAGATTTTTATTCTGATCAGCTAAATGGCCACCATCTTTGAACAATCTGCTATTAGGCAAGTTCAGGCAAGGAATTTACTGAGAATACACAAGTTCCGGCAAGGAAATTGCTGAGAATACAGGCATTGAAGGAACAACAGCTGAAGCCAGGGACAGCTGGTGGAATAGGATGGAAGAGTGCCTGACCCCAAATTCCAAAGAGAGGTTCCCTTGCACTGGTCATGAGCCATCCATGGGAGTACATCATGGATCTCTATTTCCAAAGGGATAGCTAAATTAGTCCATAATCTGTTGCTGTGAAAAGAGCTTAAATATCCTGTTTCTTCTTAAACATGATAAAATTTTAACATGGCACAAGCTTTTGTGGGCTGGAGCCCACTGATATCTGGCACATCTGAAGAAGTGACAACAGACATTTTATGTCAAATGAAAGCTTTTGCTGGGTTAAATCTTTATGGTGCCATCAGACTTTTTGTTGATTTAGCTACATAGATGACTTGCAGGGATGCTGACAAGTATTTGAACTGGAGTCCTCAGTCTTTGATACCCTGGTATCTAATTCCAACCAAGTTTTTGGTAACAAGTCTCACGTCCAAGTCCAAGTCTTTGGTACTAGGTAACAAGTCTAAAGTTGAGTCCCGAGTCCCACATCTGAGTCTCTATTAAAAATAAGCTCCCCACTCCCCAGAAAAAAATGCAGGGATTGGGTGGGTACTGAGTTGCAGGCTGAGTCCATATCATGGGGGGGGGCATGTAATTGAACCCCACCTGAATCAAGTCATCCATGTGACTGAAGTCAAACTTGACAGGGAGACCTCTGATTCAATTCCCCATCCATGGTTATTTCCTTGTGGAATGTGAGTGTTTTACCAACATGTTTTCAGCCAATAATCAAGAAGGCATTGAAGGCACATTCAGGACAGATGCAGTAAAAGTAACTGATAGGCAATGAGCATAAATGAGAATTTGGTTTCAGGTTGATAAGAATTTACCAAAAAAAAAGATTTCTTCAATACTGAGGATGGATAAAAAGTTAATATGTGGGAGAAACTGAAATTGGTAGATTAGTTCCTTCAGATCCTAAGGCTTTCAATAATTCACTCTGAATCCATGTGTACTCAACCAGCTGAAATAGAGATTCCTCTAATTGGGGGGGCGGCGGCGGCAGAATCCTGTTATTTAACACTTAATATGGTAAGATGGTAAGCATGGTACACCATGTAACAGCCATTTGGACTGATGACTTCTTCCAGCTATTTTTGTTTTAAGTGTACACCATTCAACAATCTCTTCAACTGTGAGAGAAGAAAGTTTAAAATGATGAATGCATTGGGAAGTGGCACATTTTCCTTTCTCTGAATCCAAAAGGAAGAGAAAAATAAAGTTGAACTTCTCTGCAGTTCTTACCAGAAGCCTCTCTCAAAGGCACTGAAGACCTTTCCATTGAATTGAGATCAGATGTTGCATGTTCCCCTACCCTACCCCACCAGCCAGGTCTGCCACTCACTAGCTGAAACACACTGCTTGGGTCCTCCTTGTCACTCAGTTGTCCAGTTCTGGCAGGAGCGTCTGCTTCCTTCCTCTGCCCCCTCCAGCCGCCACCCACTCAAAGGCAGCAGTTTAAGATTCCCTTCCCTGCTTCCATTTTCCTTAGATTTAGTTCACTGGCTGGTGGTAGCATCTCTCCGATGTTGGGCAAATTTACAGGGATTGGCTACTGAAGGGGCAATTAGTATATTGAAACATGAAGGGGGAACTCAATCATTCTCTTGGAACTCTGGTCCTTTTTGAAACAGGACTACACAACTTGAGATACACACATGAAGAGTCACACATTTGATTTCAACTCTATTTCAGCTTCTCACTGAGAGACCTTATCCATCCACAAAACACACAAAGTACTATCATATGGAGGAAGAAGCAGATGTGTGTTTTCTACTGCTCCAGAACGTAGGTCAGAAACCAATGGATTCAACCATCCCGAGTGACCTTGCTGCCACATGGGTGGTATAAAATCTAACAAATAAAATAAATAAATTTGCATAAGAACATTAGAAAAAAGTTCCAAATCATAAGAGCTACTCCGCAGTAAAACCATCTCCTATGGAAGGCCCCAGACTTTCCTTTGGTGGAGACTTTTGAACAGTGGTTGAACTATCTATTGGAGATCCTTTAGCCATACACTCGTAAATTGCAAGTGGGTTGGACTAGATAGTCCTTCCAATGCTAGGAGCCTAAGGAGACCATTACCTTTTCCCCAGCTCTGTTACTTGTGTAGATGTAGGGGCAGACACAGGAGGATTGGTGCATTAACCTCCAATGTAGATTCACAGATGGTGCAGCTCCATCAGAGACCTGTCATGTGCTTTTGTATGTTAACATGTGCGACTAAAGGTAATACAGTACAAAGAAGATGATTTCCTTTTGTTGGTCTGCCAAACTGTTCCCAGCACAGCCCTCACAATATAGTTTGCTCATCAGCTCTCTTTCTTCCATAATTCTCTTCTTTTACAAAACACGAATAAATGCACCAGGAATCGATGGAGACAGTATATATTTGGCAAACTTCATCACTAAATACACTCTGTCAGGTAGACAGCCTATAATAAAGTGTGAGCATTTCTAGGCATATTTTCCAAGCAATTTCACTGCTTTTCTACACATTTGGATACCTGGTATTGATTGGCACGTGTTTAAAGTAAGCAAAGAAATGCAGCATCCCTGATAGGTCTTACATAGCAAAGTAATATATGTATCTGACTTGGAGACACAGGTATGCTTGCTTCAGAGAGAAAACCGCAGCTCATTGTTGGGGCCCAAACTTTCCATTCAGCAAGTTCCAGGTTCAAGCCTGGTCATCTGGTCTGATCAATTTCAAACACCTGTGCTAGCCAGTGCATGGAATTATGCACAAATCCTTGAAATTGACTATTAGTAACAGCCTGAAATTGACAAGTACAGAGTTCATCCCATGCAACCTTGCCCAAAACCGCAGACAACTGCTGCCAGTCTGGGATGGAACAATAGTCTGGCTCAGTGTAAAGCAGTTTACTGTGTTCATCATCCCTCTCCCATTGGAAATATTAGCCTAAATCCAACTGATAGGCCCAATTGGAGTAGACCCAATTAATAATTTTTTGGCCAACATCCTTTTCTGTAGTAGAGATGGGCACGAACCAAAAAAATGGCGATTTGTTTTGTTTCAGTTTGTTTTAGGGTTTGGTTCAGTTTGTTCATTTTTAATGAATTTTTTTCCAAATATTTGTTTCATTGGTTTGTTTTGTCCGTTATTCATTTTTTCCTGCTTTGCACGATTTAATCCATTTGACAGTGGGCAGGCAGGGGAAAAATAAAAAAAAACAAATAAAAACACAGATGTTGACAACAACTGCACAAACTGGACTGGCAGCATCCTCATCCACATCAACCACATCATCCTCATCATCTTCAATCATCAACACATCATCCTTACCCGTTCGACAACCTGCAGGTTGGGTTCGGTGCTCGTGGGCCAGATTATTTATTTTTTATTTATTTATTTATTTATTTATTTATTTATTTATATTACTGCCAACCACGGCTGCCTATCAGCTGTAGCAAGGCCGGTCAGATTTTTGTTGTTGTTGGTTTTTTCCTGGTCACAGCCTGGAAGATGGGACGGACCCTCCAGGAAGGACCAGCACCAGCAGGTAGGAGAAATCTCCAGTGCTGCCATTAACAAAATGATATGAACTGAACCATTTTTTTGTTCATTTTGTTTCATTCTAAATCCACTCTGAGGTTTGTTACTTGTTTATTTTTAACGAAATTTTTATTGTTATATAAAAGGGTGACCATTTCTATTCTGTTTGTTGCAGATGGTAGATGTCATAACATTCAGCAGTGTCCTGTTTGACAATCAGTGGCTCTCCACAAGGACATTCAATACACAACCAACCCACTGGGCTGGTCTGTATACAAAAATCCAAGCAGGGATGTTTATTGCCTGTGAGAAGTGATGCTGCTTGGCTTCCACAGGCATAAATATGCAGTAGGATTTGGGTTGCTGACTTGTAAGTCAACCCTTAAAGAAATTTCACAGATTCCGTGGGTCTGCTCTCGCTGGGGTTAAGCAATTGGATTTCAGTGCTTGTGTGTTTTCCTCTGCTTGTTTAACAGATTTATAATCTTTTGAAGTGCCTGACCTTGACTTAAAACTACAAAATACATAATCCCTAAAGCTCTGGTAATCATAGTCAATTCATAAAATAGTCATTAAGGTACTACAAATCAGTTAGCAATAGAAACAAGTATTAAAGAAAACTTAAGTTAAAAATACAGCATTCTGAAATTAACCAAGGCACAGTCTGGAAATAATCAACCAATGTTACATTATTAAACAACTGTAGCATAAAATCACTGCATTTACACAGAAATGGTGCCACATAAAAAGAAAAAAAATGACCTCAGGATTTGCAGGGGTGTGTGTGTTACCCAATCCTTCCCCAACCACTTATATTTCATAAAACCAAAGATTTGGTTTGGGGCTTCTCAGTTATTAATGAATGAAATAACAAGAGTCCAACAGAAGTTCTTTTCTGTTTGAAAATGGTAGATGTCATAACATGCCTCTGTGGCATTGCCATTAACAGCAAGCAGAGCAAGTTTAACACATGCGCACTGCACTAATTATGTCAAGGTCTAGATATGTTCAAATACTATGTTTCACATTTAGGTGGAAAAATACTTTGCGATTGGCTGAAGTTACATGGTCTGATCAAGTTCCCAGGCTAAAATCTCAATCACATTTCAGAAGTTTTTTAGTGATGAACAAACATTCTTGAGCATGCTCAGTAGTGTTAAGAAGACAAAGAAATATCCTTATTTGGGCATTGAGGTGTATAAGCTTTTGATTGGCTTAGAACCTGCTGCAAGGTGATGTGGGTATTGCAGTCCTGTGGTTAAAAATAAAGGCTCTTGCTGGGAAAAAGCAAGAGGGAGAGACTTGCTCCATTTTGCATTAGAAAACACGTGTTGGATTTTTATTCTTTTCCTTTTGTTTCCAACCCAAATGGGCTTGCAGGCCAAGCCTTTTGTGGGTTCCCAAATCTTGAGGCCTTTTGGATCCAGGCTTCCATGGGAGGATTCCCAAACTATCCAATAGCAGATTGCCTTTTTTCAAGCCTTGCTTGCCAGGTTTTAATTCCCACATCAAAGTAAAATGCTGGAATTCCCCCTGAAACAGTTACGTGGTTGAAAACTCTGTTCCTGTTTAAAGAGCCACATCTTTTGTGATCCTACGAATGGAAACTGCAACACAGCAGAATGAAAACATTTTGATGTGGATTTTCCAAGTCCCCAAGGACTGAAGTACCGATTAAAAATCCGCATTGGAACTGAGACAAGCTTTGTACCACCTCGAGACCAGGTACTTGCAAAAGTTGCTGGGTCGCACTTAAGTGGGCATCATCACATCCCCCCCTTTAAAGTCAGCTGGTTGTGGGGACACAATTTTATTAACCACATCTTCAAGCAGTTTGAAGTGGTTTTCAGTGGTCGTGGGATAGCAGCCTTCAGCTAGTAACTGGACTTCTCAATTAACATCCTCAGCAGAAGACAATTGTATTTTCCTGCACAGCTTTCTTTGAGTGTGGCCAATGACTGTCAATGCAAAGTATTTAGAAGAGTCAGGGCAACATAGATGATAGAGTGTCAAACGGGGACTAGGGCTCTGGAGACTGCTGAAAAACCTGCCCAGCATGGCCATTTCATCCATGAGTAGCTCATTGAACAGCTCATACACAGTATCTTGAAAACCCTAGTAGGGTTGCCATCCGTTGGAAGTGACTTGATGACATTTAGAAGAGAAGAGAGGCACCTTTTGCAAATTCACTTATGTCTCCCACTGTTCTTCTAAAGCAACAACCCACCCCCATGACCTAAAACATGACATGAAAGAAATGCAGGTCAGTTCAGGATTGTATATGTTGCATAACAAACCTTACAGGTCTGCACCTTCCTTGTTCCAAATGACACCACTGACCCAATGACAGCCTGGTAAACAGTCAGGAATGAGGGGGAGGCAACTGGACATAGAACAAGGGCACACATATAATTTATACTACTGTAGCATTTGCAGCAACATAGAAACAAACAGCTCAAGTCTGAGTTTGGGAGTCCTGGAATTGGTGGAGAATGAGATATATTCTTAATGCCACCTTCTTCTTCAAGTGCCATGTCCTCATAGAATGTTGGCGATCAGTAGCCTGAATTGGTTTCTATCTAAGGCTACTCTAAACAGAGCATCTATGCTTACTGGAGACCATTGGCTTAAGCTCTTAAGCCAGAATGATCTTCTATGCCCTGGGCTACACTTCCCATCTATCTTTCCTTGAAGGATAACTTGCAGCAGATGGTATTTCTTATTGCACATTATGTGTCCAAAATATTGCAATTTTCTTCTCTTTACATATTGAGGATTTCTAACTCAATTCATGCACTGTAATACAGCCACATTAGTGACTCCAAGGCATCTTCAGAATTTGTCTGTACGTCCACATTTCACATGCTTCCAGCTTCCTGCACAATGTGTCTGTACCTGTACATAGGTAAGTATGCTGAATACACAGAATCAAAGTATTTGAGTACAAAGTCTGATAGATAAGTCCCGGTTTGTCAAGACTTTCCTCATTTTCTGGAAGGAGTTTCTAGCTTGTTCAATTCTACAATGAATTTCACATAAAGGATCCCAATTATCTTTGACAAAACATCCCGAGTATTTATAAGATGATACTCTCTCAATTATATCACTGCCAATCTTGAGAAGGCTCTGTGAACCATTTTTTAACAATGCCACCACAAACACAAATAATGTTTCTCTTCTTGTTATTTTTCTCACTCTGAGATTTGCCTCCCACCTACAGAATGAGAAAAACACAGCAATTCCCTGAGACTTTAGCCAGTACTCACAACTTTACTAGGTTATCCTGGGTTAGGTCTCTGATTGTTCAATTCTACAATGAATTTCACATAAAGGATCCCAATTATCTTTGACAAAACATCCCGAGGATGCAGCCCTCCTTGTTTCCACCTGCCTTCAGCAGCTGACTCTGAACTTGTGAGAGAAGCCAGAGGCAGCTAGCCGGTCGGCCTTCAGAGAGGAGTGGCCGGAGGGGAGGGACCTCACCACACAGCTATTTCAGCTGTCTCCAAGCCTTGCTGAAGCCTTCCATCTGCCAGCAAACCCCTGGACCCTGCTTCAGGAAGCAGCCCTCCTTGTTTCCACCTGCCTTCAGCAGCTGACTCTGAACTTGTGAAAGAAGCCAGAGGCAGCTAGCCGGTCGGCCTTCAGAGAGGAGTGGCCGGAGGGGAGGGACCTCACCACACAGCTATTTCAGCTGTCTCCAAGCCTTGCTGAAGCCTTCCATCTGCCAGCAAACCCCTGGACCCTGCTTCAGGAAGCAGCCCTCCTTGTTTCCACCTGCCTTCAGCAGCTGACTCTGAACTTGTGAAAGAAGCCAGAGGCAGCTAGCCGGTCGGCCTTCGGAGGGTAGTGGTCGGTGGGGAGGGATCTCACCACACAGCTATTTTAGCTGTCTCCAAGCCTTGCTGAAGCCTTCTATCTGCCATCAAACCCCTGGACCCTGCTTCAGGAAGCAGCCCTCCTTGTTTCCACCTGCCTTCAGCAGCTGACTCTGAACTTGTGAAAGAAGCCAGAGGCAGCTAGCCGGTCGGCCTTCGGAGGGTAGTGGTCGGTGGGGAGGGACCTCACCACACAGCTATTTTAGCTGTCTCCAAGCCTTGCTGAAGCCTTCTATCTGCCATCAAACCCCTGGACCCTGCTTCAGGAAGCAGCCCTCCTTGTTTCCACCTTCCTTCAGCAGCTGACTCGGCCTCCGGAGGGGAGTGGTTTACCCCCTCTTGTTTTCACCTGCCTGCAGCATCTCTTTGAACGTGTGATAGATGTCAGAGGCAGCTAACTAATGTACCATCAAAGGGGAGGGGATAGAGAGCAGCCTTGATCAAAGTTAAGCTTGGATACTGGACTTCTCCCCGGTAGAGGTGGTGGTTTGATTGTGGAGCAGAATGAGTGGATGGTTGTTTTGTCTTTTGCTTTGTTTTTCTTTTCCTTGTCATCAGTGATAGGCAGTAGGAACCCAAAATAGATCTAAGGGAACAGGAAGGGGGGAGGGCAATGGAGGGGGCAGCCATTGAAACTGTGCTGGGTAGGGAAGGTATGGCAGTAGGAGTGGAACGTGCCCCATAGGAGAGCAGGAGTTAGATATCTTACACCATCCCCCTTCTGGTTCCACCCCTAGCCAGAAGGAATCAGGTGACCATATCAACAGCCCATGAGCCACACGGTGCTGTTGTTGAATGCCAGGTCAGTACAGAATAAGACCGCCCTCATTCATGATGTTATCCTGGATGAGGGTGCTGACCTGGCATGTATTACCGAGACCTGGGTGGGAGAAGAGGGTGGAGTCCCCCTCTCCCAGATATGTCCACCTGGGTACTCGGTTCAGCACCAGTGTCGCCCGGAGGGCCGGGGAGGGGGAGTTGCCATAGTCTACAGGAGTTCTATCTCCTTGACCAGGCTTCCTGACTCCTTGGGAAAAGGTCTAGAGGGCTTGTATTGTGTGTTGGGCTCACGAGAGAGATTGGGGATTCTTTTGGTGTACCGCCCACCCTGCTGCGTACAAACAGTCTCCCTGCCTGAGCTGACGGAGGTGGTCTCGGACCTGGTGTTGAGGACCCCCAGACTGTTGGTACTGGGGGACCTCAACATCCATGCTGAGGCTACCTTAACTGGAGCAGCTCAGGACTTCATGGCCGTCATGACAACCATGGGGCTGTCTCAACATGTCATCAGCCCAACACATGAGAAGGGTCATACTCTGGACCTAGTATTCTCAACGGGACTGGGAGATGGTGGTTTGGATGTGGAGGGGTTGGTTTTGACTCCATTGTCATGGTCAGACCACTTTCTGGTCAAGTTTAGGCTATTGGCTACTCCGACCCTCTGCAAGGGTGGGGGATCCATTAAGATGATCCCCCCTCGGAGACTAATGGATCCAGATGGTTTCCTGAAAGCTCTGGGGGATTATCCATCTGATATGGTCGGCGCTCCTGTCGAAGCTCAGGTCACCCTATGGAACAGGGAAATGTCCCGGGCGGTTGACACGATCGCACCTAAGTGCCCTCTCCCCTTGCGCAGAGCCCAGACAGCTCCTTGGTATACATCTGAGCTGCGGGAAATGAAGCAGGAGGGGAGACGGCTGGAGCGCAAGTGGAGAAAATATCACTGTGAGTCCAACCGAACACGGCTTAGAGCCCATTATCGGGCCTATTCCGTGGTGATACGGTTGGCGAAAAGGCATTATTTTGCAAACCGTATTGCTTCCTCTGTGTGCCGTCCAGCAGAGCTGTTTCGGGTGGTCCAGGACCTTCTTCAACTGAGAAATACAGTGGAGGTTCTGGACAACTCATCAGCCTGTTGTGACCAGTTTGCTGCTCACTTTGAGGGAAAAATCGCTCAGATTCGCAGGGAATTGGACTCCACTATTGATGCAGATTCAAGGGATGTATCCAGTGTGCCGTGCTTAGGTCCAGTTTTATTGGATGAGTTTCAATTATTGAGACCTGAGGATGTGGACAGGGTGCTTGGATCTGTCCATGCTACCACCACACCACTCGACCCTTGCCCTTCCTGGCTAATTGAAAGATCTGCCAGGGGGGTTCGCACCTGGGTCCAGGAGGTTGTTAATGCATCCTTAATTGAGGGAGTGGTCCCCACCACCTTGAAAGAGGTGGTGATTAGACTGCTCCTAAAAAAACCAAACCTGGACCCAGGGCTGGTGGTTAACTACCATCCAGTAGTGAACCTCCCTTATTTGGGCAAGGTGTTGGAGTGGGTGGTGGCCGGGCAACTCCAGGCACTGCTGGATGAAACGGATTTTCTGGATCCATTTCAATCTGGTTTCAGGCCAGGTTTTGGTACAGAGACTGCCTTGGTCGCCCTGTATGATGACCTCTGCCGGGAGAGAGAAAGTGCAACCCTGTTGATACTCCTGGACCTCTCCCAGTTTGACACCATCGACCATGGTGTCCTTCTGGATAGGCTGGCCAGGTTGGGGGTTGGAGGCACTGCCTTGCGGTGGTTCCAATCCTTCCTGGCTGACCGTGTCAGAAGGTGGTGCTGGGGACAGTTGCTCTGCCCCGTGGCATTTATGTCATGGGGTTCCTCAGGGCTCTATACTGTCTCCCATGCTGTTCAGCATTTACATGGAACCGCTGGGAGAGGTCATCAGGAGGTTTGGGCTGAGGAGTCAGCAATATGCTGATGATACTCAGCTCTACCTCTCGTTCTCCACCAATCCAGGTGAGGCGGTTTCTGTGCTGAACTCGTGTCTGGGCCAGATAATGGACTGGATGAGGGTTAACAAATTGAAACTCAATCCAGACAAGATGGAAGTGCTGTTAATGGGTGCTTTGCCGGAAAGGTTAGATGGCCATCTTCCTGTCCTGGATGGGGTTGCACTCCCCCTAAGGGACAGGGTCCGCAGCTTGGGGGTGCTCCTGGACCCTGGTCTAACTCTGGAAGCCCAGGTGGACTCGGTGGCCAGGGGTGCCTTCCTTCAGCTGCGGAAAATATACCAGCTTCGCCCTTACCTAGACGAACAGAGCCTCATGACAGTTACGCATGCACTGGTAACATCCCGTATTGATTACTGCAATGCGCTCTACGTGGGGCTGCCTTTGAAGACGGTCCGGAGATTGCAACTGGTTCAGAATCGTGCGGCGCGGCTGGTAAGTGGTGGAGCCGCCAGGGATCACATCACGCCGATTCTGCATAACCTGCATTGGTTACCAGTTGCTGTCCGAGCCCAATTCAAAGTGCTTGTTTTGACATATAAAGCCCTAAACGACTTAGGACCTAGATACCTGAAGGACCGCCTCCTTCCATACGAACCTACCCCGATTAAGATGAGCCATCTTTTGAAAGAGCCATCCCTCAAGGAGGTGGGATGGCTTACAGACAAAGGCCTTCTCGGCAGCTGCTCCCAAGCTATGGAATGCCCTCCCTATTGAGATCCGCCTGGCGCCAACACTGATTACATTTGGGGCCAGGTAAAAATCTTCCTGTTCCAGAAGGTTTTTAATTGATACAATATAGATTGTGGGTCCGCTGATGACAATTTTAGGATGATGATTTTAAAGAAGGTTTTTATTACTGTTTGATGATTTATTGATATTTTATTTATAACTATTTTAAATTGTTTTAATTCTTTGATTGGCCGCCCAGAGACCTTTGGGTAGTGGGGTCATATCTGAATAAATAAATAAATAAATAAATAAATAAATAAATAAATAAATAAATAAATAAATAAATATTAGCTAATTTCTCTGTCTTAAGTCGAATCCAGTGAGCTAAATTTGTATTTGCAAAGAGTCCTGAAGCATGAATATTTTGCCTCTTTTCTCTTGTAAGCTTGATGTTTGCGCATTGAACTGGATAATATTTTGTGAAAGGTTTTTTTAAAAAAATCTTGTGTGATACAAAGAAATCAGGGTCCTTCAAGCGCTGCCTTCGCCAACACAATGAATCACCATTAATTTAAGAAGCAGGGTCTTCTGGAATATTGTGACAAATCAGATTAGCTGGGCTGAGTCTTTTAGAGAGAGTTCATTAAGCAATTCTACTCTCTCTCCTCCTCAGCAGCTTGTTTTCTCAAAGCAGAGGGTCAGAAGAGTTTGCCTCTTTCTCTTCTAGACAAAATGGCCCCCACAAAAACACGGTCAGCTGGCAATTTTAGCAAGGGTATTGCGTGACTAAGGAATAGCAAGCAACACTCACTTTATCATCGACACTGGCTGTATTAACCCATGGGGAACTGTTGTCTCTCAGCATCACTTTCACATGGCACTTAAATTAGGAAAGCCACAGTATTGAGCAAAGGCTGACAGTCTCCAAGCTAACTGCCATGCTTTCTTCTTAGACCGCTCGGTTTCTCAGAATGCAGTCTAAAACTTGATTATGGACCGAATCAATGGAAAATCTCCACTCAGAGAATATGAAAATAAAATAGAGACTTCTACCAAATTACCCATTTATGAACCATTTAAATTTGATACATAGATATGAACCATTTAAATTTGATACATGCAGTTTAGGTTAGGTTGAGATGTTGAAGTAAATTTGTCAACACTATCCAAAAACAATATAATTGATAAGGAGTACATAGAGTTTTTTTATTTTGAGTTCTTACCTGGAGGTTGGTGTTTCTTCCATTTTCCTCCATTTTTGTATTTTTGTGTATCAGTTCTTCCATTTTACACAAAGGGAAACCCCCTCTTTTCATTTGTTTCATGTTTCCTCATTTATGTTTTTGAGCATCCCAAAGCTTATAGTTCTTTAAAACTACTCCAAAAAATACAGGAGAACAACAGAGAATGAATTGTACACATATAGGATGGGAGATACTTGGCTGGAAAATAGTATCTGTGAAAGGGATCTGGGAGTCTTGGTGGACCACAAATTGAACATGAGTCAGCAGTGTGATGCGGCAGCCAGGAAAGCCAGTGTGATTCTTGGTTGCATCAACAGAACCATAGTGTCTAGATCAAGGGAAGTGATAGTACCATCTATTCTGCTCTGTCAGACCACACCTGGAGTACTGTGTCCAGTTCTGTGCGCCTCATTTTAAAAAGGATGTTGACAACCTCAAACGGGTACAGAGGAGGGTGATCAGGATGGTTGAAGGTCTCAAAGAAATATCTTATGAGGAACGGCTTAGGAAACTGGGAATGTTTAGCCTTTCAAAAAAGAAGGCTATGTTTGCTATGTTTAAATATTTGAAAGGATGTCATATTGAAGAAGGAACAGGTTTGTTTTCCATGGCTTCAGAGACTAGGACGCAGGGCAATGGTTTCAAACTACAGGAAAAGAGATTCCACTTGAACATTAGGAAGAACTTCATGACGATTAGAGCTGTTCGGCAGTGGAAGATGTTGCCACAAAGGGTGGTGGAGTCTCCTTCTTTGGAGGTTTTTAAGCAGAGGCTGGATGGCCATCTGTTGGGAGTCCTGTGATGGGGGTTCCTGCATGGAAGAGGGTTGGACTAGATGGCCCTTGAGGTCTCTTCTAATGCTATGATTCTATGATTCTATGATTCTGATTCTATTATTAAGTCTACTCTAAAACTAGGCAATAATACATGAGAAAGGAAAGTCACCTTTAAACCTTTGCAAGTAGTAGTTTATATTATCGCATTCAAAACTACAGTATGGGTTCAGTCCTCCCACCCATCACAACAGACCTTCTGTGCCTGGGGAACACAACTGAGAAGAGAAGGAAGGCAAGGAAACAAGCAACCTACTAGCCAAGCTTGAGTTGCTTGGCACATAGAGAAACCAATACAATACAAGAGCAGCAAGAGACAATGAATATCACCAATACCCAGATATTTGACAAATTACTGACCCAGTAAATCAACAGAAAGAACATTTGACAAATTACACAGTAAATCAACAAAAGAACTTTATGTAACAGAAATACACAATCAAACAGGGAAAGCTCCCTTCCTACACCTCACATACACTGCAGACAAAAGAAAGATGTATTTATTTACCAAAAGAAAAAGCAGAACAAAAACCAATGGCAACCACGCAGCACCCTCTCTTGCATGTACCAAAAAAGCAAGCCAGCAAACAAAGAAAAAAATACAAACACAGTCACAAAGTCTATCTCCAGGGCCACCAACACTAAAGAAGCAAACAACACAGCCCTACCCGTACTCACTGAAATCTACACATTTGACAAAACATAGTGAATCAACGAAAGATCTTTATGCAAAAAAAAAAAAAAAAATCCTCACAACCAGGGAAAGCACCTCTCCTACATATATACACATAAATTGCAGATGATAGCATGATTTATTTAACCAAAAGAAACAGCCAAATAAAAATCAGTGAGAACCACACAGAGCCATCTCTTGAAAGTACCAAGAAAAGCAAGCCAGCAAACAACGGCAAAAAATGCAATCAACACCCCCCAACCAAAACTACTAAAACATGGGCAAATTTATTTTCCTCCTACCATTTGATGGCTTCTTTTCTGTTCTTTGAGTCCCCCCAGGGGAAAAATAATTTGTAATTGGAAAGTTATGTACTTGAAAACAGTGTTCCCAGGAATCTAGCAGCATGGAAATTACAGGGGAGCTTCCTCAAGCTCTTCTATGTAAGCCCTCCAAATTTGGAAAGCTTTGTGGTTCAGGGGGCTGAGTTATTCAACTCCAAAGTGGGTCCCCCAGGAATCCATTTGCAATTGGAATATCATGTAATTTGTTTGTTTGTTTTTCACCATCTGGCAGAAAGATACTCTAGGAAGTCCACAGGGTTGCAGTTAGGGTTCGGGTTATGGTTAGGGTTCGGGTTCGGGTTCAGGTTCGGGTTAACTACAAGGCAGGCAGAGCTCAGAAGCCTCAATGCGCGGATGAGGCGATGGTGTCAAGAGGAGGGCTTTAGATTTGTCAGGAACTGGAGAACATTTTGGGACAAGCCAAACCTGTTCAGGAGGGATGGGTTGCACTTGAATCATGATGGGACCAGATTGCTGGCACTCAACCTCAAAAAGGCAGCAGAGCAGCTTTTAAACTGATAACTGGGGGAAAGCCGACAGGAGCTGAGTGGCATCTGGTTCGGAACACCTCATCCTCGGGGAATGATGTTGGAGAGGGTAGAGAATCACATAGAGAAGACATAGCAGGTATTAGCACTTGGAGAATAATGGAATGTGACAGTTTGTCTACTGAAAATAAAAGCTGTCGGGGAAAAAGAACAAGGCAGCAGCTGTTGTTGCGGGACCCACTGTACAGGTGCTTCTACGCCAATGCTCGAAGCCTTTGAGCAAAGATGGGAGAACTTGAACATTTGGCAGCTAGGGATAACATAGATATAATAGCCATAACAGAAACCTGGTGGAATGAGGAGAACCAGTGGGATACAGCAATCCCAGGCTATAAACTCTATAGAAGGGATAGAGAGGGGCGGGTTGGAGGAGGAGTGGCTATCTATGTCAAAGAAGGGGTAAAATCCCGCAGAATGGAGATGGACAGAGGGTCTGACTCCACCATAGAATCACTTTGGGTTAAACTACCAGGTCCAAGGAGTGATGTGATAGTTGGAGTATTCTATTGTCCACCAGATCAAAAACTTGAGGGGGACCTTGAAATGAGGAGAGAAATCATGGAGGTGGCTAAGGGAGATAGGATAGTAATCATGGGGGACTTCAATTATCCCCACATTGACTGGGTCAATGCGAGCTCCAGGCAAGAAAGAGAAACTGGGTTTCTCGACTTGCTGAATGACTGTGCCTTAGAGCAACTTGTCATGGAGCCCACCCGAGAACAGGCAACTCTGGATCTAATACTGTGCGATACTCTGGACCTGGTCAGGGATGTGAATGTCACTGAGCCTCTGGGGAACAGTGACCATGCTGCAATTTCCTTTGCCATGCATGTCGGAGGAAGAGTGTCAACCAAATCAGACATAAAAACCCTTGATTCTCGAAGGGCAAACTTCCCTCAGATGAGGAAACTAGTTTAGAGAGAAATTGAAGGGGAAGGTTAGAAGAATCCAATCTCTTCAGAGTGCATGGAGCCTCTTTAAAACAACAATAATAGAGGCCCAGCACAAGTGCATACCACAAAGAAAGAAGAGCTCATTTAAGTCCAAGAGGACACTGGCATGGTTAACGAGTGGAGTTAGAGAGGCTCTAAAGCACAAGGAGAGGTCTTTCTGTAAATGGAAATCTTCCCCAAATGAGGAAAATAAAAAGGAACACAAACTCTGGCAAAAGAAATGTAAGAAGATGATAAGGGAGGCAAAGAAAGATTTTGAGGAACACATGGCTAGCAATATAAAGGGTAATAATAAAAGCTTCTTTAAATATGTTAGAAGTAGAAAACCTGCCAGAGAACCAGTTGGCCCTCTGGATGGTGAGGGAGGAAAAGGGGAGGTTAAGGAGGACTTGGACATTGCAGAGAAATTGAATGACTTCTTTGTATCTGTCTTCACGACAGAGGACCTTGAGCGGATTCTGCTGCCTGAGCCGCCCCTCTTGACTAAAGAATTAAATCAAATACAGGTTAAAAGAGAGGAGGTTTTAGGACTAATTGATAAATTCAGGATTAACAAGTCACCGGGCCCAGATGGCATCCACCCAAGGGTTATTAGGGAACTGAGAAACGAAATTGCAGATCTCTTAACAGTTATATGCAACTTGTCTCTTAAAACGGCCACAGTGCCGGAGGACTGGAGGATACCAGAGTTCACACCAATTTTTAAAAAAGGAAGGAGGGGGGACCCGGGAAACTACAGGCCAGTTAGCCTTACATCTGTCCCAGGGAAGATGGTGGAAAGCCTCATCCAAGAGAAAATCTTAAAACACATAAAAGAACAAATCTTGCTGAGAGAAAATCAGCATGGCTTCTGTAAAGGTAAATCTTGTCTGACAAACCTTTTAGAATTTTTTGTAAAGGTCAACAGGCACATGGATTTGGGTGAACCGGTGGATATAGTCTATTTGGATTTTCAAAAGGCTTTTGACACAGTCCCTCACCAAAAGCTGCTGAGAAAATTGCACAGTCAGGGGATAAGAGGGCAGGTCCACTTATGGATTGAGAACTGGTTGAGATCCCGGAAACAAAGAGTAGGTGTCAATGGGAAATGTTCACAATGGAGAGGTGAAAAGCGGTGTGCCCCAGGGCTCTGTCCTGGGACCGGTGCTTTTCAATCTGTTCATAAATGACCTGGAGACAGGGATAAACAGTGAGGTGGCCAAGTTTGCCGATGACACAAAACTTTTCCGTGTGGTAAAAACCAGAGAAGATTGTGAAGAGCTCCAGAAGGATCTCTCCAAACTGGGGGAATGGGCTGCGAAATGGCAAATGCGTTTTAATGTAACTAAATGTAAAGTAATGTATATTGGGGCAAAAAATCCAAACTTCATCTATCTACTCATGGGCTCTGAGTTATCCGTGATGGATCAGGAAAGAGATCTTGGTGTGTTGGTGGACAGCTCCATGAAGGTGTCTCCCCAATGTGTGGCAGCGGTGAAGAAGGCCAATTCCATGCTAGGGATTATCAAAAAGGGGATTGAAAATAAAACAGCGAACATTATAATGCCTTTATACAGAAGAATAGTAAGGCCCCACCTGGAGTATTGTGTACAATTCTGGTCACCGCATCTCAAGAAAGACATAGTGGAACTGGAAAAGTTGCAGAAGAGAGCGACTAAAATGATTACTGGCCTGGGGCACCTCCCTTATGAAGAAAGGCTAAAACAATTGGGCCTCTTTAGTCTGGAAAAAAGGTGCTTGAGGGGGGATATGATTGAGACATACAAAATAATGCAGGGTATGAGTAAAGTGGATAGAGAGAAGCTCTTCTCTCTCTCCCAAAATGCCAGAACTAGGGGACATACACTCAAATTGAGGGCTGGGAGAGTAAGAACTGACAAAAGAAAATATTTTTTCACCCAGCCACAGGATGTGGTGATGGCATCTGGCCTGGATGCCTTCAAAAGGGGATTGGACAGATTCCTGGAGGAAAAGTCCATCACAGGTTACAAACCATGATGGAGATGTGTAATCTCCAGACTTTAAACCAGGGTACATCAAGGTCCAGATGCAGGGGAGTGGTATCAGGAGACAGATATCTAGTCTCATGCGCTCCCAAAGGCATCTGGTGGGGCCACTGTGAGATACAGGAAGCTGGACTAGATGGGCCTTTGGCCTGATCCAGCATGGCTCTTCTTATGTTCTTATGTACAGTTAAACACATTAAACATCATAAAATTGTAAATAAAACTAATGAGACCCAACATGATGGCAATCAAATAAGTTCAAATAAGTTCAAATAAATCAAAACTGTTCACTAATTCGAAAGAAAATTCAAAAAAATATATATAACCAACAAAAATTGTCATGAGGCTGAAAAGAAGAGCAGAGTCGTATTTATGTTAAGGAGTTGAATGATTGGGGAAGGCCAACCTATAAAGCCAGTTTTTCAGTAATTTCTTAAAGGCTTGTAGCGAGGGTGCCAGATGAATCTCTTGAGGAACCTGGTTCCACGGGCGGGGCGTGACCACCAAGAAAGCAGGGTTCCTTATTGCCACTTCTGGTCCTCCCTCAGGGTTGGCAACTTCAGGTGGCCAGCCTGGTGCAAACAAGTGATCTGGGCAGTTCTTCTTGGGAGGAGCAGCTCTGTCAGATACTGAGGTTCCAGACCACGCAGGGCTTTGTATGTTAACATCAAAACCTTGAAGTCAGTGTGGTAGCATATTGGAAGCCAGTGCAGAACAGCCGGAACAGGGATGATATGCCGGAACCTTTTTAACCTGTTAACAGTCGGACTGCTGCAAGATCTGTTAATTAGTAGCATTAACAGCAGTTCCTATGCACTTTCAAATTCACCTTATCGTTCCCTTCTGTGGACCAATAAACCAGGCAAAAGTTGAAGCTTAAACAAAGTTTGTCTAGAAAAACATTTGACAGAAAAGTGCATCTTAAGCTAGTCACAATTTCATATCTCAGTGGGCCAGAGAAGGCTGAGAGGAGGTGACAAGCAGTGGTACATGTTTAACTGGCAATAGGTCCAGCAAGAGACAGTCAGTAAAAAATATAGTTACAGCCTACTTTTGCTACCAGAAAGCCCATCCAGAAAGCCCCTCCAGAGGCACACAAGAGGCGATACTCTGGAATCGTCTTACAACAACCAGAAAAGCAGAAAAGCAACTGCAGCAGAATACATTTCAGGTCAATTGGACTCGAACGATGCACTTCACCGCCTTGAGTTGCCTTGTGCATGCTGGCACTATATAAATCCTAAATAAACTAAACTATTGCTCAGAGACATCATTTAATGCCGCACTTCCACACCCATCAAGAGCACCCCATTGATGAACCTCTGCACCTACCAGTTTTTCTCTGTGTGTTTTTGTAACACATTGTCTGCTGGAGCTCAGTCGTTCCCGACGCCCAATTATACACCAGGCCTGCAGTGGAGCTCGCATGAAAAAATATACACCACTGCGCAAAACCATCTGTTTCAGTGGAGTGATTTGTAACTGCTCAATTTGGACAAAGGGTGTTTTTATCACGGCACAGTGCCTAAATAGGATGCTGAAATAATGATGCTCAGCTTCTGCACTGAGATCCCAGGGAGATAACGTCCATCTAGACAGATGGATATCTGGGCGGTGAAAGCAAGGACAGGAAAGAGGAAACGAGATGAGGTGAGCGAGCAGAGTACCTTCATTAGTGACTGTTGCCTGAGATGTTCCTTCCCACAGAAACAGTGATTATTGACTGCCTACTGTCCTCTCCAGAGGGAAGGAAGATTGCAGGGGAGAGTCTTGAAACCTGAGCAAAGAATATTCCCTAGAAGCAAAGGCCAAAAAATTTGCAGAACTATTTCTTTTATTTAAGATAAGAACACATTCTGCATGAAGAATGAAGGTGTAAAAACGATTGCACCGTTATTTCCAAGTCAGTAAAGAAACCTGCCACAAAGTCCCACAGACAAATACACAATGCAAAGAAAACAAGATTGAGAGGTGTTTAGGTCTCTGAGTCTAAGCAGTCTTCATTGGTGGTCTTAATAATAGGGGACTGCCCTCTGTAAAGAAAAGCATATGCCACTGTGGATGTCAGCTTTTCGGAGTGCGGCCAAGGTACTACACTCCACCCAGTACAGAGTAGTAAAAGGTCTCGTCTCACTCTAGCACAGGCCCCCAGTCCTCTCATGGACCATTGACCAGGGCCAATTTGGTCTCTAGTTTCCCTGCCACCATTCAGGGTATCCCAGTTCAATAACTGAGTCCCAGACAAGATGTAATGTGATAAAATAAAATGAATATTTATTGAATACAGAAAGATGTTAAATTCAAGTTCACTTGTATGCAGTTACTTAAAGTTACACAAAGCAGTTCCCTCAAATACTGTTCTTAGTTCCCTCACTCAAACTTGACAGTACCCCTAACTGTCCTGTCTCTTCTTCAAGACATGCCTGTCAGTTCCCTAACTCTCAGGATGTTTCACCCTATCTTAAGTGTGCAGTTTCCCTGTCTGAATCAAACTACTTCAGGTGGAGCTATTTAAGCACTAGGGCTCTGCCTCCACATTCCTTATTTTTATCTCCCTTCCTGTACAATCAAATAAACAGTAAAAAGGGTGAATGCTACAGCCACTAAGGGTACCTTATAAATCTTTTGCACAGTATATTTTTTAAAAAAATGCTGCTAAAAGATCATGTAATTTCCAGTGAAGTTTCAGTTATATATGAACCCAGTGAGGAATTTTTGTGGAGTTTTTTTATTGGACCATTCTCTTCCAAGCAAATAATTTCCCCATCCTTCTCTGGCTTTTGTAACCAGAAGGTATTTGAGAAGATGCATTCCAAGATATTTGGAGTTGTTAAGTCATGGAGAGCGTGGAGTAACACCTAGGTTTCACCGCAGTTCTGGGAATTCAAAATACTTAGGAAAGGTCAGCGGTTGAGCAGGAGTGTGGCTGAAGGGACTAAAAAGTGCTTTTGTCTGGGGGACTCTATTTTTCTCTTGAGGAAAATTATATTTTTGTATTTCGACTTGACGGAGGACAGAGAGGAAATCTCTTAAGGGAATTTGATGGCCTGTATGAAGTCTCTCTGTCATCCATTTCCTTTCTTGAGAAGGTGATATTATGAGTGTATGATGCCAGCAGCTGTGCAATGCTCTGCAACACTAGGTTTTGTTGAGTTTTTATAAAATTTAAAATATATATATATAAACTAAATATTGTGAATAGTTGGCTTACCTGTTCTTGCTAGAAGGCACTATAGGAGTGTTTGGGGTGTGGCAGTGCAGGTGAAGCAATCAAACTGAGGTTGTGTGCTGCATTGGGCAGGTGTAGGTAATCAAGCACCCATAAGGAAAGCCTCCGGTGTTACACTTTGCTGAATCTGTTTAGATTCAATCATACCAACTTTCTGGCCCTGTTTGAGCCATTTGCTTGTTGTGTATTATTTTCTGCCTACTGTATATGCTGTATACTTATTTGTTAAAGTTGAGGGCTATACTTTTACTAGTAGTATACATTTAAAGTTTAAGTTACAGTTCTAGGTTCTTTCATTGTGTTGCAAAAGGGATTACTGAGTAGGGATGGGCACGACCAGAAAAAATGACGTGTCGAGTTTTCGATTGTCGGGATGAGTCCGTTTCGGCTTGTTTCCATTTGTCGTGATAATTTTCAAAAATTTGTCATTTCCAGTTTGTCGTTTGTCGTTTGGGTTGGGGTTAGGGTTAGGGTTGGGGTAAGTGGGCTCTGGGAGGCACCTCTCTGGGTGCCTCTGACGTCTGACCCACTAAGAAGGGAAGGGAAGGGAAGCGTAATGCGAAGCCGCCATGTACCATACATTACATTATGTTAGGGTGGGGGGTAAGTGGCAGAGACACCTCTCTCTCTGGGTGCCTCTGACTCACTAAGAAGGGGAGCATACTAGCGTACTGACGTACAGGTTAGGGAATGGGGTAGGGGTAGGGGGTAGGGGGTAGGGGGCTGTGGGAGGCACTTCTCTGGGTGCCTGTGACCCACTAAGAAGGAAAGTGTACTTGCGTACGGATCTGGGTTAGGGTTGGGGTTAGGGTAAGGGCTAGGCTTAGGGTTACGGTTCAGGTTAGGGTGGGTTAGTGGGCTGCACCTCTGGGTGCCTCTGACCCACTAAGAAGGACAGCGTACGTATAAAATAGGAAAAGAGGAAATAAAGTTAAACATGTTTGCGGATGATTTAATTTTAATATTGACTAACCCTTTAGAAGCAGCAGGCCCCCTGATTAATATATTAAAGAAATTTGAAAAAAATTCAGGATTAGAAGTAAACTTACAAAAATCAGAAATCATGTTTCTAAACGTTCCTAGGAAGGAGCAAGATCAATTAAGATTACAAATGAAAATGGGGAATGGAGTTAAAAAATGATTTATTTAGTAGTGGTATTAACAAAAAATTGGGAGAAACTAGGGGAGGAGAATTATAACAAAACTTGGAGAAAGATCCAGAAAATAATAAAGGGCTGGAAAGATAAAAAAATGGGAATATTGTCAAAGATTAGGACTTTGAAAATTTTTATAGTTTCAAAACTGTTATATTTATTTCAGGTACTCCCAATATTACTTTCAGAAAAGATATTAAAGAAATGGGACACATCACTAAGGAAATGGGTTTTTGGCAAGAAAAATCAAAGAATGAGGCATAAAATCCTGTATACAGTAAAAGAAGAAGGAAGATGGAGTATGCCCTCTTTGGAAAAGTATTATATAGCCTTCCAATTAAAATGGGCAATGAAGGTGGAGGAATATCCCACACCCAAATGAAAAAGAGTAGAAGATGCAATAAATAACTCAGCAGGTTATTTAGGGATATTTGATAGAGATAAAAGAATATTGAAAGAAGTTAAGGGACCAAGGCAAGTAACAATGGAGATTTTAATAAAGAGAACAAAAATAGGTGGAGTATCAAATTGGGGCCCCTTAGAACAGTTTAATAAAGAGGGGAAGATTTTGTCACAAAAAGATATAAAGAATCTAAAAGAGAAAGGATATTATAAAATCAAAGACATGCATGAATTAATGTCAATGGGAGGTGGGATAAATAAATTAAAAGGGATATTGGGGAATCAAAAATGGATGGTGGCAGAAAGTATGAAAAGGAGATATGAACAATGGTTCCATTCTCTTAATGGAAAAGAAGCTAGACAATGGGAAGTGGTGTATAAGAAATATGAAGAAAAAAAGGTTGGAGCAGGAGATATTTATAAGTATTTGGTCAGATTGGGAAATCAAAATGAAAATTTAATTAAAAAGAATTGGGAAGGAGATATGGATTTAAATACAGAAAAGATTCAGGCTATATTACGGGGGATAAGAGAGGTAAAATTAGAAAAAATTAAGGATATGCAACTGAAGGTATTGCATAAATGGTATTATACCCCACAGAAATTAAATAGAATAAATAATAACATATCACAATATTGTTGGCACTGTAAAAAAGAAAAAGGCACTTTGCACACATGATATGGAAATGCGAGAAAATACGAACATATTGGAAGAAAGTAGAAAATTGGTTATCAGAAATTACAAAGAAAATGATTGAGCTAAAAATAGATTATATTTTCTTAGGGTTAGTAGATAGAGAAAAACAATGGAAAAGCGTAAAAAAGATTGTGTACTACGGAATAGCAGCAGCTATAATGGTATTAACGGGTGGATGGAAGGACCACGAAAAATGGAAATATGATAAATGGAAAGATTATATACATCAATTTTTTCAAAATAATTGGATACAAATTATGCAAGAAGGAAACACAGAAGGGAAGCATAGATTTATAAAGGAGTGGGAGAAATATATAAATTGGATAAAAGGGAAGCCTGAAAACGAGAAATGGGCTAGACTATTCCATCATGCCTTAATAATGTTCAACATGAAAGGGTAGTGAATTTCTACTTGCATACGGATCTGGGTTGGGGTTGGGGTTAGGGTAAGGGCTAGGCTTAGGGTTACGGTTAAGGTTAGGGTGGGTTAGTGGACTGCACCTCTGGGTGCCTCTGACCCACTAAGAAGGACAGCGTACTGGCGTATGGGTTAGGGTTGGGTTAGGGTTAAGGTTAGGGTTAGGGTTTGTGGGCTTTTAATGCCCTCTCTGGCACACCCAGAAGTCTCAGTCAAAACCTGGCCATGCAATTGGTGGAATGGGTCCAAAAATTTGCATGGTCCCATCCCATGGCCAGCCCATCATTGCGCAGGTGTAAAAAATAAAAATAAAAAAATTAAAAAAATGGAGACGTTTTATTGCAAGAAAAACCCACTGCCGCTACTAAAAAAATCAGGCATTTAAAATACCTAATTTTCAAATGTTTCTGTGGTGCTTTGGTGGGTTTTTGGACCACAATTTAAGAATAAAGGTGCCCTCACTGAGGCAGGCATATTTTCACCTGCTTTTATGGCTGGGAATCAGGGTTTTTTATTTATTTTTAAAACCAGAAACCACCCCTCTTGCTGTAGGTGGCCTCACTGAGGTAGTCATATTTTCGCCTGCTTTTTGGCCGGGAATCAGGGTTTTTATTTATTTTTAAAACTTTTTTTTTCTTTTTGGTTTGAGTTGGACAACGAAAAATCAGACCCAATTTTTCTTTTTTGGTTTGAGTTGGAGCGGAGTAATTCTCGTTACCGTTACCCGTTACGTAACGATAACAAAAACCGAAAATGGAAACGAGATTTTCGCCGCTCCGTGCCCATGTCTATTACTGAGTATAAGCAGGTATAGAACTGTTTTAAGTTGTTTATATAAAGCTGAGTATCAAGCATTGTATTTTTGTGTTTAATGTATATATCTTTTTGTCAGACAATACAGATATTCTATTTTTCTACAGAATTGAGAGGGTCTATGTTATTTCATTATTTTAGTTCTCTTTACATTGTTTATCTTTCCTTATGGGAGATGGTCATTCACTGTAAACTCTGTTGTCAAGGTTGAAGTTTTTTTTTCTTAATCATTAACTTCAACCCATAGTTCCCGACAGGTTTGCAAATAAGGGATAATGTGTAAACATTGCCCTTTTTGCTCATGTGTAAAGGGAAACAATGGTGAATACAGTGGAAGAATTCCAGACATGTGTTGTTTGGGTCTTGGAAAAGGTAGGGCGATGAGTAGCACCAGCTATGGAGTGACTGGCAGACCTAGGTCAACATGCTGTTCCCACTTGGTTGACTACAAAAAGGTTTCAGAAGCTGCCTCATATTTAAATTTCCCATAATGTCCTGGAACAGGGCGCACTCTGGGACTTTTTGAGAGCATCTCCAAAACCCCACTGCTAAAATATATGAGGTGTCAGAGACAAAAAGAAACAATGACCTATACCTCCAAAGCCAAATTGTTAAGAGATCGTCTGAGTCTTACTGTTTTGAATTCTCCTTTCCCATTTTTATCGTGTTGGACTGTTTGTTCTCATATCACCTTCAATATGTTCAGGGAGTTAAAACTTGGTCTGGACCCCAAGGGTTTCCAAATGCAGCCCTGGAGAAATATAGCCTACGTTGAACACAATATATTTTATTTTGCATTAATTTATTTGTATGTTGCCATATTAGTGCAGACAGGGTGGTATTCAGTAAAATAAAACACAAGGCAAACAATAAGATGGAAATAGAACCAATGAACAAATAAGGTTAGATACAACAAGAGGTCTAAGTTCCAAATATAAGGCAGCAAAAGATACAGAAAAAGCAAGCTATGATGCCTCTTTGTAGAACAACATCTCCAGAACCTTCTAAACATTAGGACCCAAACAAAGTTCCACCAGGAGATTATTGTATTCTAAAAGTCTTGGTGCCTTCATGAAGATGGTCTGGCTTTATTCAGTGGATTCTCTGGGCTCCTTTGCAGTGGCTATCTGGAGATGCATTGCTAGTGGGTAAATGACCTTGGGAAATCATAGAAGCACGAAGTTGGAATGGGGTCTACAAGGCCATTGATTCCAACATCCTGCTCAAGGCAGGAATACATAACAAAGGATATATGTCATGTGGTTTTCACATTTTTCTTAAATGCCTCCAGTGTTAGAGCACTCCCCATCTCTTGAAGTAGCTGGTTCCATTTCCATACTGCTCTAACAGTTAGGAAGGTTTTTTTTTCCCTGATGTTCATCTGAAAGCCGGGTTCTCTTTACTTGAGCCCATTGTTGAGTATGCTGGAGCACTCCCCATCTCTTGAGATTTTTAGGAAAGGGTGATCCAACAAGTTTAATATATTTCATGGAAATATGCAAATTTCCATTCCCTTGGTCATTTGAAAGCACCTCAGATTTTCTGTTGCTGTAAACTAAGCCCTATAAACGAAGTTCAATTTTTTTACAAATAAAGTCTTCCCAACTCCCACCCCCATTGCCCAGGGGTTCCTATAAAATTCCTTTCATTATGGGGAAGCTGTTGGGGAAAGTCTTTAATTTCTAAAAAAGAAAAAAGAAAGAAATCACTGCCACTGGAAAAATCACTCCAATGGTAGTGACTTGCAGTAACTGAAAGCTTTCAATTACTTTGTCCTCTCATCCTCTAGCACTAATAAGTTCCAGACAGTGAAGGGGATCCCACAGGAGCTGTGGACATTTTTTTGGGGGGGGTCAGAAATTGTATACAGTGGTCCCCCGCCCTCTCACGGTTCATATATAGTGGTCCCACTATATCACAGGACTGTAGTATATGAAAAAGGCCCCCTAAGGTAAGGGGAAAGTCCTGTTTCAAGCCTCCCATACTTACCCCAGGACTAGAGCTGCCCCGAACAGGCCTGTGAGGCCCTTCCTGGGCCTTCTGGAGGCCACAAAAGGGCCCCTCTGCCAACCAGAAGTGACTTCCGGATCACTTGAAAATAATTTCTGAGGCCTCCAAGAGCCTTTCTAGGCCTAGCAGAGGCCTCAGAAATGATTTCCGGTTTACCAGAAGTCACGTCCAGTTCACAGGGAGGGCCCTATGGGGCCTCCAGAAGGCCCAGGAAGGGCTCTCACGGGCCTTTTCGAGGTAGGGCCAGGCTGGGGGTAAGTACAAGAGCCCCCAGCTAGCCCCCCTCCAGGCCTGACTCGACCTGCACCTGCATATCGCGGATTTTCAATTGTTGCGGGTCAGGCCAGGTCCCTAACCCCAGCGATAGGCAGGAGATCACTGTATATCAGAAAAATTCTTGCAGCTAGTGTCATCAACAACCTTCTACAGCACAGATGCATGAACAATAATTTCATATTTCCACCAGAGTGATAACCTGTAGACCCAGTAGACTGGGCAGTTACATGAATGCTAACAGTTCTTTAAGGAACAGATATTCGAATCAAATTCCACTCCTTCAGGACACAAGGAGCAGAAATATATAACTACCCAGTTTAGTGTGATACTTTGTGTATTTCCCTTTACAGTCTCATCCCTGTGTTAACAAACTAGTGTCACTTTTTCTGTTACCTTGTATCTTTGCCTAGGCATGGTTATCACACCATAGGGATAAACATAAGAGACATGTGTTTGCAGTCCTTGTGTCTGGAGAAGTGGATATTGTTTCCTGAAAGCTCACACTGGAATAAATCTGTTTGTCTTTGAAGACCTTGCCTTTTTTCTTTTTTTTTTTTTGTGATGTATAGGTCTTTATTAATTTTCTGGAGTATTAAAGAAATCTTTTTTCTACAAATTCTTCTCCCTGCACACTCAGAAGCATTCTTTCATTTTAAACTCACTAGGTCATAGCCATTTTCAGCAAATAAATTATCTTTTGAATCGCTTGTGAGTCACTCCTTGGGAAAAAAAAAGATGAAGTTAGTAAGATCAAGAATCTAAATGAAAATTGGTGGAGAGTCTTCCAATTAGTACCTTAAAGAATTTAAGAAGAAATGATGTAGCAGCAATAGCGAACAAAAAAAAATATTTCAGCCCATCACTGTGGGCTATGGAGGATCTAATTAATGGAGTCCAGCTATCAGCCATTTCATGCACACATTTCCACACGGTTCAGAAAATAGAAATAGATTTTAATGAGTGCTTTGGTTCCAATTGGGAATCAACGGTCAGTAGGCAAGGTTCAGATACTAAATAAAGTTTTGTCCAAGCTATCCCCAGCTGATGTTTATTATATAGAGACTGTATCTTAAGACTTGGAGAGAACCTGAAAATGTTAATATGGAACTCTTAAATTCCAGAATCCACCAGGCCACATGCCAGTGGTTCAAATCTCAAAGGAAAGTACCATCACCAGCCTGGCTCAGACTCTGAATGTAGAGTCACTTTATCTATCATATAGCCAAACGTCTGTACAGAGCCAACATCCCCAAGAAAATCTCTATATGGATATGAAAGACTTTCTTTACTCCTGGCCAGAGGCAAGGAATTTTGCAGTGCTTTTAAATTCTTCATCATTCTTCATCGTACAGAGAAAGCTTCAGCTGACAAATTTAGTGAGCCTTCTTTCCAACCCTAAATTCAAGGCAACTTGCGGATCAATCGAGCACCAAATCTGGTAGCACCTTCTTGTCTTTTTCCTACCCTTGTTCTAAGCTAAATGGTGCAACAAATTATGAGGGATTTCCCCCCTTCGGTAACATAGGAAAAATATCTTTAGTTGCTTCGGAAGCCAAAAACACCTTAATTACAGTCCATTACCCAAAACAAGATCCTGGTTGATGCTGCCTTGGATCCGTGCAATTATTTTTTCCAAATAGTCCCATCATCACACCAGATACTGATGACCGCATGTTCAATTAAGATTACAGTAGGACCCCAGTATCCGCTGGGGATTGGTTCCAAGCCTTCCCGTGGCTAATGAAAACTGTGGATAAGAGAGAACACCAAAATGTCCCCAAAACTGCTCTTTTGTGATAGTAAATTGCTTTACAGCTGCTGTTTTGCAACAGCAGCTTGCTTTACAGCTGCTGTTTGTGACAGTAGCTTGCTTTACGGCTGCTGTTTAATGACAGTAGCTTGCTTTACAGCTGTTCTTTGTGACAGTAGCTTGCTTTGCGGTTGCTGAATTATTTATTTATTTTTCCTCTGCCAACCGTGGATAACTGAATCAGTGGATAATGAATCAGTGGATATGGGAGTCCTACTGTATATGCTTAAAGAATCGCTGCCACACATGCCAATGCTTTTCCCATTTCTCTTTCCCGCCTACACTAGGTATTGGAACCCAACCTGAAACTTGGAGAGAACAGATAAGCAACTATCACATTCTACGGAGTTTGTGTCAGCTGTAAATATTATTCTTTTACTTTTTTATTTCTATTATGCAGCTCAAGTTCCTTTTCCTAAAGTTTATTTACCATCACAACCCCATATTCATAAAGGGAAGATTGGTGTACAATTAAAACAGTGGCATTTTGTTCAGTAACATCCGTAAAGTCCAAGAAATGAAACACAAATTGAAGGTGTGTTGTCATGATCCCTGTGAAGTATTAAATTGGTGCGTTAAAGAGGAGGGCTTGGGTTGCAGAATAGCAGTGAGGGTTCAGCTGAGCAGAGTTAACTACTGCCCTTACAAAGGGTAAAAGCAATTTTAGCGCACTATAACTACCTAAAAGCAGCAGCAGACACATAATAATTGCAGCTTTTCCTCCTCACTGAGAAGCAAATGTATTTGTCTGTTCTGTAAACACCCCAAGACTTAAAGTGCCATGTTTCAACCATTCCCTCTCATAGTGGAGCAGACACTAGGGATAAAATAAATGACAACACATTATATTTTCTCTTTGTCATTTAATATGACTCCTGCATTTGTTCACTGCAGTATCAGAGACAAACTGGCTAGAGAAGCTGCTTGTTCCACATTGGTTCATCATTTTGGTGGATTTGGGCCAATTTGTTCCCATCTCATGGCACTCAGTTCCACATTAAGCAATCAAGAGCATGGCAGGAAAGCTCAAGGCATTGCCATTCTTTCTTTCTTTCTTTCTTTCTTTCTTTCTTTCTTTCTTTCTTTCTTTCTTTCTTTCTTTCTTTCTTCTTCTTCTTCTTCTTCTTCTTCTTCTTCTTCTTCTTCTTCTTCTTCTTCTTCTTCTTCTTCTTCTTCTTCTTCTTCTTGCCTGCCCCACTTGATGGTGGGATCTGCTATTCTGATTCTTGCCTTCCACATGGTCACAGGCTAGGTCTGGCTCAACCCGGGACAACTTCCTGTTGTTGTCAAGAGTGTTCAACCACTGCTGTTTTGGTCACCCCCTCCGTCAGGGTCCGTTGACCTCCAGGCTGAGGCCATTGTGGGCCAGAGTTTCCTCATCGGAAATACCATGGCCAATGCTTCTTTTCCATTGTTAAAGAAGTCCGAAGGAGGAGTCTCCAGAGCTGCAAATCATTCAGAGTTTCGTAGGAGATTCCGCTCTATTTTCTGCCATGCGAGTTCAGCAGATAAAAGTTCAGGGTAAAACCTAGGTTTCTGCTTCTTGCTGTCTTCTGGTTCAATTGCCAAGTTGCAGGAGAAGACTGCATATCGTGGAACATGTTAGCTTCCAGCCTCCACTCCTAATTTTGTGTTCACAGAGAAAGTTTTGCTTACAAGACCCACCTCCTGCCCTTCTGGCACCACTATTTGTACATTAAAGCTGGACAACCAAATTGGGATGACCGAACAAGTCTGACCCTAACAAGACAGCCTCCTTCAACTCCAGAAAGAAATTAATTTTTGCCCCCAGGCATGTGACAGGCAACTGGGTGAACCTAATCTAATAAAGGTTTATGTTTGACTTGATGAAACCCACATCCAAGCAGAAGTACTGGCACTTTTATTTGAGTCTCCCGAGCATTAAAGGCAAGTAAATTACTGGCATCTTTGCTAGCATCTCTCTGGCAGAGGCTTCCCTTTAAATGAGTATGATTCGATCTGTGCAATATGAGGTGGGGAAGAAATATGGATCAAGCAACCTCCTGAAAATAGAGAAAAATGATGTCTTCTGAGCATGCAGATGAGAAAAAGAAAAAGCTTCCCCAGGTAAGAATAAACCTTTCAATATAACAAAAGAAATGCCCCCAATTCTCAGGAGAGGCTAGACTTCACAGCTTGCATGCATTCCTTCCTCAGATTCAAAATTCAGCATTCAATGTTTACATTTATTAAGTGTGCAGCTTGGTTTTTATTGTTACTCATGTATAATTAGGAGACTACATCCAGAATGTATACAGCACCAGGTATAATCTAGTTCTGTAGTTGTGCTCAATTTTGCCTCGGTCTTGTTTGAAGCTCTACATTGTCATTATGCGATAATCCCGCCAAACTTCTTGGAACACAGGCATCCTGCAGTGCAAAGGGATTGCAAAAGGACGGTGAAATGTATGTAAACCTGCAGTGCTCAGAGAATGGACTTGAAACTTTATCTATCAACTTATGAGCTCTGAGCTATCCATGACGGATCAGGAAAGAGATCTTGGTGTGCTGGTGGACAGCTCAATGAAAATATCTACCCAGTGTGTGGCAGCGGTGAAGAAGGCCATTTCCATGCTAGGGATTATCAGAAAGTGGATTGAAAATAAAACAGCCAACATTATGTCATTGTACAAAACGATAGTAAGGACGCACCTGGAGTATTGTGTACAATTCTGGTCACCGCATCTCAAGAAAGACATAGTGGAACTGGAAAAGGTGCAGAAAAGAGCAACTAAAATGATTACTGGACTGGGGAACCTCTCCCATAAGGAAAGGCTAAAACACATGGGCTCTTTAGTCTGGAAAAAAGGTGCCTGAGAGGGGATATGATTGAGACGTACAAAATAATGCAGGGCATGAGTAAAGTGGATAGAGGGAAGCTCTTCTCCCTCTCACAAAAAAACCAGAACTAGGGAACAGCCACTCAAACTGAGGGTTGGGAGAATGAGAACAGACAAAATATTTTTTTTTACCCAGCGTGTTTCCTTCCAAAAGGTGCACTATTTACGTGTGTGTGTGTGTGTGTGTGTGTGTGTGTGTGTGTTTTGTGTCATTACAGTCATGACCGACTCTTCATTTTTTCACCCAGTGTGTTGTTAGTCTGTGGAACTCCCTGCCACAGGAGGTGGTGATGGCATCTGGGCTGGATGCCTTCAAAAGAAGATTGGACAGATTCCTGGAGGAAAAGTCCATCACAGGTTACAAACCATGATGGAGATGTGTAATCTCCAGGTTTAAAACCAGGGTACTTCAGGGCCAGATGCAGGGGAGTGGTATCAGGAGACAAATATCTATTCTTGTGCCCTCCCAGACACATTTGATGGGGCCATTGTGAGATACAAGAAGCTGGACTAGATGGGCCTTTGGCCTGGTCCAGCCTGACTCTTCTTATACGTATGGGGAACCACTGCTCCCAAGTGAAGATTGGAAATAAAAATGTTTCAGAGTAAAAGTGGTGCCTTCCAGTCAAATTAACTGATTTCAAAAATGCTGCATTTGCATTTAGTGGGGGGAGGGGTTGGGTTTGCAGTTGTACATAAATTTTTCCCTTTCACTAAAATAAACATTTCAAGACTGTGGAAAGATATTCATTGGCAGAGTGTACACTTTGTAGAAGCTCACCAGCTCAACTCCTGACATCTCCATGGGTGGTTGATAAAAACTCCGAAAATATCACGACTGCATAACTATAATATAAGGGAACCATGAGATGTGTATTGAGCATCTGAAGCTTGAAACCTCACGCTGAGTGGCCATGGCCAAAAAAGAATATGCATTCCCAAAAGGAGATTAAAAGAGAATACCAGTTTGCATATAATAATAAGCATATTTTTATAGATTCTACCAAATGTATTTTGCATTTAAAAACACAGGTGAAGTTTTCAAAAACGGTGCTGAATAAAACTGCTGAAATATCTTTCAGAGGGGAGAAAGGAAATATCTATAAAGAAGGCAAAAACAGTATGGCACATTAAAGACAAATTACTATATTTTAGTGTGAGCTTTCTTGGGAAACTCCAATTTTTCTGACATCACAGTGAGATGATGAGACAAATGTTAACCGATTCTGCAATCCCACTTGGATGTCTAAAGAAATGGACTGGACCACAAAAGCTCACATTAAAATATTGCAGTTAGTCTTTAAGGTGCCACATTTTTTATTTTTTATTTTGCTTTTGTTCAAATGAAGGACAGGCTCAGAATGAGAATTGTCCTCTGATGACCTTTCCTCTAGAGGACTACGGTCCCTAAAAGAGGGCATGTGGCCCCCTGAAGATGGCAGTAAATAGATGTGGTCCTGGAGGGAGGGCAGCAAAGACTTAGCTCTCTGCTCCTTCACTGCTTTCTTCACATGAAGAGCGACACATTTGAAGAGGTGACCAGTTTTGCTTGCACGCTGACTTTACAAGGACGAGCCTTGAAAATCAAAATTCATGGTCACTGAGAAGATTTACCCATCAGGAGGAACCCCTTCTCAATAGACTCAGTGCTCTCTAGGAGAAAAAGAGAGGAGAGGCTGGGTGACAAGAAACGGCTAAGAAATGGGTTAGCGGTGGGCACAAACTATTTCAGCCCAAATATCTGAAATATGTTGATTCCACATGACAGGTGCCAGAAATACCTTCCCCCTCCAACAATCCCTGGCCAGGTGCTCCACTAACCTGCCTTCCACACACTAACTGGGTTATCCTTCAGGGCTGACTGCCTAGTCTGGACAAGAGCCTGGGCTTCCCTTCTCTACCTCCTCTGTCAGCCAGCCACAAATTGATTTGTGTGTATCTTTAAACCGGATACATAACAACTGAATATGGCTTAATACATATAATCCTCAGATCCAGAGGAGATGTATAATTCAAGACTGGGGGCGTCTATGAAGATTCTCAGTCATCCAGGTGACATTATCCAGAAGTTAAGTCATGCAACTGGACTTCTTTCTTGTGAGATCAAACATTTTGTTACTCATCCAAGTAGCTTTGTCAGTCTAAGGAAAATTGGTGTGAGGGCTCCAATTTATACTTCATATTGGTTTCATGCCACAGTAGTCTCCTGCCACAACATGGTTCATATATTACGGTCTCAGTATATCGCAGCTTTTTCTGAAGAGAAGCAGGCTTCCAAAGAGAGGTTTTTAACCCCCTCCTGTCACCTCAGCAAACAAACCTTGAGCTCCTGTCAGCAAGGTTTGCTGAGGTGTCAGGAGGGGGTTAAAAACCTCTATTTGGAAATGCAGCCGGTAGGAGCAGTCCAAGATCAATTGAGTGAGGTGTCTGCATTTCATGGGTTTTCCTTTATTGTGGGTGGAACAGGCACCTAAGTCCCACAATAAACGGGGCAGTACTGTACCCTGGTCTGAATGCATGTATAGAAAATCCCTCTCTCAACAAAGGCTAGGGACTTAGTCACAATCAATTGATCACCTTTCATGTTGCCCTTTCATCAATCCCCAGACAAATGAGAAGCACTTCACATGTCCATCAAAGAGGCCATGGCTAATGACCCATACTTAAGGGTGTTGGGAAGGGTTGCATAGTGTGGGACTTCTACAAACCCCAGGCCATTGTACATCTAATGAACCTATTCAGGTCATTGTCATCCGAACTACCCTATTCAGACATGGGTGTCATGGAACCAAGGTCAATTATAAATTGGACGCCTCGCACCAACTTTCCTTAGACCGACTAAGCTACTTGGATGAAAGCTACTTGTTTCAGTCTCACATGAAAATAAGTCCAGTTGCTGTGACTCAACCTCAGGAGGATCAAGACTGGGCAGTCTTAATTTGGTCTGTAACCAATGACATGAGAAAATGAGTATGCCTTTGACATGTAGCAGGAAATAATACGCTTTTTGAATATCTTGATCTGGGTTCTTAAATGAGTCATTCAAATTCTATTGGGATTTTTCCATTCTCTTCACCATTCTATTTCCTCCATCCTTGCATTCTCAATTCAGAGCACTCCTCAGAAAAGTATCACTCAGAATTCTTTGTGGTCTGTTCAAATCAACTGTACTAACTAGAGATGGGCACGACCAGGAAAAATGACGTTTTGAGTTTTCGATTGTTGGGACGGGTCCGTTTCGGCTCGTTTCCATTTGTTGAGGAAATTTTCAAAAATTTGTCATTTCCGTTTGTCGTTTGTTGTTTGGGTTGGGGTTGGGGTTGGGGTAAGTGGGCTCTGGGAGGCACCTCTCTGGGTGCCTCTCTGACATCTGACCCACTAAGAAGGGAAGCAAGGGAAGCGTTTTGCAGAGCCGCCGAGTACCATACATTTACATTACATTATGTTAGGGTGGGGTGGCAGAGGCACCTATCTGGGTGCCTCTGACTCAGTAAGAAGGGGAGCATAGTAGCATACTGGTGTACAGGTTAGGGAATGGGATAGGGGATAGTGGGTTCTGCGAGGCACCTCTCTGGGGGCCTCACTTTGACTCACTAAGAAGGGGAGCACACTAGCGTACTGACGTACAGGTTAGGGAATGGGATAGGGGATAGTGGGCTGTGGGAGGCACCTCTCTGGGTACCTGGGACCCACTAAGAAGGAAAGTGTACTTGCGTACGGATCTGGGTTAGGGTTGGGGTTAGGGTAAGAGCTAGGCTTAGGGTTATGGTTAAGGTTAGGGTGGGTTGGTGGGCTGCACCTCTGGGTGCCACTGACCCACTAAGAAGGACAACGTACTGGCGTATGGGTTAGGGTTGGGTTAGGGTTAGGTTTAGGGTTAGGGTTAGGGTTTGTGGGCTTTTAATGCCCTCTCTGGCACACCCAGAAGTATCAGTCAAAACCTGGCCATGTGATTGGTGGAATGGGTCCAAAAATTTGCTTGGTCCCATCCCATGGCCAGCCCATCATTGCGCAGGTGTAAAAAAATAAAAATAAAATGAAATAAAATAAAATAAATGGAGACGTTTTATTGCAAGAAAAACCCACTGCTGCTACTATAAAAAATCAGGCATTTAAAATACCTGATTTTCAAATGTTTCTGTGGTGCTTTGGTGGGTTTTTGGACCACGATTTAAAAATAAATATTGTGGTCGCCATTTTGGATCCCCCCCACCGCATGGCAAATGGAGACGACGAGGATGCCCCCCCAGCCTGGTACCAGCAGCCCAGGACAAGAGAGGGGGGGAGGCTGGGGACCCCCCCCCCCAGAAACCACCCCTCGGTAGGTGCCCTCACTGAGGCAGGCATATTTTCACCTGCTTTTATGGCCGGGAATCAGGGTTTTTTTAAAAAACTTTTTTTCTGTGCTGCTTGGCATCGCACGATCGCCACGATGCCATGAATGACAACGAAAAATCAGACCCATTTTTTCTTTTTTGGTTCGAGTTCAAGTTCGAGCAGAGTAATTCTCGTTACCGTTACCCGTTATGTAACCATAATGAGAACCGAAAACGGAAACGAGAATTTCACCTAGTTGTGCCCATGTCTAGTACTAACAAAGGTTGCAGGATAAGCTTTATTTCTCTCTCCCCTCAACTTTATCTGTTGAATTTCAATTTCAAGTATCCATGTGTGTCCTCATGAGAAACAGGGAACACTCCAAAAATTAATTGAAGGTCCTGATCTAGCAACAGAAGGCTTTGAGCAAAGAAACTTACCTTCCAGGGTTACTGGAGGACAGAGGAGAGGAGAGTAACGAAAAACAAATGAGTGCCATGCATAACATGTGCATACAAAATTTGGGACTATCTGTAGTTTAAAGTGAGAGCTTGGAAACAGTTCTTAAAAGGGAAAAAATGATTCCCAAAATTGTTTAAGGGAGACTTAAAATAAGCCTTTATTGACATGGCACTGAAGATGTTGCTCAGGAGATGAATAATTCATATTATTGAAGCATCAGCGAAGCTAGTTCTGAAAATCCTTTAGTACCGAAGCGGATGGCTACACGAAACAGATATTGTTTCTTCTGGGACCTTTGTGTTTTGAATTCTTGTCTGAATATGCAATGCCACTGAAGCCTCACAATTTCCACCTCGTAGGTTTATAGCAGCATACCCTGTTCTTCTTACAGAATACAGATGTCTCATTGAGCCTAGAAACTGGAATAGAGAAACCAAGAACAAGGCTCATCTTCCTGTACGTTGCTATGTTATCAGCTCACCTGTCTCAAAGGTAGTGCTTCTTTTATTATTTAGAATTAGCGTGACTCTACCAGTAAGGCATGTCTGTGCACCACAAAGGGCTGCCCCAAAATATATGCGGAATCAGGAGGCCAACTCATGTGATTGCAACAGTCATGAACAGTTTTTAGATTATTTATTTTATTATTAATTCATTTCATCACAGTGCTACTTGCAGGAGTTACGTAAGCATATGCAGTGACATATGGTTTCATATTCCTCAGGAGTCCTTCGGCCCCAAAACCCTGGAGTCTGTAGTACTGCTATGTAAATACAGACACCACTCCCTTGAGATGTCTTTGGTTCACTAAGACCCCACGTCCACTTTGTACCGCAACAAACTAAAATGTGAAATAAATCTTGTTGTGCTCACGTGCTTTTGCTGCTGTTCCTGTGTCCCCAAGGAAGCACTTTATTATTATGTAACTTCTGTGACCCCCACAGACAGGGTCCGCATTTTGATTTGTTTTCTCATGGCACTATTTTTTAAAAAAAAAATCAAAACCAGAATGGTAGGCATTTCAGTATATCTGGAAGTTGAGTCATGGCTACTGGACTTCTTTTTGAGAGATAGAAATGTTTCGCTGCTCATCCAAACAGCTTCATCAGACTGAAGAAGCTGTTTGGATGAGCAGCGAAATGTTTCTGTCTCTCAAAAAGAAGTCCAGTAGCCATGACTCAACTTCCAGATAAACTTACCTGGATGACTGAGAATCTTCACAGACATATTTCAGTATATCGATTTTCATTTGTCAAACTTTGAATAAACTTCTTCTTTGTCTTCCTTCCGTGCATAGTGGCTTCTTGTACTGTGAATATACTCTACTGTTGGGTGGCTGCTCCAAGTAGTGCCACTAGGTGGCCCTATGGTGATAGAACAGTTATGCCACGGATTAAACGGTACCCCATGGTGTGTGTACTAGTTTAAAAACCTCAGTGAAACAGTGACAAGGATTCCACCACCCCGAGGCCAGGTACAAGGAAGATGCACTGAGTTGTGCTTCAGGGGGCATTGTCAAGCCCCGCACACAGAGCACACACACAAACAGGGTTCAGTTCTTTGCCAAGATCTTTAGTAGAAAGCCGGGCAAGTTCAAGTCCTTTTGCCAACAATCAAGTGCCAGATAAATAACAGAATCCAACTCCCAGCAATTAACAGTCCAAGTCAAAACCGGAATATTTCATGGAAACCAGATGCCAAACCCAAGGGAACAGATTAAGCCGTTGTCCAGGAAGCCAGTCCGAAATCAGGAAACAGAGCCAAGGTCACAGACAGGAACGTGGTTGCAAGTTCAAATGACACGTTTCTCCCACAGAGAGCTCAAGGTGAGCTTTCCAGCTTTATCCCAAAACAGGGAACACACCCTTACTTCTGGAAAGGCTCCTGCTAGTACTCAGGGCTTCCTGACCTGATTCCCCGTCTAGCATCAAAGACCCTTTCCCTAGCTCTCCTGGTAGCACGTCTTTGCAGAATCCTGCTCATAGCCCTTCTAGGGGGAGAAGATATGTTTTCAGCTGAGTCATCAGACCCAACTGCCTGCTGACTTGAGCTGCAAGGCTCCTCCAGCAGCTCTTCACCATTTAACCCCTCAGAGACAGGTTCTGTGACAGGCAGGGAGGGTCCTGGCAGGCATGGTCACACTTTATTTTGCTTAAAGCGTGACGGATGTGGGGGAACAATTATAAGATCCGCATCTCAGAGCACTTTCTAGAGCAACAAAGTGGACTTGGGCTAATGGCCTAAGACTTGGGTGTCCAAACTTTTTGCAAGGAGGGCCAGATTTGGTGAGGTGAACATGTGTTGGGGGCCGACCATTCTGCCACATTTGGCTCCCAGGCCAGACTTTGTAGAAGTCTCTATAACAGTGGTGGCAAACCTTTGACACTCCAGATGTTTTTGGACCACAACTCCCAGAATTCTGAGCCTAGATGGCCAATGACAAAGGACTGTGGGAGTTGTGGCCCAAAACATCTGGAGTGCCAAAGGTTTGCCACCACTGCTCTATAACATGCAAGGAGGCAAGGAGCATGCTGCAGCAATGGAGCTGGGGTGGGTAGGCTGAGTCTCTAGATACCCAGGATAAACTTTTGTGGGGAGCATTTTTGGGGGGGTGCAAACTCAGAGACTAGAAATCCAATCTTGGAGGGATTGTAGAGAAGTGTTAAGAGAGGCCTCCTTACAATTTTTGGGTGCCTTTGGGGGCTTTTTTATAGCCCCATAAATCAACAAATCGAAAATCCCTAAAACATCAATTTGTATCTGTCAGATATTAGTTAGTGAAATACATGCATTAGACAGGATGTTCTATATGTGTAAGATATGTATTTAATTGGTTTAAAGATTGAGTCTGTAAAAAGTGCAAAGTCACAGTGACTCAATGTATAGTTTTTTCTAATGGAGTACAGATGTTAAAAATTAACATAATGAATTTTGGCTGATGCAAGGAGTTGCAATAGTTATGAGTTAATGTCATTTATGATTGGACAGACAGCTGTATAAAAATGTTACATAAATCATTGTTCATTGGGCCTTCCATGAGTAAGGCACCCACTTTGTTTCTCTGTCATATATTTTCTCAAATTAATGTATGCTGTTATGCTGTTATGCTGTTGAATTTTGAATAAATGTTCTAATGTGACTTTTCCCTCTATGCTTTGTTGAACTTTGTATAAGTTCTGTGGTGCTGTGATATATTTTTGTACAGTTTGTAATATAGCTGTTTGGTTTAAGAAAACTCTGTCTCTGGCTAACTATTTATTCAATAAGTATTGCTTCTACTGGCTGATCAAATAGCACATACCCTGACAGTATTCATCGGGGATATCATATGAATACAAATAAATGAATTAGCAATTTTTCCAGGTCATTTTTTAAATTTATGCTCATCTCTAGCTCACACCAACCTGGAAGAAGGTTACAGTCAAGTTGTTGTCTTACCGTTACTTTGCCTCATAGAACACCAGGGTTTTGATCCAAACTTTTAGAATGGACCTGCTACAGTCCATGGAACCAGGTAAGGAAAATAATTTGTTCATGTTGCTGTTGTTCCATGTGAAGACATGACAAGCAAGGATTTACACTTCTAAACTTCAAAGGCAGCAAATGCTTTCGAGGCTTTGTGATGAGTGACAGAACAAATGACTTTTAAAAGATAGGGTTACTACACTGCTCTTAAAACAGGAATGCAAAACACCTAATTTATTTGACAATGGCTCTAAAGGAGTTGCTACATACCAGTCACAATGCTGGACATCTCAGTGGAACTGTGGCTTATTTGGATAAGAGAACTGGTGGGCAGAAAGGATAATTTAAATATATGTATCCTACTTACCTTGAGGCAGATGACACACAAACAGCCATATATGTTCTTGTGTGCATGTGCCTACAGAGGAGAGAGAGATCCTCACTAATGCAGGATGAGCCACCCTCTGCTCTGTGGATCAAGGATTATCTCAAGGGGGCAAAAGTAGTCTCACGTTCTGTCATTTCCTTTTCCAAATTCTCACTCATCTTTCTACTTGACCAAGGGCCGTTCCAACCCCAAAACTGTCATTGGAGAAATCTAGTGCTGGAAAGTTTTTGACTTTAGAAACCTAGCAAGCTATGCAGCATCTTTCACTGTGTTGTGCTATCTTCCTCTTGTCCCGGAGCTTGTGTATAAGGAATAGGATTCCCACATGGAACTGCCTGTCCTCAAGTCCCCTGGCCCATGTTGAAGGAGGATTCACCAGCCCCTCATGAATGAAGCAATCAAATATTCTGCTTTCCTGTATTTTGGAGGAATAAAAACAGCTCCCATTTGGTTTTTCAGGCTTCATTATGTGCCATCCAGTTGCTTTCCATTTTTTCCCGAAGTGGGCTAGGTAAGTTTTTGAAGGAGTCATTTACCATTGTCCCTCCCCCTGAACTTTTATGGCTAACCAGAGAGATGAACCCAGGTTTTCTGTCTTACAGTCTATATGCTGTGACAACATCATCATCATCATCATCATCATCATCATCATCATCATCATCATCATCATCATCATCATCATCATCATCATCATCATGTGTCCTCAAGTCACTTCTAACCTAAGCTTACCTTTTTTTAGGGTTTTCAAAGTACAATAGAGAATACAGTAGGACCCCCATATCCACTGATTCATTAACCACTGATTCAGTTATCCACGTTTGTCAGAGAAAACATTTAATAATTCAGCTGCAGCAAAGCAAGCTAATGTCACAAACAGCAGCTGTAAGGCAAGCTACTGTCACAAAACAGCAACCGTAAAGCAAGCTACTGTCATAAAAGAGCAGCCATAAAGCAAGCTACTGTCTTATAACAGCAGCGGTAAAGCAAGCTACTGTCACAAAACAGCAGGTTTTTTTGGGGGGTGGCATTATCTCTTATCCACAGTTTTTGTTATCCACAGGAAGCCCTGGAACCGATCCCTAGCAGATACTGGGGTCCTACTGTATTTAGAAATGGTTTTCCATTCCCTTCCTCTCTAGGGAATGACCTAGGACCATGCAGGATACACAGGCTGCCTCTACTCACAGGAGGCACAGTGAGGAATCAAATTCCCAATCTCTGAGACCTAAGCCACTATCCAACTAGCTATGGATGTATTGTCCCAGCACAAAGCTTTAAAGGGACACACCAAAACAAACACACAAACCCCAGACCATATCCATTCTTTTGACCACATCTCTCAATTTCAGTTTATGTATAAACAATACAGCCATGCTCAGATTGCAAAACACTGCCATCTTTCAAATGCGTGATTTATTCTTTTGAAAATATGTCTCCTCTTTTGTTTCTCCACCCCTCATCTCCACGTAGCAATTCATTGTGAATAACTAACAACAATATTTCCCACTCTGTACGACAGGCTCGTGAATGAGACAGAATGAATGGCCATATCTATAATTCAGAACCACAATAAAATAAGATATTCTTACTAAAGGTTTTTTTAAAAGTATAAATCTCAACTGTAGTTTTTATTTGCCCAGAGGGCTTTGCAGTTGCCGCACAAGCCTGACCATAAACCCAAGTAAATCAAAATGTTGGTATTAATTTATAAATAAAGTTGAAGGTGACCTCAAGCCACTAAGAAACTTCATCATCCATGCGTCATTTCCTTTGGAGTTCAAAACAGATATAATCGGGGCAGAATTCACTTCATGGCCAGGCCTAAGGGACTGCTTTATGAAAATCGGTGCAAAATTAATAATTTAGCCAGTGTGCTTGGAAAGGTTTTCTCACCGTACCTATTATAAGCAACATTTTTGATTTGTGAAAATCGAAGTGGATAATGTTAAAGATAGATGTTGTAATATGAACAGTATACAGTCTAGTCATATAGACTATAGCAGGAGTGAGCAGCTGGCTGGCTTCTGTATGGTTGTATTTGTTCTGCTAATCAGGTCTTACTGTTAGTATCCAAGAGGGCACTGAGGATAAGGCCTATCGACTGGCCAGATATCTATGGCTCATGGAGATATCTATGGGCTTAATGAATGGACCACCTGTTGAACAGAATGGGGAAAATCATTGCTGTGTTTTATAAACTACGTGATTGATGTTTTCCTGAGGGAAACAGTGGGAGGATTTCTCTCAGCATGGACTTCTGTGTTATGGAATGAGGCACATGGTGTCTGTGGTGACAAGGTCTCAGCCAACCTGAAACACCAGGGAGTGATACGGACAAGCTGCAAATCTAGCACTCTGCATTCAGTGGCTCCACGCCCTCGTAAGATGGACACCATGACATTGGCTCAACACAAATGGATGTTTTACTTTCTGGAAATAAAGACAATGTAATCCATGGCTTCCTTCTGACTTTGTCTAAGGCCCTGATCTCACTATCGTTATTAGAGATGGGCACGAAACAGAAAAATGGTGTTTCAGTTTTTCGTTTGTCGTTGAGAGGTCTGTTTCAGTTCATTTCTGTTCATCGGGAATTTTTTGAAAAAATTCGTTACCATTTTTGGTTTTTTCGTTTGTCGTTTCTACCCTCTTTTTGAGCGATTTTTAAAGCATTTCCATGCACAGGCATCCTCCAATGCCCCAGACCGGAGGAAAAAAAAAAAAAAAATGGATGCTGGCAGAGACACAGTATAGACTAGGTATGCAGGGAGGCTGCAAAGGTGGCGGCGGGTGCTGCCCAGGGTGCAAGGCAGCCGCAGAGTGACTGCACTGCAGAGCAGGGGAGGGTACTCACCGAGATGTATGCAGCATGCACACACACAGGGAGGCTGCAGGACTGAAGCTAGAGTCGCAGAGATGGAAATCCCACCCTAACTCCCACCAGAGACTGCAAGGAGGACGGGGGCTGCCAGAGCTTTTTATGCCCTCTGTGGCTGCCAGACCTGCCCGCCCAGTCTGCAACCTGGGCATGCTATTGCTTGAACATGATCCCATCACATGGCTTGCCTCCATTTTGCGGCTGATGGTGACATCCATTTTAAAGGGAAAAGAAAAATACATTGTGATGGGAGAAGACAAAGACAAATGTTTTAAGGACCCCAACCCCCCTGGTAGGTATTATCAGACAATATAAATAATTATCGCTGTGTTTTTACGGATGTCCAGGGAATTTTTTAACATTTAAAACAGCTCATTTCATTGTGCATCGCCATTAATGGAAATGAAACATAACGACCACAATTTTCGTGGTTCTGTTCGTTTCGTTGCATTTTCATCACAATTTTTGTTTGTCATTTTGTTACGTAACAGAAATGACAAATGGTAACGGAAACGAAAAAATGTTCGTTCCGTGCCCATCTCTAATTTTTATCTGTGCATCTTAATATGATGTGTACTATTTTATCGGGCGGTCACATGACGTTTGATGTGCAGTTAGGGTCCCGGCGACAGGGGAGTATTTTACTTCTCTGTGTCCGACCCGACTTGCTTACTGCACATATTTTCCCTGTGATACAGGGAAAAGATGTGCCCCCTTTTGGCAAATGCATGCATTGCAGCCAGGTAGCAGTCTTTGTAACTTAAAATCAATTTTAATTGTTGGCAGAAAGCCAGCAAAATTGTGCCTATGTAGCTATTCTGGCTACATTTACTTTGGGTGATGTTTGTTGTCACTGTTGTTGCTCTTCTTGATTTAAAAATTTAAATCTATGTCAAGTGCATTGGTCGAAATCCTGTTGCAGTAGTAAGAAGTACGTTTTAGAGGCCCTTTATCGTAAGTTTGTAAATCTTTGCTGACATTATCCCTTGCAGACTGAACTGTAAAACTCAGTACGGAACAGAAAATATCCACTGAGACTTTTAACTCACAGAAGTTTCCTTCCAAAAGGTGCACTATTTACGTGTGTGTGTGTGTGTGTGTGTGTGTGTGTGTGTGTGTGTGTGTGTGTGTGTGTGTGTGTGTGTGTGTGTGTGTGTGTGTGTGTGTGTGTTTTGTGTCATTACAGTCATGACCGACTCTTCATTTTTTCACCCAGTGTGTTGTTAGTCTGTGGAACTCCCTGCCACAGGATGTGGTGATGGCATCTGGCCTGGATGCCTTCAAAAGGGGATTGGACAGATTCCTGGAGGAAAAGTCCATCACAGGTTACAAACCATGAGAGAGATGTATCATCTCCAAGATTAAAACCGTGGTACCTCAAGGGCCAGATGCAGGGGAGTGGTATCAGGAGACAGATATCTAGCCTCATGTGCTCCCAGACACATCTGGTGGGGCCACTGTGATATACAGGAAGCTGGACTAGATGGGCCTTTGGCCTAATCCTGCATGGCTCTTCTTATGTTCTTATGTTCTTATGACCCCAAGCCATTGCACATCCAGCACAACAGGATTTCAGCTATTGGGTTTCCTTTAGGAAATAGGCCACCTAGAGAGGAGTTCATTATATTTCTGTGAACATTTCAGTTATTTTTCTTCTTCTGTGTTTTAATCCAAAATAGTGCATTTTCTATCTGCTAGTGTGCAGATTCTGGATGGCTATACATTCAATCCATTTCTGATGTAGTTGGGGGGGGTGGACATAAAAAGCTGCCAGTACGTGTTCCTCACACTGTTGCGGTCTGCAGTTTCCCACTGATGGGTTTTTGATGATGGCATCATAATAAGGGCTAGAAAAGCACCCTCAAAGAACTGAGGAAAGTATTGGGATGTGGAAAGGATTATTTCTCTTCCCTGAAATCTTGCAGAAATGTACACAGTTTGTGAGAAGAAAATGTGTCATAGTGTTCACTGAGCACACTGTAGGCCACTTCCACAGCTTAATCTGCTATAAAGACAGAGGTGGACATGAAGATAAAGGGAATGCTCTGCTTAGCTCTGCAGTGAGCCCCTGATGGAAATGTCAGCAAATGGCTAAGCCTGCTGTAGAGCTTGCGGTGAAGTCTTTGCCTTAAGAATTAGATCAAATCTGGCTATTTCTCCATCATGCCAACAAGGCAGTGACATCCAGCCTAGGTGGATCTCTAGGTTGCAAGTCCAAGCTTCCAATTGTCTTCTTCTGTCTGAGGAAAACCACCAACATCTTCAGGGTTACCATCCTTGTTGAAAACAACAGCATTCAGGACCACATGAGAAGAGTACAAGTAACCAAAGTACTTATGTGGTAGAGATGGGCATGAACTGAAAAACGGGTGATTTGTTTCGTTTTAAGGTTCATTTTGTTTCATTTAATTTTTAATGATTTTTAATGGAAATATTTGTTTTGTTGGTTTGTTTTGATTCATTATTTGGTTTTTTCCGCTCTGTGTGATTTATTATTATTATTATTATTTTAAATCCTGCCTGCCTGCAGGCTGGTTCGGCGGCAAGTGGGCCAGCTTGGTGACCAGCAGGTCGGGTCCGGTGCTCGTGGGCCGGTACTGGGGGCCAAGTGCCAGATCAGGTTTTATTTATTTATTTACTAATTTACTTATTTTTACTTTTGCTGGCTCACAGGCTGATTCTGCGGCCTGCGGGTCGGGGCCAGTGCTCGCGGGCTGGTAGCAAGGCCCATGCGCCAGATCAGGTTTATTTTATTTTATTTTATTTTATTTACTTTTGCCAGCCCGTAGGGGGAAGTTCATTATTCATTTCATTAGGTAATGAAATGAATAACAAATAACAAAATGAACCAAAAGTTTGTTTTGTGCCCATCTCTATCAGTAAAAGTTTGAAAAGATGAATCTGGGTTACCATGTTTTGGATTTGTGGTAAAATTCTCCTTCATTACCCAGACCTATTCAAATACACTGCCCTTCACACATTGCCATGAGGCTTTACAAATTTTATCAGAGTGTAATGAAAACACAGAAGGAGCTTCCTTGAAGATTGTCAGGCAAAAGCAAAAGAAAACAAAATCATTGAAAACAAAAATGTGTTTCCTTCAAGACTAACTGCTATAATTTAATGTGAGCTTTCTTGGACAAATTCACTCACACTAAAATATAGCACTTAGTCTAAGATGTGCCACAATGTTTTTTGTTGTCTTTATCTTTTTAATTTTGTTTTGTTTTACCTGACATGCTAGCACAGATGAACACAACTATCTCTTCTAAAACTATCTCCTTGAAGACTGTGAGGAGTGTGAATCCTTTTTTTTAGAATTCCCTGGACAATTTTGGCTTATTTTTCCAATCTGTAACCTCACTGGGTTCTTATGACATCAGCAAAAGAGCACGGGATCAACTTTTGAGGGGTGACCACTTTGTTGAGGAGAGCATAGCTTGCTAACTGTTGATCTGTTTGGTTGGTTGCTAAATATGCTTGCAGTGAAAAAAATAGTATAGACACAAGTCAGCAGCTACAAGCAACTGTAAGTAAAGGAACAGCTTTTAAACTTCTTTGTCCTACAAATGTCTTAGAGCGAATTATTGAGACTTTAAGTGCCACTTAAGAAGAAAGTGGTGGATGGTGGGAAATGTGTAACTCTTCTCCTTTACAGATCTCTGTACTTCAGCTGTGTAGAAAAAGAGCATTTTATCATTTTTATTGAAAAAACTCCAGTGGTGTTTCATTGAGGTGTGTACGGGAAGTGAGGGCGGCACAGAAAATCCTTTATCACTGATGCTGGATAAGGTCAGCAGGGAACATAGCAGATCATCTATGAACTTATAGTTTGTAAATGGCTCTGGTCAGTAGTTCAGCCTTACTGCTTGCTGTTTTAGAATCTGCAGTTTTTGCCCTGACCCCAGCTAAGCTATGAATATTCTATGTATTATTTCCCCCTTATGGATCTGTAAATGCTAGAAATAAGAACATAAGAACATAAGAAGAGCCATCAGGCCAACGACCCATCTAGTCCAGCTTCCTGTATCTCACAGTGGCCCCACCAGGTGCGTCTGGGAGCACACGAGACTAGATATCTGTCTCCTGATACCACTCCCCTGCATCTGGCCCTTGAAGTACCCCAGTTTTAGGCCTGGAGATTACATATCTCCATCATGGTTTGTAACCTGTGATGGACTTTTCTTCCAGGAATCTGTTCAATCCCCTTTTGAAGGCATCCAGGCCAGATGCCATCACCACATCCTGTGGCAGGGAGTTCCACAGACTAACAATGCGCTGGGTGAAAAAATGTTTTCTTTTGTCTGTTCTTACTCTCCCAGCCCTCAGTTTGAATGGATGTCCCCTAGTTTTGGTATTTTGTGAGAGGGAGAAGAGCTTCCCTCTATCCACTTTACTCATGCCCTGCATAATTTTGTATGTCTCAATCATATCCCCCCTCAGGCGCCTTTTTTCCAGACTAAAGAGGCCCAAATGTTTTAGCCTTTCCTCATAAAAGAGGTGCCCCAGCCCAGTAATCATTTTAGTCACTACAGGAAATGCCATCATTGCATTATTCCTGAAGTCTTCTAACCATTGATGTCATCTTTAATGTTTTGGTGGCAAAGATTTTTGTAGACAGAGCACATTGTATAATTAATACTGGAACACATGATTCCTAACATTCCATGTTAATCTTCAGAACTTAATTACAACTTATTAGGTTCGTGGTGCATTTTGATGTGTGATAATGTACCATTGATTGCCAAAGCAAAGCAATCCAGTGGTGCTTCGGGTGAGTGGAGTCAGAATGTCTGGCTGTTAGAAGACGGCAGCAGCATTTCAGATTGTAAACAGATGCTGGAATAATTCAATACACATTAAAAAATCTGTTTGCTGGGATTTGAAAACATTTTTTTTTTTCAAAATGAGAGCAATTTAGCTAGAGCTTTCCACACACAAAATTAGCATATAAGTGACCTGCCACGATGAAATTGGGATGCGAGCAAAATATCAGGCAGTTGTGTATACAGATGTTGAGGTGGCCACCTGCTCAAGGAAAAACATCTGTGGAATTAAATGATGAATATTGTTATGACCATGAAGCTTTTGCAGGAGATTATTCCACATCATTACATGTACAGGATGAATGAGGGAGAAAACAAAGCAAAGTGTTCTGCTTATATACCACCCCATAATGCTACAAGCACTCACTGGGCAGTTTACAATTTAATTATAATGCAGGCTACACATTGCATTCACACACCCCAGCAGGCTGGGTACTCATTTTACCGACCTCGGAAGGATAGAAGGCTGAATCTAACATGAGCTGGGTACCTGCGATTGAACCCCAGGTTGTGAGCACTGTTTTAGTTGTGAGGACAGTTTTTCCTCTTAAAATCAATTGTAATTGACAGTGGACAGCCAGTAAAAATTGTGCCGGCATGCCGTTATGCCACAAATTCAGTAGTATAAACGATTACCAAGGGAGTAAAACAGGAAATGGCAGAAAAAGAGGTACGAATGTAATTGGTGCAAATGTTCTGGGATGGCACCTCATTTGATGCGTTAGAAACTGCACATCAACAACAGAAGTATTTTCACACAACCCCTAGGGGTGGTACAAAATGCTGTGGTTAAAGTGCACTTCCGGGGGCGTGGTCATCTGGGGTCCCAAAATACTGCTTTTCAGAATGAAGGTATGATCTTTTGCTGCACAGTCTTTCGCAGCAAAAAGAGCAGCAAAATCGTCATGAGACCTGGACCTTAGGCAGGCCCATGTCATTTTGAGAGAATATTGAAAGGGATTGTGCTGCTGCTTGAGTTTCACATTCTTGAGGTCCTGGATCTTCGTCCACAAAAGTTGGTTATGGCCATTTTGTTTTGAAACTGTCAAAGGCAATGGGACATTCACCCGGCTCCATATCTCTGAAATGACCTCCGCTTCACCGCTTGTGCATGGATGGCTCCTGTTTTATTCCTACATTTTATTTCAGTTCAGAACTAAGCCCCATTCAGTTTTTAAGCTGGCAGAAATCAACCTGTAAGGTATGCATGTGTCCAAAATTTGAAAGCACCATCTCCACTGCTATCACTGTCCTCATTTGCAGACTGATGGTCTGGCAAATCTCATGTATACATGGAGGCTCAGGACAATGGATAATCAAGATTCAGAATCACACAGACAACATCTATATGGGCACGACCCATGGGCACGACCAGAAAAAATGACGTTTTGAGTTTTCGTTTGTCGGAACGGGTCCGTTTTGGGTAGTTTCCGTTTGTCGCAAAATTTTTCAAAATTTGTCGTTTCCGTTTGTTGTTTGTTGTTTGTCGTTTCCACCACGATTTAGCGCGATTTGACTTCCCAGAGCATAGGGGCGTCCCACAATCAGGGCCGGCGCTAGGTGTTTTTGCGCCCTAGGTGGCGGGCGGGGCGGGCGGGTGGGCGGGCGGTGGCCGTGGGCGGGCAAGTGGGCAGGTGGTGGTGCAGGCCGCAGGCAGGTGGCGGTGCAGCCAGACGGGCGAGTGGGCAGTTAGGATATCACTTATGATAGAGGTTCTGCTCCTGGCTTGCATCCCAAATGTGTGTGTGTGTGCAAGCAAATTGAAGTTGGGAAAATAGAAAATAAATGGTAGTATATAATATATTTTTCAAATAAATCCACACCTCCCACTGCCAGTTGAACCTCCCCCTTTATCCAATATCAGAAAAAAATCCTCACAACCTGCCAGAGAAGAAATAAAGAATAAACTGCTATTCTTTCAGCAGACAAAGCTGCAGGGAATCAAAGAAATTATTTTCTAAATTCAATTCCCTCCCTGCCTGCCTAACTTAAATCCTAAAGCCTCCAGCCTACCTCCTCAATCTCGATCGGATCACACCAGCACCAGCAGCCAGCCCTCCTCCCTCAACCACATCCATACATCCGAGTGCGATTTCTGGAAGGTGTCTCGGCTTTTTATGCCCTCCGAGACATCCAGAAGTGTCAGTCAAAAACCTGGCGATGCCATTGGTGGAATGGTTCAAACAATTTGCATGGTCCCATCTCATGCCCAGCCCAAATGGGCAGGTCTAAAAAAATAAAAAATAACATAAAATAAAATAAAATCAGTACGACGTTTTATTGCTATAAAACCCCACACTGCTGCTACTATTAAAATTCGGGCATTTAAAATAAATAAATTTCACATGTTTCTGTGGTGATTTGGTGTGTTTTTTGACCACAATTTCAAAAGAAAAATTGCGGCCGCCATTTTGGACCCCCCCACCACATGGCATGTGGCGAGACGACAAGGATGACCCCCCCCCAGCCTGGTGCAAGCAGCCCAGGACAGGAGAAAAGGGGGGAAAGGCCGGGGACCCCCCAGAAACCACCCCTCTGGTAGGTGGCAAAGCCTCAGGCAGGCATATTTTCGCCTGCTTTTTTGGCCGGGAGTCGGGGTTCTTTTAAAAAACTTTTAAAAACTTTTTCTGTGCTTCGCATTGCACGATCGCCGTGATGCCACAAACGGAAACGAAAAACCCGACCAAATTTTTCTTTTTTCGGTTCGAGTTCGAGTTCTGACAGCTTAATTATTGTTACCGTTTCCGTTACGTAACAGAAACGATAACCAAAAATGGAAACGACAATTTCGCCGAGTCGTGCCCATGTCTAATATATATAGAAAAGGTCATCCCTGGCTCCAAATATTTCAGAACTACATTACTGTTTGTCTCTGAGACTATCTTAATCCAGCAAAGACAGCCTGTCAAGAATTTGCTGACTCCCCCAAGATTTTTTATTTCTAGCACATTTTTTGAGACAAGGAATATTTTTTTGCTTGTTTCCTTGATGTGTCCACAATTTGCACAAAATGTTTACAGACCAACATTAAGGTCCTTTCTTTGTGAAGGCAAGCACAATAATGCAAGGAAAGCAGAACCAGCAGAGTGATGAAAAATAGACAAGCCAACTGTCTGATGCCTCTTACTTCTAAAAAAATCCATTTAATAAGAAGCAACTTTCGTATTTGGGGGCAATAGTTGAAAAGTCATTGTTGTAATAGGAGAAGTGTATCCTGTTCCAGCAGAAAATATCTCACTTTCTGACAGGTAGGCAGAAAGATGTATGGTTTCTCTTTCTTAGATGTGTGAGCAAGTCTGTTGGGGATTTATTTACCTCCTTTGCTTTGGAAGGGATGAGGTTACAGCCATATGTGTCCCACCACAAAATTTTAAGTTGGGGCAGCCTTCTCTAGCTTGGAAAACAAGCCAACCTCATGTCACCACTTCCCCTTCTTCACATGGCTTTTTCAATTACAGTAGGACCCCAGTATCCACTGGGGAATGGTTCCAGGCCTTCCTGTGGATAATGAAACCCGTGGATAAGAGGGGACACCCCCAAATCCCCAAAACTGCTGTTTTGTGACAGTAGCTTGCTCTACAGCTGCTTTTTTATGACAGTAGCTTGCTTTACAGCTGCTGTTTGTGACAGTAGCTTGCTTTAGGCTGCTGAATTTTTATTTATTTTTTTCCTCTGACACCTGTGAATAACTGAATCAGTGGATAATGAATCAGTGGATACAGGGGTCCTACTGTAGTTTGGAATGGCTGAATATAGCCCTACCCTTACTACTGATTAACTAACCTCCTTGCCTTCATAAATTTATTCTGAGGATCAGCTGAGTGGGAATCCATGCAACACACAAAAGGGAAGATGAAGGAGATAATAACTGCTTTACCCAACCTCGGATCACCATGAGAGGACTAAAACTTTCTGGAGAGTGAGGCACAGTTTATACTCTCAATTATTACTGTACATTCAGAGCTTTGATGTTCATTTTTTTCATGAGATCTGGCCCACTGCTGGAGGTCTGGGATAAGACAGCGGGCATAACCGTAATATACTGTACAGTAGTACCTTGTATAAAGGAATTAAATCATTCCAAATGAAATTATGTTAAGCAAATTTTCCTTTATACAAATTTCCCATAGGGATGCATTGAAAATGGAGTAATCCCATTTTTATGTTGTATGGATTTGGCCCATAGGTGATTATGTTAAGCAAATTTCCCCTATCTCCAGAATATTTTATGTTGTACAAATTTTATGTTATACAAGCTGTTTGTTATACAAGGGTCCACTGTATAATAAAAATCATGTGCCATCAATTCACTTCTGCCTTATGGCGACCCTTTTCAGAGTTTTCCAGGTAGAGATCATTCAGGTGTGGTTTACCATTCCCTTCTCTCAGGGATGCCCTGGGGTTGTGCCACTTGCCCAAGGCCACACAGGCTGGCTGTACATATAGGAGGCACACAAAGGGAACGAGCTTTGGCTCAGCTGCCTGATAACCCAAACCACTGAGCTATGCAGCCGGCTGCCAGCATGATATAGGAGGCAGTTATGTATTGTGAAAAACAGAGCTCCAAAAAAGAGGTAACTGGCTCAGCAGACTAAGGGTCGAAAACTGTCGGCTGCAAAGTCGGCAGCTCAGCAGTTCGAATCCCAGATACCATGCAGTGGAGCGCGCTCCCGCCGATAACCCCAGCTCCTGTAAACCTATCAGATTGAAAGCATGTAAATGCAAGTAGATAAATAGGTACCTCCATAAAAAGTGGGAAGGTAAAACAGTGTTTCCTTGCAGCTATGCCAGCCATGTGGCCATGGACTTGCACAATACTGGCTCTTTGGCTAGAATACGGAGATGAGCACCACCCCCCGAGTCGGACACGACTAACACACATGTGTGGGGGAAACATTTATCTTTTACCTAGCCTGTTTCAAATTTTTTGTTTAGAAGCAATTTTAGACAATATTTCTAAAATTTAACTAGAAAGGCCACCTGTCTTGCCGCAACGGGGAAGATTATGACCAGTGGACTTGTGTTTCTGCCCCATCTGCTACCCTTGGGCTGACCAGGACAAGATAAAGATCTCTATCCTTTCTGCTCATGGTTCATTGACTTTCATCCAGGCTGGAGAGCCCTTCAAGCAGAGGAATACCATCTATAAGGAAGGCAGTATTGTCACCACAAATCCTTGCCTTCTTCCTTTATATGCTCTCTTCTACCTGCCTGTGTGATTTTGTGTAGAGACGTAGTGATAAAGGCCTAGTTGTCAACCTCCAATTGAGTCTTGCCACTGTAACTGGATTGTGTTTAAAGCCCTCTCTTCCTGTAGCCAAGTGTATTATGGAACCTTTATCCTCTGCGCTCTCTCTCCACTAAAATTCATTTGCAGCGAGAGGCACCAACTCAGTATGTAGCCAGAAACAATGGCCCAAGCCAGTTTTCCTCCCATTACTGACTCTGAATGCCTTGTGTATGGTTTACACCAGATAAGTTAATCTCCACGGCATTCGGAGGCTGGCTTTGTGGCCCACATCGGGCAATTTCCTGGGACTGTATTGCTTTGTGCACAGATGTGTTGACATGTTGTTTCCTTCTGCAGCTGAGTCCAGAGGTCTTGGATGCTTGTTGGATGGACAGAGCTGCTTTTGCATGCTGCTCATATATTCCCATTAGCCCTGTGAGATGGTAATGTGGCTGTTATCATGTAGCCCTCGTCCCGAACAATGCAGAATGAGCGGCTAATATATCATGATTCAGATCAGATCAGACAAGCTCTACATTCCTCTGCATGAGGCTTTATACCAAGGATAAGACAGCATTCCTTTCATGACCCCATGTCAATCAGCGGATGTGTTGTAACAAACAACCAATTACTCTAAACATGGATATATAAAACAGAGAATGCTTGCACGGATAGACTAGAATAGCTGTGAGTTGGTTCCTAAACTACTGGAATTCTCCTCCTAATCCAAATTTCTCAACGAGTAATAGTTTTGCTTCTGTTAGTTTTTTAACCCCTGAGAAGGAGGGTTCTACATTCCTTCTTAAGGCACTTGAAATGTAATGGCAAACTAGACATATTTGGGTCAATTGAGACATACTGTATATACTCAAGTATAAGTTGACCCGAGTATGTCGAAGCCCCTAATTTAGCACCCTCCCCCAAATGGGGAAACTTATTGACTACGGTGGAAAATGCAGCAGGGCCTGGCAACTCCTCCTTTGTGAGCTGGGGGAACAGTGTGTGATATTTAAAATGACTTTTAGCCACTAGACATGGGCACGACTTGGCAAAATCCTTGTTTCCGTTTCCGTTCCTCGTTTCCGTTACATAACGAAATGAAGAATGACAATTACTCCGCCAGAACTCGAACTCAAACCGACTAAAGAAAAATTGGGTCTGATTTGTCGTGCTCATTCCTGGCGGCATCGCAGCGATCGCGCGATGCCAAGTGGCACAGGAAAAATGTTTTAAAAATAATAAAAAACCCGATTCCCGGCCAAAAAAGCAGGCGAAAATATGCCTGCCTGAGGGCACCTACCAGAGGGGTGGTTTCTGGGGGGGGCGGCCTCCCCCCCTCCTCTCCTGGGCTGTGCATCCTCGTCGTCTCGCCAACTCGCCAAGCGGCGCGGCACAGAAAAAAAGTTTTAAAAAAACCCGATTCCTGGCCAAAAAAGCAGGCAAAAATATGCCTGCCTGAGTGAGGGCACCTACCAGAAGGGTGGTTGCAGGGGGGGTCCCCGGCCTCCCCCCTCTCCTCTCCTGGGCTGCGCATCTTCGTTGTCTCGCCAACTCGCCATGCCATGCGGTGCGGGCGGGGGATCCAAAATGGGGCGACCACAAGCAATATTTATTTATTTTGAAATTGTGGTGGTCCAAAAACACACCAAAGCACCACAGAAACATGCGAAAATAGCTATTTTAAAACTGCCTGAATTTTTTCAGTAGCAGCAGTGGGTTTTTCTTGCAACAAAACATCTCCATTGATTTTATTTTATTTTATTTTTATTTTTATTTTTTTACACCTGCGCAATGATGGGCTGGCCATGGGAGTGGACCATGCAAATTTTTGGAGCCATTCCACCAATTGCATGGCCACTTGACCAGGTTTTGACTGAGACTTCTGGAATGTGCCTGTCGGGCATAAAAAGCCCAATAACCGTAGCCCAAACCCAAACCCAAACCAGAACCCTAACCCATACGCCAGTACACTGTCCTTCTTAGTGGGTCAGAGAGGCACCCAGAGGTGCACCCCACGAACTCACCCTAACCTTACCCGTAACAACCCTAAGCCTAGCCCTTGCGCTAACCCCCCTAACCCTAAGCCAAATCTGTACTCGCATTGCACTACACACGCAAGTACTGTTCCCTTCTTAGTGGACCACAGAGCACCCAGACTGAGGAGGAGCCTTCCCCCAGTGTGCGCACTGTGACACTGCAGTTAGCAGTGGGCCTGTGGTCAACAGAGAGAGGCACCCAAAAAAGAGGTGCCTCTCTCTACTCAACTTGGTATGCATATCCAATTGGCTATGCATGCCATTTTGTAGCGGGCCAGAGTAGGCACCAACCCCAGAGAGGTGCCTCCAGGAGCCCGCTTTCCCTTCAAAGCGGGCCAGAGGAGGCACCCACCCCAGAGAGGTGCCTCCAGGAGCCCCCCCAAAACCAGTACTAACGACAGACGAAAAAACAACAAATGAAATGACAAATTTTTGGAAAATTTCGTGAAAAACAGAAACGGGCCGGCTCCGACACATGACAACTCGAAAACGTCATTTTCCCTGGTCGTGCCCATCTCTATTAGCCACCGAGGCAAGTGTCAATTGCTAAAAGTCATTTTAAACATTGTGTGCTGCTCCCCTGTGATGCAGAGGGGGGTCAGGAGAAGCAGCCCACAATGTTTAAAATGACTTTTAGCCACTGACCCAAGCACTTACCTCAGTGGCTAAAAGTACTGACCCAAATATAAGTCGAGGGCCCCTTTTTTTCTACCCAAAATTAGGGCTGAAAAACTAGACTTATATTAGAGTATATACAGTATTTAGACAACATGTGTCATAAAGGAGGGAAAGAGATATGTTCATAATTAGGGATGGGCACAAGCCAAACAGTGAGCCAGGAATTTCTCAGAAAATCGATGATTCGTTGGCCAAACAAGAGAATTAGAACCTTCCTAAATCAATGAACTTTTTTGAGATTTAATGAACTTCCAGGTTTGTATTTATCACATCCACAACCAGCCCCCTACCCCTTCTCACTGCCTCCCTATCATTCATCACCACTCCCTCCTCCACTAGCATCTTTAGAGCAAGCCCGGCCAGCTCCTGGACAAAGATGAGCCCGAGCGAGCTGGCAAACTGATTTGTGCTTCGTTCAGGAAAAAAATGGAAATTTGTGGTTTGTGGGCTTTGTTGAACCATTAACCAAGACAAACCGCCATTTTGCTGGTTTGTACCCATGCAACAGCACATGATTCCACTCGCACCCCCATATTTGGAAGGGTGAATATACAAGTCTCATTGCTGAATCATCTTTTCTCTTACACAGTGTTTCCCATTCTGAGAGCTGAGAGCCCACCTCACATAAAGAGGGTCTCAGCTCTGTGTTTTCTTGGGGGCAGTCAATTGGGAAGGGTTGCTAATTCCCTAGAGGATAGGATGAAAATCCAAAAGGACCTTGATAGATTAGAGTGCTGGGAAATGTAGGATGGTGCACCTAGATAAAAAGAATGAATTGCACAGATATAGGATGGGAGACACCTGGCTGGAAAATAGTACCTGTGAAAGGGATCTGGGAATATTGGTGGACCACAAATTGAACATGGGTCAGCAGTGTGATGTGGTGGCAAGGAAAGTCAACACGATTCTTGGTTGCTCCAACAGAAGCATCATGTCTAGATCAAGGGAAGTGATAGTACCACTCTATTCTGCTCTGGTCAGACCCCATCTGGAGTACTGTAGCCAGTTCTGTGCACCTCAATTTAAAAAGGATGTTGACAATCCTGAATGGGTTCAGAGGAGGGTGACCAAGATGACTGAGTGTCTGGAAGAAATGTTTTACAAGGAGCGGCTTAGGGAGCTGGGAAAGTTTAGCCTTAGAAAAACAAGGCTGAGAGGGGATATGATAGCTATGTATAAATATATTTGAAAGGATGTCACATTGAAGAAGGGGCTGGTTTATTTTCCATGGCTTCAGAAACTAAGATGTTGGGCAATGGTCTCAAACTACAGGAAAACAGATTCAATTTAAACATTAGGAAGAATTTCCTGATGGTTAGAGCTAGAGATGGGCACGACTAAAAAAAAATGGTGTTTCGTTTGTCGTTTGTCGTTTAGGGGGTCCGTTTCGGTTCGTTTTCATTTTTCGTGAATTTTTTGCAAAAAAAATCATTTTCGTTTTGTTACATAACGAAACGACAAAACAAACCCAAAAATGAAAATTGCTGTTTCGTTAGCATTCATTACAGTTCATTGTATTTGCCACAACGAAAACAAAACGCACGACAAAATTTCTGTTGTTTCGGTTCGTTTCGTTTCATTTTGGAGACAAAATTCATTTATCGTTTTGTTACATAACAGAACGAAAAAACGAAAATGAAAAATTGCTCGTTTCTTGCCCATCTCCAGTTAGAGCTGTTCGGCAGTGGAATATGCTGCCATGGAGGGTGGTGGAGTCTCCTTCTGTGGAGGTTTTTAAGCAGAGGCTGGATGGCCATCTGTCGGAAATATTGTGATGGGGTTCCTGCATGGCAGGGGGGTTGGACTAGATGGCCTTTGAGGTCTCTTCCATTCCAACTCTATGATTCTATGGTTCTAAGGATTGCCTTATATATATTATAGTCCTTTCTTCCTTGATTTTTGGGGGTGGATTACTAAAGTGAGTATGTGTATGTGTATGTATGAGAAACAAACCCTTTGGAGGAGGGAAAAGCCTGTATTTTCTGTGAAAGGATGACTGGAATTCTTTCTTCCAAAAACAAAATGCCACTGTAATAATATACAGTATCTTTCCATGTATGAGACTATGTTTTTGTCTAAAATTGTTAGAATAAACATTGAGGGTTTTTTTTTTAAAAAAATGGAAGTAAGCTGAGGGGAGAACCATGTGGTTATGAAACTGTAATTTTGGGTTGGAAAAGCGGGTGTGTGTGTGTCATCTTATACATGGGGGGCTCTTATAGGCAGAAAAATACAGGTTTCTGCTGCTCTCACACAAAAAAGGGGATTTTAACTATGACATATGTCTGGAGATCCTAAAGAAGGGGAGGAAAAGGAAAAAGAAGGAGCTCTCCTAACAACAACCACTCCCACCCTCCAGGACGGCACAAAAACAAACTGCTTGCTTCTTCTGCAACAGGTGTAAGGAAAGTTTTGTGCCAGTTTCTGAGGGCGATTCTCTCTGCATGAACATTAAGCCTTCTCCCTGGTACCACATTGTCCTCCCTCCCCCTTGGCCCATCTTCCAATTCATTTACCTTCTCTTACCCCTCCCTTTAACCTCTCTGCCACACACATGCATACCCTGTAACAGAATTAGGATGATGGAACACAGCATGAAAGGAAATTAGCATGATGGGACATTGTGTGATTTTTAAGGCTCAATATTAATGGTACATTTTCAGCTTTCTCCAAACACTTATCTAAGGTATGTAGAGATGGGCACAAAACAGAAAAATGATGTTTCGGTTTTTCGTTTGTCATTGAGAGGTCTGTTTTGGTTCGTTTCCGTTTGTTGGGAATTTTTTGAAAAATTTCATTACCGTTTTTGTTTTTTTGTTTGTTGTTTCGACCCGCTTTTTGTGTGATTTTTAAAGCATATCCGTGTGCAGGCATCCTCCAATGCCCCAGACCAGACGGAAAACACTAAAAAAAAAAAAAAAAAGGATGCTGGCAGAGACACAGTACAGACTAGGTATGCAGGGAGGCTGCAAAGGCAGTGGTGGGCATTGCCCAGGGTGCAAGGCAGCCGCAGAGTGACTGCACTGCGAGGCAGGGGAGGGTACTCACTGAGAGGTACGCAGCATGCACGCACACAGGGAGGCTGCAGGACTGAAGCTAGAGTCGCAGAGACTGCAGTCCCACCCTAACTCCCACTAGAGACTGCAAGGAGGACGGCAGCTGCCAGAGCTTTTTATGCCCTCTGTGGCTGCCAGACCTGCCCACCCAGTCTGCAACCTGGGCATGCTATTGCTTGAACATGATCCCATCACATGGCTTGCCTCCATTTTGCGGCTGGTGGTGACATCCATTTTAAAGGGAAAATAAAAATACATTGCGATGGGAGAAGACAAAAACAAACGTTTTAAGGACCCCAACCCCCCTGGTAGGTATTATCAGACAATATAAATAATTATCACTGTGTTTTTATGGATGTCCAGGGCGTTTTTTAACATGTAAAACAGCTCATTTCATTGCGTGTCGCCATTAACGGAAACGAAACGTAATGACCACAATTTTTGTGGTTCTGTTCATTTCGTTGCATTTTCATCACAATTTTCGTTTGTCATTTCGTTACGTAACGGAAAGGACAAATGGTAACGGAAACAAAAAAATTTTCATTATATGATTATTTTTCATTGATTTTTATAAATTGTTTTTCATTTTTGTAACTTGGAATAATGAATAAAGGGATTTCATTGAATTTATGCTCTCAGATCATTTTTCTGTTTAAAAGAACCCACAGGGACTCAGGAAATTCTCGGCCAGAGACGCTCCATCCTCTGGGTTCCGTTACACACCCTGTCCCCTTTCCAGTTTTGAAGTGGTGGCAGGGGAATCGGCAAGAGGAGCAGTAGAAGGGTGACCAGTATCAGCGCTCCCAGTGCATCCATGCTGGGGAACGACAACAATGGCCTATTTATGGAAACATGGTGTGGGAGACTACTGGGTCCTTGGCTATTATTTAAAAGGTTTCATAACTCAAAAGAGGTTGGGAACCACTGGTCCAGCGCAATCCTATTTTGGAAGGGGAAATGGGTGGAAATGTAGGGAAATGTACAGCATGTCCTCTTCTTAATGTTTCATTTTTGACCCCTGGTGTCTTTTAACTACAAGCGCTGAGGTGGTGACCCAGAGTGTCGTGAGTGATCGCCACATGCTCTTAAAAAGAGTTGTAAGCCTTCTTTAATGTGGCTCAGTCTGCTCTGCTTCTCCCTAGAACCACTCAAAAGTTCCATACGAGAAGTCGAAACCGAATGTCTGTAAACCCCGGCAGCGGTGGAACTGATAGACAGCATCAGATCAGGGAGTTCGTTTGATCCACATTTGGAAGGGAAATGACCTGATTTACATCCGTTAAATAAATATGTAGATCAGATTTTCTTTTGAGCCTGCTCGCCTCCAAATTCTCTGGCAAGGCTTTTCACTTTAAAGAAGTTCCAGCATTTGTACAAAAGGTTTGTTTACTTTATGTGCATATAAAATGAGTATTTTACCATGTAGCATTTATCAAGAAGTTATTTCTCGATAAGCGGTGTATAGAAATATCTGCAGCTTTTCTTTTCAAACTGCTGTCAAATGGAGAAACAATTTGGAATAGATTAATAAATGAAGACATGTCAAACTGGCAAGGACATAAACTATCCTGATCAATCCATGCCATTCCCTGCCGTTCTGTGTTCTAATCCCTATTGGATTATCCAGAGTTTCAGTAGCTTGGACTCACAGGCTGGGAACTTGATTACTCACTTTGCCTTAATGGAGAAAAGCCACCCTATTTAGCATTGCAAACAGTCCCAGGGAACTCCCCAGAGGAAGGGAATAGTTCCTTCTGAGTAGAGATGGCCACAAACCGAAAAAATGGTGATTCATTTTGGTTCAGTTCACTTTAGGGTTCAGTTTGTTTTGTTTCATTTTAAATGAATTTTTTTGAAAAAATTCATTTTGTTGATTTGTTTATTCATTTTTCGTTTTGAGTGTAGCGTGTGTGTGTGTTGCTTGTGCAACTTTGGCAGGGGGAAAGAGGGGCTTAATCTTCCCCCCAGCCATTATGGAGTGGGGGAAAGAGCTCCCACAGCCAGCGCCTCTCAGCTGAGAGGTGTTGGCTGGCGGCCAGCACCTCAAAAAGACCTCTCTTTCCGCCTCTGCATGAGGAGGCGAGGAGCGGGGTCTCTTTTGACATTTTTGCCTGCAATGGATGGCGGGCACTCAGCGCTGTCATCCACTGCAGGGAAGATCCCTTTAAAGAGACCCTCCTTCCCTATCATCAGCTGGGCCCCTTTAAAAAATGGTCCAGTTGCCACCAGGAGTTCTCCCCAGTGCTGACTGGGCCATTTTTAAAGGGTCCAGCCTATGACAGGTTGGCAGGAGGTCTCTGAAAATGCTAGGGAGGGCAGCTCAATTTCTGGAACAGCCCTCCCTAACATTTTCACAGGACTCCTGCCGGGCTGTCAGCCACTGGGTGGTTTAAACCCAGCCCAGTAGGTACCAGGGGGACCCCCTGGTACAGACTGGGCCAGGTTTAAAGGCGTCCAGCCATTGACGGCTAGGCAGGAGCCCTCAGAAACTGGAGGAAAGGGCGGGCTTTTTAAATCCTTTTCCCGCCAAAGCCAGTGCTACAGCTGATCGGTGGTGCTAGCTTCTGGTGGGGAAAAGCCCACAGTTTCCCCACACCAATTGCAACCTTGCTTCAATGCATTCCTATGAGAAAACGAAAAACAAAACGAACAAAGTGGAAATTTCCGTTTCATTTCGTTTTTCTTTGATGGGTCATTTCGTTATTCATTTCGTTAGGTAGCAATCCCAGGTAGCAGGCTCAAGGTTGATTCAGCCTTCCATCCTTCCGAGGTCTGTAAAATAAGTACCCAGCTTGCTGGCCAAGGGGGGTGGGCAATGTGTAGCCTACACACTAATTAAAGCACTGTAAACTGCCCAGAGACTACTTGATGTGGTATGGGGTGGTATATAAGCAGAACACTTTTGCTTTGATGACCCATATTAGGTGGCAGTGTGTGTTAAAGCAGATTTTTCTGACTGGTGAAAACCCCACTAGGTAACTCACAATGAAGGAAGGAAGGAAGGAAGGAAGGAAGGAAGGAAGGAAGGAAGGAAGGAAGGAAAATGTGCATTGGTTCTTCTAAATTACAATGGTTTATGTGTGAAATTGCTTTTTTGGTCTGTCTTTCTGTCTGTCTGTCTGTCTATCTGTCTGTCTGTATGCCTATCATCTATCTCTCTCTCTCTCTCTCCATCCATCCATCCATCCATCCATCCATCCATCCATCCATCCATCCATCCATCCATCCATCCATCCATCTACTCATTGGCTCACAATAAACCTTGGAAGCTTGTAAAGTTTCTGCAATGCTCATCTACCGTACATGCTCAGGCTGTTATGCGTTTGTGCTTCAGTGCCCTGCCTCCAATATCCTACCTTCATCTGTCTCATTTTCCCTGTATCACATTAGCTTTCCAGTCTTTTCTTTGCATATTTTCCATTTCCCCCAACTGCAGATTTTTTCACCAACTGCACATTTTGTGCCCAGATGCATGCTAAAAATGCTATCATCCACCTCCCTTTACTTCCCAGTAAACCCTCACCTCTATTCCACCACTGTTATCCGTTACTCCAAACTTTTTCTGTTTTGCTAAATGGTGAGTCCTTCAATGGCTCTTCATTTCTGTTAGAAATTGTGCATTTAGATTATCTGTTCTCCAAGGTAGCACTAGAACTTACTTTCTTTCTTTCTTACACACTGTTTCCTAAATGATCTATCTCTACTAAAGCAGACCCATTGAACCTATTGCTAAATGGTGAGTCCTTTGAAAAAATTTGTAAACCAAGTTTTTTTCGGTAGGAGGGTTTGTAAATGGAAGCATTATTTTCACTGGATTTCCTTTTGTGAACCAAACCTTTCATTAAATGGAGGTGTTTGTAAATCGAAGTATGCCTGTAGAACTCCCTGCCAGAAGAAGGGGTGACAGCTGTCAGCCTTGAGAGCTTTAAGAAAGGATTGGACAAATTCATGGAGAACAAGGGTATCAATGGCTATCATTATGGATGCCTAAGGACAACCTCCGGGTTGGAGGGATAGGCAGGATATCTCTCAATGCTATTTTCAGGGAATCATAAACAAATGAAGACATCTGGTTAGGAATGTGTGTGTGTGTGTGTGTGTGTGTGTGTGTGTTGGGTTGTTGCAGTCATGACTGACTCTTCATGACCCCATGTCCTTGGAGTTTTCTTGGCAAGAACACTGGAGTGCTTTGCCAGTTCCTACTCCAGGTGCCTACAGCACCTGGCATCCCTGGTGGTCTCCCATTCAACTACTAACCAGGGCCGACCCTGCTTAGGTTCTTAAATCAGGCAAGAACATTTGCACATAGAGCATTTAGGCAGCTCTTCTTGGGAATACCCTGAAGCAAATGGTGAGCTACTCTGTGAGACAGAATCTGGACTGGATGGGCTGTGGCCTGTTCCAGCAAGGCTGTTGTTATGTTCTTATGTAATTTCAGTATCCTATACCGTAAGCCATAACTAGCGTAGGGCCAGTGAATCCATGGTGATTTGAAAGTCTTCTACTTGCCTTCCATTGACTCAGTGATCCTACTCTTGTTGTGACTTACTATGTTAAGCCACAGGATTTCAAGTGCAATTTCTTTGCTTGGTCATTAGTCTCCTCCTTTCAAACTGCTGACTGGGAATGGCTACCTTCAAATACCTATTAGCTTATCTTATGGTTATCTTTTTATCTTTAAATGGAGCGTGGACTGGAGAACCTTTGGTGGGGGGGAGGGAAGGACTCTGTGGAATATGGCACGTAGCCACTTTATTATTGTTCTTAACTGTTCTAGTCCATTCCCGATGTTAACCAGTCATTGATGTTATTTTTTCCTCATTAAAGTGTGCTGGAATGCTAATGTAATCAGTAATATTTGGAATCAGTATCTGAGCTACAGTAAAATACGGTAGCTAAATGTAAATAGAAGCAAAGCTGCTGATCACGAGCATTCCACTACTGTACTGCTACTGCAAAAGCATTCTATTTTAATTGCCAAGCTGATCTGTTTTAAATGAGACAGCAAAGGCTATTTTGAAAATTCAGGCATAAACATGGAGAAGGCAGCTTGCATAATAGGGGGTAGAGATGGGCACAAAATGAGCAATTTTTTGTTTTCATTTTTGTTTTTTGTTTTGTTGCGTAACGAAATGAAAAACGAATTTTGTCTCCAAAATGAAACAAAATGAACTGAAACAACAGAAATTTTGTTGTGCGTTTCGTTTTCATTGCAGCAAATACATTGAACTGTAATGATTGCTAACGAAACAGCAATTTTTCATTTTCGTTTTTGTTTTTTCGTTTCATTATGTAACAAAACGAAAACAATTTTTTTTGCAAAAAAATCACAAAAAATGAAAATGAACTGAAACGAAACACCATTTTTGAGTCGTGCCCATCTCTAATAGGGGGTGTGGGTTTTCTAAATAAGAAATCCAAAAAGACAGGCATCTACAAGCATCTCCTTCTGTCAGAAGAGCCATCTCCTATTGCACCACTTTTGGTCTCCTGTTGTGCCAGTTTGGGTCCTGAAAAGTGAGATGCTTTTCAGGGAATTAATGGGAAGAATCCTTACATCTATACCTTCACAGAATCACTGGAAGAAGGCTTGAGGAGTAGAGTTTGCAGGTATTTATGGACATTCTGAACCGGCACCACCACAACCTTCAACCATGTGCTTCTCTACCTTCTGCAGATGCAGCTACATCAAAAAGCATTCTCTATTAGTCATGTAGCATTCTTGTTGAGTTCCTTCATACACTGGGGCATCTTGGTGAGTACCCAGCTTTCTGTGAGTACAATGTGTAGCCTGCACACAGTAATTAAACAGTAAACCACCCAGAGACTACTTGTAGTGATATGGGGCAGCATATAAGCAGGACACTCTGCTTTGCTTTTGGTGGGGCCAGGACACAAACAATGACCATTTACTGGAAGTCTGAAGAGGGCTTGGGTGTTTGATTCTCTGCTGTGCTTCCTGAGACAAGTGTCACCAAGTGAGGTGCACAATACCAGAGTGCCCCCAGAGTAAGGGAATATTAAATAACTTCTCTCTATTCTCTATCTAGAAATCCTAGAATATAAGAACATAAGAACAGCCTTGCCCAAACAGGACACAGCCCATCCGGTCCAGCATTCTGTCTCACAGTGTGGCTCACCATTTGCTTCAAGGTATTCCCAAGCAGATGTCTTCAACTGCTTAAGATTCCTGGCAAATGGCATTGAGAGAGATCCTTCCTATCCCTCCAACCTGGAGATTGTCCTTAGGCATCCATAATGATAGCCATTGATACCCTTGTTCTCTGTGAACTTGTCCAATCCTTTCTTAAAGCTGTCAAGGCTGACAGCTGTCACCACTTCTTCTGGCCGGGATTTCCACACACCAGTGATCCTCTGGGTGAAAAAAGTACATTTTCTTATTTGGTTGAGATCTAGAACCCAAAAGTTTCAAGGAGTGCCGCCTAGTTCTAGTGCTGTGTGATAGGAAAAACAGTTTTTCCTTTGTCCACACCATGTATGATTTTATAAACTTCAATCAGGTCACCTCTTAGTTGCCATTGTAGAAGAGTGAAGAGGCCCAGCCGTTGCAGCCTCAGATGGTAAGGAAGGTGTTCCAGACCCCTAATCATTCTGGTTCATCACAGGTTACAAACCATGATGGAGATGTGTAATCTCCAGGCTTAAACCTGGCGTACTTCAAGGACCAGATGCAGGGGAGTGGGAGCAGGAGACAGATATCCAGTCTTGTGTGTTCCCAGACACATTTGGTGGGGCCACTGTGAGATACAGGAAGCTGGACTAGATGGGTCTTCAGCCTGATCCAGCATGGCTCTTCTTATGTTCTTATGTTCTTATGTCAAAGATGTGATAAAATCGTATGAATTGGAATATCCAGGTGATTTGGAGTCACCTATACAAACTCTGTGGGTAAGAGTATCAGGCCACAAGGATGGTCTGACAGTAGGTATATGCTATTGGCCTCTGACCCAAGCCCCTGAGGGAGACTGGCAGTTGGAGAATGTTGTAAAGGACACATCCAAGAAGGGAAGCCTGGTTATAAAGGGGGAATTCAATTATCCTCATATAGACTGGGTGAACTGTTTTTCAACACATGATAAAGAGATAAAGTTGCTAGTTATGCTAAATGATTCTTCCCTGGAACAGATGGTTGAAGACCCAACTAGAGGTACAAGAATCCTTGACTTGATCCTGAGTAATACACAGGATCTGGTGCAAAATGTTAATGTGACTTGTCCAATAGGGAAGAGTGACCACAGCAGAATTAATTTTAACTTAATCATAGAATGCCAATCACTGATAAAATCTGTCACAACTTTTCAGGATCTATCCAAGGTGCTGAACACAACCCCCAAGTTGTCTTGGTTGCTCCTGAATAGTTTGGTCTAAAACACATATGTCCAAACTTCGGCCCTCCAGATGTTTTGGACTGCAACTCTCACAGCCCTTTGTCATTGGCAATCTAAGCTTAGAATTCTGGGAGTTGTGGTCCAAAACATCAGGAGGGCCGATGTTTGGAAATGCCTGGGCTAAAACCTGTAGGGATTTGAATGCCTTCATGAGATCTGGCTCGTCATTATGCAGGGCAGCTTGCCAGGCTGGAAATTGGCTGTCTGTTTCATACTGAGCCCCACCACACAGATTATTTCAGTGCTACTGAGGGGTATGTCTGTGTGTTTGTGTTGGGAGGCTCCCTAATATATAAATCAAACATTGCTGCGAATTAGGGAGTTTTTATTCCCTAGCTCAGTTTGCTAATTAACAAGACAGACTCTTTATGCCTTCAATAGTGCCTTCTGCAAACCAAGATATACGACGGTACACGCCTGTCCTCATGTAGCATAAAAAGAAAAGGATTTGTCTCCTCGGTTCTGGTAAACACACAGCGAAAATATAAGCATGCACTTTGTTGACAGAGAATCAAGAAGTCATGTTTGTTGTCTAATCAAATTAAGTCCTTGCAGAACTGATTTACATTCCTGCTCCCTCCCCCTCCAAAACACTGATTCATGCATTGCGGATCCAATTAGCAGTTTGACATCATGCAACTAAAACAGGTGGAAGAGTATAATCTTAATGACCAGCGTGTAAAATGATACTGAGAAGGGAACGAGAAGACATGAAGGCATCAGATAATGAGACATTTTGCCAGAGATATTTACCTTTGGCTGCTCCAGATAAGATATTTATTTAATTGCCTAGGAATCACAAAGGAAATTGCTTTATATTAGCTCCTTTTCCTGTCTCAATTTTCCCCTCAATGTTGTTTTGTATACAGTGGACCCTTGTATAACAAACAGTTTGTATAACATAAAATCTGTACAACATAAAAAATTCCGGAGATAGGGGAATTTATTTATTTACTTATTTATTGAGCTTCTGTACCGCCCATCTTCCCGTAGGAACTCTGGGCGGTTCACAGATTGAATCACATACAATCAGCTGGACAAAACACAACAAATACTACAAACAAGTAATTTAAAATACACAAGCCTTAGCAAGGGCTGCAGGATGGCGGGGAACTGCAGCTTGAGAATTATAACAACACATGGCAGAGGGAAAAAATTGCTTAAGATAATTGCCTATGGGGCGAATCCACACAACATAAAAATGGTCATGATTAGGGATTACTCCGTGTTCAATGCATTCCTATGGGAAACTTGTATAAAGGAAAATTTGCTTAACAGAATTTCATTTGGAACAAATTAATTCCTTTATACAAGGTACCACTGTACTTTCTTTCTTACACTCAGACCCACTGTATAAATATTGGTATCATGTAAACAAAATGGTTATAAACTAGACATGAATTCATTTTCATGGTATTTGCCACCAGCAAAAGAGTTGATGGGTGGTAACCAGATGTTACAAAGTGTCCAAACCCACTCAAACATTGCTCTTCCATTACCATCTTCAGGCCCTGGTGAGACTTGCTGGAGTTTAGGGGATTGTGCCATTTCTGCATGCAGTGTGTTGAAAGTAGTATCTGGATGAACCAAAGGACTTCAAGTAGTTCTATACAGGGTTTCACCTGTGAAGATATTTAATCCACTAAAAATAGGCAGGTATAGAAGGTGTGCTTCTCCATATATTTTTGTCCTACAGCTTCTTTCACCTCCTTGCCAGCATAGTTTATGGTAGCTTATACATTTCAGCCCAGCAGGCTTCAAAGGTAAGGGACACCTCACATTTCAGGTTTTAATCTTTTGTGTGAACTGCCCAGAGTTCCCTTTGGGAAATGGGAGTGGTATATAAATGCAAAAATAAATAAATAAATACTGTAAGCATGATTATTCTATGTGGGCAAGAGTTAACAGCATTGTTCTTCTTGGTAACCAGTTTGGCTTTCTTATACCGAATACAGCTGTTACCCAGTCTTGGGTTGCATTGATTGCTCAATTCAATGAAAAGGTATTAATATTTAAAGTGGCACCATCCCATTCATAAAGGAAGACATAATGTGTTTGTTTACCCTGCGCTAATTATGACAGGCAAAGGAGGCAGACTCAAAGACCTACATTATTCATTAAATTTCCAAAAATGAGCTTAATACCGGAAAGGTTACTTGTTTTTTGTTTGGAAGAGTCTTGTAGAGTGGGAATAGCTGCCAGGTTGCTTGAGGCTGATGATGAAAGGGAGAACTTAAAATAAATGAAGCAACTCATAAAAATATAGTTTCCAAATATTATGACGTATCCATACCCTTCTATTCAGCATTCAAAAGGCGTCATCTACATAAGAATATAAGAACATAAGAAGAACCATGCTTGATCAGGCCAAAGACCCATCTAGTCCAGCTTGCTGTATCTCAAAGTGGCCCAACCAGTGTCTGGGAGCACACGAGACTAGGTATCCGTCTCCTGATACCACTCCCCTGCATCTGGCCCTTGAAGTACCCTGGTTTTAAGACTGGAGATTATACATCTCCATCATGATTTGTAACCTGTGATGAACTTTTCTTCCAGGAATCTGTCCAATCCTTCAAAAGGAATCTTTTGAAGGCATCCAGCCAGGTGCCATCACCACATCCTGTAGCAGGGAGTTCCACAGGCTAACAACACGCTGGTTAAAAAAAAATATTTTCTTTTGTGTGTTCTCACACTCAATTTCTGTGGATGTCCCCTAGTTCTGGTATTTTGTGAGAGGGAGAAAAGCGTCCCTCTAGCCATTTCACTCATGCCCTGCATTATTTTGTACGTCTCAATCATATCCCCCCTCAGGCGCCTTTTTTCCAGACTAAAGAGTCCCAAATGTTTTAGCCTTTCCTCATAAGGGAGGTCCCCCATCCCAATAATCATTTTAGGGTATTTGTACACGACCCCTAAACTCCACCGCAAACGGCTCCAAGCTCCGGAGCTTAAAATTGTTTCCCCACCAGCTCCGGAGTTTACAGATAATTAAGTGTGACCACGCCCACCTAAGCGCGTCCCAGTGCACTTTTCAGGTGCCTGCTCTCCGGAGGTGAAAATTCCTGATGCGGATATAACAGTAGTGACTGCCGGGCTCTCCTTGCTTCTGTTTGTTCTTTTTTTGCCCCCCGCCCCTTTAAGAGATCTGAATGCAGTGCCGGGATGGCAGAATGGAGGTGAGTGGCATTCTTTTCTTCCTTTTTTTCTCCCTCCCCTCACGCAGCCAGCAGCCAGGAGTGTGGAGAAGGTGGGAACGCAGGAACAGTGACAAACCCCTAAGATCTCTGGTCCGAATTTAAGTGGCCAGCGGATCTTAGGGGTCGTGTGAAAAGGCCCTTAGTCACTCTCTTCTGCACCTTTTCCAGTTCCACTATGTCTTTTTTGAGATGTGGGATCTAAAGTAATGTGTCTAGTTCCAGACCCTGCACTGCAAGCAGGATGCTAACAAACTGGAACAAGTTCAGAGGAGGGTAGCAAGGATGATCAGGGGACTGGAAACCAAGCCCTATGAGGAAAGAAGGAAATAACTCGACATGTTTAGTCTTGAAAAAAGAAGACTGGGGGGTGACATGACAGCAGTCTTCAAATACCTGAAAGCTGGTGATTCAGAGGAGGGGGGCAGGATCTGTTTCTGATCATCCCAGGGTGCAGAACATGTAATAATGGGCTCAAGCTACAGGAAGCCAGGTTTAGGATGAATATCAATAAAAACTTCTTAATTGCTAGAGCAGTATGAATATTGAACCAGTTATCCCAGGAGGCAGTGTGCACTCCAACACTGGGAGGCATTAAAGAGAAAATTGGGCAACCATTTCTCAGATGCACGTTGATGTCTATTCCTGCATTGAGGAGGAGGAGGAGTGTTGGACTTGATGGCCTCTCCCAACTCAACTGTTTTATGATCTTATAAAAGAAACTGCTAAACCCAGATTAAGTGAATAGATTGCAAAATTGCAATATTAAACTGCTGTTTTTAATAGCCAGAGTCACATCTTGCTAGAGTTGAGAAATATAAGAAGTGGTTCTTAGAATCATAGAATCATAGAGTTGGAAGAGACCTCAAGGGCCGTCCAGTCCAACCCCCTGCCATGCAGGAACCCCCATCACAGTATTTCCGACAGATGGCCATCCAGCTTCTACTTAAAAACCTCCAAAGAAGGAGACTCCACCACCCTTTGTGGCAACATATTCCACTGCCTAACAGCTCTAACTGTCATAAAGTTCTTCCTGATGTTCAAATGGAATCTCTTTTTCTGTAGTTTGAAACTAGCAAGTCATAGTAATCTATAACATATCTTCTACCATGACAACCACCTGGCAGGCATTCTTTGATTTGTATTCCTGAATGAAGCGGGGTGGGGGCTGGGGGGTGGCCTTATTGGCGTATTCCAACTTTACTTTCTATGAATCTATAAAATATCATGGGTCCATTGATCTCAACAGTTCCAACTCTGACTTGTAGCAACTCGCTAAGGTTTCAGGCAGGACTTTGGGGCCATTGCAATGCTGAATTGCTGAGGTTTAACACAAAAAGTGCAAGATGAGGAATAAAATGCGTGCTGGTTAAGGAGTAGCACTCATCTTTCACAAACACTTCCGGAAATCTCTAAATGTTGCCTGCTGCTATTGTATCTTTCCACAAGAGCCTGGTACCTCATTATAACACTGTATGGGAAGAACTCTCTGTCAGCAGACCCAGCAGGGGCAGAGGGGAAAAAATAATCCCCAATTCTGGGCCCATTTGCAAAAGAACAAAAGACTCAGAGAGAAAAGTGATGGTTGCTGCAGATGGACACTTAGGAAGCTAAAAAGGGGATAATTTAGTGCTGCTCCACAGCCTTCTAGCTTCATCAGCAGCGAAGTGGGACCAAAATAAAGAACTCGTCTTCACTTCAGATGCTCATTTAGAGAGATACAAGCCCCAGACAAGGCATTACCGGTTGTAGGAAGTCATGCCTTGGATCGCACCAGAGATGGAGGGGGAAATTGCTCCCCCCCCTTGAATGAGTGCTGCTAGACTATTCCAGCTAATTGGTCCCTGTTTGAACTGGATTGAATATGCTGGGATTTGTAGTCCTAATAATTAACACTTCCCATCTCTGTTTACATTCATGATATGGCAATTCACTTCTTCTAGAGGTGAACTACTGTGGCTGAAAAGAGGCCAAAAAGGTGGCCATTATCTCCCACTTTGTAGAATGCAGACTGTGAAATCCTGAGTGAAATACTTCACGTTATCCACAGCAGAGCAATAGTATTCTACTTTTATCAGAGAAAGCACCTCACCAAACAACAGATCCCAGGATTTCAGATCTCAGTAATGGTGATTTATTTATGTAATTCACAGAGTGGTATACTACAGCCTCAACTTGCAAAGTTGGATCACTGGACCTTTCTGCTAAGGCAGACTATTATATCATATATGACTCTTTTCTAGCTTTCCCCTCCCTTTAAATTGAACCACTATCCTTATAGTAACTGGGAGAGAAAAGGATGTTTCCAGGAAAAGTATACTAGAGTACTGCAAGCTATCCCTGCCGTAATGCAAAGTGTTATGTGTATGATCTGGTCTTCAATGCACCATTAAGAGCCATTAATTATACAAAACACTTGTTTCTCAAAGTTGACAGGGAGAGATCCAGCTCCCGGGATCTTTAAAGTGCCCTTATGCCTAGAGTAGTAATGGGAATTGGTGTAACAGTGCATGCCTCTATGACAGTGTTGGCGAACCTATGGCACGGAGGCCAAAGGTGGCACTCAGAGCCCTTTTGGTGGGCACCCAACATTGCCCCTTTATAGCCATCTGCATTCAGGTTAAATTGCTGCATTGGCACTTTGCAAACAATTAGTGGGTTTTGAATCACAGTTTGGGCACTCGGTCTCTAAAAGGTTCACCATCACTGCTCTATGAGAAGATGTATTGCCTTTCTATTAAAACTGTAGTAATAAGTTCCAAATTAAGGGAAGCCCTGATCTCACACTAGAAACTAAACTGGTTTTTTTTTTTTTAAAAAAATCAGTATTATTATAAATTAAAAGGAAACCTTACATGAAAAATCACCTAATTACCAATCTTGATACCAATCTTGATCCCAAATCTAAATATAACGTCAACCTACTATGGGTCAAAGTCTATTAGTGGCTTCTTTCTCATAGAAAACAAATAGAGGTCTCCAACATTCTCTTGCCTTCTGTAGGTCTTTCTCTTTGGGTATTTCTGACAAAACGTCAATTTCCACTGTTTACAAATATCTGTCCAAAAGCTCCCGTTATTCTGGTAATTCCTTTGTTTTCCAGTATTTTGCCAACGAAATCCTAGCTATAGTTAACGTATACATTAATAAATGTTTCTTGTCATGGTCTTTGATTTCCGGCATAATATTTAACACAAATATTTCTGGCTTGAATGGTACCATACAACACAATATTTCCTGCAACATCTCATGTACTCTTTCCCAATAGTTTTTAATCACTGCACATGTCCACCACATATGATAGAAGGTCCCTTCTTTCTCCTTACACTCCAACATCTAACAGATGTATCTAAGATCCATTTCCAAACATGTTCACTAATTTTTGTGGTGTTATATATATGTTTTCTCTCAAACTTATTGCTTTTATATACTTAATATTAATTTCCCATATTTTTTTCAGTGATCTATCTCAATATTATGTCCTATATTCTGAGTCTATTTGATCATACAGGCTTTAATTATCTCATCCTCAGTTTTACGCTCCAATGGGTATTTATGCATTTTCTTAATAACTTTTTCTTCACTCCCCAGAAGCAATATATCAAAATCAGTTTTTTTGCATATAAAAACTTTCTGTTTTATCTTTACTACTAATAATAAAACATTTAAAAGAGAGAAGCTAAATTGATTGAACCAGTCAGTTCCTTGGATGTATCACAAAGGTTTTCTGAAACAAACAATAAAGCTGTAGTGAAATGGAAAACAGGAAAATGCAAACAAACTAGTAAAAGTAAATTCTTTTACTAGTAAATTAGTAAAAGAAGCCACAGTTTTAAAATTGCAAGACATGACCAGGGGATGTTGACAACAGGACCTTTTGGAAGTCACTAATTCATAGGGATATCACAAGTCAGAAGATAGGGGATGACATATAAGATATGTACCATCAAGTCAGAACTAACAACTAGTGATAATACAATTTGCACATTAACCACCAGAATAAGAGAAATGGAATTTGCTCAAGGCCAATTGATTTTCCCCACTTCATATTTTTAATCGAGGCCAATTGAAAATGTGGCACATATAAAAGTCTGCTTTGCTCTTTCATTTGGGTGAAATATAAAGCAACGAGATAGTACTGATACAATCTACCAGCTCTAGAGATGGGCACGAACCAGAAAAACAGCTTTTCAGACTTTGGATGAGGCTGCCAAAGGCCATTGGGGCCATCTTCAAAGGCAGTGGCTGGCTCCTGGCTCAGAAGGAGAAGCCCAAGTTTTCAAAGCCAGATGCCACCTCATGAGGAGAGAGGACTCCTTGGAAAAGTCCCTGAGGTTGGGAAAGATGGAAGGCAAAAGGAAAAGAGGACGGCAGAGAATGAGATGGTTGGACGGTGTCATCGATGCAACCAATATGGATTTGACCAAACTCCAGGAGGCAGTGGAAGATAGGAAAGCCTGGCGGGCTCCAGTCCATGGGGTCACGAAGAGTCGGACAGGATTGAACAACTGAACAACAACAACCTCTGCACATGGGCCACACACCTTCTGAATACGGCACTGGGAGCCTGGGGCTGTAAACAGAGGAAAAGGAGGTGACAGGGTGAGGGGGCAGGACCAGGTAGTCGGAGGTGACAGGCAGCGAGGAGGAGGCAGGTAGAGCCTCCATTTTGAGAAAGCTAAGAAAAAAGAGCCAAGCATTGGGGAAAAATCATGGTTTGATTTTGCGGTGGCAAAATGGGATCCCCAATTATACAAATTGGACAGCAAGCCAGCCAGGTTTGTTGTTGTTTTCTGGTTTGCAGTTCAGTTCATGCCCTTCTCTAGCCAGCGCCCAGCATGTATTAAGCTAGAATGAAGCTGGCTTACAAACAACTAAGATGCGCTATTGCAAAGGCCAAGAATAAACAATAAAACCTGAAGAGGGGAAGTAACTGCCTCCACCTAGCTTTAACACTGAACAGACTTATAATTCTAGTGCTTTGGCCTCATGAATATATGGACTGGTGTTAGAAGCACCGTATAAGAATAGAGTTTTAGTGTCATGATGCCTATGCAGGATATGCACAACAAAATTAGAGTTCTGTTCCACTACACACTCAAAACAACGAGGCACCATGCAAAACACAAAAAACACCATACAAAATATTAAAAACTCTTAAAACCACTTACAAAATTTAAAACACTGCTTGAAAACTGCTTAAGATGATGCTAAAACGGTCACATTTAACTTAGATACCACTCTAGGATAAAAAACTGTTCTTTAGTCTATTTGTCCTTGACCTAAGAGTCCTATATCTCCTGCCATATGGCAACAGTACAAAAAATTGGTGGCCAGGATGAGAAGGGTCACCAATAAATAATCAAGGAACCCCTTGGCTGGAAGTCATCTGTGACAGCAAGCCAAATTGGCCACAAATATAAGTCAGAATAACTCCGCCAGTTTCGCTAAAGCTGCTTGGGCCTGGGTTCTTTCTCTATCAATCACTACTAGTAATAGCCTATCAATGCCTCCATGGCTTTGGTCTAATTATATCAGAACCATCGTGGAAGGATAGATGATCATTGTGGCTTTGAGAAATGGAAACTTTGGGGAAATCTAGGCAAAAATCAAAACAAAACAAAATAAAAGGTAAAAGCATGTGGCACCTATATGGGAAAACATGGGCAAATGTGTGAAAATCTAGGAGCTGGAAGAGAGGAGAGAGGGAGAGAGAACAGCTGATGACTATCAAAGAAGTAATGACTTCAACACCAGTGACTTGAAAGGATGAGACCTAAAAATTTGCTTAAAAGAGGAACCGAACTGCTGGAAAGGGGTTGGACTCAGTGGTCCTATAGGCTCCATAAGAACATAGGAAGAGCCATGCTGGATCAGGACAGCTTCCTGTATCTCACAGTGGCCCCACCAAATGCGTCTGGGAGCACACGAGACCAGATATCTGTCTCCTGATACCACTCCCCTGCATCTGGCCCTTGAAGTACCCCAGTTTTAAGCCTGGAGATTATACCTCTCCATCATGGTTTGTAACCTGTGATGGACTTTTCCTCCAGGAATCTGTCCAATCCGCCTCTGAAGGCATCCAGGCCAGATGGCACCATCACATCCTGTGGCAGGGAGTTCCACAGACTAACAACATGCTGGGTAAAAAAATATTTCATTTTGTCTGTTCTCACTCTCCCAACCCTCAGTTTCAGTGGATGTCCCCTAGTTCTGGTACTGTATATTGTGAGAGGGAGAAGAGCATGCCTCTATCCACTTTCCTCAAGCCCAATAGGACTCCCAAGGGTGTTAGATAGCTTTGCAGCCTACTGTGATAGAAAACGTTTGACAATTAATTGTGATAAAACAAAAGTGATGTCCTTTAGCAGACAGTAAAAAATGATCTTGGCAAATAAAAGGGAAGAACGTTGAGCATATGCACAAATTCATCTATTTGGGGTGTGATAATGCAGGGGCGTGGTGGCTCAAGGGGTGTGGTGGCTCCTTTCAATGTCATGATTAGGGATGGGCACAAAATGGAAAAATTGTGTTTTGTTTTGTTTTGTTTTGTTTTGTTTTGTTTCCTTACGTGATTTGTTTTGTTTCATTAGAAATGATTTTTTTAAAAAGAAATCATACAAAATGAAACAGTAACAAACCAATTTGTTACTCTATAAAACGGGTCCCCTGGGTCCTACAGGCACTGGTGCCTCTAGGACCCAGGGGAGCTGTTTTTAACAAATTGGTTCATTTAAAAAAAAAAAACCATGCCATTTCATTTCATTACTAACGAAATTCTGATTCCCCGTTTCGTTTTATTTCATTAGCTAATGAAATAACAAAAGACCATTTTGTTTTTCATTTCATGCCCATCCCTAGTCATGATTCGATGACCCTATGATCTTGTGCTCGTGTCAGTAAGCCAAGGAGCTCCAGAACTTGAGCAATGTCGGGCTCCCAGCAGCCTACTCCACAATCCAATTAAACCTTGAAACAGCATTCAGTTTAGTGCAGGGCTTTTCATTTGGGCTGCAAATGCATCTTCCGCCACTCAGATCAAGGATCTCACACCAGTGATACTGCCCAGTGCTGATGCACCACAAATAACCAGCCACTAGGGTTTTCCAAAGATGCCCCTTCACTCTTCAGATTTCTGATGCGTCTCTCCTAAGCCATTTATAGAATAATGGAGTTGGGACCCCCTGCTCAAGGAAGGAATATAAATCAAAGCAGATGTGATAGATGACTGTCCAATTTTTCTCTTGGATCCGAAATCCAAATTGTCTGCACATCGAGAGATTTACACTGCAAAGGAACTGAAAGCCTCTCTACACCTCCCTTCTCAGTTTTTCATAATTAATTGACAGGTAGTTTCTAGTGACTATTATGAGACCAAGTGGTACCTCCTAGACACTTGAAATGCTGTTTTGTTGCTTCGTTATGTAATGAAACGTAATGAAACAAAACAAAACAAAGAAGCAGCATTTCGTTACAGATCAAATGAAATGGTCCTTTCCCCCACTTAAAATGAACCATTTTGTTCCATCTGTAAAATGCCTCCCTTACCTGATGGACTTGGATGCACTGTCGACACTGCCACCGTTGCTGCTGAAGAGCCGCCGCTGCGGCCAGGGAGGCCAAACAAGTGCTGCCGCTACTGCTGCCACTAAAGGCCCAGGCCTGGGAGGGTGAGCAAGGCCTCTGGGAGGCCATGTTGGCGCTGTTGACACCACTGCCACCAATGATCCAGGCCTAGAAGGGTGAGAGAGGCCCTTGGAAGGCCACATGGGTGCCGCCGCCACTGCTGCCACCAAGGACCCAGGCCTGGAAGCAAGGCCTCTGGGAGGCTGCGCTGGCGCTGCCACCACTGCCGAGGACCCCAGGCTATAAGGGCAAGTGAGGTCACCACCACCAGAACCCAGAGGAGAAAAATAAGGAGGGGGTGAGTATAAGCCCCCAGAGGAATGAAACATTCCATTATTGTTTCATTTTGCACAATTTTTTTCAAAAATTCATATGAAATGGAACGAAATGAAATGTGGGGGGGATGAAACGGCATGAAACAAAACACAATTTTTCCATTTTGTGCCCATCCCTGCACTTGATTTATTGATGTTTTACTTGCTTGATTTGAAAAATACAATAAAATACAATAAAAGCTTTAAACAGCATTTGATGGTCCATGCAAATTCAACAGCCAAACAGGTGTTCAGTGCTTAAAAGTCTGCATCATTCAGTGTGTATCCACTCAGAGGCAAGGAAGCTACTCCACTGCCTCTGAATAGGTGCTCACCAGAGAAGGGGGGGCTTTGCAGCATCAAATACTTATTCCACCACCAAATAAATGGCATGAACAGTCACATCTGAATAGAAATCAATTCAGATCGTCAATGTGACCATATCCTTAGTGTCCAAACACCCACTAGGTCATCATACTGATGGATCATGCCTACCTATGTGTTTAACTAACCCTAAAAAGATGGTATTAATTATTTCATCAGGAAGTTGTGGGGGTTTTCGGCTGTCTGGCCGTGTTCTGGAAGTTTTTTCTTCCTGATGTTTCACCAGTCTCTGTGGCCGGCATCTTCAAAGGGTAAGGAGCTCAGGAAACTAGGAGTTCTCTCTGTGCTCTAGGGTATCTGCAAAAGATCAATGTTCAATTATTCCCACCTAGCCCCAAGCACCAGTGATCAGTTCACACAATAGAAGAGCAAATGACAACAGAGAAGGATTGCTGCCACCCCTGATTGCAGTGAAACATCTTAATCCCTCCATCACAATACAATGACTAAGACCTATTATCCTGCATAGGACAAGTTTCCTCTTTCCCACAAGTTTAAAACCCCACAATCCCACTCACTCTATGCCCTAGAGCACAGAGAGATCTCCTAGTTCCCTGAGCTCCTTGCCCTCTGAAGATGCCGGCCACAGGGTCTGGTGAAATGTCAGGAAGAAAAAACTTCCAGAACACAGCCAAACAACCTGAAAAACTCACAATAGCTATCAGATCCTGGCCATGAAAGCCTCAAAAATACTTCATCAGGAGGCTTTTCCTCCTCCACTTTCCAAGAGGTACCGGAATCTTGCCTCCATCTTTACTGCACTGAGCTACAGAAACAATGGCATGCCTGGATACAAGGAACTCACCATCTGTTACAAATAATAGACTTATGTTAGTTGGTAGATATTGTAAATCTGGGATATGAAGGCAAAAATAAATACCAAACCAGAAGCAAATGGGGGAAGGGGGGGACAGAATGTCTGACAACAACATCAATATCCTGTTCATAATCAATGCACACAGACAAATATTGATCATGTTTATTACGCATTTTATTACACAGTACGTCAGGGTTTGTAATACAAGATAGGCTTATTCAGATAGTTTTGTCAGCATTATTTGTCTTCCCACCTGAGGCCCACTGAATCCAAGCATCTGCCATTCCTTATTATCCCCACATGTGTCTCTGGTGCTCACAGGCAGAAATGGGTGAGATTTTTCTTTTCTTTTGGAAAAATAACAATGAATTGATTCCAAAATGCAATTTTATTTAACATTTCTTTTTTATTTATTTGTTTAAAGATCTTGTATCCTACAGATTTGCACAAATGTGGGGTTCTGCTCCATTTATAGTCATTTGTTCATGTAAACTAACGAAAGGGGTAGCTATTTATTTTGTTTTAATTTTTGCATTGCTCTGCGTGATATTTGAGGATATGATAGACCCTAAAGATGACAATGAGCTGGCCAAATTCCAGGGCTTGTGTAAAAGGCATCCCGCTTGAATAAGACCAAGTGATATGTGCCCTATCCAATTAGATTTGTGTTCCAGGGGAAAAAAACTGTTCCACTTTGTTCCACCGTAGAACCAGATCTGAACTTATTGCTTCAATCCAGATCTTATACGAATCACAAGAAATCAAATCACTTCAGTTTGCGATTTGAGATTTATTCAGATCTAAGGCACAACCCTGTTTTGAAGCATTTTTTTTTAAAAAAGCATTATCTGCAGCACAGGAACCACCTGGATGTTTTCGTCCAACTTCCTATCACCACTGTTTCTTTTTCTTTTCTTTAATGTAGAGGAGTCACACACATCTGAAGAGACTCCAGATGGAAGACTGAACTCAGCTTGGCACCCAGCAGTTCAAGGAGGACAGATAGCGGTGACACATTCCGAGCCATACTACAAAAGAAGGGAGCTATGAGGATCACAAGAGTCTACTACACAGGGAGTTGAAGGCGTTGGATGTGCTTTGCTTAGAAGGAAGAGGATTAAAGGGCATAATACCCAATTGGTGAAAATAATTCCTCTGGTTGTATGTGCTCGTTTGTCTCCTGGGAAATACTGGTTGCCTTCACGAGATTTAGAACTAACCTTTTACAAAATGAGAGCCAGGAGGAGGAGGAGGAGGAGGAGGAGGAGGAGGAGGAGGAGGAGGAAGAGCTGGAAAAAGATAAAAAAGAAATTTATTGGGTTCACATTACCCTGTGACAGAAACCATAGCTTTCTGAGCCTCGTGCTACATTTCAAAGAAACCCATACACACCAATACGTCAGTACCTAGATTTTAAATGGATGCACAGCCAAAGGGAGTATTCCCCCAAAAAAAAACATGCAGACAAGCACAGTTGAGTCAATGGGATGGGAGGAAATCTGTAAAAACAGAGGAAAACCATACAGGGTGAATTTCCACGTGGGAACGGGTAACTCTCTAGAGAATTGAGAGAGACCGAGAATGAGATCGGAAGGTTGCACTCTGAGCAAAACAGCAACAATTACATTTATGGATTTCCCCACCTTCAAAGGCATGCGCTATTAGCAAGACAATTAGGATTGCCCCAAATTGCATAGGATGGAGGGTTCTTCTTCTTCTTCTTCTTCTTCTTCTTCTTCTTCTTCTTCTTCTTCTTCTTCTTCTTCTTCTTCTTCTTCTTCTTGTCGCTGTCGTTGTTGTTGTTGTTTTTGTTGTTTTTGTACAACAATGCAGTATTCCAGCATCACTTCAAATAAAGGAGCCATCTTTTTAAAATGAGGGCTCATGGCCACCTTGGTGTAACATCAGGTGCCCTTTGACCCCCCCCCATCCTCAGGGTTCCAGTGTGCCACCATCCTCGCCCACATAGTGCCTCTATGCTCACGAGATGCTCAAAGCATGTAGGAAGAAGCCTTGAGAGAGAAGCTCCCGCACCGCATGGGTGCCAGGGCACATGAATCAGCCCTTTGTTTTGCTTTGTTGGTTTTTCAAAGTTGCAGGTGGCTCCCGTCAAATATTCATAAATTGCCCATCTGCTCATTTTTCACTGCCGAGGTATGTCATCCCAACATATTATAATGTACATCTATGGAAGAGTAAGCGTTTCTGAGAAATTTATGATACATAAGGAAATGGCATATTGAGACAGATGCGTACTTGCCACCTACCTAGATTGCCTTCTGATCCTTTGGGGATGGCTTGCTTGTGAAAGAATTTCATCCCTACACAAACATGAAGAGTTTCTTTCTATCACTGTTTTTTTTTTTGTAAAGCTCTGCATCACACACTGGTAGAATTTTCAGGGATGAGTGACTCTGCAATCTAGACCCAGTTAAATGCTAAGCCTTAAATGTAATAATGAAGTCATATTCACTAGCAAATGCTGCTCCAGAAAAACTCACTATGTCATATGGCTATTCGGAGAAATATGATTTAAATTGCTCAATTCCCCAGCCGGAAGAAAAAGAGAAGACACAGGCCAGGAGTGAACTAAAGTAGATGTGTGTCCAGTGTGGTTTAGGAGATAGTGTGATAGGCTAGGATTCAGGAAACTTGCGTCCAAATCCCCACTCGGCCATAGAAATTCACTGGGAAGAGCCTCTTGAAACCACTCTGTAAATATTTATCTTGTCTTGAAGTGTTATATGACTGCTAGAATAGTTGTTGTGAGTTTTTTGGGCTGTTTGGCCATGTCCTGGAAGTTTTTCTTCCTGATGTTTTACCAGACTCTGTGGCTGGCATCTTCAGAGGGCAAGAAGCTCAGGGAACCTGAAGTTCTCTCTGTGCTCTGGGGTATATAGAGTGAGTTGAGACTGTGGAGTTTTAAAGTTGTGGGAAAGAGGAAACTTGTCCTATGCAGGAGAATAGGTGTTAATCATTTTATTGTGATAGAGGGATTAAGAAGTTTCACTGTAATCAGGGGTAGCAAGAATCTGTAGGGTATAGAGTGAGTGAGACTGTGAGCATAGAGCACAGAGAGAACTCTTAGTTCCCTGAGCTCCTTGCCCTCTGAAGATGCCGGCCACAGAGTCTGGTGAAACTTCAGGAAGAAAAAATACCAGAACTTGGCCAAACAGCCCAAAAAACTCACAACAATTATCAGATCCCAGCCGTGAAAGCCTTCAAGAATATGCCTATTGGGATCTCTGTAAGTCAGTTCTAATTTGATGGCATGTAACACACAAATTATGCAAAGTGTAGTTGATCATGTGTCACCTTCAAGGTTATGTGGCTTCCATCATCAACTAACTCTAGCTAGTTAGTTCAGTGAAAAACCTGGCTGTAGAGCCAGAGGTCCAGGATTTTCTCAAGAGTACACCCATTTAATGAACTAGACTTGTTAAGTCAATACTTTATGTGAATTTCGTTGACTCAGTGAGTCTGCTCTAGTCTAGCAATGGAGAATTGGATTCCAAGAGCCCATGGATTTAAGGGCCAAATTCCTGATGCTTTACCCAGGAGGTCATACTGGAATAGACCCATTGAATCAGTGGGGCTTTGGTGAGTCAACTGCTCTATAAGTTCCATTGGTTAAAACGGGCCTACTCTAGGTGTGAGTTACTTTAGTGTGTAGCAGTCAGAGTACAGGAATCCCCCACCTATTGTTGGGGGGTAGGGACCCAACCAGACCCACAATAATTGAAAATCCATGATATGGGGATGCTGAGTCAGGTCAGGACTGGGGGGCCTCTTTGGGTCCTCCTACACTTACCTGAGGCCTGGCGGACCTCCAACGGGCTTCCCAGACCCATCGGAGGCCCCAGAAGTGGTTTCTTGCAATCCAGAAGTCACTTCTGGTTTGTCAGAAACCACTTCTGGGGGCTTTGACAGGCCCGGGAAGCCCATCAGAGGTCCATTTGGGGCAGCCTGTCAGGCCTGGGTTAAGTGCAGTAGGCCTCAAACAGGCCCAAGCAGCTTACCCCAGGGGGGCTTGCCTTTCATATACTGCAGTCCCGCAATACACCGGGACTGCAGTATATGAACCGCGAAATGGCGGGGGACCACTGTAGTTCCAATTGAATCAACAAAACCTATAGAGCACTTGACTCACCAAATCTCCATTGATTCCATTGAACGACTCCAGCATGATTTATTATTCCAAGAAGCAGGAGTTTGGTCAATGTGTGGCTGGATTGGGCTTTTCTTGGGTGGATCAAATATAAGGGATTCTACATATTCTACATATCCTACTAATTACAACACACCAACTAGCTTTGAAAACTCCTAGACATTGAATGATGATGCTCCTTCTATGTAACACTTTCTGAACATCTTCTGCATATGCTTCATAAACTGGGAAAGATCCATTCAATCACATTCCAACAGTCTCAATAATTTTTCAACCTGCTACCTGGCTTTCTTTTGCACGAGCTATCAACTAGTTTGTGTAAATAGCATCCCTCTCTCTACTGGATGCCTCCAGAAATGTCTTAATCCATTGTCGGTGACAACCTAATTTCCTCTTTGGTGAGGAAGTCACAAACGGTGGACCGTGGCATCAATTAATGACCCAAATAGCAAGTGACTGATAAAGCAAGGCAATCAGTGGGTTAGGTAATCAATCAGTTACAATATGCAGTGCATTACTGGGAGAAAGAATAACAGAATGGGTTTTTGCTTGTAGAGGTACACTTCATTGTTTGGATATATGTCAAGGTCCGGGACCAAACAAAGACTCAACTAGAGACAGTAGGGTGTTTTTCTTTTAAATAAACATATTATTCAGCCTCAGCAAGTACTAACAATGGACCAATGTGGGGTGACAGAATACAATTTTCAGTCCTAGATTAGAGCAGACTCACTGAGTCAATGAAATTCATGTAAGTGTGGACTTAACAAGTCCAGTTCATTCAATGGGTCTACTCTTGAGAAACACTTGCACTAATGGGTGGTCAATCAATCAATCCTCCATTAATGACTGAATTTAGATCATCAGGAAAGCCGAGAAAGAGGAGGAAATGTTCACCTGTTGAGAAAAGACTGTGTGCTGAGAAGCAATGGAGTCTTGTTTTTGCCATAAAATGTAATAATCAGAGTTCTACTCCAATTCACTTGGGGGGTGCTAATGCCTGTAAACTCAGTGGGGTTTGCTCTACTGTCCCATGTTGGATTGAGGACACACAATGGTCGCTGTCCAAGGTTCTGGCAGAGCCCTCTGACTTCAGTGTTAAGTGTTATGTGACTGCAGCAGTTCGCACAAATCATGCTTTGATTTTGTGCACTGGCAAACAGCTTGGAGAGCCCTCCCAACTCTATGATATTGCAAATGCTCTGATCAAATCAGAATCTCCTAATTGTCTTGGGAAGCAGAAGGCTGGAAGAGTGACGGCTCATAGCATCTCAGCTATGCAGAACCTGGAAATGCCATCAGCTCCCGCCTGGTATGATGATGAGAAGAAAAGGTGAGGCTACTCGCTTTTTCAAGCTGAGACTTTGATGAACAACAAGCCTTCAGAAGAGGGAAAAGACGCTGGTCTTTTATGAGATCGCCAGGTGTGGCAACACTGTCTCCGAAAGCTGGAAATTGTGTTTGGCAGCTTTACAGCAAAACATGGGCTTTTTACCGGTAGGTGGGATGAAACAACTTTCCATATGGGTTTGTTAAGAAGGTTTGGTTCCTTCACTGTTGACCAAATAATTGAATTAGGAAGGCCTGGGATAAAGGTACTAGGGCTTAGGGTACCAACTAAGATATTAAGGGACGAATCAGGCAGTTATACATAAAGTAAGAAATGGAGCCAGAGTGTTGCAAAGAGAGATTGGGGTGGTGAGGACATGAAGATGGAGGTTTGTGCTGGTTCATAAATATATATCCACAGGTCCCACACATTCCCCTCCACAGACATTTGTATTATGGGTAAGTTCTAAAGGGATACCATCAGTCAATTCAAGAATATTGCTACCTGTCTAAAAGGGGGGAAGCCCTCACCCCACAATTTATTCTGGGTCATCATACTGGCTTATTACCCAGGTTTTAAATGTGTTGGCCAGAGCTTGTAAGTCACTAGTTATGAGTAACAGTTACCTATTCCTAGTTACGTTTGCATTACAATTACTTAATCAGTACTTTTCAAGGTTACTTTTTTGGTACAACCTAAGAGTTATATTTTATTAAATGTAATGGGCAACACTTAATCACCATTAAATGTTAGTTTCAAATGACATTTCAAAGCATTTGCGGAAGCATTTTTAATAGGAATTTTGTAGGTTTTTGTGTTGTCTCTTATCAATCCTAAATGACAGGATTGGGCACTGCTTTTTGTGTTTCTTAGTTGCATGTTTAAGTTTTCTAGGTGTACTACCTGAATTCTTTACTAAGGGAACAAGAGTGTTTCCCCTGAATTTTCCTACCCTGCAGCAAATGACAACACTATACACTCACAATATGCAACATAAAAAATACTTGCACAACTGGAGGAACAATGATAATGGCAGTGTTGCTTCTAAGAAATGGGTCACACAACAAGTTCCTTTTAAAATAGCCCAAGATCTGCATTTGCATAGATCCCAGAGCTTTGCTCATGCCTGGTGTGACTACAGTTTGGCCCAGAAGTAGTTTTGGTCCTCTTTTTAGTTTTGGTCCTCTTTAGTCTAGAAAAAAGGCGCCTGAGGGTGATATGATTGAGACGTACAAAACAATGCAGGGCATGAGTAAAGTGGATAGAGGGACGCTCATCGCCCTCTCACAAAATACCAGAACTAGGGGACATCCATTCAAATTGAAGGTTGGGAGAGTGAGAACAGACAAAACGAAATATTTTTTTAACCCAGCGTGTTGTTAGTCTGTGGAACTCCCTGCCACAGGATGTGGTGATGGTATCTGGCCTGGATGCCTTCAAAAGGGGATTGGACAGATTCCTGGAGGAAAAGTCCATCACAGGTTACAAACCATGATGGAGATGGGTAATCTCCAGGCTTAAAACTGGGGTACTTCAAGGACCAGATGCAGGGGAGTCATATCAGGAGACAGAGATCTAGTCTTGTGCACTCCCATACGCATTTGGTGGGGCCCCTGTGAGATCCAGGAAGCTGGACTAGATGGGCCTTCTTTGGCCTGATCCAGCACGGCTCTTCTTAGGTTCTTATGTTCTTATGTTTCTAACCCTTTCCTGCCCTGTTCTTCAGCTTTTGACCATGAAATCTAGGGGAATTGTCTGCTGCAGAGAGGGCAACCTTAGTGGGAACTGAAACACGGAAGCATCTGTTTCACTCTTTGTCCACCCCTTAAATCGGGGTTTATCATATACAGTACTTGAAACTGATCACCCGAACAGAGAAAAGAAACAATTTGAATTTTCTCCTCTGCTAGAACCACTGATTGGGAAGGCTGGATTTCAAGGCAGAGTGAGGCCCGCAGTATCCACAATACTGAACACAATATTATACACCAACCTCAGGCTATTCCAGATACCAGCACATACAATCAATTCTAGTACCGCTGAGGTCAGCCTTGGAAGTCGGGCAGGAGGAAAAACAAATGAGTGAGTTTCTATGGGCCTTCCTTTGAAAAAGAAGACAACACAACCTTAGAGACGGCAATGAGAAATAAGAAACTCTATAATAGGCTTGACTGAGCTTCTAACACATGTTCAGAAAAAAGCAAAAGCTCTTCCCGTGTTTCCTGGCACTCTTAGTTGTGAAACCTACAATATTGAGGATTCAGATGAAAACAGGGAAGAAAGAAAAGAATGAAGGCATGAGGGAAAATTATTATTCTGTGGGGTGTGCAATGAATAAGTAATGCAACTTCAGTCTGACATCTGAGAAGTTTCCTCCCCACCTCCAAACACACACTTCTTTTCCACAAAACAAAGCTCCGATGCTGTGAAATGGAGATTTTCATAACGGGACCTATGAATGTTCTCATTTGAATATATGGAGGGCGGGGAAGGGATGTTTCAACAAATAATGTTTCTGTTTTTGGAACGCTCATCTGAAGAGAAAAAGTTACCCAGGAACAGAAGAAACACACACTCAGATCTTTGTTGGCCGATATTGAAGTGGGCAGGCGGTGACGGCAGGGATGCTAGTCCCTGACCAGCTTGGGTGTGTTCATGTGACAAAGGTCAGAAACAGATGTTAGAGGCAGTCTGCAATTAGAGCTGAGAGCTCATCCATATTGCACAGAGGTGGCTGAGGCAGTCTCTCTGTGTTTGTGAAATCAGACTTCAAGCAAGCAAGAGAGTAAGTGCTTAAGACCGACCACCAAACAAAGCGAGGTAATTTGCATAGTCCATGAGTTGAGAGATGCTCACCCTATGAAACTTAAATGCTCACATTAGTCAGAAACTCTCCTTTTCTGGTCTCTCACCATCTCTAATGCATGCTGCTGGTGTCAGCAAATGTTGAAATTGCTGGATTAAAACCTCCAGTTACACAGTGGAGAAGAAACCCAGAAAGGAATCCATAGAACATATTATTAGAAGTTTCCCTCAAATAACCTGCCTCTTACTGTTAGTTTTAGCAATATTTATCTCAGATGGCAATGTGGTCTTAATAAATTCAATCAGGGACTCGGATGTTGAAAAAGAATTTTTAAAAGTTTGTCTTTTACTCACAAATCTTCATATATGTAGAATAGCAAACAAAGTGTGTTTACTTGTTACAGAACATGAGATCTTAACTGGTCAAATCCATTATTTTACTAACTCACAGGTTACAGAAATCCTTCAATCTGGCTCTTAGCTGCTGACACCGTAATTGTCAAACTCGAACATTCAGAGAACCCAGACATTGCTAGAGAAACCCTACCAGAATCCTGGCTAGAAAGGGGAAAAAAAAAAGAATTTGAGGGAACAATTGGCTGCTACTCCTTGATTGGTATATCATCCCAAAGGCATCATAAGCAGGTTGTAAATGATTCCCACAGTTCTTAGGTAAGTATGCCAGTTTCATGACTGGACCCTCTGTCTATCCATACAGCAAAATAATTAGGAAATAAGAAGTCTTCACAACAAGCAATTTAAAGCCAGATGTAGCTCTCACTTGCCTTCATCTCCTCCTGTACATGAAGCAATATGTGAACAGAGATGCAATCCTAATAACAGTACTATATTTTAAATAATAGAAATCTCCCCAGTATTGCAAATGGAATCAAAAGGCCGGGTGGTGTGTGTGTGTGTGTGTGTGTGTGTGTGTGTGTGTGTGTGTGTGTGTGTGTGTGTGTGTGTGTGTGTGTGTGTGTGTGTGTGTGTTGTGTCATTATAGTTGTGACCAACTCTTCATGACTCCATGTCTTTGGAGTTTTCTTGGCAGGAAAACTGGAGTGGTTTGCCAGTTCCTCCCCAGTATTGTGAATGGAATCAAAAGGCCAACTGTAGTGAGTAGACAGTAGAAATAATGCAAATCATATGATGCAGCTGGACCTGAACTTGAAAACGGCCATACAGGACCAATGCATTTAAGATTACTGATCCACAAAGCAGTGTACCCCCAAGGGGAAAAAAAATATTAGGAACACACTATGAAATTTCTATAAATGGAACACACTGATATGCAAATGATGAATTTATCAGGCTACCAAAGATATCAACAGTGCATCTGGGAAAATGAAATGGAAAATATTTTTTTTCAAACTAGCAGTCCTCTGAATACACTGGCCAAACTCCTGCTGCAAAGCGGAGTAAATTGTACAGTGACCCCCCCATACCTATTGCGGGGTTTAGGGACCTGACCCAACCTGCAATAATTGAAAATCCGCAATATTCGAATGCAGGTTGGATTGGGCCTGGGGGGGCTAACTGGGGGCTCTTGTACTTACCCCCAGCCTGGCACTGCCCCAAACAGGCCTGTGAGGGCCTTTCCATGCCTTCTGGAGGCCCCCAAAGGGGCCCCCTGTGAACCGGAAGTGAATTCTAGGTTGCCAAAAATCATTTCTGAGGCCTCCGACAGGCCTAAAAAGGCCCTTGGAGGCCTCAGGAATGATTTTTGGTGACTTGGAAGTCACTTCCAGTTTGCAGGGAGGCCCTTTTGGGGCCTCCAGAAGGCCTGGGAAGGCCCTGGCAGGCCTGCTTGGGGCAGCCCCAGTCCTGGGGTAAGTATAGGAAACAGACCTTTTCCACTTACCTCGGGGGCCTTTTTTCATATACTGCGGTCTGTGATACAGCGGGACCACAGTATATGAACCGCGAAAGGACAGGGGATCACTGTACTAGGAAAGGCCTATTGAATCAATGGGGACTGAGTGAAACAACACCTTCATGAATTTCATTGATTCAAATGGATTTGTAGTAACTGCAATTTACCATGCTTAAGTAATAAACTACTAAATTAGGCCCATTCGAATCTAGGGAAGTTACTGAAAGGTTGGCTCACCAAATCCCCATTGTTTCAATGGGCTAGTCTAGTGAAATGTACTAAGCAAAGCTCTAGGATTTGGGCCGCTGAAGTATAGACGGATTCTAGTTAAATTAAGGAGGGTCAGACTCACAATCCCTATAGGTCGCTCTTCATTACAACTCAATTCATGTACTTCATTTCTCTGGTTTAATAAATAAAAAAGAAGAAGGGAATACAGACAAGCATATTGGCTACGTGTTAAGGAGAGGTGAGAATTTTGCACCATTCATTGCATTAGTTTCCAAAGTAACATCATTAGTCTGTAACACGTTGGTTCCAAGCCCTGCATTTTTCCAGATTCCTACATTTTAAGGCCAGAAAGAAAATTTTAAAAGCACCCTGTTGCAGGAGACAACCTAAAGAGGCAACAATAATGGACCTCTATCCTGCTTGTCCTTCTCTCCCCAGATGCTGGCTAAATTTGGAAATAGAGCAGTTTTGTATTTTCTTGACACTTTCAAGGGTCAGTCTCCATTACTTAATTAAGGAGATATCCTTGCTGGGATGTAGAGAAGACATGTAGACAAATCCCTCATTTACAAAGCAAAGCATGCTTCTTTTATAATGTCTTATAGTGTTTAAAGCTCTCTCTGGGCAGTTTACAACTTAATTATGCAGGCTATACCTTTTCCTCCCCCTTAGCCAGCTGGGTTCTCAATTTATTGACCTCCTAAGGGTGGGAGGCTGAGTCAATTTTGAGATGGCTATCTGAGTCCCATGTGGAACTCAAGCCATGAGCAGAGTCTTCCCTGCAGTACTGCTGTTGGTTCATTTGCTTGTTTAAAATCTGAACCACCCCACTGGCTAATGGTGACTCTGGACAGTTCACAGCAATAACAGTGACATAAAGAAAACATAACGGAATGAATCAGCAGAGTACAGTTAAAATAAAATATCATAAAATACTAAAAATGCATTCAAATGGTTGGCAGTCAGTTATAAGAGGCTGGTGCTCTCACCGGTTCTTGGGCTGGCAAGTTTTGAAAAGCCTGGCGGAATATAAAATGTTTGAATAAGACTTAAAAGACAGCAGGTGAATCTCAGATGGCAATTCATGTCACAAACATGGTGCAACCACCAAGAAGGCCTGGTTGCTTGTTCTCTGTCTTTGGGCCTCCCTTGGGGTTATCACAGGCAATACTTATCTGGAATAGGCAATCTGCCATGTACTGAGGTCCCAAACAGCTGAACCACTGCACCACAAAGGGGGGGGCAATGGAGATACTGTAGTGCTCCATTCAGATATCAGTGAAAGGAAAGGAATCTGGGCCTGTGGTGACCACTTGGGTGCCATGAGAAGGAGGGCCAAAGGTATTAGCTATTTCCCCCCCCTTGGGAATATAGAAAGGGGCTTGCACGTTTTGTTCCCTCAAGTGCCAAAGGAATTTGTCTAGATTTGGATACAATTGCAGCTTGACTTGAAGGAGAAAACTCGGCCAAAAAGCCATATTCCTTAAGTGCCATAGGACAAGGTGGGGAAGACATGGAGTCAATAAGAAGATGGTGTAAGGGTGTGCTATGAGCAGATCTCCAACACTCACCCTTCTGTGAACACTGGAGGACATACTTCGGAAATTTTGGCCTACAACTCTCACATAGTATGATCAATCACTGGGTGTTTTGTTAGTGCAAACATCTGGATGGTCATAGATTGCCATTTGCCAACTAATCCACGAGGGGTGATGACCTCACTTTTGTGTGGGGGCTGTGAAACCACTCTGCATTTACATACTGGTAAGTCTAAGCACTTCAGGAGCTGTCCATGGTGCTAAACCCTATTTTATTTTTACTATTTATTTAGTATATTTAAATACTGCTACAACTAGCTTAGGCATGTCCAAATTTCAGCCCTCCTGATGTTTTGGATCACAACTCCCAGAATTCCAAGCCTGTATTTCCAATGGCAAAGGACCATGGCAGTTGTGGTCCAAAACATCTGGAGGGCTGAAATTTGGACATGCCTCAACTAGCTACATGGCTATTCTGGGCAGTTTAAAAAGTTATCCTCAAAGTAGTCTCCAGATCTCAGAGAACACCCACAAAATGCAGACTAAAACCCATCATGGACTCACAACCCCACTTGACGTGGTGTCGCCTGTCACCACTGTATCCTGCCATCCTAAGAATAGGATAAAACCTCACCCTGGGTCTAGGGTGGAGACTTAGAAATTATGGCTGGCCCTTCATGTCTGAAAAAAAGGAGGAAGCGTGACAACCAAAGAAGACATTTTGAGGTAACACCAACAACAATAACAAAAATCATGCTGTCAAGTCAATTCTGACTCATGGCAACAGTTTCTAGGGTTTTCTTGATATAGAATACTCTGAGATGGTTTACCATTCCCTTCTACTGGTGACAATCAACGACAATCTAGATCAGACATGTCCAAACTTTGGCCCTCCTGATGTTTTGGACTACAATCCCCAGAATTCTAAACTCAGATTGCCAATGGCAAAGGACTGTGGGAGTTGTAGTCCAAAACATCTGGAGGGCCAAAGTTTGGACATACTTGATCTAGATTGTCAAAATTCACACAAGCTGACTCCTTTTCTACAGGCACAGTGTAGAATCATGACTTAACCTCTGGTTATGCTATGTAAATGCTATATACATCCCATTGCAAGGCTGATGATGTCCATCAGCAGGCGACCTGTTCACTTGTTCAGTCAGTTATGTAGAGGTTGACTGACATCAGACAACTTCAAGTCCCCTGCTCTCTCTTTTCATAAGTCATGGCTTTCAAGGTTGAGGTGGTTTTATCAGCCCTTAAAAGGAAGACATCCTCAAATCAAGAGCAGTCCTCCGTTAAGCAGGACGTGGCTGCAATGTCAGGGGGTCAGGAAGCTCCCCAACCTTGAATTACTACCAAAATCCCTCCTGGTTTCTTTGATGCTTTGGTGTCCTTCTCCCCCACCCCCAACCTGGGTAGGATAACTGCCTTAATGCTCCAGGCAGATTTCCTCCCCCAAATAAATCCATGGCTGCAAAAGAAAAGCAGCAGGTGGGGGTGGGGTGGAAGCTTTAATCTGCTAATCCTAGTGACAGATGTATGTCGTGCTGGGCAAAACCGGGTGCCCTTTGGCAGATGGTGCAAAGAATATCTTACCTCTTATGATGCAAAAGCATCTAGAGTTTCTGCTACAGCAGCAGGAATGTTGGCACAAATATTTTCTTTTGACTCCTGGTAGGGAAAAGGGGGATTTTTTTGCTATGATATTGGGGGCCAGTTCTTGGCAGCGGTGAAAGCAAACAGCTAATTGAAAGAAATGCAGGTGGTTTCCTTGGTCCTGTGCTTTTCTGGACCCGAGAGAAATGTGGAACCTCCAGACTTTGAGGCCAAATTTGGACACCCGAATTAGAAGATGCAGCGAGATTCTTCCTAACACAGGAAGCTCTGGTCTCTGATTATATCTCCCATAAGGATGCAATGAATACTGTATTCACAAATATTCGTCATTAGGCCATCAAAAACATGTCACCCGCTGGCTGTTTTTGCAGCCTTCTGCACACAAGCACAAAGACCAGCACTTTTACACCAGCTGATGCACTACAAAATTCATTTTATGTTGCATCATCATCATCATCATCATCATCATCATCATCATCATCATCATCATCATCATCATCATCATCATCATCATCATCTTAGATCCACAGAGCTGGAAGGGATCCTATGAATCATCAAGTCTAGTCCCTGTCAAGGAGGCACAGTGCGAAATCAAACTCCTGATTCAGCAGCCAGTTACCAAAACCACAAAGCTATCCAGCAGTTCTGAGATCGCCAGCAAATGTTGCATTTTGAGCCAAATGTATTATGCACCAGATCCAAAAGGTGTTATGCAAAACAAAAAGTGATTTGTAAAAAATAAAATAAAATACAATGTTTGGCATGAATCTGATTCAGATACAAGACACATGCATTTAAAATTCTTGTAATCTCATCCGCTGGAGAGAAAACTGTTTTATTGTCACCTGCAAGAATAGAATATAAGATTTCCATTCTCAATATTCTCCAACGAGCTTTAGTAATACTGAACATGTTAGGATTTTCATATGAGATACTGCTTTTAGAGAGCAGAGTGGGATTTGCCTGGTTTGTATGTATCTTTTACTGCTGAAAGCTGCTCAGAGTAGAGAAAAGCCACCAGATACAAATATAATTTTGGAAGGAAGGAAGGAAGGAAGGAAGGAAGGAACAAAGGAACAAAGGAACAAAGGAATGAAGGAGGCTGGGAAAATGGGTAAATACCTTCCCCACAGAGTACATCCAACATCTTCCTTTTCTTGTTGATGTCAGAAGTAACAGGAAATCTTGATGGTTGGAAGGAATCCCTCCCAGATCATCTGCCCAGAAAGCAAGCATTATACTCTGGATTGTCTTTAAATATATGATCCATAAGGATATAATATTAGGGATGGGCTGTTCATTTCGGAAAGAGTAGCTTTGAAACACAAACCACATGAGCCCAGGTGCTGTTTGTAAGCCTCCGAAATGCAAGCAGCCAATCACTTATCTTCCTGCAGGGTCACATCGGGCTAAACTCCAACCAGGAAAAAGTCCCCTGACATCATCTGTCCTTGCCCCCAGCGCTGGCCAGTTAGACAGGGAGGAGGGATGATGCATTTCCCTTCACAGCTCCCGACTGGGCAGCTATCGCTTCCAAAATGAACAGCCCATCTCTATAGACCAGTGGTGGTGAACCTTTGGCACTCCAGATGTTTTGGTTCACAACTCCCACAGTCCTTTGTCATTGGCAATATAGGTTCAGAATTCTGGGAGTTGTGGTCCAAAACATCTGGAGTGCTGAAGGTCCACCACCACTGCTATAGATAATCCAATACAGCTGACATGTTATTAGAACCTGGATTCAGTGAGCATGCCAAAAGTGTAACCCAGGCAGACCTTCATTAATGAGCAACCTTACTTGACAATGGAGAGGATGTACCCTTCCTGATAGCCAATCACAAAACAAACTGAATTTGCAAATCTCAGGAGGCAAATAGGATGATGCTGTGACAATCCAACATTTTCAGAACTTCAGGAATTCCTCTTAATTGTGTTCCTAATGATGTACTCTTTTGTTTGAACCTGAGACTAGAGAAGGGTGTGCACTTTTCCCCACTCATGGTGCTGTGATGTGCCATATTGTTTCTGGGTCTGGCTAAGCCATCTGGCCATTTATTACACAGAAAGACACCCGAGCCTACCATTTTATACAAGCTGTATTTTATTCTGACTTTTCTTTCCATGCTCTCCCACCTCTCCCTGATAGATTGCATAGTAAGAGCACAGCGTATCAGCAACCTTTGGAACTTAAATAACGCATTTGCTTCATTTCAGGTTTGATTTTTCTATGACCCTGTTCTAGCAATGTTCAGGTCCGTTTCCTTCTGAAATCTCTTTGAAGAAAGCACAACAAAAAAGTGGTGCAAGATTGAAAATAACAGCTCCGTCTTCCCATAAGGACATATCAAAGGCCAAAAGAGAGTTTCTTTACTGAGTCTAGATGAAACTGGTATTGCAGCTCTGTTTATGTGCTTTTTTAGGGGAAGGGTGGACAGTGGTTTGTGCTTTCTCATGCATGTCATGGACGCAAGCAGTTCTAATAATGTCAGGGAATTGCGGTCAAGTTATAAAATGAAATATCTACATTTGGCTACAGCCCCTGCCACCCCCGTTTAAACAAATAAACCAAAAAAGCAAGCAAACACACACATTAACACTCAGACACACACAGCTAATTCTTACACTTTCCCAAATGTCAGAAACTCAGAAATGTTAGTTTTTTAGGACAACAGCTCTCAGGATCCAATTCTAGTGTGTGGCAAGCAGCAGGAAACAGAAGCCTATAATCTCTGCTTTGGGAGTTTTCAATGATCTTATCTGCCCTGAGTCCTCTTGTTTGGGTATATAAATGTGAATAATAAATAAATAATAAATAAATGTAGTACTAGGAAGTAGAGATGGGCATGACCAGGAAAAATGACATTTCGAGTTGTCGTGTGTCGGAGCCGGCCCGTTTCGGCTCGTTTCCGTTTGTCGCGAAATTTCTTAAAAATTTGTCATTTCATTTGTCATTTTTTCGTCTGTCATTAGTACTGGTTTGGGGGGTAGCGGGCTCCTGGAGGCACCTCTCTGGGGTGGGTGGGTGCCTCCTCTGGCCCGCTACAAAGGGAAAGAGGGCTCCTGGAGGCACCTGGGATGGGTGCCTCCTCTGGCCCGCTATGAAGGGAAAGTGGGCTCCTGGAGGCACCTCTCTGGGGTGGGTGCCTCCTCTGGCCCACTACAAAAGGGCATGCATAGGCAATTGGATATGCATTGCATACCAGTTGCAGTGGCAGGCAGAGGCACCTCTCTTTCTTTTGGGTGGGTGCCTCTACTCTGACTCACTAAGAAGGACAGCATACTGGCATACAGGTGTACGGTGCACTTGGGCTGGGGAACGAAGTGAGAGAGGGCCGCTATGGGCGCCCTGTGACTCACTAAGAAGGGAAGTGTACTTGCGTGTAGTGCAATGCAAGTACACAGATCTGGCTTAGGGTTAGGGTTAGCGCAAGGGCTAGGCTTAGGGTTATGGGTAAGGTTAGGGTGAGTTAGTGGGGTGCACCTCTGGGTGCCTCTCTGACCCACTAAGAAGGACAGTGTACTGGCGTATGGGTTAGGGTTAGGGTTAGGGTTCGGGCTAGGGTTAGTGGACTTTTTATGCCCGGCTGGCACATCCCAGAAGTCTCGGTCAAAACCTGGGCAAGTGGCCATGCAATTGGTGGAATGGCTCCAAAATTTGCATGGTCCACTCCCATGGCCAGTCCATCATTGCGCAGGTGTAAAAAAAATAAAATAAAAATAAAAATAAAATAAAATCAACGGAGACATTTGGTTGCAAGAAAAAGCCACTGCTGCTACTATAAAAATTCAGGCAGTTTTAAAATAGCTATTTTCGCATGTTTCTGTGGTGCTTTGGTGTGTTTTTGGACCACAATTTCAAAAAAAATATTGTGGACGCCATTTTGGATCCCCCCGCACCGCATGGCAAATGGAGACGCTGAGGATGCCCCCTCCCAGCCCGGTACCAGCAGCCCAGGACAGGAGGGGGGGAAGGCTGGGGACCCCCCCCTCAGAAACCACCCCTCTGGTAGGTGCCCTCACTCAGGCAGGCATATTTTCACCTGCTTTTTTGGCCGGGAATCGGGTTTTTTTTATTTTTAAAACTTTTTTTCTGTTCCGCTTGGCATCGCGTGATCGCTGCGATGCCAGGAATGACAACAACAAATCAGACCCAATTTTTCTTTTATCAGTTCGAGTTCGAGTTCTGGCGGAGTAATTGTCGTTACCGTTTCTGTTACGTAACGGAAACGAGGAACGGAACGGGAACGGGAACGTGCCCATGTCTACTAGGAAGCATAATTGTTGTACTAACCTAGGATTGGGAACTGGAGCCCCTTCACAGAAGTGTTGGACTCTGATTCCCATTTTTACCAGCCAGCCTGGCTAATCATACTCAGTGATTGGAGAAGTACTCTGAAATCTGGGCTGCTGCAGTTCCCCCCAGCTGTGACCTATAAAATACCATGCAATGGGAAATGGAAGGCTCCTGAATGTTTCATACTTCATAGAATCACAGAGTTGGAGGAGACCTCAAGGGTCATCCAGTCCAACCCCCTGCCATGCAAGAACACCCACCAAAGTACTTCTGAGACAGATAAGATAAGATAAATCTTTATTGATCCCACATCTGGGGAAATTTACTTGTTACACAGCTCCCAATATAAAAGATGGCCATTCTGGCTCTGCTTAAAAACCTCCAGAGAAGGAGACTCCACCACCCTTTGTGGCAGCATATTCCACTGCCAAACAGCTCTAACTATCATGAAGTTCTTCCTAAGGTTTACATTGAATCGCTTTTCCTATAGTTCAAGACCTTTGCCCCGCATCCTAGTCTTTGAAGCCATGGAAAATAAACCAGCCCCCTTTTCAATGTGACATCCTTTCAAATATTTAAACATGGCTATCATATTCCCTCTCAGTCTCCTTTTTGTAGGGCTAAACATTCCCACCTCCCTAAACCGCTCCTTGTAAGACATTTCTTTCAGACCTTTAACCATCCTGGTTGCCTCCTTCTGGACCCATTCAAGGTTGTCAACATCCATTTAAAATTGAGGTGCACAGAACTGGATTCAATACTCCAGGTGGAGTCTGACCAGTGTATTAAAGAGTGGGACTATCACTTCCCTTGATCTAGTCACTATGCTTCTGTTGATGCAACCAAGAATCTCAATGGCTTTCCTGGCCACTGTGTCAAACTGCTGACTCATGTTCAATTTGTGGTCCACCAAGACTCCCAGATCCCTTTCACAGTTGCTATTTTTCAGCCAGGTATCTCCCATCCTATATCTGTGCAATTCATTCTTTTTACCTAGATGCAGCACCCTACATTTCCCTCTGTTGAACCCCATTCCATTAGCTTTGGCCCAGCACTCTAATCTGTCAAGGTCTTTTTGAATTTTCATCCTAGCCTGTAGGGAATTAGCAACCCCTCCCAATTTGGTATCAACTGCAAATTTGATAAGCCTACTCCCTATTCCTTCCTCCAAGACATTAATAAAGATATTGAACAGCACTGGACCCAGAACAGAACACTGGGGCACTCCACTGGTCATGTCTCTCAAAGCTGATGAGAGGCCATTTTTGATCACCTTTTGGGTGCAATCAGTCAACCAATTACAAATCCACCAAACAGTGGCACTATCTATCCCACATTCTCCTAACGTCTTTGCAAGTATGTCATGGGGAATCTTATTGAAGGCCCTACTGAAATCTATATAAGCAATATCCACAGCATTCCCCTCATCCACCAGGTCTGTAACTCTATCAATGAAAGAGATCAAATTAGTCTGGCATGACTTGTTTTTAAGAAATCCATGTTGTCTTCTTGTAATGACAGCATTGCTTGTTAAACAATTTCAGACTGTCTGCTTAATAATCTGCTCTAGAATCCTTCCAGAAACTGATGTCAAGCTGACAGGGCAGTAATTATTTGGATCCTCTTTTTTCCTCTTTTTGAAGATGGGGACAATATTCGCCGTCCTCCAATCTATGGGGGCTTCCCCTGTTCTCCAGGACTTCTCAAAGATTATTGCCAATGTTTCTGAAATTGCTTCTGCCAGTTCTTTTAATATCCTTGGGTGTAATCCATCTGGCCCAGGAGACTTAAATTCATATCTGGGGTAGCTTAATTCAGGTGCAAAGTGTATCACCAGAAGTATCAGTCACTTACAAATTTCTCCTGTCCCTGTCCTTGTCATTTGGAATGATTTGTCCCGGAGATTACATGAAATTGTTTGAAAGATCAAAAGGTGGACCATATTTCACATTTAAAATGGATCACAATAATAGTGGTTTGATTCGCCAAGAATTCTTTTGCCCCATGGAAATAAATAAATCACCCTTTGGTGATCACTACTTGGACAAGGAGGGTTGAAAATAAATGACTTACTCAGGCAGAGCTCCCCAAACAGACTCAGCAGGATTTTTTTATATTTAAACTCTCATTCTGATCTTAGATACATATACTGCCCTCAGTCAGCAAAGTCAAGTGACCTACGATTTTACTCCAGCATCTCTGAGAGACAATGTGAAGTAGTGGCTGGAGCGACACCCTCCAAACTTGGGTCCCCAGGTGTTCTTGAACTAGAACTCCCAGAAGCATATTCTAGAAATAAACACATAAAAACCCACCATCATGGATTCATTTGCGGGTGTGTTTTTTTTTTTACTGGTCCCTTAAGATGATGCAAAGATCTTATTTTTAATTTTTTTTATATAATTGATTCAGTGCAGCAGCGATAGTCTATATACCATTCAAAACATCACTTTCCCCATAGCCACTTCAGGAGATTAGCGACCAAAAACCGGAAGTCTTGCTTGGAATCAGTTGCGGAAATTGATCCAAACCAGAGTAATCTTACCTGCACCAAACAGTAGAAGACCTTGACAAGGGCCAGAAAGGTGCAGGTCGGAACACCTTCTAGCAATGACATTATCTGATCACTCCCTTTAAGAGGAAGCAGCTGCCTAGATACCCTAAGCACATCCGATCTCACCTGATTTCGGAAGCTAAGCAGGGTCGGCCCTGGATAATACTTGGATGGGAGACCACCAGGGAATACCAGGTGCTGTAGGTGCCTGGATTAGGAACTGGCAAGCCACTCCAGTATTCCTGCCAAGAAACCTCCATGGACATGGAGTCACGAAGAGTCGGTCATGACTATAACGACACAACACACACACACACATCCTGTCCCTGAAGCTCTCCAAACAGTAAGCTAAAGGCTTACCTCTCAGTCACTTTCATGTTCTAAAGAGAATTTGCTAGAGTTCTTTTTGAAAAAAAAAAGCAAATCAATTAAGATCAGTTCCTTATCCAAAGAAACTAGTGGCTGAAGGAACTGAAATCCTCCCCCCTCCCACCTGCAGTATGAAGCTAGCAGCAACCAGCCAGACACTGTGAAGGATGCAGAAAGTTTTAAAATCCATCTTTCCAGCTCTGGCAGCATTCAAGGAGTTGTTTGTATTTCAAACTATAAGATGTGGTAATAGTTACCTTGGCTTTTTGGAAGCTGACAGAAAATGTAACACACAAGCTGTTTGCCACAACATACGGAGGACACAAAAGAACGGTGGGAAATTATACAGTGTGTCTGCAGGAAAGGAAAAATCTCCTGGAAGATGGAACCGGGCAGGTAACGACATTCGAAACTATTTTAGGAGAGACAGACACCAATCGCTGAGAAATAACAATCTGGCCAGCACAGTTGTGAGAGAGAGAGAGAGAGAGAGAGAGAGAGAGAGAGAGAGAGAGAGAGAGAGTTGGCAAATACTGAAATGTGAACCAAGAGCAAACATCTTGCTTTGTTCTTTGGGGCATACACCACCTAAGTAATAATTAGAGATTGGTACAAACGGTCTCGTGTTAGTCAGTAAAAGCAGCAGCATCTCCTCAGCCATTGAAACCACTCACCAAGCACAACTCCTTGACTAATCTACCAGTCACGAGCAAGAGCACAGATGTCTCTGTCCTACACTTTTGTCTGAGCAGGAGATCAGCTAAAAGGACAGGGCAGAGAAGCCTGAGCTATAACCAGGAGTGGGAGATCAGTGGAAGATCACAGAAGCTGGGCTTGGTGAGTGGCTGATTGAACCAGAGGAGGGCAGAGGAAGGCAGAAGCAGCACCTGTGCTGCCACCTTTACAAACTGGGATGAACTGGGTCATACTGATTCATGCCCATCTCTAATAAGATTCCATACGAGCCAGCCCATACCTTAAGATCAGGCCAGGAGGCCCTGTTGAAGGTGCTAACCCTTAAAAAGGTGAGGGGGGTGACATGTAGAAACAGGACCTTCTCAACAGTTCCTCCCCCCCCCCAATTTTGGAATGCCCTCCCAACAGAGATCCGCCTGGCACCGACACTTTTGGCTTTTCGTTGCCAGGCAAAGACCTTCCTGTTCAGACAGCATTTTAATTAGATAGTGTTCTTTTTAGCTGGGCTCATGGGCAGCAGAAATTTATCATTTGTATTGTATATTTTAAAAACAATTGTTTTAAATTGTTTTGTATCTTATGGTTTTAATAATAATGTTGTTTTATAGTTTAATCTATTGTTGTATGCCTCCCAGAGACCACTTGGTAGTGGGGCGGATAATTTTTTTTGTAAATAAATAAATAAATAAATAAGATTGTATTTCTGTGTCAAATCTGGAACAAACTACAGCAGTAATACAAGCTCAGACATGGGACAACAGAAAGCTTTTTATTTTGAGCTTCCCTAAATCTTTGGGTTGTCTCCCCCATGGGATACCATCAGCACCATCAGTTGCTTCTCAGACAGCACTATTGGAACAACCACAGGTGTACCATTGAGTAGTGCATGCCTAGTTACGAAGTAGGATTTTGCCTTCCGGTATGTTTATTGACAAAGACGTCTAGGAAAACAGGGATTGTTGCTTCAGTCTGCCCGGTATTGCCAGTTCTTGAGCAGATGAGAGACTCATTATTTTCTATCAAGTTTGGAAAATTATAATGGATTCTGATTCTAACTGTATTTAACTAAAAAGTGGGGAGTCATGTGGCCATTACACAATACAAAGGCAAGGCTAGGTTATAGGCGGTACCTTTAGAGGCCACTAATAAACAAAAACATAATTGCAAGCTTTGACGGCAATACCCACTTTTTCAAAGCATGTACCAAAAGTACAAACATGGCAAAAGATGTGGTTTGCCAGGAAATTTTCCTTTGATGTATTTGGCAAGATGATTTTCGCCAGGCATGTCTGTCTTAGATGAGGCAGGAAGCAGCAGGGCTGCTGCTAAAGCTGCATCTGAAATCAAGGATTGGGTTTTGCATCCCAGCCCTTCAAACAAAGGGACGTACATCATGAACACCCACCCACACCTCTTCTCCACTTGACTCTTCGAGACCTACAAGTCCCTGTTTGGCCAGAAGGGGCGGTTGAAGCAGAAAATCCATGTGCACCCATTTGGGGGTTGGGGTAACATTTATCACCCTATAAAGGTATCACGTATATAGCCTAATCTTGCAACTGCATTTAGTCACAAATGCTTGAGATCATTTCTAATGCAGCTTGCAAAGGGATAAAGCCTCATGACCCGATTCTTTGCACGGGTCCTCAAGAACCAAGATCTGCAGAACTGAATGAAACGTGCTTCTCAACCAGCTTGCATATAATCGCAGTCACTGCCATCCTTGATTTTCAGTCATATGCATGTGCATTCAGGAGAGCCATCAAGTTCCCTGGGTCTGGCTCCCCCACTCAAAAGGTACATTCAAGTCAACCTTTCCTGTGATTGGATTTGGGCAGACCGCACAACAGGAAACTTGGGTATGCACCGAGGAAGCATGAGTGGTCAGGGAACAGCAACCAATTCTGGATATACCCATATGAGAGACACACAATTTCCTCTGCAATAATATATACTTCTGTCGTTTCTGCAAAGACCTTTCCATGTCAACGTTTTACGATGTCCTCCCAATAAAGCAAGCTTGAAGTGGCGGAATTCCTTGTTCAGAAGACTTCCTCTCACTTTCTTTTCCCCTTTGAAGCAGTGAAATAATCCCATTAGGAGAAGCAAAAAGTGAAACAAAAGAAGTGAACAGTGCCTTAGATGTCTGTAGGCAGAAAAACGTGTATCTTGCCTTTATCTTTTTACCCTTTGCTGACCCTGATTCTGCAGGTCCCTGCTGGTCCCTGAATCCTTTCTGAATCAGTTCCAAAGCAATCAACTACTCCTCTGCAGAATCAATAGTATTCGTAGAGCCCCATACAGGGTCATTTATTTATTTATTTATTTCCTAAACCACATAAATCAAAGCCCACTGATTCCCCAATAGGCTGTTATGTCGGCAACTTATTCAGAGCAATCCAAGTAATATATGCTGTCCTGACCTCTGAAGTTCTTCTTATTCCTGCTCACTCATTTTTCCTTTATCAGGGTCTTTCTTTTACATTCAACAAGTGCTCCCATCCCCCTAAACATCACTATCAGTTTTATTTGAGCTATCACCTGAGGGTCCCTTGAACTTTTGTTAAAGGTTAGGCTGTTTTGGCTAGAGAAAACCTTCTTATCTTCTTTTCAAACCCAGTGGCAGACTGCCTCAACCTATTTCCTTCTATTAATTCACATTTCCATAGGACAGACAGACAGAAACACACACACACACACACACACACACACACACACACACACACACACACACACACACACACACACACACACACACACACACACACACACACACACACACAGACAGACAGACAGACAGAAACACACACACAGAGAGAGAGAGTTCATCTTTAGTCCATCTTATTCTGTGTCATTCATCTGAAGGATGATATACTGAGAAACCTTTAATATGAGTCATAAATGTAGACTTTCCCCCCTCCCCGCCCTAGGTTGAAGATCAAGGGCAAGTAAAATAGTCCTTCGGTGAAATATGAAATTGATCTTACTATTGCAAAATGTTTAAGGGAAAGTAAAACGCAGGAGTGTGCTGCTATTCTACAATATTTAATGGAAATTCTTCAGCGAGCCTCCTAAATGCATCCAAATTTTGGGAAAGACTGGCCAAATTATTGCCTCATGTCCATGATCGAACCTTGACTCAGAAGGCATGGGGGATGTCAAGGTTCCATCTGAAAGTCATGCAACAAAAACAAAGACAGGGGGTAATTGCAATGCTTGGAAATCTACCTGTGGCTTTCACACTGTCCCTATGGAGAAGTGTTATCTGAAGAGGAGCATTTTATATTGGAAACTGCCATGGTAATCTGGACTTCATCCAAGAACAGAAGAGACTTGCTAGATCAGAACAAAGGTCCATCTACTTCAGTATTGACCTCCTACAGAAATTTCTAAGATAAACTGGCTATAGATTAGTCCTCTTCCATTGTTGACCCTAGCGACAGTCAGTCAGAGGAATGTGGCTTCAGATCCTCCAACATCCATCTAGTTAATGGGACTACATACTGTAGACCAGTGGTTCTCAACCTGTGGATCCCCAGCTGTTCCTGGACTGCAGCTCCCAGAAGTCTTCATCACTAGCTGAGCTGGCCAGGATTTCTGGGAGATGCAGTCCAGGAAGATCTGGGGACCCACAGGTTGAGAACCACTGCTGTAGACACCCATGTCTTACTCGAGTTTAACTAACACCCTTCTTAATCCCATTTTTTTAAAAAATCAGTGGCCGTCATCACTTGGTGGCACAGACAGAACTTCATGGATGCATCAGGAATTGTGACATGTCATTCATTACTGCGCAAAGCATCATTGATGGCTCTACAGACATGGAGCCTCATCCTTGGGTACCACACCCACTGCACCACACTGGCTTCTCAACTTGACGGAGAAGGCAAAGGGAACGTTCTAAGAGAGGAATAGCTACCAAAAAGGGAAGAAACAAGGGTTTGGAGGAAATCCCAATCGCTGAGTCCATTAGTTGTTAAGAGTTTGGGGATCCTTCCCAAGCTCTACATCGTAACGTTCTCAGCCTGCTCTTCCGGTGGAAAACTACCCAACAGCTTTTTCCCATAGCTAATCAAAGGAACCAGGAACTCCTCTAATATCTTCTTGCAGTAAAGAAGACAGAGCAGTTTTAACCCAAAGAATGCATTTCCCCCCAACATAAAGGGTCCATCAAAGATCAGCAAGCTTCACTCATCATTCTTTGTTGCTCTTTTTACTGCTTTCCTTCCTCTGGTCTATATACCATCAGGATACAGACTCCAAACACAGACTGCTTGGAATAGGGACCCGACTCCACCCTAGTGAAATGCTGGCCCTGGACACAGACGAAGCTACTAAAGCAATCAAAATGCTTCACTCTATTTGCTCATATCAGAAGGTCATAAACCAGGAGAGGAAAGCCGTTCATCTCATAACAATAACACAGTAACGACATCGCACACAATGGCTTTTCCAATTGTATCCCATGCTCCTATAGCAGACATCACTCACTCATCGGTGTTTAGTCCAGTGGTAGATAGTTTCTATGTGCTTAGAAAAACATTAAATAAAGTTCTGGCAGATCTCCAGCCCATGGAGTTCTTGAGTGCCATAACTTTTGATCATGCTGATTCAATCATGTGGTTAAATTGAAATTGGCAGATGGAGCTACATTGTTTAAGAATTTGATTTTTTTCCCCTCCCCAACTTTGGAACATTCTTTGTTCACTTATCAATCATCTTCCCTTCCTATTTAGAATCCTTGCTATTTTAGAATGCGTTCTCCAGCATAGTCTTAAACGTTTAACACTCCAGCAGACAAATAACATAACCGAAGAGAAAAACTCTTAAGAGATCACAGTGGTACAACCCACACTCATTAGCCTAAAATCTGCATAAGGAAACTATTTGTTTCTTTGCTATTCATAATAATACGGGGGCAAATTACACATTATGTACAAATTGCACATTACAAGCTCTGATTGATTTGTGACAGATAGAAAGCATATTGGGAGGCTTTGGCACAGGGCAAAGAGATAGTGGTGATGCTGATCCCATTCCACCCTGGCCATTTTTCCAGTTCACTTTCTCAGTGGCTACTCTCTACACTCACATTCAACTTTCCTCTTTTTAACATTCCAGAGACACCTCATTTTCATCAATGAAAATGCAAATCTGGAAATGATTCATGCTCTCTTAATTTTAGACTCTAATTCCAGAATTCAATTCAAAATTCCCCAGTGGTAAATTTGCACCTTTGCTCATCTCTTTATTTATCGGGTGGATTAATACACAATCAGCCTCAGTAAACTAGACCTCAGAGACTGCCAAAATAAAGACCCAATTCTTCTGAAGCAGCATGCCTTAGGAAAATGCTAGATCACTCTAAAGGTGTTTGTAGGCTTTAAACTTTTTTTAATCAGACGGAAATGGGCATACACATGGCAGGTGCGTTTTTAGTTTTTGCCAAAAAAAAAAAAAGACAAATCTTTGTGTTGGTAGGAATGCTATTTTTGTCAGAGAGAAGGAGGGAGGGTAAATTGCCTAATACCATGTGTCACCCCATCAGTTTCCATAAGTTTTTCAAGGCAGGGAAACTTTGAAACAGTCCTCCACAAATCCTGCACTCTTTTAAAAGACATTGGCACCAAAATACAGAACAGCCATCTGAACTGATACTGCTCGATAAATGGAACACATGGATGTTTTTCCCATCTAAAAAGAACAACCACTAAAAAGAAAGTGTACTGCAATAAAAATAATGGTTATCTAGAAAATGCTCCTTTTCCCCCGCAGCTGGCTAGGAATCTTCCATCTGAGCCTCATCAGAGAGAAGAAGCTTGAAAAGAGAAACGGAGAATCGTTTCTTCTCTCCCGCGCCAAAAAGACCAACAGCATTAGTCATCAGTGGATCCCATTTTAGCCTTGTATATACAGTACAGCTAATTCAGGGGGAAGGGGCGGGCAAACCCCCTCGAGAAGTTCCGTTATCAGCCAACTTCCAACACTACGCCAGTCTCTGCAGATACTTCTTAAAAAGCAGCCCAACAGCAACATCTAGATTTTTGAATTGCATCGTCCCCCGCTTTTTTTCTTCCTAGGTTTTAAAGAGAATAAACGAGAACTTCACGCACACCCCGCTGTGCCCTCCAACTTTTCGTTGGGGGGGGGGGTAAGAACCAGGAAAAAGAACAAATTGCATCCAACCAAGAGGATCTCGGGCGTTCCTTTTCTCTTTCCACCCCTTTCCCTCCCTCTCTCGCGGAGAACCGTTCAGAACCGGCTTCCCTTCGGGCTTCGAGTTGTTCTTGGTTTTTTTTGCGGGGGGGGGGGTTGCTCCAGAGGGCCAAGCAGCTGGCCCGCCAATGCACTGCGCAGAGGGGCGCCAACCGCGAGGAGCATCCAAAACGGCGAGAAAAATACGTTTTTTTAAAAGAAGATCCAAAAGAAAACCAACCAACCAATAATAACAACAACAACAACAAACCAAAACTAAACCAAACTAAAAGCACCCGACGGTTTCGGGGGGAAAATAAATAATCAGAAAGCCACGAAGCCACTGTCAAAACAGAAAAAGAGCCCTCGGCGTCGGAGGGGGAAAGGGAAGAAACGGTAGCGGCGCTCCCCCCTTCACCCCCAAAGCGAGGCGACTGAACGAGGAGACACTTACCGCGCTTCCGACGCGCGATCGGGTGCCCCTTCCGCGGGAGGCTCCCCGTCCGGGTTGGCGGAGCGCCCTCGTCCCTTTGGACCGCCGCCACGTACCAGTCCCTGGCCAGCTCCGGGAGACGCCGCGCGAGCGTCTGGACGCGGTCTTCGGTCTTGTATTCCAAAGAGGGAACCCGATTCCGGCCAGGCAGGCGAAGAGGGATTCAGGTGCCGAGCAAGCGCATCCTCGCTCTTGCCTCTCACGTTGGGCAGGCGAGGCGCTCGCCCGCTCCCTTCAGCCTCCCCTTGTGGTGGAACGGTTTAGGGGTGCTTGTTTGGGTTTTGTTCGTGTTTTCTTTCTTTCTTTCTTTTTCTTTCCCTGATCTTTTTCCCCTCCCTCCCTCCCCGAGGTTAGAAGGCTGCTTAGGAGGGCGAGCTGCAGAGGACCTCCTCCGGCGGGCGATGCTCTCGCCACGGCGAGCTGGCCGCCAAATGCTGCGCCGGCTTCCCTCTGGCCTCCGCCGCTTTTCCAGGGGCTGCGCCTCCCCTCTCGGAAGCCGGGCGTGTGACGGAGAGGCGGAGGGAGGGAAGGGTGTGGACGCGCGCTCCTGTGTGTGTGTGTGTGTGAGAGAGAGAGAGAGAGAGAGAGAGAGAGAGAGAGAGAGAGAGCGAACGCGGGTACACCGGCGCCTCTCGCCCATTCTCATTCATTCACTTCATACGCGCACGCGCGCACACACACGCACACATACACAAACAAACACAAATACTAGCCGACCGGGTCGCTGCCTCTTGGGAAAATGATGCACTTCTGATGGGGGGAGAACCCCAAGTAGGGGTGTCCTTGGGTGAAAGCACCCTTTTCGAAGCCAGAAGGAGAGTTCAAACGCTATGCATGTGATTTTCTATCTCATCTACCACATTATTTGCTTATGTATATGTGTGTGCATATATCTCTCTCTCTCTCTCTCTCTCTCTCTCTCTCTCTCTCTCTCACTCACACACACACACACACACACACACACACACACACACACACACACACACACACACACACACACACACACCGATATGGATATGTATGGTATGGTAGATATGTAACTGTCCCACTAGATTGTATCTTCCCAGCTCTAGAATGGGCTCCCCAACTATTTAATAAGACAGCTTAAAAGCATATGTAACATACCAGGTTGTCTGGATAACATCTGGTTGCAGAGTCAGGGGTTGGGAGGAGTTCAATTCCCCACTGTGTCTCCCAAGAACGAGCCTATGTGGCCTTGGGCAAGCTGAACAGTCCCAGGACACCCCCAGAAGGAAGGAATAGGAAACTTTAGAAAACCCTGAAAACAATTGCCATAAGTCAGAATTGACTTGACAGCACATTTATTATTATTATTATTATTATTATTATTATTATTATTATTATTATTATTATTATTATTATTATTATTATTATTACACACATGTACATATGTATGTAAATATAAATACACGTGAGTGTGCTGGCAGGGTAGCTCAATGCTTTAGGAATCTGCCTGAGAAGCCAGAAGTTGGGAGTTTGATTATTCCATATGCCGCCTGGAAAAAGAGCCAGCCTGGGTATCCTTCAGTAAACTTCACCTTCTCAGGGAAGAAGAGACTGGCAAACCACTTTTGTGCACTTGATACCCTGGGAAAAGTTGTTGTGAATCAAAACTGACTTGATTGCGTGTCATCATTATTATATATATATGTACTTTCAGCTCTGCTACCTAGATGCCCTAAGCACATCCAATCTCGCCTGATTTCGGAAGCTAAGCAGGGTTGGCCCGGGTTAGTACTTGGATGGAAGACCACCAGGGAATAGCAGGTGCTGTAGGCGCCTGGAGTAGGAACTGGCAAACCACTCCAGTATTCCTGCCAAGAAAACTCCATAGACATGGGGTCATGAAGAGTCGGTCATGACTGTAACAACACAACACAACACAACACAACACAACACAACACAACACACAACACACACACACACACACACACACACACACACACACACACACACACACACACACACACACACACACACACACACACACACACACATTCAGCTCTAGACTCTAGTCACTGTGCCGTGCTTGTGTGTTGTCTAATTGAACTGTTTGGTAACCCATTATTCTGCTCTGGTCAGACCCCAGCTTGCAGTCCACTGTGCACCTCAATTTAAGAAAGATGTTGACAACCTCAAGCGGGTGCAGAGGAGGGCGACCAGGATGGTTGAAGGTCAGGAGGAAATGTCTTATGAGGAACGGCTTAGGGAACTGGGAATGTTTAGCCTTTCAAAAGAAGGCTGAGAGGGGATATGATAGCTATGTTTAAATATTTGAAAGGATGCCATATTGAAGAGGGAACAGGTTTGTTTTCCATGGCTTCAGAGACTAGGACTCGGGGCACTGGTTTTAAACTACAGGAAAAGAGATTCCATTTGAACATTAGGAAGAACTTCATGACAGTTAGAGCTGTTCGGCAGTGGAATATGCTGCCACGGAGGGTGGTGGAGTCTCCTTCTTTGGTGGTTTTTAAGCAGAGGCTGGATGACCATCTGTCGGAAATATTGTGAAGGGGTTCCTGCATGGCAGGGGGTTGAACTAGATGGCCCTTGAGGTCTCTTCCAACTCTATTATTCTATGATTCTATGATTCTAAGACTGAGAGGGGATATGACAGCTATGCTTAAATATTTGAAAGGATGTCATATTGAAGAGGGAACAGGTTTGTTTTCCATGGCTTCAGAGACTAGGACTCAGGGCAATGATCTCAAACTACAAGAAAAGAGGTTCAATTTAAACATTAGGAAGAACTTCCTGATGGTTAGAGCTGTTCTGCAGTGGAACATGTTGCCACCGAGGGTGGTGGAGTCTCCTTCTTTGGAGGTTTTTAAGCAGAGTCTGGATGGCCACCTGTCAGAAATACTGTGATGGGGGTTCCTGCATGGCAGGGGGTTGGACTGGATGGCCCTTGAGGTCTCTTCCAACTCTATGATTTCTATGATTCTAATGTATATGCTTTTATATTTCTGTTTCACCTTCCTCCAATGAACTCCAAGCCGCACACGTGGTTCGTTTCATCCTCTCTTAATCTGTAATCTCAAGTTTGGAGAATGGGGCTAGCTCAAGAACACTTCACAGCCAAAAGGGGATTGAGCCCCTCCCCCAGGTATCCTACATTGCAGTTCTAGACTCTAGTCACTATGCCATACTGGATAGCTGCCAGCTTTTGTGTCCTCTGCATGTCCAATCTGAAGCAATTCCCATTGAGATTGAGAGCCTGGAATCCAATGAAATAATTTTCAGATGGCTTCCTTGGAACCAAATCCTTTTGAACTCTGTGGGTTGTACAGCTGGATGAAAGAGCATAGCATTGTACTCATCTTGTCTTGATCTCAGATTGTACTATATTGCTTTGTTCCTGTTCATTGTCCCCAATGATACCTATGCAAATAAAGAATTAGTGATACTTACACAAGTGCAGGTGTATTAATAGATAAATGTAGAGATGAACAATTGCTTTAACTTACATGTGTACAGATGAAAAGATGGTGCACATTTCACTGATAAAAGCTTTCCCTCATTGACTGGCTTCCTGAGTTGGATTTTCTAAAGGGATTGTTCAGTATTACTGCTTTGAATATGGTACTTCTTGACCATTTCTCAGAGTGGTATTTGTTCCTTTTAAATATTTGTATATTTACTGTTTTTAGCTTTAAATATTGTCTTTTTAATTATGAAGCCACTTTGGGCCCTTTTTAAGGAGAGGCAGGATAAAATTAATTTCAGATGAATGAATGAATGAATGAATGAATGAATTGCTCACTCTAAGTCATTTCCTATATTGCTCTCATACTGTGTGTGAGATTGTAAGCCACCTTGGTTCCTTTTTCAAGGAGAAGGGTGGGGTAAAAATATTCAGAATAAATAAAATAATAAATAGTACTTGGATGGGCAATCACCGAGGAATGCCTGGTGCTGTAAGTGCCTGGAGTAGGAACTGGCAAACCACTCCAGTATTCCTGCCAAGAAAACTCCATGAACTGGGGTCACAAAGAGTCAGTCATGACTAGAGATGGGCACGAATCAAAAAAATTGCATTTCGTTTGTCGTTTGTCATTTGGAGGGTCCGTTTCAGTTCGTTTCTGTTTTTCGTGAATTTTTGAAAAAAATTGTTTTCGTTTTTGTTTGTTTCATTACCATTTCATTACCATTTATTTCATTTTTTGTTAATTTTTAAGGATTTTAAGCAATTCACTCATATTGCAGTAACGGAAACGAAACGCATGACAAATTTTCCAGTGTTTCTGTTCGTTTTGTTTCATTTTAGGGACAACATTTGTTTGTCGTTTCGTTACATAACAAAACAAAAAAGCAAAAACAGAAACGAAAAATTGTTCGTTTCGTGCCCATCTCTAGTCATGACTATAACAACACAACAACAACACATTTAGCATAACAGGCAAGGTGAGACATCCACATGGTTACAGAGGAACGTTTTCTTATTAGCCCTATAAAAATATACTATTGTTTGTCTGTATCCAAATGGTGCATATTGCCAGATCAAAGTGTTGAGCAGAACTGCAGAAATAAACTGTTTTTTTTTTAAATCCCTCTATTCACAGTTGTACTTACTTTTCAAGTGAGTTTAAAATGCTAAACTGCACATGCTCAGAGTATTGCTGTGCTGTTGGCTTTCAAAGAGAATGCCCAAACAGAGGCGGATTTATTCATGTTCTGGTTCTTTATTGGAAAATACAGTACCTGGAATATAGAACCAGTTTACTTGTACGGAATGGCAAGGCAAGAAGAATTATTTTTTTAAATATTTTATTATATATATTTCATACACAAAACAAACATTTGTCAACATCTGCATGCTTTGAGGAGAAACAGTGAGATCTTTTACATATTAACTTTATCTGTTCTTTACCCAAACATAAAATAAATTCCACACTTGTGCAAATACACTTTCTTCCTTTTGTTTTATATATGTCAATTTATCCATTTCCGCACATTCTAAAATATTGCTTATTATCTCCTCGCTTGTTGGTGTGCTTTCTGATTTCCATTTATTTCCAATTATATTAGGAGCGATTCAAGGGAGAGTAAGGTTGGATGTTTGGTTTCCCACTGGGCTTCTTGAGAACAAGAGTCACCTTGTCTGTCCTTAGGCATCTTCCACAGTCCCAGGGCAAGGCAATAATAAGCTACTTCTGAGTACACTATACAGTACCTAGAAAACCCTCAGAAGGGTTATCTTTAGTCAGAATAGACATCAAAGAACATAATTTTTGATGAAGATATTATCATGATGTTGGCTTGCTTGGTTGGCCCTTCATTCTACACCAGTGGTTTTCAATCTTGGGGAGCCCAGGTGTTCTTGGACTTCAACTCCCAGAAGCCTTCACCACCAACTATGCTGGCTGGAGTTTCTGGGAGTTGCAATCCAAGAACACCTGGGCTACCCAAGGCTGGGAAGCACTGAATCTTCATCGAGGACTGTAACGGTTCAGAAGGCTGGTGGGTGATGCCTTGATATGGACCACTAAAAGGTAAACAATCAAAGAGAAATTGCATACTGTAGCTTGCCAGCTTCCTTTCAACCAGATCTGTGCCTGTTTGTGCCTCTCCTTGGTTACAATTCCCAGAATTCCCCAGACAATGGCCAAGCTGCCTAGGGAATTCTGGGAGTCAACATCCAAAGATACAAGCAGGCTGAACTTGACTTTTAACTGTGCTGTCTGTCTGTTAGAAGGGAGGGTTTCAAACACAGACATAGGTATACAGAACTGTGTAAAACAGGCTTTGAAGTGAAGATGAGATAAACGGTTATCACAAATAGCGATTCGGTGGGAAAGGAAATATGGTACCTTGTTGCTCTTTGAGTCTTTGAACCCAGTGTGCCATTTCAGAAGGCCTCTGCCCGAATATATCAGAGGAGCCACCAAAGGCATAAGCTGGTTTGCCACGTTTTGAACTCGCTCACAAATTTTGCATAATGGATGTTATCTAGTGGGTGTGATCTGAAGAAGTGGAGGCATTGGGCCATCAAGGCCGATACTTCACATCTATCTCATTGCTGTTCGCGGTCCTGCTGGGGACCGGTATGAAGAAATCTCACCGCATGTCCATTGCGGAATAAAGGGAGTTCATCCCGACCACACACCCTGAACTGCGATCTAAGCGGGATGAGAGATTCCCCTCCCGGGTCTCGGGAATCTGCTCGTCACGCTTCTCATTCCGAGATGAGTGGCCGTGAGGTTAGGCTCATCATACAATGTGCTATTCTCCATCTAGTGGCAGGAGTGCGAAGTGCCATTTGCCAGTACATTCCCTATGGAGTCAGCAAAGCAGTGCAGAGAGATAAAAAGACAAATGCCTCAAACTTAGCTCCGTAACGCATTGAAGACAAGGGTTTGAAGAATCGAAACATCAAAAAACGGAAAGTCGGGCCGAAAAAAAATGGAGAACAAAGGCATGGAATTTCACATCTCATCACGGAATGAGGACGTGCGGAAACAGTCCTGCCGGTATCATCCATCATGCCCGTGCGTATATGGGAACAGGGACAGAACCGGAAGAAGACCACGTGACCATGACCGACATCAACACACAACGAACTTCCTCCCGGGACGAGAATGGACGTGAAGTAACCGTCCAAGTCTGGAGTCTAAAAATATCTAACTGCATCACGGCTTTGAATCTACCCACCCACACCATATTGGCATGGCTTTGGGGGCAAGCGCCTCTGCTTCTTCCTTCTCTCTTTGTGGAAGGGAAGAAGAAGAACATGAAAAGGCAGCAGCATTTGCCAAAAATCCATCCCAATTGGTACTAACTGGGTTTTTGGAGCACTTTTATCTGCCCACCATTGAGCAGTGTTGTAACTGAAAACAGCTCACTGTTTTCAGGTTGGCTTCAATCTTCCCATTCTTTTTTCCTGGTTCATAGAGGCTGATACTTCATGTCCATCTCATCACTGTTCACGGCCCTGCTTGGGACCGGTACGAAGTAATCTATCCGCACGTCCATTGTGGGATGAGGGGAGTTCGTCCCCACCATGCCCCCTGAACTACGATTTAAGCAGGATGAGAGATTCCCCTCCCTGGCTCGTCACACTTCTCATTCCGAGATGAGTGGCCGTGAGGTAAGGCTCGTCACGCAACATGCCATTCTCCATCTAGTGGCAGGAGTGTGAAGTGCCATTTGCCAGTACATTCCCTATGGAGTCAGCATCGCAGTGCAGGGAGATTAAAAGGTAAATGCCTCAAACTTAGCTCCTTAACGTATTGAAGACAAGGCTTCGGAGAATCGAAACATCAAAAAACAGAAGGTCAGGGCCGAAAAAAAACGGAGAACAAAGGCATGGAATTTCACATCTCATCACAGAACAAGGACGTGTGGTAACAGTCATGCCGGTATCATCCATCACGCCCGAGCGTACACGGGAACAGGGATAGAACCGGAAGAATACCACGTGACCGTGACCGACATCAACACGCAATGAACTTCCTCCCGGGACGAGAATGGATGTGAAGTAACACAGCCACCAAGCCTCCCAGCTACCATTTCTCTCATCCCTTCCCTGCCATTGATTCACTGCTGAGATCAAAGCTGGAGGAGGGAAGATGATATACTTTTAGCTGAAGACATTTGCCAATGTTTTGCATTTTATATACACAATATATACATTCATGCCTCAGTTTAGCCCTCTTTCCCAGAAAGAGAAATGTGGCTTTTTAGGACTACAAATCCTCAAACATTCCTGCCATCACAGCCCATGGCAGTGGTGAGGATGCTGGGAGTTGTAGTTTAAAAGAGTATCACCCCAAACAGCTATGTCATCTCTGTATTAAAACAACTTGCACTGAAGACTAGGACCTTTTAAGCACCAGCTGTATTGCACCACATTTCACAGTGTGGATGGGCCCTAATAAGTCTATGCCTAGACCGATGGTTCTCAACCTGTGGGTCTCCAGATGATCCTGGACTGCAAATCCCAGAAGTCTTCATCACTAGCTGAGCTGGCCAAGATTTATGGGAGTTACAGTCCAGGAACATCTGGGGACCTACATGTTGAGAACCACTGGCCTAGAGCAGGCTTTAGAGACACAGAGATATACACACATAGAGATGATGTAAATCTGCTTGGACAGCAGCTAGATTGCCCTTACTTCATAGCAACCTCCCTTTTCTTCCTTCCTCTACCTTTTCTGACCCCCTTCTCTTACTCTTCACCCCTGGTTCATTGGAATTTAACTGAATAAGAAGTAGGTCCAGTGAAACTTCTTCCCTTCCTCTGCTATATTCAGCTGGCGTGTCATCATTTCTCAGGTTACCTATTCAATGTGTTGGAATGGCTGGGGTTTTTTTGCCCAAGCCTCAAACTTTAAGACTATCCCTATATCACCAATACTTGCAACTGCATGGGAATGGCTTCACATTGCAGCTTCTGCTTCAATTCTGCTTAACTGGTGCAGGGTGAGTCACATGTAACTGGCCCAGCCCATAACCTGAAGCTCTGTGCTTTATCTCACAGCTTTTCTGTTAATTAAAATTAGATGCCTCCTATATTTGGCAGCTCTTCCTTGCACTGTTCTCTTCCACCCTCCTTCTTTCCTCTCCTCCTCCCTCTCTCTCCCAGTTCTTATTTTCAATATATAGGCTTCTAATAACTGCCCTAAGGAGCTAGGCTGGTTTTAAATCCTTCCTATATTTTTCCATGTATAGTAAGGCTGAATTTAGCGTTTACAGTACTGTCTCTGCACCCTCACCTCTCTACTTTTCTTTTCACCTCCTAGAATTGGAATGCTTTCACCAGCCGTTGGCCATAGCCTAAGATGGCAAGGAATCCTACTTATCAAGGGTGTCCGCAGACCTTTTTGCTGGCATGGGGTGGGAGGGATTTTCGTAGTCATATGTTGTTGAAATTTTAACACATCACAGGCACAAATGCAAACAGAGTCACCAGAACCCTATTGGCAATGTTTAGTTGCATGAAGCAAAACTGCTGAATAGGTGGCTTAGGCATCTGTTTTCTATTCCCCATTCTGATTCCTTGACAGGGGTGGTGTTGATTCTCCATAGGGTGTCCTTTAGCTCTGCAGTTCAATGAGGATGAGGATGAGGATGACGACGACGACAACAACAACAACAACAACAATGATGAGAACAACAGCAATGATGACTGATTGTGATGATGTTGATGAAGACGCACAAATAGGCCATCAATATTATAAAAACATTGATGGGTATTACATAAGAGGTACAAGTGTTAACCAAAAACCTACATATCTGTTAAATATCAACACAGCACATATGCTGTTGCTAATACTGTTTTTTGTAACTATGTTAATGTTATTTCTGGACTCTGTTACTGCTTATAATACTATTGTAGAAGTAGTAGGACTAGTAGGAGTAGTAGTTATGAAACATATAAGTATAGGCAGGCAGCAAATTGCCACTCTTTAATGAGGTGCCTGTGGCACTCGTGGTTATATGCCCAATCAGCTGCACACCCAGGAATTGTGCTTTCTGCTGATTAATGAGTAGGAATGTGCCACCAAGACTTTACAGCATTTTCCTTACCTATGCATAAAAATGCTCTCTCTGGCTGTGTGCATTCATACAACAGATGCAATCAAAACTCTGGGGTTTGGGGGAGGGTTTCTCCCCCCCCCCCACACACACAGGCAGCCCTGCTGCTGATGGGAGAGAGATGTTTTCCCTGCTAGAATTCCCAGAGCAAATTCTGGAATCAGAGTCAGGTTTGTTCAGAAGGCAACTTGACAGCATGGTTTGTAAACCCAAAGGACATGGGGCAAGAAGGGCAGAAGAGAAGGATCCCATAGCAGCATCTTTGTGCCCCCTTATGTATTCATTTCCATGGATCTGTCTTTATGTGCCCGGTTTTAAGCAGATGATTAGAAAAGAGAAATCAGACCATCTTTCCCTGTAGGCTTTAAGGATGCTTGGTTTCTCAGCACTGGCTGATATTTCAGATGACTCCGATGCTTCTCCAGATTTCCAAGCAGAAGAAAATCTCTGCAAAATCAGCCCTAGAGAAACAGAAAGTTGGATTTCATTGGATTTCATTGAAGCCCAGCCCCCTGCCTTTATCCATTCCCACCTGGCAGCAGAATTCATGGCCACAGCTTGAAGTTATTTACATTTGTCTTGCCCACATCATGCTTGTTCGGGGGTGGGGTGGGGTTTTTAAAAAAGCCTAGGTTGCTTATCCCATTCTCTCAAGGAAAGCCAAGTGGTATACAATGTAATTATACTAGACATTTCCCCCCTTGCACATACCCCATGAGCTGGGTACTCATTTTACCAACTTCAGAAGGATGGAAGGCTGAGGGAACCTTAAGCCTGTGACCTGGGATTGAACTCCCAGTCGTGAGCACAATTTTGGCTGCAGTCCAGCCAGGTAAGGACTGCGCCACAAGGCTAGTCAACCACACAGAGAGATCACACATTGAAGTTTGCAGCTGTTCCTCAAGAGACACTTTGGATTTCTGCTGGAGAATGACAGGGTACGAACAGGCGAATAAATGAAAATAAAGAGCACCACTTACAGGCATCACAAGGGCCTACCCTCTGCTCAGTTGTTGGACCTTGAAATCTCAGGGAATTGGAATATGCTTCCTGATAGCTTTGCCTGCTTGTGGTCCCTGGGAAGGGTGGAAGTTGTAATTCAGCACATGCAGAGGGGCCTTGGTTGGGCAGGGCTGCTGGATAACTGAGTGGTTGAGGTCTCTGGCTGTGGAACCAGCGTTGGGAGTTTGTTTCTCCATTGTACTTCCTTGACTGAGGATGGAATGGTTGATCCACAGAGTCTCTTCCACCTCTGCAATTCTGAAATGATGATGATGATATCAGCTGTCAGCCTGATGGGTATTTTCATGTACAGTAGGACCCCGGTATCTGCTGGGGATTGGTTCCATGCCTTCCCATGGATAATGAAAACAATAGATAAAAGAGAATGCCCACCCACCCACCCTCAAACTGCTGTTTCCTGACAGTAATTTGCTTTATGACTGCTGTTTGGAGACAGTAGCTTGATTTATGACCGCTATTTTTGACAGTAGCCTGCTTTACAGATGCTATTTGTGGCAATATCTTGCTTTGCAGCTTGCTTTGTGGCTGTTGAATTATTTAATTTTTTGCTCTGCCAACTGTGGATAACTAAATCAGTGGATAATGAATCAGTGGATATGGGGGTCCTACTGTACTAACACAAAACAGTCATGTGCATGATTTATCAGAAGGTACAATCCTTCTGTGCAATGATGGCAAATGTACATAAAATTGCAGCTGGGGTGTGTTTGTCTGCACATGCATGCACCCCCCATGCCTTCTGCATACACCTTTGTAATCAAAGCTACTGATGCTGGCCGGAGCAGACATTAGATGTTAAAATGGGCCTCTTGTGCTTTGTAACCAACGCGCAAACAACATTCCACATACACACACGGAGCCAAAGAGGTGATTACAAGATGCTGTAAGGATCATGTACCCAAGAGGCCATAGAATGGTCCAAAGCACCTGTCACAGCCATAAATGAGAGCACGCTCCGATGTTTCTGAAGTAAGCATCGGTTGAATCGCCACCCTCGGTTTATTAACAGAGAGACAATAGTCTGACTCTAGCTGCTTGTCTCTGAACTTTCCCTCTGCCTCAGTGACTCCACTTTGGGTCTTCATGTGCTCTGTGATGCTATGAACCTGTGGACCAAAACAATCAATGTTGCTCTGTTTTCTTTGCTCTCTTGAAATTGTTCTGTGTGGTCTCCAGTGGATTCCCCCCTTCCATTTATTGCACACATTCAAAATCAACATTTTGTCCATTTTTCCCACCTCTTCCACTATGTATCCATGTGGCAATCTTGGAATTTTCATCCAATCTGTATGCAGAATCTGTCCATGGATCAGATCTGCCATGGGCGGAAATTATATTGGCCCACACAGGATCCAGAGCCTGGCTGAATTTGCCAGAAAAGAGCAAAACAGCACTTAAAGGGGTGGGATGGATCGGTCTAAGTAAAAACATGTGTGGATACTGTCATTTGGTTTGAATCAAACTGAACCAACTGCAATCCATATACCCAACTAGACAAGCCCTATGTCTATTTACATGAGCTGGTTAGCAAACCTAAGAGCGCAGCCTTCGTTGCTGCCCATAAATACAGGTAAAAGTTATTCTAGACAGATGACTTTGGGGCAAATGATACTGCATTATGATATATCAAAGCCCTTCTTCATTGACTCAGTTCACAAAGTGTTATCTTCTGGTCATTATTTCCTAGTGTTACTAGGTTACACGCCAGCATTTAATCAGAAGCCAGAAATAGTGGCTGAATTAATTCTAATCTCATGCATAACTCATGAGCCTTCATTTCTCAATATTTCTACTGTCAGTGTTAAAAACCAGAAAGGCTTTTTGCTCATAAATAGGATTAAACACACACACAACACACATACACACACACACATCCGCATGTGCAAATGTATACATAAAGGCCCTGAGTGCTATTATTCATAACAACAGTGAAGAATTAATGGTGAGGATTTGACTTCTAACATTTTGTACAGTAGTTAGTTTTTTTTCTTTTAAAAAGAAAGCTGGCGGCATTGTGATGCAAATTGAGGTCTTGGATCTGTTGGAGGCTGTAGATGACTAGCAACTAAATGAACAGAGGATTTGTACAGGTATCATGTAGGTGAATGGATGAGGGTTGCATCAGTCGGCCAAGTGAGTTTTCAGAGGTTTCTTGTTGCCTCTTGGGTACTTGCATTGCAGGAGCAGTCTGCGTGCCCTAACCCTTGTGATGGCTAACTCTGCTGCAGCAGCTCGACCTATGAGATCACAGAGTAGAGGCCAACAGCAAGTCTAACATCCCTAGTGCTGGAGAATGGAGGTATGTAATCAAATCAATGGAAATGGTTAAATGTTGTGTATATCTTGGTTGAGTCAACTATTCAATTGACATTGCACCCAAGAGGTCAGAAAAAGTCTGAGACCTGGAAGAGCACTTCAGAAGGAACTAGACCAGATAATCAAAGGTGAGGATGTGTCACTCATGCCCATGACCAAGACTAGAGATGGACATATACAGTGGTACCCCCACACTTTGCGGTTCATATACTGTGGTACTGCTATATCGCAGGACCGCTGTACCCCAAAAGGGCTTGAGGGGTGGGGGAAGGTTTGGGGGCTTTTTAAACCTTCCCCCTTTCCCCAAGGCTCAGGCTCCAGCTGATTGGTGCTGGGGTGGGGGAACAAAAGTTTTTTCTCCCCCACCCCAGCACCAATCAGCTGGAGCCCGGGGCTTGCCTCCAGAGGTATTGCGCACCGCTTCCCCCCACCCCTTTCAGGTGCTGGCAAGAGGCATGCAATATTTAAAAGGCTTTTGGCCACTGAGCTGATCACTCGGCTCTGCGGCCGAAAGCCCCTTTTAAAGATCGCCCGCCACTCGGCCACATGCCCCCTCCTCTTTTTGTTTATATTGTTGTTTTTAACCTGTTGTAAACCACCCAGAGTTCCTTTTGGAAGATGGGTGGTATAGAAATAAAACAAACAAACAAACAAACAAACAAACAAATAATAATAATAATAATAATAATAATAATAATAATAATAATAATAATAATAATAATAATAATAATAATAATAATAATAAATGCCTACCGGGAGTGCTGGCGAGTGGCGAGTGGTGCGCGATGCTAAAGGGCTGTCAGCTGCAGAGCTGAGTGCTCGGCTCTGCGCCCGAGAGCCCTTTTAAAAGATCACGTGCTGCTGCCTGCACCCCCCAGGGTGCTGGGAAGCAGCACACAATGTTTAAAATTGTGCCCCCCAACCTGCATCCACATATCATGGATTTTCAGTGATTGCGGGTCAGGCGGGTCCCTAACCCCCGCGATAGAGGAGGGGCTACTGTAATGTCAATTCAGCAGTTCACCCTAATTTGTTTACCGGTTGGACAGCTCATCTGTGGTTTGGAGGGGTTTCCCTTGAAGATAGCACCCTGGATTCCCTGGCAGCCACCAGAAAGTGTTATGGAGGTATGTATGTTTGCAGGTCCGAATTCCTACCTTATATTTGGATGTGAGCATGGGTAAGCTGTTTGTTGAGGCAATTGGAACCAGTCACTTTTCTCTGAATGTGCTTGTTCAGCTGAGAAGCAATGCCCCCAAGATGGTGGGTGATGGTGGTCATCCCATATTAGGGATTCCCAACCTTGGGTGCCCCAGAGGGTCTTAGACTGCAACTCCCAGAAGCCTTTGCCAGCATTGGCTTCTGGGGACTGCATTCCAAGAACATCTGGGGACTCGAAGTTGGGAACCACTGTCCTGTAGGAGTGTTCATTGGCAATGTTTGGTCCATGTCAACCAAAAGAAAACTGCAAGATGTCACTGGGATGTCTGAGCACCAGGATGAGCACAACGCTGTGCCATAACATAGCTTAAACAAACATGTCTCTTCAGATGTTTGTTGGACTAGAACTGCCAGCTCAGTGGCTGAGGTCTCTGGCTGCAGAACCTGGGTATTCAGTTCCTCGTGGTGCCTCCTTGATACAGGCTGAACTCAAGGATCCATAGGGTCCTGTTCAGATCTGCAATTTTAAAATGATGATCTCTGTCCTCAGCCCAATCCAGCAAAGTTTATGGTGAAGAAGGCCAAGTGTTGTAGTTCAGCCACATCTGGAAGGCTGCAGGTTGCCCATCTCTGCCTTAGCAGTGATTGAACCTCCATTCTGAGAAGTGAGAGAATGTGACCGTGGTGGTGGTCATGATGATAACAGCTTGCTGGTTTTGCAGGGCTACCAATGGGTTGGACATGAATTCATCCTGTTTGCAGTGCTGTGCTTTAATCCTCATCCCTGCCCACCCACCCTCCCTAACAAACACAAGTCAATTCAATAAAACATCCCTCCTGTTCAGTGACTAAGGTGGAGTTGCCTGCTCCTCCTTCTGACGGTGCAAATAACTGTTTTGGACGAACTGCTAATTCCATTTCTAATTTGTCTGGTTCTTCTCACCAGTCTGGAATGTAAGCAGAACCCTTCAGTGTTCATTCATTGATGTTTGCTTATTAGGGGCTAGAAACCGCTTTAAATGACTTGGACCAATGCCTTTGTACTCCTGTTACAAAAGGCCCATCTTTTGTTTCGCTGTCAGTTTGCTCATCTGATTCAGCTGCCTAACCAGCTTTGTGCAAAAGGCATAATCTCTTTATCGCAGCGTCCCCAGTGGGCACACAGACAGATGCAGCACATCTGTAGCATTTCTGCTGCCTCTAAGCTTGCATTGCACTTATCTTGCCAAGATTTCTGGCCTTTTTTTTTTTGTCTTGAAAAAACAAAGAAACAAACCTAGAGCCTTCACGTTCTTGGCAACATCAAACATCAGTGCAGTCTGGCAGAAACACAGCTGCAGGTTCATTTGTGACAACCAATGATTATCCCTTAAAAAGAGGAAAAAGAAACAAAAAAGAAATATATTGTTTTTTAGGGATGTGATTCCTTTCCTAAATAAGCAAAGGTATAAGCAGCACAATTGGAGGAAAATGGGAGAGAACATCCCTTCTTTGGCAGGTCTCAGAGAAAAAAAGTCCTTTACCCAGCATGTTGTTAGTCTGTGGAACTCCCTGCCACAGGAGGTGTTGATGGCATCTGGCCTGGATGCCTTCAAAAGGGGATTGGACAGATTCCTGGAGGAAAAGTCCATCACAGGTTACAAACCATGATGAAGAGGTGTCATCTCCAGGCTTAAAACCGGGGTACCTCAAGGACCAGATGCAGGGGAGTGGTACCAGGAGACAGATATCTAGTCTTGTGCGCTCCCCGATGCATCTGGTGGGGCCACTGTGAGATACAGGAAGCTGAACTAAATGGGCTTTTGTATTAATCCAAGAATCCACAAAGTTCTATGAGCAGTAAAGGGCACTGTTTTAGGAATGGAGCACTTCCTTGCTCTTGACTCTCATTTCATAGTAATACGATTGACATCTAGCTGTTCTGTGTCATCAAACATCACCTCTCCCCTAGAACAAAGTCTTGAACAAGAGCAGAAACATGCAAGAGAAGCTTGTTGTTCCTTCCCATGGACATGCAGAAAGAAACTTGTTTTTCACCCTTCCCTCAATGAAAATAGATTTTCTTTGTGTGTGGGGGGAGGGGGGTTTGCAAGGACACCACCTCACTAGCAATTTGACCAGGTGCCATGGATTTGGAGCTTAGCCAATACCAGTGGGAGGCAACCTTCAGCCTGCTATGAGGACTGGACATCCATAAGCTTACCTATGCACACACAGGCAAGGGTGTACAGAGAAACTCTGGCCACAGTTTCTGGCTCATGGACTTTGATAAATAGCTTAAACTTCAGGTGGCACTCTGACATCTGGCAAGGCTAACTGCAGAACTGTTCTTTTCAGATGTCACATCATCTCCCAGTTCATTGAGCCTCTGGGAGGTGGTAATTTGTGATGTCTAAAAGCACTCTGGATGTCGGCTCTCTAATCACCTTCACTTTAAATCACTATGTAGAAACACACACACACACACACACACACACACACAGAGGGGGGGGCTGTGTTATTTATTTTTGCTGCTCATGATCTATCCTTTCATTTTTGCAGAGTTGATATCTTCCCCGAAAATCTGCAGAAAGGTATGTCGTACAGTCTTTCAAGCCATGAAGCTGAAAGCATCATTCTATCCATACCTAAAATCCTGCTGAATCACTGCTGTTCTGAATATAACATGTAACAGAAGTAATTTTTAACCATGAAATGTCATACAGAAAATAATCATCATTAATCTGTTTCACTCCTTCACCTCTGTAACATGGAAAAATAGTACCGGCCAGTGAGGAATTTGTCAAAGCAGGCTTGAAATTTCGGCATTGATGGGGACTTGGAAGGGGAGGGGCTGAGGACTGTGGAAAATGTAGACGGAATGAGTGTTGCAGGATCAATGAAAATGCACATGATTTGTGACTACAGGCAAAGAATGATATGGCACATAGCACTACAGAGAGGCCCTGGGGGTACATGTCCTTGAAGAGAAAAAATGAACCCCACTACTTTAGCTAAAGGGATGGGACCCTGGAGCACATCAGAGCACCATGTAGACTTGCAATGTATGACCTGGCTCCCCAGGTGTTCTTGGACTATAGGTCCATGAAATCCTGGCCAGCACAGCTAAAGGTGAAGATACTGGGAATTTTAGTCCAAGAACATCTGAGTATTCACAGTTTGGAATAACAAGTATACAGACCAGTGGTTCCCAACCTAGGGGTCGGGACCCCTTTGGGGGTCGAACGGCCATTTCACGGGGGTCGCCATCAGCCAGTGAAGAAAAAGGCACAAACAGCTTGGGTCTGGAGGAGGGGGGAAGAGGAAGAGGGAAGGGTGAGGTTTCAGCTTGATAGGTTGGAGGGGATGTCAGTCAATGGCACTGGAGGCTGCAATTGGCTGAGGGTGCCTGTAGAGGGAAGTTCTCTATGGCACCTGCAGCAGTGGCCTGCCAAAGGGGGCTTGTGGCCCCTTCCAAGCAGGGCAAGGGGTCACCACAACAGGAGGAACTGTATTAAAGGGTTGTGGCATTAGGAAGGTTGGGAACCACTGATATAGACCAAGTGTGATTTAGCATCCTTCATCTAGGGCAGTGATGGCAAACCTTTTAGAGACCGATTGCCCAAAATGTGATTCAAAACCCACTAATTTTTCACAAAGTGCCAATACAGCAATTTAACCAGAATACTAGAGAAGGGCACGAAACAAAAAAAATGGTGTTTCGGTTTTTTGTTTGTTGTTGAGAGGTCTGTTTTGGTTCATTTCCGTTTGTCGTGAATTTTTGGAAAAAATTTGTTACCATTTTTCATTTTTTCGTTTGTCGTTTCTACCCGCTTTTTGCGTGATTTTTAAAGCATTTCCTTGTGCAGGCAAAACACTAAAAAAATGGATGCTGGCAGAGACACAGTATAGACTAGGTATGCAGGGAGGATGCAAAGGCAGTGGCAGATTGACTGCACTGCAGGGCAAGGGAGGGTACTCACCGAGAGGTATGCAGCACGCACGCACACAGGGAGGCTGCAGGACTGAACCTAGAGTTGCAGAGACAGCAATCCCACCCTAACTCCCACCAGAGACTGCAAGGAAGATGGGGGATGCCAGAGCTTTTTATGCCCTCTGTGGCTGCCAGACCTGCCCGCCCAGTCTGCAACTTGTGCATGCTATTGCTTGAACATGATCCCATCACATGGCTTGCCTCCATTTTGCGGCTGGTGCGACATCCATTTTAAAGGGAAAAGAAAAATACATCACAATGGGAGAAGACAAAAACAAACGTTTCAAGGACCACAACCCCCCTGGTAGGTATTATCAGACAATATAAATAATTATTGTTGCGTTTTTACGGATGTCCAGGGCGTTTTTTAACATTTAAAACATCTCATTTCATTGCGCGTTGCCATTAACGGAAATGAAACGTAACGACCACAATTTTCGTGGTTCTGTTCGTTTTGTTGCATTTTCATCACAATTTTTGTTTGTCATTTCGTTACGTAACGGAAATGACAAACGGTAACGGAAACGAAAAAAGGTTCGTTTCGTGCCTATCTCTACTGAATACAGGTGGCTGTGAAGGGTGAATGTCGGGTGCCCACAGAAAGGGCTCCGAGTGCCACCTTTGGCACCCATGCTATCGGTTCACCAACACTGATCTACGGGAAGATATGCCTAGGAGTAGCTTGTGGCCCAAGCAGAAGGAACACAAGCTGGCATCTTTGGAGGGCAATTGTTCACCCTGTGGTGATAAACTGCCTGTGCATGAAAGACGTCAATGTAGGTGTCCTAACAACAGAGCTCAGAAGCATAACTTTTCTGCACCCAAACTCCAAAATAAGCACAACCACTGCTGGCTAGGGAACTATAATAAAAAAAAAGGAATATTTTCAAAGTTTATGTGAGTAACCACCCTGAAAAACAGAAGGATTGGCGAGGGTAGAATCGGATGCTGGCCTCCTGTTCAGGAAGCAGCCCAACAGGCAGAGAAGGGAGTGCTTCCCCTGCCCCTTCCCGCACACAAAAAACAGTCCCTTCTCCATCTGGAATTCAATTCACACCCGTTACCATGTTCTTGAAAGTACCCTTGAAAAGTTATAACAGCAGAATAATGGAGGCAGGAGGCATTTTGACAGCCAAGTATAAGCCGTGCATTAGCTTTGACACAGCGGTTCCCTCCGAAGCAGCTCTCCAGCTATAGGTTTAATTCTCTTCAACACTTATCAAGGGTAGGCAGGGTGAACAAAGAGCTAAGTATCAAAGCATAACTTTATGCTACTAAATTCTTGTGTCTCATGGGGTTATTGATCTATAGAAGAGGACTGCAGCGGATGTCTCAAGGGGTGGGTGGGTATCAGCGTTAGACTGTTGCAGCCAAACCCACAAATTTGCAATGTGGTACTTTAAAGACTAGCATGTTTTATTTGGTATGAGTTTCCATGGATTGTGGCCCAAAATTTATTTATTTATTTATTTATTTATTTATTTATTTATTTATTTATTTATTTAGATTAGAGTATTTTACCTCACCTTTCTCCTTGGAAAAGAACCCAGGTGGCTTGTAGGAAGGAGAGGCAAAAAGTGTGTTGGGTTTTAAATGTTTCAAAGGTTAGCAGAGTTATACAGTGGCATGGAAAGATAATTGCTAAGCACAGATTTGAAGCTGGGAGGCAGAAGTAAAGTTTAGCATAAAATCTTGTATTTAAAAAAACATACACAAATACACAACGAGATAAAACGCACAGCATAAATATATAGGGGACTGTTCATCTCACCAAAAAGCAGTCCCAAAGCAAAATGGGTTACAATCCTGCCTTTTATACATATGGCAGGCATCATATAAACCAATCACATGAGTACATATAGGCAGACAATGTTAAGCAGTTATCCATGGCACCTGGATATAAGTATTCTGACCTTTTCATGTGATTACACTATTCACCTGTGTCTTGACGAATGACTATGAATTTATACACAGAAACCATTTTGAATCTGATAAATATTATATTACATAAATTTAGTTGAAAATCACATTACTTGACAATACAGTCCATTACAATTAAGACACCATCAGTTTGAGGAACAGGGGATTGAGTGGGTATTTTACACAGCATTAGAAGGCAACATTAAACATTAAATTGATAACATAGTGTGAATGCAACAACACAAGGAGAGATGTAAATACAAAGTTATAAGTGGTTATAAACACAACATGTGCGTAGCCTTGTATGGTAGATTCATAAAAAGACACAGTAGGTAGTCCCTCATTCAGGGAAAGCTTGTCTCCCCCTACCCTTACCACAATATATAAACTATCCCTGTATCCACAAGTTATTATACCTGTATGGATTAGTAATTTTACCAGTAGGGATTAAACACCATCTGGTGGAAATCGAGGAGATGGGGAGCCAGGTTTTAAAACCACCTAAGGGTGTTTCCTTGTCCACTTTGTACTGCAGCAAAATAAAATGTGTAATATATCGTTGCATTCACGTGGTTTTGTTGCTGCTTGTGCATCTTCAAGGATGCACTTTATTGTTATGAAACTTCTGTGACCTCACGGACGGGTGATGCATCAAAGTGCATTTGTTTTTGTTTTCCTGTGGCAAAAGACAGAAAGAAAACATTATGTTGCAGAATATAAGTTACCCCATGGGCATGTATAGCAGTTTAAAAACTGCAATGGAACAGTGACAAGGATTCCACCAGGTACAAGGAAGATGGGCTGAGTCGTGCTTCAGAGGGGTGTGGTCGCACTTTATTTTGCTTAAAGCGTGACGGACGTGGAGTAATAATTTTAAGTAATGCATCTCAGCGTACTTTCTAGAGCAACAAAGTGGACGTGAGGTAATGCCCTAAGACACAAACATTAAGCTATCCTTCAGCATATTTCCTTTGGAGATATAGCTTCCCATCATGAGATACAGGGAAGCGTGGGAAGTCAGTTGGACTCCACCGGACCATGTCATAGATAAGAGTCTAGACCTATGAATCAGGATGCCTGGAAGCCTTCATTTTACCCAAAGACTGATGGCGGCTCAACTGTCATACAACATTCTGCACTTGGTATTTGTAGAGATACCAAAAAAAAAAAATCATAGGACCATAGAATAATAGAGTTGGAAGAGGCCTATAGGTCTACCTAGCCCAGGCATGTCCAAATTTTGGCCCTCCAGATGTTTTGGACCACAACTCCCACAGTCCTTTGCCATTGGCAATCTGAGTTTAGAATTCTGGGAGTTGTGGTTCAAAACATCAGGAGGGCCAAAGTTTGGACATGCCTGATCTAGCCCAACCCCTGGCTCCAGGCAGGGATCCAAATCAAAGCAGATCTGAGTGATCGTTGTGCCGTTTTCTCTTGAGTGCCTCCTCCCACGGTAACTGGTCCCGTTGTTGTACTTCTCTAACAAGTAAGAAGTTTTTCATGATATTCAGTCTAAATCTGCCTTCCTGGGGATTGAATGCATTATTAGCTGTTCTGCTGTCTGGGGATATTGACCCTTCCCCCTTTTCTGTATGACTAGCCCTCAAATGCTATCTTATTCGGTCTCCCATTAATCAAGACCAGTTCTTTCCGTCTGTCCTCATAGAGAGCTTGGTTTGGTTGCATTCCGCTGAATTGGCTCCAGCTGTAGCAGTTGCAATGTTGACAGGTATACAGGATATGACTAGAAGATCATTGTACAGACACATACAGTGAAGAAAAGTGATACAAGAGAGCATCTGAATCTGGCCTTTTGGGTATTCATATCTGCTGCATGCGGAAGTATGTGTTGTTCAAGGTACTGCTCCCCTTCAAGGGAGTGTACGTGGAAGAATGAGTCGGAAGCAGCTCATTGTTGTGACCTTGATATAAATTCTAACTCCTTTCTGCAGCTGTTGTAGGAATCCTCTTTTGCTCTGTGATCTGTTATGCACTGGCAGCAAGCGGAATTGAATTCCGAGTGCCTGAACTGCATCGGAGGCACTATAAGCAATTAAAATAACACAAATCAACATTCCCAAGCATACCTGCCTGGCCATGGGGATTACATTCAGCATTTGACTTTCCCCTTTGATGTTTCAGCCTCTCTATTATAAATGCCAAAGAATAGTGAACTTGTTACTGCTGAAGGAGCGGCGGAGCTCAAGAGAACAGATGTGAAGGATGTGCACAGTGGCGCACAGTTGCTACCCAGTTGGGGAGTCTGTCGGCAAACTGGAAAGAGCCCCAGTTTCACTTTGCATTGAACAGGTCCTAGGTTTAAGAAGGTCCTGGCATTGTCAGATATGGTTGGAGAAGTCTATTGTTAATAACGACAAGGCATTTCTCGGGGCACGCACTGCCCAAGGGAAGTGCAGCCCTTCAGCTCTTCACCTCTCCTCCTCTTTCTGGTTCAGATCTCTTACTCATCACCCCACTCGTTCTTAGCCCCACCCCTTTGCATGAATCACTCTAGCTCTAGCCTCTCCATGACTGAAGGTTCCGATTCAGTGGAACCAGCAAGAAGGCCATAAACGCAACAGGTCGACTTCCTCAACTTTTGGCTAGATGTGCTAAAAATACATTTCCTCAGGCAGGAAAGGGAACATTTTGGGAAATTCTCCCAGACTCAATACGTGCCGTATTCTCTGGATGGAGAAGGGTCACATTATACATGCCCGACACATAGCTGGGGAAAGAGAAAAAGAGGTAACAATTTGTTGTATTGATTTTGCACCTAATTCATCTCTAACCTTCAGGCTAGAAGGTGTGGTATATAAATCTAATAAAATAAATAAATAAATAACCTGGTGGGATTCAAATCCATACTTTAAAGGGTTTAAAGCCTTGTGTCTAAGTGGATAACTCTGCCAGGGACCTTCTACATCTTTTTTTTTTTAATGCATGTTCTGTCCATCCATAATACAAAGATATTTGTGAGCTCTGCTAAATTTGCATTTAAAATAACTGAAATAAAATTGCCCCACCTCTCAATCTGGTCTGCCTTGAATACTTACCCATCCCACCACATATTTCCTCATTCAGTTCATTATACACGACAATATTCAAATATAAGACTAGACTAGGTGACACCTTTAGGCTACCAGTAAAATAACAAAAAAAATTCAAATATGTCCACCTTATTCAAAGTATTTCTTTGATGTGCAAGATCGCAAAGCACTTCCTGTGATCCCCTTTTAACCAGTCTTTTTCTTTTCCTTCTGTGCCTCGGTTCTTCATCTATAAAACATTCCCCTTTTATAATAACCTTTCTTCGCTTATCTCTCTCCCTGGATCAGGATGATCCCAGGAAGACAATCAATGCTCTGGCGACATAAATACATATAGAATCAATCAATGCCCTCCAGTGTGTGAAACACTCAGAAGCTATGGTAATGGGGGTATAAAGATACCAGATAGGCATTTTATGCAGAGACCAGGCATTAGGTCTTGTAGGGGGGTGTTGTGTGGGAAATCTAAAACAGCAAAGAAAAGGGGGCTGACATCTGCTGTATAATGTTTTGCATTGGAAGAAGAATAAGTGCTTTTTGGCCATAAAACATGTTTCCCATTTTTATGCAGTATAATGGTCGAGGAAAACTCAAGAGCTCTAATGGTTTGCTGGGGGTGGGGGTGGGGTTGGAATTATCTCTCAGCTGCAAGTCCAATGAAACTGAACTTAGGATCAGCACTCACAAGACTCTTCTCTCCTATGCTTTGGTGTGGATGAAAGAATGGAAAGGGCGTAGCGATATTCAGGTTGAAGGCCTGCCTGCATGTTCTACAGTTCTTTTTTCAAGAAATAATAGTAAAAAAAAATCCACCCATTTCCCCCCCCCAAAGCTTTTATTTTCTTTGCAAGAGTTTGTCTCCTAATAGCACTATAAACACAGAAAATAGCTTTCCTGAAGCATTTGGGTCTATTGTCATCATAAAAGGATTCAAAACACTGATATACAAATCTTCTTTTAATGTGCATTACCTAAACTGCATAATTATGTTTTTACTGTATTTGGTGCTATTTTAAATGTCATCTTGCTATGCCAGGCACGCACAGTGAGAGAAACGGGGGTGGGGTGGGGAGCTTCCATTTCAAACACAACCAATGTTCATAAGCTAATTTTCGCTTCCTGTCTGTTAAACTGCATCATCTCTACCTGTCACTTCCTGGTGTCTCTCATCTCCAGTTATACCTGTGATCAGGTAAGGGGTTCTATGAAGCATCTGCAGAACCCTAGAGGAATTACACTTTAAAACCTGTTTTGTTTCCATTGAAATTCTCCATTGTTTATTTATTTATTTTAGAGTATTTTTACTCCACCTTTCTCCTTGGAAAAAGGACCCAAGGCAGCTTACTGAATGAAGGATAATATACAGTCCAGTACAATTAAGACATGTTCAAATATTGAGAACAGGGAATTGAATGACATCTTACAGCATTAATAGACAACATGACATTAAAGCTACAAGAGAATGCGAGCAGTTAAATGGGAGTAAAGTTCCATGTAAAGTTATGAGTGATGGAAACTAACATTGAAAAATAGTGTTGATGTAAACCCATAGGTTATAATTAGTTATAAAAACAAAGTCTATGTGATCCTGTAGATTCAAATAAACAACACATAATAAGTAGACCATCATTCAAAAGGTCTTTGCCTGTTTCTGGAAAGACAACAGAGATGAGCTTTAACACCTGAGTCGATTCATACTGTGATATTCAAACTTTGAGGTAGCTAGGACCCAGGCCATACAGTACTTCTTTGTAGGTCAAGGTCAGCACCTTAAATTGTGACCAAAAGCTGATTGGAAGCCAGTGGAGCTGTTTTAATAAAGGTGTAATGTGATCTCTGTACCCCGCCCCAGTCAGCAGTCTGGCTGCTGCATTTTGAACCCATTTAAGTTTCCTGAGAATTTTCATTGGTAGCCCCACACAGAGAGCATTACAGTAGTCTAGACAGGATGTCACTAGGGCATGTATAACTGTGACCATAGCTGGTTTCTCAAGAAACAGGTGCAACATATGTACTAGCCTTAATTGTGCAAATGTGCTCCTAGTCACAGTTGTGACCTGGGCATCCAATCTCAATAATGAGTCCAAGACCATCCCCAAGCTGCATACCTCTTTTTTAAATTGGAGGGTGACCCCATCCAGTACAGGTTGCATCCCTATCCCTTGTCCTCCCTTTCGACTGACCAGGAGCACCTCTGTCTTGTCTGGGTTTAGTTTCATTTTGTTCATCCTCATCTAGTTCATTACCACAGCTAAACACTCATGTAAAGTTGAGATAGTAACTCCCTCAGAATCCGGAGGTAGAGCTGGGTATCATCAGCATACTGGTGGCACTTAACCCCTAAAGACCTGATAATCTCCCCCAGTGGTTTCATATAGATGTTAAATAACACAGAAGACAGAACAGAACCCTGGGGAACTCCACAGGTCAGCGGACGTGGTGTCGAACATGAATCACCTAACATGACTTTCTGTGTTCTTCCCTGCAGGAAGCAACGAAGCCACTTTAATGCAGTACCCCCAATTCCCATTTCAGAGAAACCTGTAGGACAGAATTGAGAGAGGTTGACACCCCCCAGCCTCATCCAGCCAAGTCTCTGTGATGCAAGTGATATCTGCAGATTCTTGCGGGACCAGGTCCTAGATGCTTGTTGATTTCCCATTCACTGATCTTGCATTTACTAGCAAAGTTTTTAGTCCAGGGATCCTGTCACTATGTTTTTCAGAGCAATTCAAGTTTGTATGTTCCTTGGGAGTTATCAATACCTTGTAGTCCTTCCTTCTTCTGTAGTCATAGAATCATAGAATCATAGAATAATAGAGTTGGAAGAGACCTCAAGGGCCATCTAGTCCAACCCCCTGCCATGCAGGAAGCCCTTCACAATATTTCCGACAGGTAGCCATCCATCCTCTGCTTAAAAACCACCAAAGGAGGAGACTCCACCACCCTCCGTGGCAGCATATTCCACTACCGAACAGCTCTAACTGTCATGAAGTTCTTCCTAATGTTCAAATGGAATCTCTTTTCCTGTAGTTTGAAACCATTGCCCCTAGTCTCTGAAGCCATGGAAAACAAACCTGTTCCCTCTTCAATATGACATCCTTTCAAATATTTAAACATAGCTATCATATCCCCTCTCAGTCTTCTTTTTGAAAGGCTAAACATTCCCAGTTCCCTGTTCCTCATAAGACATTTCCTCCAGACCCTCAACCATCCTGGTCGCCCTCCTCTGCACCCGCTCGAGGTTTTCAACATCCTTTTTAAACTGAGTCACACAGAACTGGACACAGAATGTTATGGTGGCCTTCTCTTCCATTACTCAAAACAGTAATAGGTTTTCCTACATTGTTTTGCATGTTGTTTCCCTCTAGTACTTGAGCAATATCGGCTCCAACTCATCCCTAAATCCACCAATGATAGTTTCATTGTACCAGGAATTCTGCTGGCTTTTCCTTGCTGCTAATGGTTATCTTGGGATGAATAAATAAATGAATTTTTTAAAATGGTGATTAATCATGATTCATGATTTATTGGGGCTGATGAATTCATACATCATGAAGTGATGAATTTCCAGCAACAAATTAATTTGTCTCCCCTTAAATGTTCTAACTCTCTGGTACCTAGAGGATCCAAAATTTCAGGAATGCTTCCTCTACCTCTTCTCTGCAAGTTTTGACATCCCAGCTAAATACCTCTAAGGTGGAAAACCCCGTCCCTGGCACTTAGAGACATGAAACTTTCAGGGATGCTTGTCTCAACTCTCCTCTTCGTCATTCTTTTAAATTGAACTATCCAGTTCTATATCTCTCAGATAAACATGGACATTATAAGGACAGGCTTTGGATTTCAATTTTATTCAGAAAATTTATTCAGAAAATAAAGCAAAGCACAGCTGTTTGTCCATTTCAAACAGATGTAAAAAGCAAAGTGAGGAAATACAAAGCAGCACTCAAATGAAATGGAGGCTCTCTGAAGTACCAAATATTGTTTTGAGGCTTTGGAGTTTAATAAAATACCAGATCAGCTGCTTTAATTTCAGAAGTTTCCTGGACACCAGCACCCAATTAAAGCTGGATGGATCTTTGGAAGGCATGAAAGGTGCACATTGCATGGCTCCCTTTTGTAGGGAAAAAGGCGAAAAGGAGCCAGGAGGAGCTTTGCTTGCACACTGGAGGTTTAACGTGAATTGATGGCACTGGGTTTTAACTGTTTCTATTGGTGAAACTGATAAATCAGATTGACTCATAAGAACATAAGAACATAAGAAGAGCCATGCTGGATCAGGCCAAAAGTCCATTTAGTCCAGCTTCCTGCATCTCACAGTGGACCCACTAAATGTGTTTAGGAGCTGACGAGACTAGATACCTGTCTCCTGATACCACTCCTCTGCATCTGGCCCTTGAAGTGCCCTGGTTTTAAGCCTGGAGATTACACATTTCCATCATGGTTTGTAACCTGTGATGAACTTTTCCTCCAAGAATCTGTCCAATCCCCTTTTGAAGGCTTCCAGGCCAGAAGCCACCACTACATCCTGTGGCAGAGAGTTCCACAGACTAACAATACACTGGGTGAAAAAATATTTTCTTTTGTCTGGTCTCACTCTCCCAACCCTCAATTTGAGTGGATGTCCCCTAGTTCTGGTATTTTGTGAGAGGGAGAAGATCTTCCCTCTATCCACTTTACTTATGCCCTGCATTATTTTGTATGTCTCAATCATATCCTCTCAGGTGCTTTTTTTGTTTTATCCTTTCCTCATAAGGGAGGTCCCCCATCCCAGTAATCATTTTAGTCATTCTCTTTTGTACCTTTTCCAGTTCCACTATATCTTTTTTGAGATGCAGTGACCAGAATTGTACACAATATTCCAGGTGCGGCCTTACTATCATTTTGTAAATGGTATTATAATGTTTGCTGTTTTAACACCCCTACCATGGAATTGGCCTTCTTCACCGCTGCCACACGCTGAGTAGGCACCTTCATTGAGCTGTCTACCAACACACCAAGATCTCTTTCCTGATCCATCACAGATAGCTCAGAGCCCATGAGTTGATAGATAAATTTTTGATTTTTTTGCCCCAATATGCATTACTTTACATTTGGCTACATTGAAACACATTTGCCATTTTGCAGCCCATTCCCCCAGTTTGGAGAGATTCTTCTGGTCGAAGGGGGAAGCCGCCAACTTACAATAAGCCAGTGCCCTGGAGGCTGCAGCTGACGAAACAGGCCCAAACTCACCCAGACAAGGAGACTGAGGGGGTACAGTACTTGGGATACTTGAGGAAAGGTTAGAACAACCAGAGTCTAAACCAGTTCAAATGGCCTCAATCTTAGTGCTAAAAAAGCTGCAGATAACTCACTAGTGAAATCACTAGGAGGAGGCCTAGACTGATCAGGATTGTTGAGGTCTCGATTCACCCGGAACAACTCTGCCACACCAGTTCTCAGGGAGGCATAGGATCTTTTACATTTTCCTACATTGAAATGCATTTGCCATTTCGCATCCCATTCCCCTAGTTTGGAGAGATCCTTCTGGAGCTCTTCACAATTTTCTCTGGTTTTTACCACACTGAAAAGTTTCATGTAATCTGCAAACTTGGCTGCTTATCCCTGTCTGCAAGTCATTTATGAACAGATTGAAAAGCACCGGTCGCAGAACAGATCCCTGGGGCACACCACTTTTCACCTCTCTCTATTGTAAAAACTGCCCATTGACACCTACTATTTGTTTCCTGGATCTCAACCAGTTCTCAATCCATAAGAGGACCTGCACTCTTATCCCCTGACTATGCAATTTTCTCAGCAGCCTTTGGTGAGGGACTTGTGTCAAAAGTCTTCTGAAAATCAAGATAGACCATATCCATCAGTTCATCCACATGCCTGTTAACTTTTTCAAAGAATTCTAAAAGATTTGTCAGGCAAGACTTACCCTTACAGAAGCCATGCTGATTTTCCTTCAGCAAGGTTTGTTCTTCTATGTGTTTTAAGATTTTCTCTTGGATGAGGCTTTCCACCATCTTCCCTGGGACAGACCTAAGGCTAACTGGCCTGTAGTTTCCTGGGTCCCCCCTCCTTCCTTTTTAAAAAACTGGTGTGACATCTGCTATCCTCCAGTCCCCCGGCACTGTGGCCATTTTAAGACAAGTTGCATATTACTATTGAGATCTGCAATTTCATTTCTCAGTTACTTAATAACCCTTGGGTGGATGCCATCTGGGCCCGGTGACTTTTTGATCTTCAGTTTATTAATTGAACCTAAAACATCATCTCTTTTAACCTGTATTTGATTTAATTATTTAGTCAAGAGGGGCCATTCGCGCAGCGGAATCTGCCCAAGGTCTTCTGTTGTGAAGACAGATGCAAAGAACTCATTTAATTTCTCTGCAGTGTCTCAAACCACATTGTATTCTCACACCTTTGTGAATGATACCACCCAGAGGTAGAAATTTGTGCATTTCTTGTCTTCTCCCCTTCAGGAGGAAGAAAACGATGACTTGAAAAGTGTATTTGGACAATGCAGAAATCACACTTTGCATTTTTAAAATACACATAAACACTGGGGAATGGGGTGTGCATTTATGAATTTGCCTGTGTAAAAAATACTGTACCAAACAATATTTGGGGGTAGGGAATGGAACTGTGGTGGAATGGACCTAGCAGTGGGAAAGTGGGGGGCTGTAGAAACTGATGTGACAGACCCTCCTCAGAGAGCCAGAGACACTCTCTGCTTAAGTTTTTGACCCTCAAAGAATCCAGGACTCAAAGTTGAATATTTATTTTGATATTGCAGATTCATAGCTCCTTGGTGGCAACAAAACAAAACAAAAACCCAACAACTCACAGACTTCTATACATTCGCATAGGAAATGACCAAGACATACTGTAAATATATGCCACAACGAGGTGTCATTTCTGCAACGGAAACCCTCAGTGGAGCCTTAATGTCTTTTTAAATGTCGCTAATAACACAAATAAATCAGGGCAACTGACACGTTAATTGCCTTAAGGCTCACAGCTTCGGTGACGTCCCAACATTTGTCTGTAGACTGGCCAGAGCCGCTGTGTCATGTATAGCATGCATAATGCCTTCCACCTCCCTAAGGGCAAAGAGGCATTGAGCCATTCCTGTTGCTAGCTTCCCATTTAGCCATACAGGATGCTGATGAAACATAAGTAAACCAGCTGAACTTCACATCTTTTCTTTGTTTCCAAGAACAATGGGGAACTGCACTGGTATAATGGACTCCTAAATAAGAGCAAATCAAAAGGGGAAAAAGAAAGGTTACAAACCATGATGGGGATGTGTAAGCTCCAGGCTTAAAAACAGGGTATTTCAAATGCCAGATGCAGGGGAGTGGAATCAGGAGACAGATATCTAGTTTCATTCGCTCCCAGACATATCTGGTGGGGCCACTGTGAGATTCAGGAAGCTGGACTAGATGGACATAGTGGAACTGGGAAAGGTGCAAAAGAAAGCAACTAAAATGATTACTGGGCTGGGGCACCTCCCTTATGAGGAAAGGCTAAAACATTTGGGGCTCTTTAGTCTGGAAAAAAGGCGCCTGAGGGGGGATATGATTGAAATGTACAAAGTAATGCAGGGCATGAGTAAAGTGGATAGAGGGAAGCTCTTCTCCCTCTCACAAAATACCAAAACTAGGGGACATACACTCAAATTGTGGGCTGGGAGAGTAAAAACAGACAAAAGAAAATATTTTTTCACCCAGTGTGTTGTTAGTCTGTGGAACTCCCTGCCACAGGAGGTTGTGATGGCATCTGGCCTGGATGCCTTCAAAAGGGGATTGGATAGATTCTTGGAGGAAAAGTCCATCACAGGTTACAAACCATGATGGAGATGTGTAATCTCCAGGCTGAAAACCGGGGTACTTCAAAGACCAGATGCAGGGGAGTGGTATCAGGGGACAGAGATCTAGGCTCGTGCGCTCCCAAACGCATCTGGTGGGGCCACTGTGAGATACAGGAAGCTGGACTAGATGGGCTGTTGGCCTGATCCAGCATGGCTCTTCTTACATTCTCATGTTCATATGTTCTCAACCCAGCAGCCACCTAATGGCTGGTATTGGCATGTCAAGGTAGTCAGTGCTTTGGCTAATTTGGTGTTAAAGAAAATCAACAGCAAACCAAAGTGTTCTGCTTATGTACAACCACATAGCATATAAAGCAGTCTCTGGGTGTTTTGCCATTTATTTATGCAAGGTAAACATTTTACCCACCACTGTCAGCAAGCTAGGTACTCGATTCACCAATCTTGAAAGAATGGAAGGCTGAGTCAACCTTGGGCCAGCTACATGAGTCGTTCATGACTGAACTCAGACCATGAGCAGAGTCTCGACTGCAGGACTGCAGTTTAACCACTGAGTCAAAAGGCTTATCCTGTCTAGCTTATATTTTGCTACCCAATTGGTCATATCAATGTTTTAGATGTTTTTCTTCGCATAAATATTCCTTTGGAGTTGGGGATCCCAACTGAGCTTAGAAACTCCCTTTTAAAAAATATATCTGTGAAGATTCCCAATCATCTAGATGAGGTTATCTGGAAGTTGATAACTGGACTTCTTTTCTTGAGAGATCAAAATGTTTCGCTAGTCATCCAAACAGCTTCGTCAGTTAAGATATTTCAATCTCTCCAGACAAGAAGTTCATTTGCCATGACTCAACTTCCAGATAACATTTCAGGAAAGAATTGCCATGCAGTAGTTCCAATTATAGTTCCAAGGCTCCCAAAAGTAGTTAGTAACTATCACTGCAATGTTTAAAATACATAATCCAACAAGGTAGCCCAGTTAGTCGATTGTGGCGAAAGCAGGTGAATGCATTTGATCAGAATAAGCTTTAATGAACTGCTTTTGATGACACCATGGCTGTAGCCTTGAGAGATGAAAAACATATACAAGTGTTAAGATAATGAGAAATGTAATAGAAATGCAAGAGGTCCACCCCATGGATGACAATGGTCTCAACAACAACAACAACAACAACAACAACAACAACAACAACAACAACAAAAACAATAAAATAGGCATTTATTCCTTAACTGTAAGCTATTACACACTCCTAAGAGGAATTTATTATTATTATTATTATTATTATTATTATTATTATTATTATTATTATTATTATTATTATTATTATTATTATTATTATTATTATTATTATTGATGGGCACGAAACAGAAAAATGGCATTTCGGTTTTTCATTTGTCGTTGAGAGGTCTGTTTCGGTTCGTTTCCGTTTGTCGGGAAGTTTTTGAAAAATTTCGTTACCGTTTTTTGTTTTTTCATTTGTCTTTTCTACCCGCATTTTGTGCAATTTTTAAAGCATTTCCGTGCGCAGGCATCCCCCAACGCCCCAGACCAGAGGGAAAACACTTAAAAATGGATGCTGGCAGAGACACAGTATAGACTAGGTATGCAGATAGGCTGCAAAGGCAGCGGCGGGCATTGCCCAGGGTGCAAGGCAGCCGCAGAGTGACTGCACTGCGGGGCAAGGGAGGGTACTGCCCAAGAGGTACACAGCATGCACACACACAGGGAGGCTGCAGGACAGAAGCTAGAGTCGCAGAGACAGCAATCCCCCCCTAACTCCCACCAGAGACTGCAAGGAGGACGGGGGCTGCCAGAGCTATTTATGCCCTCTGTGGCTGCCAGACCTGCCCGCCCAGTCTGCAACCTGGGCATGCTATTGGTTGAACATGATCCCACATCACATGACTTGCCTCCATTTTGTGGCTGATGGTGACATCCATTTTAAAGGGAACAGAAAAATACATTCCGATGGGAGAAGACAAAAACAAACGTTTTAAGGACCCCAACCCCCCTGGTAGGTATTATCAGACAATATAAATAATTATCGCTGCGTTTTTATGGATGTCCACGGTGTTTTTTAACATTTAAAACAGCTCATTTCATTGCGCATCGCCATTAACGGAAACGAAATGTAACGACCACAATTTTCATGGTTCTGTTCGTTTTGTTTCATTTTCATCACAATTTTCGTTTGTCGTTTCGTTACGTAATGGAAGCGACAAACGGTAATGGAAACGAAAAATGTTCGTTCCGTGCCCATTTCTAATTATTATTATTATTATTATTATTATTATTATTATTATTATTATTATTATTATTATTATTATTATTATTATTATTATTATTATTATTATTATAGTGGTACCTTGTATAAAGGAATTAATTTGTTCCAAATGAAATTTTGTTAAGTAAATTTTCCTTTGTACAAATTTTCCATTGGAATGCATTGAAAATGGATTAATTCCTAATCATGGCCATTTTTCTGTTGTATGGATTCGCCCCATAGGTGATTCTGTTAAGCGATTTTGCCACATCTCCAGAAATTGTTTCCTTTAAGCAGATTTTCTATTAAACATACAACTTGTTATATGAAGGTCCACTGTATTTATTATTATTATTTATTATTATTATTATTATTATTATTATTATTATTATTATTATTATTATTATTATTATTATTATTATTATTGCTGTCAACGTCCAACACTGTCATGCTAGCTATGAGCTCTTTGGAGCTGTAGTCCAAAAGACAGAGAGAGAGAGAGAGAGAGAGAGAGAGAGAGGAAGCTCTCTGATCTTTCAGCTAGGTCTTCCATCAGCAGAATTATTTACTTCTGACCAAGATACCCAGTCTTGATTAGCCTGGATTAGTGGCTCATTTTGATTTGTAAGGGTTGGTGAGATGGTGATCTACAGCCTTCACCTATGGACCACTAACACCAAGTGGACACTGGTGGAGGAGGTAGGGCTGGGAAGCACCAAACACTACCTATTCATCCAAAGGATGAACCAACACAAACCTACAGTTTGACAGTTTGTGCCCATCTTTAGCTATTAGAGCTTTATGAAATCCAACTTTTGCTTCGCCTACTCTAAGTGTAGTCTAGAGATGGGCACGAAATGAACAATTTTTCATTTTTTTGTTTTTTTGTTTCGTTATGTAATGAAATGACAAACGAATTTTGTCTCTAAAATGAAAAGAAAAGAACAGAAACACCGGAAATTTTGTCGTGTGTTTCGTTTTCGTTACTGCAATATGAGTGAATTGCTTAAAATCCTAAAAAGAAATCACAAAAAATTGAAATAAATGGTAATGAAACAAATGAAAATGAAAACAATTTTTTTGCAAAACTTCACGAAAAAAGGAAAAAACCGAAATGGACCCTCCAAACGACAAACGACAAATGAAATGCCATTTTTTGATTCGTGCCCATCTCTAGTGTAGTCCAAAGGGATCAGTAAGAGAGACTTGGCCTACCTTCTCTCTCTCTCTCTCTCTCTCTCTCTCTCTTAAGAACATTAATTTATTTATTATTTATTTATTTATTATGGGACTTATATACCGCCCGTCTTCCTGGTGGGGAACTCCAGGCGGTTTACAACTATTAAAGGAGCAACAAATTGCATAGACTAATAAAATAAACAAATAAAACAACAGATGCAGGATATCAATCTCTCAAGAACATTAATTGTGCCATACAGAGAAGACAATTACCAAAGGGTAGACAAACTGGACATAGTTTCCTGTGACTGCCTCTTGCACATTCTTCCATTCATTTCAACAGGATGTAGCACTGAAGTGGTGCTTGGTTGGTTGAACACACACACACACACACACACACACACACACACACACACACACACACACACACACACACACACACACACACACACACACACACACACACACACACACACACACACCATTTTTTTAAAAAAAATGCAACAATAATCCTTTGATATGAGAACAGGTAAACAAAATAATCCTGGTTAGAAGGAGCAATATATTTCAGACTTTTTTATCAAAAAAAAAAAAGAAGAGATTATCATTACCAGCAGGTAATTTATTACTAATTACTCAATTACATAATTATGGAACACTAGTAATAAGGAATCTTACCTTACGGCGCTTTTTGTCAAGATATAATTGTGAGAATAATTGTTTAATTTCAAATTTTATTAATTCAGGTAATTCTTTAGTAGACATTTGAGACCTCCAGTGATTTTTTTTTCCTAGACTTTTTCCCCACAGAAGAAAATAAGAAGTTTTAAATTAGTAGGGCTTTTTTTTTTTTAAAAAAGTTATATTTAACATGTTAAACACCTGCAATTTTGAACTTTGAAACACTTGTATACAACTCAAAGCAGGTTGCCATAAAATGTCTTGTGCACTTACAGACACAGCACCAATATACATTTTGGGGAAATATCTGCATGGATCACTGCTTTCTAGGAACTCCTGGAAAAATCCAGAGTCAATTTCTTGGACCAAACTAAATTTTATGCTCATGGAACTTTGTGGCATAGGAGTTAAACTGCTGCACTGTGGCCAAAATTGTGCTCATAACCCAGGTTCAATTCCAGAGAGCTGGCTTAAGGTTCACTCAGCATTCCATCCTTCTGAGGTCAATGAAATGAGTACCCGGTTTGGGGTATGGCCTGCATAATTAACTTGTTAACCACACAGAGAGTGTTTTAAGGACACACTTTGCTTTTTGCTTTGAGAGCAGTAGATTACATTGGTACCTTGTATAATGCAATTAATTTGTTCCAAATGAAATTCTGTTAAGCAAATTTTCCATAGGAATGCATTGAAAGTGGAGTAATCCCTAATTGCAACCATTTTATATTGTATGGATTCATCCCATAGGCATTTCTGTTAAGCAAATTTCCTCTATCTATGTTATACAAACTGTTTGTTATAGAAGGGTTGACTGTACATTGAAGTGCTAACACTCACCAGCATAGGTTCCATAAACCATCCAGCCAAAACTTCAAGCCAATACATTTCAACAAAGACAGTGCCAGCAATTTTCATCTGATCAAGGGGTAGGTCTCTGCAAAGCTTAACTGAGTTTGCAGAACGAACAAATAACCAAACCATTGTTTATCAGAAGTCCTAGTGTCCTTGAGGGCAAGGAGAACAACATTCTGTTTCTCTTCACAACAAGCATGAGGCAAATAAAGTTTCAAAACTTAGTTTTGAGAAGGGGGAAATTCATTCATAGAATGCAACTTCTGCACTCTCAATTATTTTTCTTCTTCATAGCTTGGAGCCACACATCTGAAAGAGATAGATAGATAGATAGATAGAGAGAGAGAGAGAGAGAGAGAGAGAGAGAGAGAGAGAGAGAGAGAGAAAAAAAGAGAGAGAGAGGTGGGGGAATGGAAAATGGTGACAATAGCAAAAAATGTTGTTAAGACTTGCATTTTAATTTTGATCTACCTGCAGTAATAGTAATTCAATTCATTTTAATGGTGGAGATTTTAATAAACTTTCCCTTCCCCCCAGCTGTTTTATGGTCCTCAGAATTGATAGTGTATGTTATTTCCTTGATTAGAACAGAAACATTTTAAACTTCTGGGGTTCAAACTGCAAACTCGTTTGCTCCAGATAAACAAAAACTTTCTGGCTCAGCACTTCATAGACCTAACTATAATAGAAGCCATCTCTCTCTTGACAACCTAACCACCTCTGGTTGCTTTCTCTGTTTTATTTAGTTATTGACAGAACATCTCATGGATGGGAGTAAGTCTCAGAAACCAATGGGCCTTTCCACCCCAGGTAAGTATGATTGCAGTCCTAATATGCTATGTGGTTCATGGACCATCAATGGAGACATGACAAGACCGGAAACACTGGGTAATCTCTTTCCTTTTTAATTTGATCCAATTGGCTACACCCAGTGGACTTTTCTAAATTTTATCCGAATCCCCAAGTGAGATGCATGGGTCATCTGCACCAACCCCCCTCCCCCTTCAGTGGCAAGGAAGGGGCCATTGGCCTCGATGAGCCACATCGAGGAGAGGTGTGAATGTGTGTACCAGAGCCATGACATGCCTTTGGAAGGACTGGGACAATAAAAACACCTCCCTTCATTTCAGATGCAGACTAAGAACATCCAATCTCTGAGCCTCAATTAAGAATCTGCCTGGATTTTTTTTCCATCTTGCCAATGACTTTACATCTAAGAAATAACTCCTGGCAAATCCATCATTTGCCATATTTTAACCTCTTGGTACAGCTCTGATGAAGAGGGTTTCATCCTCAAAATATTGGCAAAGTTTTTGTTAATTTTCTAGTAGCCGAAATGTATCACCTGTTCCACTTTCATAAATAATATATGTATATTATATGTATATATTTTGACAGCCTTTCAAATATTTGAGACCCCTCAGACTTCTTTTCTCTAGGTTAAACATGTCCAGTTCTTTCAATCTTTCCTCATCAGGCTTGGTTTCCAGTCCACTGATCAACCTTATTTCCCTCCTCTGAACTTGTTGTAATTTGTCAGCATCGTTCTTGAAGTGCGCCATCCCAAGGAGCCTCGTGGTGGAGTGGTTAAATAAGAACATAAGAACATAAGAAGAGCCATGCTGGATCAGGCCAAAGGCCCATCTAGTCCAGCTTCCTGTATCTCACAGCGGCCCCACCAGATGCATTTGGGAGCGCATGAGACTAGACATCTGTCTCCTGTTACCACTCCCCTGCATCTGGCCCTTGAAGTACCCTGGTTTAAAGCCTAGAGATTACACATCTCCATCATGGTTTGTAACCCGTGATGGACTTTTCCTCTAGGAATCTGTCCAATCCCCTTTTGAAGGCATCCAGGCCAGATGCCATCACCACATCCTGTGGCAGGGAGTTCCATAGACTTACAACGCGCTGGGTGAAAAAATATTTTCTTTTGTCAGTTCTTACTCTCCCAGCACTCAATTTGAGTGTATGTCCCCTAGTTCTGGTATTTTGAGAGAGGGAGAAGAGCTTCCCTCTATCCACTTTACTCATACCCTGCATTATTTTGTACGTCTCAATCATATCCCCCCTCAAGCGCCTTTTTTCCAGACTGAAGAGGCCCAATTGTTTTAGCCTTTCTTCATAAGGGAGGTGCCCCAGCCCAGTAATCATTTTAGCTCTCTTCTGCACCTTTTCCAGTTCCACTATGTCCTTCTTGAGATGCGGTGACCAGAATTGTACACAATACTCCAGGTGCGGCCTTACTATTGTTTTGTATAACGACATTATAATGTTGGCTGTTTTATTTTCAATCCCCTTTTTGATAATCCCTAGCATGGAATTGGCCTTCTTCACCGCTGCCACACATTGGGGAGACACCTTCATGGAGCTGTCCACCAACACACCAAGATCTCTTTCCTGATCCGTCACGGATAACTCAGAGCCCATGAGTTGATAGATGAAGTTTGGATTTTTTGCCCCAATATGCATTACTTTACATTTGGTTACATTAAAACACATTTGCCATTTCTCAGCCCACTCCCCAGTTTGGAGAGATCCTTCTGGAGCTCTTCACAATCTTCTCTGGTTTTTACCACATGGAAAAGTTTTGTGTCATCTGCAAACTTGGCCACCACACTGTTTATCCCTGTCTCCAGGTCATTTATGAACAGATTGAAAAGCACCGGTCCCAGGACCGAGCCCTGGGGCACACCGCTTTTCACTTCTCTCCATTGTGAAAATTTCCCATTGACACCTACTCTTTGTTTCCGGGATCTCAACCAGTTCTCAATCCATAAGAGGACCTGCCCTCTTATCCCCTGACTATGCAATTTTCTCAGCAGCCTTTGGTGAGGGACTGTGTCAAAAGCCTTTTGAAAATCCAGATAGACTATATCCACCGGTTCACCCAAATCCACGTGCCTGTTGACCTTTTCAAAAATTCTAAAAGGTTTGTAAGACAAGATTTACCCTTACAGAAGCCATGCTGATTTTCTCTCAGCAAGGTTTGTTCTTTTATGTGTTTTAAGATTTTCTCTTGGATGAGGACTTCCACCATCTTCCTGGGACAGATGTAAGGCTAACGGCCTGTAGTTTCCTGGGTCCCCCTCCTTCCTTTTTAAAAATTGGTGTGACATCCGCTATCCTCCAGTCCTCCGGCACTGTGGCGTTTGAAGAGACAAGTTGCATATTACCGTTAAGAGATCTGCAATTTCATTTCTCAGTTCCCTAATAACCCTTGGGTGGATGCCATCTGGGCCCGGTGACTTGTTAATCCTCAATTTATCAATTAGTCCTAAAACCTCCTCTCTTTTAACCTGTATTTGATTTAATTCTTTAGTCAAGAGGGGCGGCTCAGGCAGCGGAATCCGCTCAAGGTCCTCTGTCGTGAAGACAGACGCAAAGAACTCGTTCAATTTCTCTGCAATGTCCAAGTCCTCCTTAACCTCCCCTTTTCCTCTCTCACCATCCAGAGGCCCAATTGGTTCTCTGGCAGGTTTTCTACTTCTAACATATTTAAAGAAGCTTTTATTATTACCCTTTATATTGCTAGCCATGCGTTCCTAAAATGCATGTACTGCAGGTTAAACTGCGCTCACAACCTGGGGTTCAATCCCAGATAGCAGGCTCAAGGTTCACTCAGCCTTCTCTCCTTTCGAGGTTGGTAAAATGAGTACCCAGTTTGAGTGTGTGTGTGGGGGGGGGAATGTGTAGCCTGCATACTGTAATTAAACTGTAAACCGCCCAGAGACTACATGAAGTAATATGGGGCGGGTATACAAGCAGAACACTTTGCTTTTGTGGCGATCAGAAACTGGACAGAATACTCAAGCTGAGGCCTAATCAGTTCCAAATAGAGGGGAACTAGTATCTTATGGGATTTGGACACTATACTTCTATCAATGCCGCCTAATGTGGTATTTGCCTTTTTGTAGCCACATCACACAGTTGGCTCATGTTCAGCTTCTGATCTACAATGATTCCAAGATCCTTCTTGGAATCATTGCTGAGTCAGGTATCCCCCACCTTGAAACTGTGTATTTGTGCTTGTTCCCATGCATATGTGCTTGTATGCTGGAAGAGTACAGACTGACTTAGAAGTCTTCAAATAACACTAATGTACAGAATTTTTGAAAGGAAATAATTTATTCTATTTTGGAACTTTGTGCTCCCAAAGAGGTTTCTGATAGCATTAGGATAAAAGTTGTTGTTGTTGTTGTTGTTGTTGTTGTTGTTGTTGTTGTTGTTGTTGTTGTTGGTGGTGGTGGTGGTGGTGGTGGTGGTGGTGGTGGTGGTGGTGGTCAGTCGTGTCCGACTCTACGTGACCCCATGGACCACAGCACGCCAGGCCTTCCTATCTTCCACTGCCTCCCAGAGTTTTGTCAAATCCATATTGGTTGAATCGATGACACCATCCAACCATCTCATTCTCTGCCGTCTTCTTTTCCTTTTGCCTTCAATCTTTTCCAACATCAAGAACTTTTCCAAGGAGTCCTCTCTCCTCATGAGGTGGCCAAAGTACTGGAGCCTCAGCTTCAAAATCTGTCCTTCCAGTGAACATTCAGGATTGATTTCTTTCAGGATGGATAGGTTTGATCTCCTTGCAGTCCAGGGGACTCTCAAGACTCTCTTCAGCACCACAGCTCAAAAGCATCGATTCGGAGGTGATCAGCTTTCTTTATAGTCCAGCTCTCACTTCCATACATCACTACTGGAAAAACCATAGCTTTGACTATCCTGACTAGAGATGGGCACAAAACGCCAAAATGGTGTTTCATGTCCATTATTCGGGCCCTGGGGACCGCTTAATTCCATTTCTGTTTTTTGGGCCCCTTGGGCCTGCTTCGTTTCCATTACTTTGTTTTTCAGGTGCGGCAAGCTGCGGCTGCAGGGAGCCCTCCCAGGACCAGGCACCACCGGCGCCGGCGGCATGCGGGCCGGGAGAGTGTTTTTGCAGCCGCGGGGAGCCCTCCCGGGGCCGGGCAAGCCTCCTGGGAGAGCTGTCCCACAGCCACAGGGAGCCCACCCAGGGCTGGACACCGCTGGAGCCAGTGGCAAGCCTGCCAGCAGGACAGCAATCCCATGGCCAAGGGGAGCCCTCCCGAAGCCGGGCGCTGCTCCGGTCACCATCCTCAACAGGCCGCCACCCCCAGAGCACCACTGAGCACCGCCTTCCCTTGGGCCCCCCTCCCCAAGAACTGATCCGCCGCTCCGTCCACCACCCCCATTGGGTTGCTACCCCCGGAGCCCCATGCAGTGCTGCCCTAACTGGTGCCCTGCTCCCCGGGAACCACTCCGCACAGGGAGCTGTCACCCCGGCGGACCGCCACCCTTAACCCCTGGGGCTAGACCTGGGAAACCTGGGGGGGTTGCAGCTGCACTCCCCCCATGCTCCAACGATGCCCTCTGCTCCAGCTTCTGAGTCGGCTGCACCATCGCCGCTTCACCACGTGGCCAAGATGGTGCCGGTGCAGCCAAGCTCCAATGTCCTCCCCTCCAAAGCCTGCTGAGTGCCAATGAAGAGGTGGAGATTCTGGAGCCCAACCCTCAGAAGGGCTTGGATCGCACCCTTTCTCATGACACCAGCAAAGTCTCATGTGGGCTCCGGCGGGGAGGGGGCAAAGAGGCTCCATCAGGCCCAGGCCCCTCTCGTCGCCCTTCAGCTGTTGAATGACAGCCCAGCGGGCTGTCATTCACCAATCAGAGATGGCTGGACAGGGGGCTGGGATCCCGCCTCCGCGTGCGGAGGCAGTATCCCAGCCCCCTCTTTCCACCCTCTGCTGCTCCATTTTTCATCGCGGCAGTAACGGAAATGAACAGAACTGAAGAAAATTTTCTTGGTTCTGTTCAGTTTGAGCAATGGTCATTATTTGTACCGTTACGTAACGGAACAAATAACGGAGAACGGTAACGAAAAAATGGTCGTTCCGTGCCCATCTCTAATCCTGACCTTAGTTGGCAAAGTGATGTCTCTTGATGTGGTTTCAAGTAAATTGATTCATGTTCAAACTCAGTTGTGAATTGTGAGATCCCCCCCCCACAGAAATGTGTGCACATTTCATTATGATCCTCCCCCCAATGTTTCATTTTGGATCATACATTAAACTCCCCCTGGCCTACTTGTCTAAAGTAGATACTGGTCTGTGAGCCATCAATAAAAAATGTGAGGGGATAAGTTCTCCACTCCTCCCTCGCCCACCCCAAGGACCACCACTGCCCCAGCAAAGTTCTGGGTCTGCCAGCCCACTGTCTCAGCCGAGCGGGGCAGTTCAAGGGCCATGGTGCATTGAAATCTGTTCCCTCCAGAAGAGATTGATTGGTTTTCAATGCATTCCTACGGGAAACTGCTGTTCTACATACAAAAGTTCTTAGTTATGAGCACATGCTTGGAACAGATAAAATTCGTAAGTAGAGGTTTTAGTGTAGTAGCCCTCAGGCACTTTGGGCTGGAAAAAGTAGACCTTGGCCTGTTCAAAGTTGAACAGCCCTGAGATAGATGGACCCATCTTGGGCTCTCATTCCCTGCTGAGGGGCTCTGCTATGGGCAACTAGATGACCGCTGCAGGAAAATAATGCCAGCTTTGATAAATGTTTGATTTCATTGAACATGACAACCCTTATGTTCTCACTCCACAAATGACACACATTCATTCAGCAAGCAAAGAAAAGCTGATTAGCATAAATTTCTTCTCTGTGAGTCAGTTAGGGTCCGTCACCAATTGGGATCTTAGAGGTAGAAGTGAAGAGGAGTAATACTTATTTATTTGTGTTTGTTATTTCCCAGCCAAATAGACTTCTGAAAGTGCTTACCATAAAAATAGTCTAAACACATACGAGATAATAAAAGAGAGTAATAAAAGGAATCAAATAAAGTAACAGCCTGAAGCATAACTCACGCAAAGAAGTTTAGTCTGAAGCATCGAGATTCCACTCAAAAGAGGTCATGCACACCTACTTAAAGGATTAATAGTAAATAATGAAGGTGTCAATCAGTTTCCTGAATCTATTCAGGAGGGTAGCAAGCCGTGCCATTCTTCATAAATTATTCTAAAGGTGTCAGGTTGTTCTATTTAATAGTGTGCTGCCCCTGAAACAAAGGTCTTTGGATGCCTTATTTTAAAAATAGAAACGAGAAAGTATAACATAAAGCAATGGCATAGAATGAAATCGGATTTCAGATATTAGAATTGATTAGAAGGGTCAAACAAAACAGCAAAGGGCATGATTCAGTTCTTAGGCTTAGATGAAGTAGATTGAATCAGTAGGACAATCAGTAGGATAAGCAAGAGAGCCTACTCATGGAGTCCCCTGGTGGGTCTATTCCAGTTGGGACTACAATTGAATTTAGCTCAAGGTTTGGATCTTTCATCAAACACAAACACACACACACCAGTAGAGATGGACACTAGAGATGGGCATGAAACAAGCGATTTTTCATTTTTGTTTTCGTTTTTTCATTTCGTTACGCAATGAAAATGAAACGAATTTTTTAAAAAAACAAAACGAAAATGAAATGACCAAATTTGCCATGTTTTTCATTTTCGTTGCAGCAGATGCATTGAACTAAAAAGAATGCTAACGAAACAACAATTTTTGTTTTTGTTTTTGTTTTTTCATTTCGTTACCTCACAAAACGAAAATGAATTTTTTTGCAAAAAACATCATGAAAACAAAAACGATCCGAAACGGACCCCTAAACGACGAAACGACAAACGAAACACCATTTTTTTGAGTCGTGCCCATCTCTAATGGACACAAACCACACCATGAACCAAAAAAGCTGACTAACAAGGCTGGTTCCTGGTTCTGTTCACAACCCATTTTGGAACCCCATTTTGTCAAAGCAAAAGGAAGCACTGAACCTTTCCCCCCTTAGTGTTTGGTTTTGCTTCAGTGAACTGGATGCCCGCCTGCCCCCTTCCTGCTGCCTTGATCACCTCCCTACCTGGTCCTTCCTCTTTCTCCTCCACAGTAACTGCCCTCTTCCAAGACAACAGACATGGCTTTCCTTTTAAGTACCAACAGTGGAGCAGGCAATGGCAGGAATAAGTAGGGAGGTGATGAAGCCAGGGGGAAGGGGATGGGCTGGCAGCAGAAGAGGCAGAGGGCATGTAAGTCTTCCCCAAGGCAGACACCAGAAAAATGAACCAGGAATCAGTTTTCTGAGGTTTTGTGATAGCTTGTAATTAGCTATGAATCATGAACCATCATTAACCATTGGTTTTTGGGTTCGTGCCCATTTCTTCACACCAGCAAGGGAGCACCAGTAGGGGTGTCCTAAACTCCATCTATTCCGAAAGTAGCAAGAGACAATCTGCCCATTGCATGGCTTTCTCCCCTGTTGCCATTACATTTATCTCTTCTTTCTCCTCCCTCTCAAGTACTGCAGGGCCTTTTCTGTGCCTCTTTGGCACCTCTGCCTCCTTTTATCCACTCCCCCTTGCACACCATTGCTTCAATAGCCAAAGCAAAATGTGTTGCTCATATTTCGGTGCCAGGTAACAACCTTCCTGTTCCAGAAGTTTTTTAATTGATACAATATAGACTGTGAGTCCTCTGATGACAATTTTAGTGTAATGACTTTAGTGTAAGGTTTTTATTATTTTTTGATTATTTATTGATATTATATTTTTAACTGTTTTAATTCTTTTGATTGTAAGCCGCCCAGAGACCTTTGGGTAGTGGGTGGCATATGAGTTGTATAAATAAATAAATAAATAAATAAATAAATAAATAAATAAATAAATAAATAAATAAATAAATAAAATACCGCCACATAGTGCTTAAAACAGTCCCTGGCTGGTTCACAAGTAACGATGCAGGCTATACATTGCCTTCCCAGTAAGTTGGGTACTCATTTTACCAACCCTGGAAGGATGGAAGGCTGAGTGAACCTTGAGCCAGCTACCTGGGATTGAACCCCAGGTTGTGAGCACAGATATGGATGTACTACAGCAGTTTTACCACTGCATCAATGACGCTTCACATACACACAGAGAGAGACATGCCTGTTTTCTCCCCCACCTCCAGCCTCACAGCTTTTCTCCAATTTCCCCTGTGTTTCCCCAAACCATCTCTCTGAACAGCAACACATACAGATTTCTCTTCACAGAGCAAGTTATTTTCTAATTGCCTGACTCTAAGGTTTTCCTTGAGTTCATCATTATCTGTGGACATTCCAAGAATATTACCTGTATCAAGGCATGGACAATTTCTATGCTTAGCACAGGCAGTTTGCCATCACAGCCAATGGAAAAAATGTTGGCAGTCTTCTGAGCCAAACAACTCACGGGGGGGGGGACAAATACCTGTGGAGAACAGCAAGACCACCCCCAAGTTTAGGGAGTTTATGTCTGGAAGAAAATTCATCACTTAGTGTGTTATCACCTGAGGCAACCGCCTCTTCTTCTTCAAGTGTCATGTCCTCTCATATTATATCTCACACCTCATTCTGCTATATATGTCGGAAGAAGTGCACATGTGCACGAAATGTCACATTAAAATATGAAAGTTAGTCTTTAAGGTGCCACATGTTTGTGTCTTTTGTTTTGTTTTGTTTTGTCTTGTTTTTCTTTGATTTTTGCCTGAAATAGGACATAGGTAATCAGTAGCACAATCTCTTTTTTATTTAAAGCCTTTCTAAATAGAGACGCTGTGACCACTGCTAACTAGACATGGGCACGACTTGGCGAAATTGTCGTTTCCGTTTTCGGTTATCGTTTCCGTTACGTAACGGAACGGTAACAATAATTAAGCCGTCAGAACTCAAACTCAAACCAAAAAAAGAAAAATTTGGTCGGGTTGTTCATTTCCGTTTGTGGCATCGCGGCGATCTCACGATGCGAAGCACAGAAAAAGTTTTAAAAGTTTTTTACCCCCCCAACTCCCGGCCAATAAAGCAGGCGAAAATATGCCTGCCTGAGGCTTTGCCACCTACCAGAGGGGTAATTTCTGGGGGTCCCCGGCCTTTCCCCCCCTCTTCTCCTGTCCTGGGCTGCTTGCACCAGGCTGGGGGGGTCATCCTTGTCATCTGTCTCGCTGCATGCCATGCGATGGGGGGATCCAAAATGGCGACCACAATTTTTCTTTTGAAATCGTGGTCAAATAACACACCAAATCACTACAGAAACATGTGAAATTTATTTATTTTAAATGCCTGAATTTTTATAGTAGCAGCAGTGGGTTTTTATAGCAATAAAACGTAATGATTTTATTTTATTTTATTTTATTTGTATTTTTTTAGACCTGCCCATTTGAGCTGGGCATGGGATGGGACCATACAATTTTTTTGAACCATTCCACCAATGGCATCGCCAGGTTTTTGACTGACACTTCTGGATGCCAAGGCACCTTCCAGAAATCACAGTCGGGTGTATGGATGTTGTTGAGGGAGGATGGCTGGCTGCTGGTGCTGGTGTGATCCGATCGAGATTGAGGAGGGAGGCTGGAGGCTTTTGGATTTAAGTTAGGCAGGCAGGGAGGGAATTGAATTTAGAAAATAATTTCTTTGATTCCCTGCAGCTTTGTCTGCTGAAGGGAATAGCAGTTTATTCTTTATTTCTTCTCTGGCAGTTTAAGGGTTTTTTTTCTGATATTGGATAAAGGGGGAGGTTCAACTGGGAGTGGGAGGTGTGGATTTTATTTTAAAAATATATTATATACTACCATTTATTTTCTATTTTCCCAACTTCAATTTGCTTGCACACACACACATTTGGGGTGCAAGCCAAGAACAGAACCTCTATCCTTCCTAAGTGATATCCTAACTGCCCACTCGCCCGTCCGCCCGCGCCACCCCCCGCCTGCGGCCCACGCCGCCGACCGCCCACTCGCCCGCCCGCCACCCACCCATGGCCCACCACCACCACCATCCACCCGCACCTCCCCCCGCCCCCCACCCCGCCCGCCACCTAGGGCGCAAAAACACCTAGCGCCGGCCCTGATTGCGGGACACCCCTATGCTCTGGGAAGTCAAATCGCGCTAAATCGCAGTGGAAATGACAAACGACAAACGGAAACAACAAATTTTTGGAAAATTTCACGACAAACGGAAACGAGCCGAAACGGACCCGTTCCGACAATCAAAAACTCAAAACGTCATTTTTTCTGGTCGTGCCCATGTCTACTGCTAACCATTAGCTTAAATTCTTAAGCCAGAATGCTCTTCTACACCCCAGGCCATGATTCCCATCTATTCCTTGAAGGATAGCCTGCAGCAGATTTTTTTTGTTATTGCACATGATGTGACCAAATATTGTGATTTTCTTCTCTTTTCAGCGTTGAGAATTTCTACCTTTTTAATTCGTATGCTGTAATACAGCCAACTTAGTGACTCTGGCTGTCCATGGTATCTTCACTTTGGCTTAATAGCCAGGCTGGCCCTGGGTACTAAGTAGGGCATTTTGGGGAAAGGAGTCCACAGTGTAGTGCTACCATCAAAAAGGTGCTTTCCCCCTTCCTTACCACTCACACTGTAGTTCAAGGGTCTCCAAACTTTGGCCCTACAGAGGTTTTGGACTACAACTCCCAGAATTCCAAGCCTAGATTGCCAGTGACAAAGAACGGTGGGAGTTGTTGTCCAGGACATCTGGAGGGCTGAAGTTTGGACACCACCACCGTAGTTGGTCGGCCATCTGGAAAGATCTCTAAATATGATTCCAAAGTCTCAGCAGGAAGTGAAGATCATTTTGTTGATCAGCTGCATAGCTGTTTGTTAGTCCAGCATTTGATTACTAGAACATTGGTTTAGGATTGGAAACATCTGGGGTTTCATGTCCCCTCTCAGCCATGAAGTGGTCTGGGAGACCTTCATGGCTGAGCCATCATTGTTAGCACAACAAATTGTCAAGTGGTGAAAACTGTGAAGGTGGATCAGATAGAATTGTGGAGTCATAAAATAGGAAGGACCAGGTAGTAGTTAAAGCAAGGCCATTGAATACAAACTCCAACTCACTGCAGGAATCCAAATCCAAGTCGATCTGACAGATGGTTGCCCAATTTTCTCTTGAATGTATCCCGTGTGGAGCGCTCAATAATTCCCAAGGTAATTGGTTCCATTGGTTACTGCTCTAACAGTTAAGAGGATTTTTCCTGATAATCAGCCAAAAGCTTGCTTCCGGAGTCTAATATTACATGCCCTGCACTCTGGGATGATCTGGGCGTACACTGTGCCATGATCCCTTTGGAGGATATCCAGATTATAGACATAACAGATATATAATACATCTTTGCTTTTCAAAGGAACCTCATTGCACAGTGGTCAGATGGTAGAACTGCGGTGATCAAGATGACTTCTGTTCACAACATGAGTTTGGTTCAACAGGCTCAGATTGCCAGGCTCAAGGTTGGCTCAGCCTTCCATCTTTTGAGGTTGGTAAATTGAGTGCCCAGCTCTTGGCAGTGGGGTAACCTGCATAATTAAATTATAAACCACCCAGAAAGAGCTTTAAATGTTGCAAGGCAGTATCTAAGAAGCAAACTTTGCTTTTCTGCTTTCAAAATCCATGTCAGAATAAATGTATGCAAATCAAGATCAATGATTGAACTTATTCCACTGATGTTTTCTGAATCAAGCCCTCTCTTTCTCAAAGCATTTATTGCTGTTGGACCCATTTATGTTCTGTATTAACAGTAGGGAAGTTGAAACTGTGAAGTATATTTTTATGCTGTTCCTTCTAGCAGGACCTTCATAAAGAATTACTTTTATCTATTCCTCAGGAAGTCTGAGAGAGAACAGAAGAATTTTGTATCTCATTGTTTCTTTCCTCTCAGGTCCTCCATAGTACTAGTTCTCAACTGAAAAATATTCAAGTGGCCAAATTTTGTGCAACTGCTATATATTTGCTGCTTCTCTGATAAGACGGTACTTCCTCTAATAAGACGGTGATTCCTCTTTACTTGTGACACACATTTTACATACAAAGTGGAAACAATATTTAGCATATTGTCCCATTTAGTTTTGTATTGTGCAATTTGTTTAGTGCTGGTTTCTGACTGTAATGCATTCAATTTCAATTATCAGCTGTTGGGCATGAGTAAGGATTATAGAATCATGGACTGTTAGTCCAGCATTCAGTTACTAGAACATTGGCCCAGGATGGGAGCCACTTGAGGTCATATATCCATTAAGAACATAAGAACATAAGAAGAGCCATGCTGGATCAGGCCAAAGGCCCATCTAGTCCAGCTTCCTGTATCTCACAGCGGCCCCACCAGATGCGTTTGGGAGCGCATGAGACTAGATATCTGTCTCCTGATACCACTCCCCTGCATCTGGCCCTTGAAGTACCCTGGTTTAAAGCCTAGAGATTACACATCTCCATCATGGTTTGTAACCCGTGATGGACTTTTCCTCTAGGAATCTGTCCAATCCCCTTTTGAAGGCATCCAGGCCAGATGCCATCACCACATCCTGTGGCAGGGAGTTCCATAGACTTACAACGCGCTGGGTGAAAAAATATTTTCTTTTGTCAGTTCTTACTCTCCCAGCACTCAATTTGAGTGTATGTCCCCTAGTTCTGGTATTTTGAGAGAGGGAGAAGAATCCACTTTACTCATACCCTGCATTATTTTGTATGTCTCAATCATATCCCCCTCAAGCGCCTTTTTCCAGACTAAAGAGGCCCAATTGTTTTAGCCTTTCTTCATAAGGGAGGTGCCCCAGCCCAGTAATCATTTTAGTCGCTCTCTTCTGCACCTTTTCCAGTTCCACTATGTCTTTCTTGAGATGCGGTGACCAGAATTGTACACAATACTCCAGGTGGGGCCTTACTATTGTTTTGTATAACGGCATTATAATGTTGGCTGTTTTATTTTCAATCCCCTTTTTGATAATCCCTAGCATGGAATTGGCCTTCTTCACTGCTGCCACACATTGGGGAGACACCTTCATGGAGCTGTCCACCAACACCCCAAGATCTCTTTCCTGATCCGTCACGGATAACTCAGAGCCCATGAGTTGATAGATGAAGTTTGGATTTTTTGCCCCAATATGCATTACTTTACATTTGGTTACATTAAAATGCATTTGCCATTTCTCAGCCCACTCCCCCAGTTTGGAGAGATCCTTCTGGAGCTCTTCACAATCTTCTCTGGTATTTACCACATGGAAAAGTTTTGTGTCATCTGCAAACTTGGCCACCTCACTGTTTATCCCTGTCTCCAGGTCATTTATGAACAGATTGAAAAGCACCGGTCCCAGGACCGAGCCCTGGGGCACACCGCTTTTCACTTCTCTCCATTGTGAAAATTTCCCATTGACACCTACTCTTTGTTTCCGGGATCTCAACCAGTTCTCAATCCATAAGAGGACCTGCCCTCTTATCCCCTGACTATGCAATTTTCTCAGCAGCCTTTGGTGAGGGACTGTGTCAAAAGCCTTTTGAAAATCCAGATAGACTATATCCACCGGTTCACCCAAATCCACGTGCCTGTTGACCTTTTCAAAAAATTCTAAAAGTTTTGTAAGGCAAGATTTACCCTTACAGAAGCCATGCTGATTTTCTCTCAGCAAGGTTTGTTCTTTACTCTTAGCCATGAGATTGTTTGGGTGACTGTGTATAAGCTGTCATCTTTAAGCACAACAAGTTGTTGTTAAGCGCAACAGAGCCTCATGGCACAGTTGTTAAAAATGTTCTATTGCAGCTGTAACTATGCTCATGATTGGGGGTTCAGTTGCAGGCAGCAGGCTCAAGTTTCACTCAGACTTCCTGCCTTTCAAGGTCAGTAAAATGATTATCCAACTTGCTTGGGTGTGTGTGCCATGTGTAGCCTACAAAATTAGTTCTCCTGAGAGTACTTTAAGTGCTATGGGGAAGTATATAAGTGGCACACTTTGAATGATCAATGGTTAAAACTGCGAAGGAGGATCAGAGAGAAGTATGGAATCAAAGGATAATGGAATTGGGAGAGGCTTATAAGGCCATTGCGTCCAACCCGCTGCTCAATGAAGGAGTCCATATTACAGTAGCACCCCTATATTTGCTGATTTGCCATCTGAGGATTCAGTTATCCTCATTTGGCAGTGGGGGTGGTGGAGTGCCAAGAGTGACAGTTGTGCCACTGTGCCTGGACAGCAGACTGGGTGACACTTTTGATGCCAGCACTCCACTATCCCTGTTGGGCAGCACAGAGAGGGGTGCTGGTGGCAAGAGGGAAGTGGTGAGTGTGGGGGTGGGATAGTGAGGGCAAAAGTGGGGGTGCTGCATGGCGGTTGGCCACCCCTTTGTGCCATCAAGGCTGCCCTACCTGGAAAGGAGCTACTGGGTGGGCAGGTGGAATCACCGGGCCATCTCCTTTCCTGGCCGGCTGGGCAGAGGAGGATGAGGAGGAAAGCCAGCCCAGTGCCCTCAGCTCTGAGAGCCTCCAAGACAGCCAGCCAGATCACCCCACATGAGTCCCCACCCACTGTGCTTCCTTGCCTGCTTGGCTGGCTGGCTGGCCGGCCGGCCGGTGACGAACCTCCGTTCGTGCTGTTCTTTGCTGCCAGGGGCGCCTCTCCTGGCATTTAAAAATGAGAAGGCAACAGTTATTCCGGATGCAAGGATCTGGCCACAAAGCAGCGCCCGTTCCTACGAATGGGAGTCACAATTTTGCTGCCTCTGTCCTTGCATGGTTGAACTGGAGAAGATGGTAGCAGCAGTGGCAGCTCCAGCATCACATGACAAATGTTGCTGCTGCTCATGCTCTGGGGTTGGTCCTTTTGCAAAAGGACCTCCACCATCCCATTGCTCTTGGGGAGACCAACTTTGATCTTGGGGTCCCGTTCGCTAGTGTTCACTCTTACCTGCGGATTTCAGTATCTGTAGGGCAGCCCGGAACCAATCCCGAAAATATACTGGGGTCCTACTGTAAAACAAAACAGACAAGTGGTTGTCATTTTTCTCTTGACTGCCTCCAGTGCTGGAGCACTCACCACCTCCTGAAGTAACGAGTTCAGTTGTCATACTGCTCTAACATTTAGGTTTTTCCTGACATTCAGCCTCAATATCAGCCTGGCTTCTGTAGCTTGAGCCCATTATTGCATGTTCAGGAACTCTGGGATGACTGAGAATATATCATGCCCCTTGTTCAAGGATTGGAAACATGCTATCATATCTACCATCAGTCTTGCTTTTTCCAACATGCCCACATTGCTTCAAGATGTTCTCTTCTAGTGCAAGTCCCTCAGACAACTCTGCTGCTTTTCCTCTCTCCTGCCAGAATTTGGCAACAACTCTAGATACATCTCTCTTTGAAATATATTCTGTCTCACACTCCTACTCTGGATCTACAGCTGTACTTTTCCTTCATGTGTTTCAACGATCTCTTCCCATAATGAGTGCTCATGTCTTTTCATCTCATGCTAGGCAGTGCAGCGTCTTTGTGGCTGGAAGATGTTGAATGGAAATGAATTGCATTTTTTTACTGTTTTAGCCTAAAGCAGGTGTTAGACAAGGCCATGTTTACCCTGTCTCCCTTTTCTATATGGAGCTGTCATCTTTGGGAAACAGATGTTTCAATTGAGAGCATGCCTTCATATGAATGTTTTAATGTTATTTATCAGTCTAGCAGACAAAACTATTTCGATGCGCTGATCCACTTAACTTTTTTTTTTAGCAAGGTTTGCTTTCACACAGTAAAAACACATATAGGGGAAAATGTAGACTTCTCAGTTATGGGAGGAGGGCAGAGCGAAGTGAAATCCTCATTGAGGACAAGAAGGCAGAATTATTGATCAAAAAAAAAGAACTGTCTTCCATTATCAACCAAAGCAGATGTTTTAGAGATATAGGCTTGCTCTTATCGGGGCTGCCATTCTACTTTCTGGTAGGGGGGAGGCAAATATGTCTGTAAGAAGAACTATCAGGATAGTGTTGATCCAAGATTAAATGGAAGAAAGAAAAAAGAGTGTAGTTTTGGAGCCTTTATTGTGATAGTTTTTTTGCATTTAATATGTCATAAGAGATATTGTATAGCCTGCATAATTAAATTGTAAACCACCCATAAGGTGCTTTAAGCACTATGGGGTGCTATGTAAGCATAACCTTTTTTTTTCAGCTTTAGCCCTCCCCCCCCATGATTATCCATCCATCCATCCATCCATCCATCCATCCATCCATCCATCTTCATTAATTGGACTGGATGGCATTATAAGCCCCTCCCAACTCACTTATTCTATGATTCTGTTATTCATGTGCCACATTTCTCCTCATAGGGAACCCATTCCAAATTTTCAATAATGTCTACTTTTGTATATCAAAGATATAATTAGGCATTGCCCCCTCAACCTGGAGTAACAAGGTAGACACGATAATATGGATTGCAAAATTGGGCCACACTTTATTAATATTCAATTAACTTTAGGGGGGAGGCAGTAGGATGGAAGACCAATCCGTCAAGGGCCAGCCTAGCCCCAAAATGGATCACCGGCTGAGATGGAATAAAATGTTAGGAAATTGCTTAAGGTCCTGACCACCCAAGGCTCCTGGCTCTGGGTGATCAAGGCATGTGGAACCCCACCCCCCCCCACACACAGTGCAGAGTCCTCTGGGCCTTCAACGTTACAAGGTGGGCTGGCTTACACCCATCTCAGGTGTCCATCAACCCATTTACCATGCCTGCCTTCCGTCACTGCCCACCAGTGCGACCAACTGAACATAACCACACCAAACCCATAAAGAACATCAAGAATGGGATTGGCTCCTCATAAGCCAATCAGGGGGCAGACCAAAAATTCCCATCCAGCCCCAAAATGATGAGTACCCCTCATTCTTATTACGGGTGGGTGGGTGGGGGGTCGACAATCCCAACAAAGAAGCCAAACCACACTGGGAACTCCTTTTATAAGGGGAGCCCCACATGGCCCAGCCAGGCCACCATACTTCATCTGCCTCACCTGGGAGAGTGGGGCAAAGCAGCCCCTGGACCATATTTGCAGCACTGGTAAACCATCATCTTCTTTTTTTTAACATTTACAGTCCTCCCAGCAGAACAGCCTAGGTAAATCTAAGCTTGCCAGTTTTCATAAAGCAAAGACTTCAAGTGATCCACATGAATTAACAAACTTGGCCTATTTCGCTGTTTCAGAAGCAGGTGTGTGATGCCGTTTATTTCACATTGAGCTGCACCTGCCAGCGGTGGATCTGGCCCACTATTCACAAAGAGGACTTTTCAGTACAGGAGTGATCTCACCAACACTTTGCTCTCTACTTGCTTCCTTTGTTTCAACAAGAAATTCCAAGATAAAGTACTTGTTAAAAATATGCTACAATATTGCTTAGATGATTCCTTGGTTTTCAAAGTAGAACTGACCACCCAGCAAAAGAAGGCTCAATTGTAGACTGTGGTTCATACACAGGAGTAAAAATTGAGTTAGCTGAGGTCTTTAAATCAACTTATTAAAATCTTCAAATTTCTTCATAAACAGAATGGAAAGAATTAGATATTTAAAACATTTAAATTCAAAAGAAAAGGGAAAAGCTGGTTTCATCCAGATGGACAAGGGAGTTTGAGACCTTAGTTCTTGAATATCTGGCTTTATCTTTCCATTGATTCAACCATATTGGTGATGCTGAATTAAAGCTTTGGTTTTTCCCTCTCCTGCCAACAATCTCCTCATTGTTGCACCAGAGTACAGCAGGGATCTTGTGCTGGCAGAGGAAATCAACATTCTACAAGACTATTGTAGAATTTGGGGGCAGACCAAACAAAATATTGTAACTTTTAAACTAAGTTTCAGGACGTCTGTGAAGATTTCAGGACAGCATCAAATTTGGCACAGTTGTGGGAGATAGTGTGCTCTTGTTCAATGCCATATTTGGGGGTGTTCAGAGAAAGAGGATTTAAAATATGACTTTAAAATGTAAACCTGCTTTACCCCTGGTCAATAGCAAGTGATACTAAATGTCTCCAGATTTAAAAGAGTTTATACTACAGTAATTGGAAAAAAACATCTTAATTGGCTTCCTCATTTTTTTTTAACTTTGGAAGAAATAAAGGCTGCAAGGGCTAAAATATGATTTGCCAAAATCAATCAATCAATCAATCAACCAAACCAATCAATCAAACAATCAATCAATCAATCAATTGAAAAACTATTATAAACATATGTGTGGAACATGCTTACCAGAGAATGTATTCCAATGAAAACACATTGTTGCAGCTTTGTAGGCTAGGAAGTGAGATCGTTGAAGGAGAAGAAAAATCACAGGAGCAGAATCAAAAGACAGGTTTCCTTTGAAAAGTTAAGGAAACAGGTCTGTTTTAAAGAAAGTAATGGTGTGGCAGTCCTCCAAAAGGGGCATTTTGCCAGGTATCTCCAGGGAACTGGCATACAACATAAGATAAATTCAAAGTAGTTCTGCATTTAAAAAGCATAGAGCAGTTGTTTGTCTCAGCCCTCAGTGATTTCAGCAAACATTCTCCCAGGATTTCTGAGACCAGGCTCCTCACAAAAGTCTTCTTAGAGGAAATCAGCTCCAGGTCTGGGGCAAGCTGAACGTTTGAAGCTGTCAACCAGGATCTAATTGAAATTTTAACTTCATTCTGGCTGAATAGGCATGGATTCTTGGAAGCTATTTCTGTGTCTGGGTATAAAACTATTTTAAAAGATAGTTTAAAAAATTGAGAGAAATATCTAGAAGCTTGCTTGTTTAAACTCTGGGATTACAGATTTTTTTCCCCTTTTTTGGTCGGGGGTGGTCCTCCTCCATATGGGCAGAGCTTTGGTGCATGTATCCTGTTACAGTCTCAACCATTCCACCTGTCTTGTCACTATAAAATTGTTTGGTCATTTAAAACCAAAATTCCAGAGATGTCATGAGCCAACAAATCACTTCTGATATGTGGTGAATATGAACTCCAAAATGTCCTGTAATTAAGAGCTCTTCTCAGATCTTGCAAACAAACAGTATTTCATGTTAAGTTGTTCTCTCTTCCTACTGCTATCCCCCATTCCTAACAACATTGTCTTTTCCAGAAAGTTCTGCTCAGCTCTTGCAAATTGACAACTGTGGATTCCTTCATTGAGGCAATCAGTCTTGATCTCTCCTGACTACTCCCTCTACACACACACACAGAGTTTTCCCAACAATATTGTCTTTTTGGACAGTTCAGTATTTCATTACATGTGCATGGCAGGATAGGCACAGTTTATTCATTTTTGCTCTAGGAAGAGTTCAGACTTGACTTGAATGTGCATCCATTTTTCTGTTTTTCTGGTTGTCTGGGGTATCTGTAGGGCTCTCCTCCAACACTCCATTTCAAAGAAGCTGATTTTCCCCTTCAGATCTTTCCATTCAAAGTTACTGAGAAATAGCCATGGTAATTGTTATGTATATGGGTGAGAAGTGGTTAACAAAACTCTTCAGGAATTTTTGATGACAATAATGTTGGGTTTTTTCGATGCACCTATGCATGAAAAAAAACTCTTTCCCCTTTAATAGCCTGCTTCTTCTAGAAGCTTGTGTTTAGGCTGTCCTGTCATCACCTACACCTGTCCCTCCTCTTCTGTTAGTATAAGACAGGCATGTCAAAACTTCGGCCCTCCAGATGTTTTGCACCACAACTCCCACAGTCCTTTGTCATTGGCAGTCTAAGCTTAGAATTCTGAGAGATGCGGTCCAAAACATCAGGAGGGCCGAAGTTTGGACATACCCGGTATAAGGGAAGGTTCTACCTTAGTCTAGTGAGACACATTTGTTTTGCCCTGGCTAGTCATGCCTTGCTAGCCAGCCATGGACTGTTTATTGTTGTTTTGTCTTGCCCCTGTTTTATATTAAAACTTTGTTATGTTTTTCAATACCAGCTACTGGGTGTGTGTGAGTGTACTTTGCTACTGGATAGTAGATATATTTGGGTTCATATTGCCTCTCCTTTATTTTGATTACTTGCTGACATTATTAGTCCACCTTCCTGCGCTGAGGTTTTTACGAAACTGTGGATACTCTGAAGATTTATTTCCAAGGACTCTGCAAATTATATTTTGATAGCAATTAAATTCTATCATAAAGGTTATGGGCCCAGGTGATAAATGGTCAACTGTCTCTGCCTTCTGCTAAGGAAGTAATGCTTAAATTTGTTTACAGTCAACATAAAATAACTCAAACATGTAAAACTACATTGCACTATAAAAGCATAAAAGCAAGTAAAAGCATCTCTACCACAGAAACCATTAAATTAACTAAATGCATTGAAATCATTAAAATCAACTAAGTATGTGATTAACATACAGTTAGAAAACAATACGGTAGGATACCATGTGCACAATATTGGTTTTTTCTGCCTCTGATCTTAACTTTCCAATTTCAGTATACAACAGTTTCATGTACTGCTGAAAGAGATTTTCAATCTCAGTGTAAAAATCAGCCATGCTCAAACAGAGCTGAAGCAGCTTTAAGAGATTAAAGATGTATGCTCATTCTGTGAGATGTTTTCATTAGATTGCAAGTCAGCTTGCTTTTGTTTTGTGATTGGTTGCAGAAAGGTAAAGGTGGGATCCGTTTCCAATCCATATTGCTCAGGCACTGAGCTTTGAAGGGATTGCATACCTAGAAGAAAAATGGAAAGCAGAAACACACTAATGTGGGTTGACCCTGATGTTCCATGTTTCCTGAAGATGAGTTCATAGCATGTTGGTCAATTCTGTTTTTTAAAAATGTATTTCAACAAAACTCTTAGACAATATCCATATGTGCATAAGTTGGCTCTAGTCATATTGGATTGGAACTACAATCTATCGGTAATTTTTGCAGACAAGTCTTTGAGCCCAAGTCACAATTATGTGCTTTAATTTTTGGTGTCAAGTACCAAGCCCAAGTCCTTGGTTCCAAGTCCTAAGCCCCAAGCAACAAGTCTGAGGTCCTATTAAAAACATGTTTCCCCTCAGAAAAAAATGGAGGGAAGGGCTAATTGTGAATTGTGAATCAATTTAGAATCATTAAAAAAACACACCACCTGAGTCGAGTCCAAGTTTAGTCACCTGTGTGACTTAAGTCTGACTTGACAGTGATTCCTAGGGCTCTGATTTACTGAGGATTAGCTGCAAACAGGCATAAAACCTGCAATGCACACACAAGCCACAGTTCCTTGCACTGAAGCAGGATTTCACCAGTAGCTAATTGTTGGGAGGCTTCCTGGCTTCAGGGTTTAAGAGCCAGCTGAGAATCTTCACCTTCTCGTTATACTGCAGAAATAGAGCCATTGGAGCCGCTTCTTAGGAAAGAATTCCACCTGGTTTTTGCAGAGCTTGTTGTTCTGGCCTCGTGGCCTAAGGCAGAGAGCAAGATGTAATATCTCCTTTTCATACACAAAAACAGATTGTCTGTGGCAGTAGAATCTTAATTGAAAACTAGCAGTTTAAGCTTGGGTTTTGCCTTCACACTTTATAGAAACAAGCTACCTCAGGGGCAGGTTTTTGTAGTCTACACTGCTGTTTACTCCAATGGTGATGTTTATTTATTTATTTATTTATTTATTTGATTTATATACCACAACCATCTAGCACAAAAGCTACTCTGGGCGGTTTATAAACATATAAGAAATACAAAAACAGATTAAACAACTTAAAATAGTAAATAAAAACTAATAAATCAGACCAAATATTCAAATCATCATAATAAAAAAGAACATATAAGCAAATAAGCACAAATACAATGAATCAAAACAATTTAACAATTCAAAATAAGAACAAATGGAAAAAATAAATAAAGACACACAGGCTGCCTGAAAGCAGACCCTTTCGCTCTGCTTCATGTCAGGGCTGGTCCTTGTGGGTTGCACTTCCAGAAGGTCTTCAAGACAGAAGCTTCCGGAACAAGTTTTGTTTTCTCCTCTCATCCCCCTCACTCCATCTCCTCCTTTTGCCGAGGCACTCTTTTCCATTTTCTCTCAATCATTCTGTTTTATTGCTTGAACGAATATTTGAATTCTGGGTGATAGTTCCTTAGGGGCATTGCACATATGCTTTCTTTCTAGCTCTCTGAGAGAGAGACCTTTTCCCCTCTGTAAAATAAACTTTTTTTCCCCCTTGTTAAATTTCTTCTCTTTAAACAGAAGCAAAAGAGGAAACTCATCTCCTCCAGCCCAACCGAGTTAATGGAGGAGGAGGAGGCCACCTCCAGTTTTGAGACCTCATTCTGCATTACAATTGGAATGGGAGATAGGCAAGTTTGGTGGGAATGGAGGCCATTTTCCACAGCCACATACAGTCCTCATGTGCAGCTTCAGGCCCCAAAGTGACCAAATATGACCGAGAATTGGGGTGGGGAGGAAGTACTTCTGGTTTTATGTGGGAAGTTTTTAACATCTTGGGAAAGCTTTTCTGATCACGTCATTGCAGACCCCCTACTTCTAAATGCTTCCATGATGAGGGAAAAAAACCACTTCAGCCAAATACTGTATTTTCTTTTGCTCTGTGCTGGTAAGTCCAAACTGACTTGTAGCAAGTTTAACAGGGATTTCAAGTAAGATACTGTATTTAAGGCATAGTTTTACCAGTTCCACTCCTCCCAGTGAGTTTCCATGGCTGTGAGAATTTGAACCCTGTTTTCTAGAGTCCTGGTTAGAGATGGGCACGACTTAGCGGTATTCCCATTTCCGTTTCCGTTACTCGTATCCGTTACTCTACGGAAATGGTAATGGAAATTACTCTGCCAGAATTCGAGCTCGAACCGACGAAAGAACAATTTGGTCTGATTTGTCGTGCTCGTTACTTGCATCGCGGCGATCGCGCAATGTCAAGCGGCACAGAAAAAAAGTTTTTAAAAGTTAAAAAAAACCCGATTCCCGGCCCTAAAAGTAGGCGAAAACTGTCTGAGGGCACCTACCAGGCCAGAAGGGTGTTTTATTTGGGGGGGGGGATTTCCCCGCCCCACTCTCCTTGGCTATTGCTACTGCTGCGCTGCTGGTACCAGGCTGGGAGGGCGCATCCATTTGCCATGCAGTGCGGGGGATCCAAAATGGCGACCGCAATATTTTTTTGAAATCGTTGCCCAAAACCCCACCAAAGCACCACAGAAACATGCGAAAATTAGCTATTTTAAATGCTTGAATTTTTACAGTAGCAGCAGTGGGTTTTTCTTGCAAAAAAAAAGTCTCCGTTGATTTTATTTTATTTTATTTTATTTTATTTTATTTTATTTTATTTTTATTACACCTGCAGATTTGCAATGATGGGCTCGCCCATGGGAGTGGACCATGCAAATTTTCCACCAATCGCATGGCCACTTGGCCAGGTTGACCACAGAGACTTCTGGGATGTGCCAATCGGGCATAAACAGCCCACTAATCATAGCCCAAACCCGAACCCTAAGCCTAAGCCTAACCCATACGCCAGTACACTGTCCTTCTAAGTGGGTCAGAGAGGCACCAAGAGGTGCACCCCAATACTCACCCTAACCTCACCCGTGACTAGCCTAACCCTAGCCCTTGCACTAACCTGTCTTAACCCTAAGCCAGATCTACTTGCATTGCACTACATGCAAGTACGTGAGACACAGCGGGTGGAAAGAGTCTGCCAGTCCGTCACTTGTGGCTCTGGCTGACTCCTGCAGCTCCCTCCAGGAGCCCGCTACCCCCCCCAAACCAGTACTAACGACAACAAAAAAACAAAAAACGAACCGACTAATTTTTGCGAAATTTTTGCAAAAAATGGAAACAAGTCGAAACGGACTGCCTCCGACACACGACAACTCGAAAACGTCATTTTCCCCAGTAGTGCCCATCTCTAGTCCTGGTTCATCACTCTGCTGTACCACACTGGGAATATTTACTTGGCTGAGGGTGTGTGAGAGAGGCCTGGTAGGACTAAAAATGCCACCCCCCAATCTATATTCTTCTTGTTCTACCAAATGCCAGTATGTGTGTGTGTGTTGTGTCGTTACAGTCGTGACCGACTCTTCGTGACTCCATATCCATGGAGTTTTCTTGGCAGGAATACTGGAGTGGTTTGCCAGTTCCTACTCCAGGCGCCTACAGCACCTGGTATTTCTTGGAAGTCTCCCATCCAAGTACTAACCAGGGCCGACCCTGCTTAGCATATAGAATGGCTATTTGTGGCATTGCGTGAACAAGGCCAATTTGGGATTCTGTTGATATACCACCCATCCCACTGCCAAGATATTTTTGTTTGTATTTGCTTGAGTGGTACCAACAACAATATAGAGTGTGATGGTGATGCAAACGTTAACTCTCATGAAAGATAAAATCCTGTGGATCCCCACAATTGATGTTTCCTGGGGCTAAGCAGGAACCCTCATAAGAACATAAGAAGAGCCATGCTAGATCAGGCCAAAGGCCCATCTAGTCCATCTTCCTGTATCTCACAGTAGACCCACTAGATGTGTCTGGCAGCACCTGAGACTAGATATCTGTCTCCTGATACCACTCCCCTGCATCTGGCCCTTGAAGTTCCCTGGTTTTAAGCCTGGAGATGACACATCTCCATCATGGTTTGTAACCTGTGATGGGCTTTTCCTCCAGGAATCTGTCCAATCCCCTTTTGAAGGCCTCCAGGCCAGATGCCATCACCACATCCTGTGGCAGGGAGTTCCACAGACTAACAACCTTCCCCCCAAGCATCATCCTCTGAAAGTGACTCTGCAGATAGCAGATGAACCATGTGAAAGCATTGTTATCCACTGAAAAACCAGACATCAGCTTCACAAGAGTACCACGATTTATTGTACTAGTCCTAGAAGGCACTGACAGATTAAACATTATCAAGAGGGTGCTTTTACTGGGTTTGAGAGCTACTGACCCATTGACGAGAGAGACTCATGATCCTGGCACTTTCTCCCAACAAAGGTAATCATAAATGATCTTTGTGCCTCAGTCCCACTGAACACATAGTGGTAAGACCTTTTCCCAGTCTTATCATGTGCTTCAGAGGATGGTCACTTACCAGCTCTGGGCATGGGATGAGACTGATTTATTGAGTTTAATGTGCAGGCTCTGTTTTTTTTTTTCATTCACATTGACTGCCAGGTGTGTGAAACCTCATGTTTGGTTTCAGCATAGACTGCATGAAGCTAAAATTGAAGACAGAGATATAGTTACTATTTGGTCCCCCAGTTTCATGATATGGTGTGCAAGCTGTTCTAGGTATTTCCATATTTACCTGGAAGATCTCAGTGTTGGGTTGAGCATACTTTTAGATGCTTCATGGACATGGGAGTCATGTGTTGATGCAAGTGATCCTTCCTTATACAGTGCTTCCCAAATATTTGCTTTCAGCCTCCCCTGTTGCTTTCCAGTAGATGAGGTGATGAAGTCCGAGTGCTGTTCTTGTTCAAGCAATGAGCAAGCAGAAGCTGCTAGAGAAATCTCTCTCTTGTTAGTCTTGAAAACTCATTTTCTTCCACTATCAGTCTGTCTGAGTGCCATGTTTATCAGTAAACAATGGTATGTCTTCACTACACCCTACAGGATGCAAGGGAAACAATAAAATGCTGCCTCCTTTTAGGTCATACATGCCTACAGGGTAGTTTCCAAGATTAATTAGAAGATAGTATCCTTTTTCTTCCACCCAGAGGTGTGTGTGTGTGTGTGTTTTGCTGATGTTACAATTTGCACGACCAACATCAATAAACATATCTGGAAGTTGATTCATGGCAACTTGACTTCTTTTCTTGAAAGACTGAAACGTTTCGCTGCTCATCCAAACAGCTTTGTCAGTGTGAGGAAAGCTAATTGCGAGTCCTCCATTTTATAGTTCACTTTAACCTTATGTCACCCTGGTCTGAAATAGGCTCGTATGATGGACAATGGTCTGAATATGCTTGTTAGGTGGACAATAGTCTCCATGGGCAAACAATGGCCTAATGTGCTGAAACCCATAAAGTATGGGTCGTTAACTATGGCCTTGATGGTGGTGGTGTGATTTTTGATTTGTCTGGGTATTGTTGAAATCACTGCCTGATAAGTAGCAGATAGATTGTGTTTGAGCCCCACCCCCGTTGAGAGAGGGGTTTTCAATTCTCACATGAATGGCTTCCCTGACCCCTCTCTCAAGCTACATATCTTCTCTGTCTAATATGTTTACATCCTCATCTTTGAATGAGTGCCCTTTGTCCTTCAAGTTGAGGGGTACTGCTGATTCTGGTCCTGAGCTGTTGCCCCTCCTATGTTGGGTCATCCTCCTGTTTAATGGCTATTTAGTTTCTCAAGTGTGGAGGTCTGTACACTCCTCACTGCATTGGACTGCATATACTATATTGCTCCTTTAGTGTTTTGGTGTCTGGTCCTTTGGGTAGAAGAGTCTCTGCCTTATTGTGTTTGTGGGTTTGAAATTAACAGGGATGTGGTGTTTGTCAAAAATCCTTTTAAGCTTTTTATATACTCCAGCCATGTAGTGCCTCACCTCCAGAAGCAGCCTCAACCCAGAGCAGATATGTGCAGACCTCTACATTGGAGAAACTAAACATCCATTAAACAGGAGCTTCCTTTGCTGATGGGACTGGCATATGGGAGAATCACCATAAGATGCTGGCTTTTGACTTCAGAGTTGCAGAAGGGCACAATATATATGTGAGAGAGACCTTATTTTACTCTAAATAAAACCTCCTTTGTGAAATGCTTTCCATACATGAAACCATGAAAGGGAAGCACCATTCATGTGGTATAGTGTCCTTTGAAAAATGAGAACATGGGAATGTTACTGCCATGGATGACAATTCTCAGAATCCACATGGAGTGGATCCCAGAATCTGTTGAGAAGATCCTAGGAGTTTTAAATAGCAGCTTTTTCAAATAATGAAGCCAAGAGCAATATATAAACATTTAAATCTTCATTGGGCATAAAGCCACTTCCAATGAATTTTTTTCCTTTACTAGGAACTGTTACTTTTAAACGAGAGCTTTGCTAGCAAATATGAAACAGTAAATAGTTATGATTATGGAGTCTTAGCATGGCCTCATTTCAGTTTGGAACTCGATCCCTCATGACAGGCCATTTTAGTAGCACTTCATTTATATTAATGTGAACACAAACATTAATGAAACCTACAAAGAGGCCAGTAAATCTAAGGGACACCCTACAAGCACAAGAGACAGGATGGTGGTGGTGGTGGGGAGAACATCCATGCCGTGATTTCAAAATTAAGCACACTGGATACGGAGAGAAATGCCTCTAGACAATCACGACAGCAACAATATTTCATTTTAATTTATTTGAAAGAATGAGACCGGAGCTTGGGGAAAAAAGGGGGGAACAATCACGTTTCACTGTCAGACAACTCAATTTGAAGTTTCAGCTGCGGGTGGAGGATGAATCAGTAGCTTTCCCATTCCTGAGCTGTCATTTCATAGATACAAGGAAGGGTGAAGTAAGCGGGTCCATACTCAATCAAGAGACATAATCAAGATGGAAGAGTAAGGAATGGAAGAGCTTATCTGAAGTTCTCAGGAGCCTTCAAATGCTTTCCTTGCGGTGATGGAACAGAAATGGACAGTGAAAGGAGGGTTGGAAGAAGGACTAATGCAATTTTGCTTAGCATTTATTTTGCAGAGCCTGTTCCTTGGTTTCTCCTCTCCTTTCTTTTTTCAAAGGGCTGTGTTTTCTGCAACAATGAAGTACCAAATTATGGAGCCAACATGTTCCATGGATTTGATGAAGGTTAGAGATGGTATGAATTTGTGTCAACCCTGCACGGCTTGGGACCTGAATACCTGACAGAGCGGATCTTCCAGAGATCAACTGAGGCCCGACCTACCAGAATGTTGCAGGCACTCTCACTTCAGGTGGCCACGCCCAGGGAGGCTAGGAAAGCGGTAACCCACAACCGAGCCTTCTCTGTGGCTGGTCCTTTCCTTTGGAACTATCTCCCAAGTGAGTTGTGCCTTGCACAGTCCCTGCCAGCCTTTAAAAAAGCCTTGAAGACCTGGCTTTTTTTGTGAGGCATTTGGCGACCTTGATTAGGTGGGGTTTTTTTGCCTCCTATTCCGCCATCTTGCCAGATACAGTATCTCCTCTAATTTTGTTTCTTTTTTCCTTCTGTATATTACAGTTATTTTATTTTACATATTTTACCTGTTTTAGTTTTGTCTTCTTTCTGTTTTGTTACATTGTTGTTATTTATTGTTTGTTCATTGATGTTGTTAATAGCATGGAGTTACTTTGGAAGACAGGTGGTAAATAAATAAATAAATAAATAAATAAATAAACCCATATTAAGCATACCCTCTCCCCCTCACTCCCCGGCTGGCTGGCCCACTCACCTCTTGTTGCACGCTGCCAAGGTCCTCCTACTCTGGTGGCGCTCCAGTCCAGTTAGGAGCCTGGGCTGCCCTTCCCCACTTCCTCCCACAGCCAACCACTCAACAGCTGTGCTGGGAGAAACCCTGTCCCACCTCCTTGTCTGACTGGTCAGCTTTCCGATTGGACTGGAGCGCCATCAGAAAAGAAGGATCCTGGCACCATACAATCAAAGGTGAGTGGGCCACCTATGAGGTGAGCTCCAAACAGTACCAATTAATTTGGGTCCATCTCTAATGAGGGTGACTGGTTTTTATATGGTTGAAAATTGAAAAACTGAAAAATTAAAAAAAAATCAAATAACTCAGAGGTACAAAACAGGCATATGACATCAACCACTTCAGCCACAGATTCCGCTGATTGGAATTGAAATCTAGTCCGATTTGGAAGTCTACACAGGTTCATAAACCCACCCGCCAAAACCCTGGTAATAATTAAGTTAACATAGCCCACTGTTCCAAACAGAGAACCAATAGGAGTTGTTATATAAAAGATGTTGCCTAATATTGTTTAACTGCATTTGCCTTTTAAATATGTTGTAAGCCACCTTGAACCCCATTATTGGGAAGGAAATTGGACTTAAATAAAATGAATGAATATGCAGATGAAGCATCACTGTTGAAACACATACAAAACAAATTAGCAAAGCTTTATTAATGCCGAGAACATTAGAGCTCCTTCTGTCTACATGACTGTAGTCAATTAGTGCTCATTAAACCAAAATACATTTTTCCTAGAAAAGCTGTATACTACTTTATATAGGTCTAGAAGGCTTCAAACATAATGGTTGTGATGGGGGACAGTGGGGTGTTTTCCTGGCTGGGAAATATTACATGTGAAAAGGATCTGGGAGTCTGGGTGGACCACAAATTGAACATGAGTCAGCAGTGTGACGTGGCGGCCAAGAAAGCCAATGTGATTCTTGGTTGCATCAACAGAAGCATAGTGTCTAGATTATTGAAAGTGATAGTACTACTCTAATCTGCTCTGGTCAGACCCCACCCTAAGTACTTTGTCCAGTTTGCCCACCTAAATTTAAAAAGGATGTTGACAACCTTGAACGAGTACAGAGGAGGGCGCCCAGGTTGGTTGAAGATCTGGAAGAAATGTCTCAAGAGGAACAGCTTAGAGAGATGGGAATGTTTAGCCTTTCAAAAATATGTTTGAGAGGGAATATGATAGCTATGTTTAAATATTTGAAAGGATGTCATATTGAACAGGCAACAGGTTTGTTTTCCATGGCTTCAAAGACTAGGACTCAGGACAATGGTTTCAAACTACAGGAAAAGAGATTCCATTTGAACATTAGGAAGAACTTCATGACAGAGCTGTTCGGCAGTGGAATATGCTGCCACAGAGGGTGGTGGAGTCTCCTTTTTTTGGAGGTTTTTAAGCAGAGGCTGGATGGCCATCTGTCGGAAATAATGTGGTGGGGGCTCCTGCATGGCAGGGGGTTGGACTGGATGGCCCTTGAAGTCTCTTTCAACATGATTCTATGATTCTATGATTCTAGGTTACATTCAAAGAACCCATCAAATCAAGTACACCTGTTTCCCATAGCAGCCAACAAGATGCCACCAGAAAGCCCACTAGCCAAATAGGAAAACAATAGTCTTCTTCTGATCTTTATTTTTTTATTTATATTTTTACAGCTTATATGCCACCCACTACCCAAAGGTGTTCAGGGACATCGTGCAAATTTTGCCATTCATTCATTTGTTCATTCGTTCGTTTGTTCATTCGTTTGTTTGTTCGTTCGTTCTCCGTTCACATGATTACCATCACTTCAGATATTGGGCAGAAATTACCTGTTCATAATAATATTTGGTATGTGTGCTAGCAGAGTGCAGGGCACTAGCGCTGAGCTTATGGCTCTTGAACAGAAGAAATTATTCAGGAAACATGCATTTAAGTAAAAGTAGGCTCATTTTTACTGCTTCGGGAAATCCATCAAGAGATAGTGCCTGCATTAGCCTTCTATTTTAGTCAACAGATGCAATTTGTACACTAACTTTTTTCTCGACACTTAAAATTCATTTGGTTGCTGCGTATAGATATCTTTCTGTCACCATGGCCAGAAAGCTATTTTCCTCAGTTCCAGCTGCCTGCATGTATCTTTCTGTTATCTGGAACACTTAGATGCATTCTGATTAGGGTGTGTTTTACTACCAGTGTGAAGTTGCGATCAGACTCTACGGAAGATTTTTGCCTTCTTATTTCTGGATGTTGCCTTCAGCTACATGCTCTTTCTTGAAGAACCATTGGCATCCCATGGATTTTCTTCCAAGTGGCAAATGGTAAATTTCCAGGTCTCGTTCAGGTAGAGAAAATACACTTCTCATCTGGCTGCTTCTTTCCATTAGTCAGCTTCTTCTGTGGGTAGATCTTAGTGTCATTTCTGAGATTTCATCTTTCCTCCCAAGGTCAGACAGTCAAAGAACTAGCATGCCTTTGATGAAGGGGGCTGAACATCTCTCAGTGCTTCCTTTGTATCACCTTCCAGTTCTGCAATTTAATCCAGATCCATTCGCTTGTCTGTCTCAAACTTTGTGCATTCTGCTATTGACAAACCACTCCAGGTTTCTCTGATCCCAGTGATGAGGGTCAGTGCAATAGGCCCTCCATTTTGAAATCAACGACTGTTATGTTTTTGTGGGGCAGCCTCCTGCAAGGAGTCCTTAGATGTGTTCTCCAGTTTTAGATCTCTTCTCCTCTGAGATGTGGGTGTAGACCTTTGAACCCAGCATCTTTGAGGTGGACAGGCATGAGTTCCTTTCACAATGGTTTATACATGTGTTCCTTCCACAATAGTGTATATATAATATTCTGTCTATTATTTAGTTGATACAGGGTTTTGTACATAGCTATTGACGAGGCTCTCCTGCTTTGGGCACATCCCACTGGAAAAAAACAAGACTCACTGGAGAAAGCCAGACTCTTTGGAAAGTGCCATGGTGTTAGGAAACATTCCTGGCACCCAGAAAAGAGGAAGTCCTAATAGGAGATGAATTGACTGTAGAAATGAAGTCAGAGATGGCAACAATAGCAGCAACAACTACAAATTCTTCTTCCCAGTATAGCTGCACATATTCTAGAACATATTGCACCATTTATATGCATGTATAGTGCTACCTTTCTATTTATTTTTTATTTATTAGTTTGATTTATATACTGCCCATCTGATCAAAGGTCACTCTGGCTGGTTTACAAAGTAGAACAAAAACAGCATAACAAGAATACATGTAACATTTCTACAGCACCCTTTTGCTGTGGGTTATGGTAAGCACATCCAATCTTGCCTGGTTTTGGAAGCTAAGCAGGGTCGGCCCTGGTTAGTCCTTGGATGGGAGACCACCAGGGAATACCAGGTGCTGTAGGCGCCTGGAGTAGGAACTGGCAAGCCACTCTAGTATTCCTGCCAAGAAAACTCCATGGACATGGGATCACGAAGGGTCGGTCACGACTGTAACAACACAACACAACACATGGCCCATTATGGACTGATGTTCTGTTTGATGTTCACATGCAGCCTGTCATCTCCAACAAACACATTGTTAGGAGATAATAGCATGTTTTCCCTCCAGATATATAATTCCTCCAAAGATCCATGTCTGGCCTATAAAAACTGCAAATGAAGCCCAGGTTTCTGTTCCAGTGGCCATCCACAAAACAAAAGAACACTAATTTGCAACATCCAAAGATGAGGAAAACTTGAGCTAGGACAAAGAGAAGATATTTATCTTTGCAGAGAACTCCACATCTAATGATATGCACGTTGTACTGTGTAGTTTGACACTGAGTTTGCTGATGATTGCAACTTCTTCAGAATGGTTAACGTTAAAAAGAATACTCATTGTCCAAATTTGGTTATCTCTACGCACTGTGAAAATGAAAATGGGCTTTCAGGTGGCTACTGCAGTGTTTTATATATGACTCTAATACAATAGATATTTGGATAACGCTCTCTCTCTCTGTGTGTGTGTGTGTGTGTGTGTGTGTGTGTGTGTGTGTGTGTGTGTGTGTGTGTGTGTCACTTTTACATTGCTGAGTAAGATTTAGTGGTGACAAATAGGGGAGCAGTTTTTTTGCCGTCATGCAGGATAGCTCAATAAAAACTTTGACCCAGTGTGCAGACACAATGAAAAATGGCATATTCCATGCTAGGAATCATTAGGAAACAGATCGAAGCTAAAACTGTCAATACCGTAAGGCCTGTATATAAATCTATATAATGTGGAGTCTTGTGTTACCTTTTAGCCACTGCCAAAAAGAATATGGGCAGCGAGGAGCAAAATGGAAGTGAGAGAACCCGTTAATCAAGAGCTTGAAACACCTTCTTGATCACAAGCTGTTATAACGGTTATATTTGCTGCTTTCTAGTTTAGGAAGCATAAAGGTAATAAAAGGATGCCGGTCCTGGGGCAATCATAGTCCACTTAGTAGGTGAGGTGATAATTAAAGAGAATCAGGTATAGTGAACATCTGGGGAAAGGAGATGTCTTAATGAGTGATATTGACTCCAGATCAAGTTGGCTGCTGGTGGAAGCAGGGAGCATTACGTTCTTGTCCAACTGGTGTGCCAGTGGCATAAAAGGACCCCGGCACCACACTGAATGGGTGGGCCTCTGAGGCAAGGGGCTGTTAAGCACAGCACCCATGGTACTGTGCTGCTGATTCAGCCTGAAGTACTTCACAGAGCTTCATGCCCATCTCTAGTCATGACACTTAATTTCAAGCACGGGAGGCAACAGACAATTGCAAAATTTTCTGAGGAAAATAACAGGAGGACATGGCTACTCTTTTCATGTTTTGTGTGTGGGCTGGACAATTTCAAAATTTCCTGAGGAGAATAACAGGACATGGATATTGTTTTCATGTTTTGTTTGTGGGCTTCCCGCTGGTTCCTGGTCGGTCGCCATGGGAAGCAAACAGCTGTAGCAGATAGGCCTTTGGTGTGATCTTTTATGGTGCTCCTTATATTCTTATGCTCTTATCAGAACATTAACATGTGCTTCATGCTGAAGCCCGCATGAGGGCTGCCAGGGTCTGCAGTGCAGCCGCTGGGGTTGCTGCCGCCATTATGTCCACTGGGATCCCAGTGACCACCAAAGCCTGCAACGTAGTTACTGGGGTCACTGAAGCCTGCATTTGAGTCACAAGGGCCTGCAGTACAGCCATCATGGCTGCCACTGCCATCTGGGTCCACCAGAGTCTTCTATGCAGCCACCAGGGCACTGATGCCATTGTCCTCCTAGCTGGTGATATTTGTTTAGTTCCCAAATTCTTTTTTAAAATTCATTACCATCTCTGATTTGAAGCCCTAGCAGGTAGGGAAGAAACAGAAATTCTATGATCATCTCTAATGAGGTGAAATCAGAATCATACCTTACAAAGAGCCTATAATTGCAGCTTTAATATTCCAGAGCGGTAGTTGAGGCAGTCGTTCTGTGTCTGTGAAATCGGACTTCAAAGGAAACTCATGCTTAAAGTCCTCTTGACCAACCACCACACAAAGCCAGCTGATTTTCAGACTCTTGGAGATGGGAGACACTCCTGTTGCGAAGTTCAGATGCTTTCATTACTTAAGGGTTTTCCTGTTCTAATCACAAGCCACTTAGCAGTTGGTAGTTAAAGAGAATTGGGTGTAGTAAACCTCTGGGGAAAGGAGAGCACTTAATGGGAAAAGCACAGAAGGTTTAATTCCAGGGGCTGTAACGAGGACAGAGCAACTAGGGCATTTCCTCTGCGTATCCAAATTTGTAGTTCTGTGCTAGCTGGGTAGCCCAGTGTTTCAGGTACTTGGCTGTGGAATATTTGATGATCCTACGGAAGAAGGAGCTCTTGCAAAAAGTTGTTTCTTGTCTTCAGCGAAGATAAATCCTGCAAAACAACTTCGAAGTTTTGCAGTATCCTAAAGTTGCAGAGTATTAAAACACTATGGGGGCTGGCATCTTATCTTCACACTATTTACAAAACAAAACAACGCCATCACTACTGAAAATCCACTCCCCAAAATCTTGAACAAAATGCAGCAATTTTACATTCAGCGAACATCTACTTTTAAGCATGCTGAAATTGTTGAGAGGTTAGCCGATGGCCAAAGTATGACCAAAATAATAACATTTATTTCAAAATTAAGCTGAAATATGATGTTACACTTCAAAAAGTTAAAGTATGACTTTCCATGTAGAGTCGTCCCCTGCCATTTCGCAGTTCATATACTGTGGTCCCAGTGTATCGCAGGACCGCAGTATACGAAATGCAAGGCCCCCTTGGGCAAGCTGCTTGGGCCTGTTTGAGGCCTCCTGTGCTTAACCCAGGCCATTGTGGTGCCCCAAACGGGCCTCCAACAGGCTTCCTGGGTATGTCGAAGGCCCCAGAAGTGGTTTTTGGTGAACCAGAAGTGACTTTTGGATAACCTGAAACCACTTCTGGGGTGTCTGACAGGCCTGGGAAGCCCACTCGAGGCCTGTTCAAAGCAGTGCCAGGCCTCAGGTAAGTGTAGGAGGTCCCAGAGAGCCCCGCCCCCAGTCCCAACCCAGCCCAGCACCCACATATCATGGATTTTCCATTGTGGCCCAGCACCCACATATCATGGATTACTGTATAATTTGAGCATACTCACAAAAATGCCTGAATAGATTCTTAGTCATCCAGGTGAGGTGATCCGGAAGTTGAGTCATGGCAAACTGGACTTCTTTTCTTGTGAGATCAAAACATTTTGCTGCTCATGCAAGTAGCTTTGTCTGTCTAAGTAAAGTTGGTGGAGAACAACAACCTGCAAAATGGAGGTGGGGATGTCCAGTTGCCATGGCTCAACATCTGGACTCATTAACATGTTTTAACCTAATTATAAATTCAGGGAAAGTTTTCAGAGAGAAAGAAATATGACACACCACACACATCCTCACCCTATGTGTAATTTTTTGGAGGAAGGCATCACCCCACATACATTTGAGCTCTAGCAATGATATACGGTGGAATCGCTCTGCATTTTCACCATTACCAGGCTCCATAGATTGGAGTTCTTTTGCTATTGAACACACTTTGGACTCATGGAGGCATTAGGCTCTTCCCCTCTCCATCTGGTAAACCCAGTTAATCCAGTAAATCAAGAAAGATGTTATTTTAAAGAGCAAACAGAGAATACTTCCATTAGTTTTAACCTCAGAAAAAGAAATGGTTCCCTGGCACCACACCCAGGGTGATCATTTATATGTTGCCAAAAGACAAGAGGAAAAGTGGGGGGATATTTTTTTAAAGAAGATATACATTTGCATAATTCAGTATTTACACATGCATAAAAATAGCATGCCCTTTTAATGGCTGTTCCTAGCCTGTGGAACTCATTCCCACAGGAGGATTTGGCGTCCTTCTACTTTTTTCTCCCCGCTAGGCAAAAACCTTTATTCAGGCAGGCTTTGGACAACCAACTGCTGTGAGGAGGAATCTGATAACTTGGAAATGCATAATCTAAAAAGTAACTTTTTGGACTATAGCTGGAAATGATTCTACTCTGACAGACGAAAACACATGCACGCTTCCACAAGGAAAATGAGTAAAGTTTGAAAATTAATCCATAAAACACCCAGGATGAAACTGTAGGACAGTGTTGTCGAATCCATAGCATGGGTGCCCTTTCTGTGGGTTTGCAGCATCACCCCCTCACATCCACAGCACTTCCCCCTCCTCTCCATGAGGAGAGCCAGGCGAAGGGGAGGCAGTGGCTTGTGGCCTTGTCGTAGCCCCAATTTATAATCCAGCCACGCCACTCTGGGCATTCCAAAAAGTGAGGATCAAAGACCGGGGTGCTACCCTTTGGGAATGCGAGGATCAAAGAGCAGGTTTTTGAATTTCCCATGGCCTCAGCTAGGGTGCTGTGGCTGAGGAAATTCAAAAGCCTGCTCTTCGATCCTCGTTTTCCTGAAGGGTAGAACCCAAAGCATTTGTATCTCGGGGTACCAATGTATTCAGGTTAAATTGCCGTATTGTCACATTGCAAAAAAAGTGGGTTTTGAATCAGAGTTTGGGCACTCAGTCTCTAAAGGGTTTGCCACCACTACTGTAGGATCTAACATCACTATTGGAAATAACATTCTGACCTTCAAGAACATAAAGATCAGGCCAAGGATTTATGAGGATTAACATTCTGCTCCAAAACAGTCAACCAGATTCCTTAAGGGAAGATAGACTTCAAGCCATGCATAAAGTTTGTAGCAACCAAAGCAAAACAAAATGTTCTGCTTATATACATTAATATATATCACTGTGACCCTGGTGCCAGAAAAGCTTCTAGAACACGTTGTTAAGAATTGTTCTATGAGCATTTAAAAAAGAATGCACTCACAATAAAAATGGGGTGAAATAATCCCTGACTTCCTTCTTTACTCAGGGCATTATTTATTCTAATCTGAGGCAGAAATAGCAGTTTGACAGCTTCTGTACAGCTTTGTGTCCTTTCCATGGAATTTTGTGCAGGAAATATGCCATTTTACATAAATAAACACACACGCACCATGGTAATAATTCAGTGAAGACTGATATTCCTTCAGGGAAAGAAAGGTGACCATGAAAATCTGAAAACTTCTCTGGGAGTGTCCAAAAGATTTCTCCGGAAAAGGAAAAACTTCCAGAGAAAAACCTCATTGTGATCAAGAAAATGGAGCTTCTCCCTCAGTTTCCTCCTGAAAGCTAGGGACTGTGAGATTCAAGTTCCTAAATAACTCAAGGCATGGGATTTTCTTAGTTTTAGATGGCATCTCCTGGAAAACTGTAGACATTCCCACAGTCTTTATCCACACACACACACACACACACACACACAACTTGACAACCTAGTGCTTGACCCTTGCACACCTTGTTTTAAGAGAAATGCAATTGCTTGAGTAAGACCTACTCCTGCACCTCTTAATCTGCTGATCTGTTAGCAAAATATCAACAGGATTGTTATAGTAAGGATAACATGCATTAGGTTCAGGTGAGTGATACTTCCCATGCCTGCAGTTAGATAATGTCTGCATCAACAAGTACATATTAGAATCCTTTTTTCCTTTCTCTAACACTTTCTGAAACCTATGGAAAAAGTGGGCCATTCAGTTAAAAGTGACTTCAGGCAGTTTTAATCTACATGATGATCATTTACTCAGAAGTTTACCTAAGGTCCGTTTCAATGTTGCAGCATTACTGTCATATTTTCTCACAAATGAGTTGTTTCCTGAATTTATGGGCTAGAAATAAGCTTTCCACCAGTAGGAGGCATGCAGATTTTTCTTCTCTCTCTCTCTCTCTTCCCCTATTTCCCCCCTTATCAAATTCCCTCTCTCTCTCTCTGTGTGTGTGTGTTTTTCCCCTTGTTGCAAGATCTCTATCCATGCTCTACTTCGAGGGATACAATTTTCCCCAACATCCTTCTATAATTTGTATTTCATGGAAGTGATGAGGATCTTAGTTTGATGTTTATCTCCAGGTATTCTGTTGACAAACTATCCAAGTATACATTTTTATGACAGTATACATCTAAAAAATTATATCCTGGGGTGGGGGTGAAAGTGATTGCTTAAAGGCTGTGTTATTTCCCCCTTCTCTTGTAGCAGCTGAAAAAACATCTAATGAATCCTGTTTGCAAAAACTCAGGACAGACAAAAAGCCCTTGTTTGCATACCATATTGTCATGGTTATGAAATCTGGTGCCATAAATTAAAGTTGGAATCCCTTGTTTAGATGGGTGTAAAGGAAAATTATGTGCATGTCTAAATTTGTCGCTAAAAATTGGTAAGATTTTGTATCATACTATGTTTTATTGTGCTTATTATGTTGTTTGCAAAATGCTTTGAAGTTAATGTTAGATGTTCTAGCTTATTTGTCGTCCTATTCTATTTATTTTTAATATATCGGTCAATTGTGTAACTACCGTACCATGATTTGTTATTGTTATAAACAACCCAGAGTAGCCTCGTTGCCAGGTGGGCGGTCTAGAAATCCACTAAATAATTAAATAAGTAATAAACATTTGTTCAGCTGACTGTATCCATGGTCAGATAACACGTCAAACTGGTGACTTACCATTTTAATGACAAAGTCCTTGACAGTATGTATGTATGTATTTCTAGAGCTCGATAAACAAACTTATTTATGATAATGGTGGCAAACTTGGGATTGTAGTAGACCTTAACTCTTCCAATATTGAACATGTAAATTGAAATTAGAGATGGGCACGAAATGCCAAAATGGCATTTTGTTTTGTTTTATTTTTTAATTGCTTGTTTCATTTAGAACAAAATGATCTTTTTTAAAAAAAAATGTTTCCCTTTTCATTTGTTTCATTTTTTGTTTCTAATTTTTTTAATTTTTTTAATTTTTTTAATGTTGCACCAACCAGCTAGCCTGCGGGCTGGGTTGGCATGTTTTTTAAATTTTTAATTTTTAATTTTTTATCCCCCACGCTCCAAATTGGGTGAGGGAAAGGGCAGGCTTTTTAAACCTTTTCCCTCGCCAAAGCCCTGCGCTCCAGCCCATGGTTTCCCTGCACTGATCAGGCATGTGGGGGGGACCTCTGTTTCCCCCCCATAAGAATGCATTGCTTCAATGCATTCCTATGGGGAAACAAAAAATGAAGCAAACAAAACAGAAATTTCCGTTTTGTTTTGTTTTGTTTTGTTTTTCTGTGATGGGTCCGTTAGTTTTTTGTTTCATTTTGTAATGAAATGAATAATGAATCACAAAATTAATAAAAATTTCTTTTTCTGTCCATTTCTAATTGAAATCAGTTTACTGGGACTTAAATGTCCCCATAGTAAATATTCGGAAAAAGATATAGAAGAGTGTTTTGCTTCTGCCCACATGTACCCTTCCGGCAATGAATCAAAGGCCAGAATCACTACACCAATGTTTGGGTGTCTAGGAAAGGCATCCCCAAAATTACACCTTCACAACCACACAGTTAGAACATAAGAACATAAGAAGAGCCATGCTGGATCAGGCCAAAGGCCCATCTAGTCCAGCTTCCTGTATCTCACAGCGGCCCCACCAGATGTGTTTGGGAGCGCATGAGACTAGATATCTGTCTCCTGATACCACTCCCCTGCATCTGGCCCTTGAAGTACCCTGGTTTAAAGCCTAGAGATTACACAGTTCTCCCCTCAGGTTACTTCTACAGTATGCATAAGACAACCCTCAATTTTTAGTCTAACAATTTTAGACAAAAATGTAGTCATATACATGGAAAAATACTCTCTACTCCTCGGACCAAACGCAGAGTAGGGAAAGTGTAGCTGGTCATGTTGAACTTCACTGTCCCAAGTGTGGCATCTACTATCCCCCACAACTCCAGACCTCCCTCCAATTTGTGGCCTTCAGTAAATTCCAGTATTTTTTAAAAAAAAATGTTCAGAAGTTATAAAGGATGGAGGAACTGATGATGATAATCATGAAAGGTGTCAGATCACCATAAAGAGGATCAACCGACTACTCATCCACACAACCCTTACTCTGTTTGGTATGGGTTCCTGCCAGACCAGTCTGTGCTTGTGGTTGGGAAAGCTTTCCCTGAGCTCCTTCTCCCAAAACCTGTGAGTCTCTTGCTCCTGAGTGCTCCAGGGAGACGAAAACAACACATTGTGGCTTCTAGATGCAAACCTAACCTGCAAGGTAGAAAACATAAAACCCACAAAAATGCTCAAGAGACTTCTAAGTGCAACAGACCAATAACCTCACAAGAAAACAACTGGAACTTTTTATATTTTTTTATTCAAAAGGTTTTAGTGAAGCATATACATTCAAATGTACTCCAGGTGGGCTCTGACCAGAGCAGAATAGAGTGGTACTATCACTTCCCTTGATCTAGACACTATGGTTCTGTTGATGCAGCCAAGAATCACATTGGCTTTCTTGGCCGCCACATCACACTGTTCACTCATGTTCAATTTGTGGTCCACCAAGACTCTCAGATCCCTTTCACAGTTACTATTTTTCAGCTAAGTGTCTCCCATCCTATACCTGTGCAATTCATTCTTTTTACCTAGATGCAGCACCCTACATTTCCCTCTATTGAACCCTATTCTGTTAGCTTTGGCCCAGCACTTTAATCTGTCAAGGTCCTTTTGGATTTTCATCCTATCCTCAAGGGAATTAGCAACCCCACCCAATTTGCTATCATCTGTAAATTTGATCAGCCTACTCTCTATTCCTTCCTCCAATGCCATTTCTTTTGCATGCTTTGCAGTTCTACTGATAGGTGTATATCTTCTGTGGTGAAAGCATTCCACGGGCCTATAAAAATATAATTACCTTTCAAGGTATATGTACCTGTTGTCTTTCAACTCAGCCTAGTGACGTATATTCCTAATACACTCTTCCTCCTGCATTTTTTTTAACAGAGAGCGAAAACATGCTCAAGGTGAATGAAACAAGGTTACCTTACCACCAGGACACAATTATCAGAGAAGAGAAATATTGTGACCGCAAGTCACAAGAAAAGGACATGGGACCCTGCTTTAAATAAATCACAAGTAGGAGTAATTTATCTTGTCAGGATGGTGATGAGTCACCCTCATTTCCTTTCAAACTAGAGATGGGCACGAATAAAAAAATGGCATTTCGTCATTTGTCGTTTGTCGTTTAGGGGGTCCGTTTCGGTTCGTTTCTGTTTTTGTAAATTTTTACAAAGAATTCATTTTCATTTTTGTTCATTTTGTTACAATTTTGTTACCATTTATTTCATTTTTTGTGATTATTTTTAGCATTTAAAGCAGTTCAAATGTACTGCCATAACAAAAACGAAACGGATGACAAAATTTCTGGTGTTTCTGTTCATTTCATTTCATTTTGGGGACAAAATTCGTTTGTCATTTCGTTGCATAATGAAATGAAAAAATGAAAACAGAAACGAAAAATTGTTCATTTCGTGCCCATCTCTATTTCAAACACTCTCCCTTAAAGATGAGGGAAAAAGAGCTTAAAAACTTACACAGCCTATCCTGCAGAGATTAATTAATGCTCAAGTATCTAAGACCGTATCCTTGGTATCTGTTCAAAGGAACACCTGTTGCTGTTAAGGTGAGCTGTTCCTACATGGATGAGCTCATAAAATGCAAGACCAGGGAGGCTTATATATTTGTATATATAAAATAATTGTCTGCCATCAGGTCAGTTCTGACCGACAACAATCCTTTCCAGGGCTCTCTAGGCAGGGAATACACAGACGTGGTTTACCATTCCCTTCTGCCGGGGGCATCCTGGGATTGGCCAGTTTATGCAAGGTTACACAGGTTGGCTCTTCTCCATGAGGCACATTGGAAAATTGAACCCTCAACGTCTACAGCCAGATTTAAAAATGAACAAACAAACAAACAAAAGCTATGCAGAGACAGGAAAATATATTGATGACCTTTATATCATTGAAAATAATTGCATTTTGTTTTTAAAAGGAATTGGGGACCAGTACTAGAGAAAGCAATTTCATGTATTTAGCATTTCCATGTTGAACATTCTAGATGAAGATGTGAGCCCTGGAAGTTATTTCCAAGATAAGAATCTTATCAGCTTGCCAAACACTGAGCTACGTTTCCTTATTACAATACCTTCTCATGCTTGAATATATCCCCTGCAAATAGGAAAGAAGCCTTCAGAATGTATAAGTTACTAGATATGTAATTGTACCCAGGTTAAGGAAGGGGGTTGAGTAGATAGCACTGGCAGTTTGATTCTTCACTCCTGGGAATAGAACTAGCTAGAGATGGGCACGAAACAAAAAACAAAACCCTGTTTTATCATTTTGTTACATAACAAATTATGTTATTTTGGTAGGCGTTCCTCCCTTCTTCATTTTTTATTGTTTTATTAATTGTGCTGCTAAACGATAATGTCTAGAGGTATGCAAGGTCGTGGAAGTGCAAGAGTTAGGGTTAGGATTAGGGTTGAGTCAGGGGAGGGGTCATCCCAGGAGTCCTCCCTATCAGGATGCGCCAATCTGAGGCCCAGTCATTCTTGGCCTTGGTCATCACCTGGGCAGTGTCCAGCTCTGTGGAGGAGAGACCCTCAGATGAGCAGGACTCTGCACAGGCCATGATCATAGACTACATGATTGAGCCCCCCCCAGCCCCCCCAGAAGATCCCCTCTGGTACTGTGTCAGTAAGGCTCTCAGAGATCTGGTCCCAGTTGTCCAGCTTGGCCACGAATCTCCTCTCCATCCCTCACATCAGCATCCAGAGTGAGCGAGTATTTTCACAACTTGGGGACATTTTGAGACCTCGTCACTCATGCCTGGGCCCAAGCACCATGGAATAGCTGGTCTTTATTAGGTTCAACCTTTTTGCATTGAGGTGCCCCTACCCCAAACCGTAGTACATCACAAACTGCAAAACAACCTTTCCCCCAGGCTGATTCCTGCCACACAATTATTCTCAGCTCTGCCACCAAACGGTGTGAGATGGTCCAATATTTCCTGACCTGCCTTGGACGTACCAGGCAGGTCCACACACTCTCTCTTCATACCTGAGGGTCTGATATGACCCATTTGTTTATTGCCTGCCAGGCAGCCAGATAGCCAGCCTGCCAGCCTGGCAGCCTGCTTGTTTGCCTGCCTGGTTCACTGCAACAGAGGTCTGATACAGCCAAATGTTTGTAAGATCTGCCTTGGACATACCAGGGTGGACCACACTCTCTCCCTTCATACCTGAGGGTCTGATATGGCCCAATGTTTATTGCCTGCCTGGTGCACTGCAACAGAGGGTTTGATACAGCCCATTGTGATTTGGAATACCAAATTTAGGGGGCTTAAATGGAAGAGCTTGAGGAGGCTCTGCTGTAATTTCCATGCTGCTAGATACCTTGGATCCCCCCCCCAGTACATAACTTTCCAATTACAAATGATATTTTTCCTGGGGAGACATACTTTGGAGTTGAATAATTTGGTCCCCTAAACACCAAACCTCTCCAAATTTGGAGGGCTTACAGGGAAGAGTCCAGGGAGCGGCCTGCCAAATTTGGTGCCTTTAGGACCCAGGGGAGCCATTTTATAGCATAACTAATAGTTTTATTTTGGAGATACTATAAAAAAAATCCATTAACATGAAATAAAATGAAACACTATTTTTTTTTACTTTGTGCCTATCTGTAGAACCAGCCTGTGTAGCCTTGAACATGCTGAATAGTCCCAGATTATCTTCAGAAAAAGGAAATGGTATACTACATCTTAGTGTTTTCTACCTGGAAACACCTTTTTTAAAGGGTTGGCATTGATTTGACACTTGGTGGTCGTGGTGATCATGATGATTAGGAATGTGAAAATATTTATTTTCAACAAGTCAGGATATCTTGACACAGTAAGACATTCGAAAATTCATTTGAGATAAGTACTCTACTGCAGCTTCAGTGACAAGCCCAATGTTTGTACTGTATATATAGTGTATTTTGCTTTTTATATACATACACATGCTGATCCAGCACAGGAAAACTAGCTGATTGTTCAGAAAGATGCAAACAACCCATCCATACTTCAAATATTTCAAATTGCATGCAGTGCGCTTTAAAGTGTGTTTCAACATACTGTTTGCACAAGATATTGTGTATAGTCCAATTCACATAGTTTATGAAAAAAAATCATCCCCTCAGACCTGAAAATACTTATTAGAACTGCACTGAAAATATCCCACACCATTGCAAGTGAGGAGGGAAATTATGGGCTGAGAACATAAATACCCCTCACAACCATGGGTTTGCATCCCTAACCTAGAAGAACACTAGTACAGTGGTGCCTCTGATAGCGAATTTAATTCGTTCTCAGAGGCAATTTGTAATCCAAAAAAATTGTTATCCAAAATGTGGTTCCCCATTGAAATGAATGGGAAACTGATTAATTCGTTCCAGAGGTCCAAGAAAAGGCAAAAAAGCTGGTGGTGGTGGTTCCAGACCTCTTTATAAAGCACAGTTTAAAGGCCTGCAGTGCTGGAACACCCCTCCAGAACATCTCCCTTGCAGTGCAATGCAAACATGGACAAGAGAAACAAGACTACCCCAGCCTATTCCTACCCAAGGTGCAATGGGGAAAAATGCAAACAGACAAGCATAAGCAGCAAGAGAAATCCAGCCTGTTCTTTTCTGCAGAGCAATGGAAAAGAATGTAAACATGGACAGAAGAAAGCAGCATGACTACACCAGCCTTTTCCCACCAAAAATGCAATGAAAAGCAGTGCAAAGATTAATAAAAGCTAGCTCCCTACCTTTCCAAGTTCAAAAGGTCCAAATCCCTCAGCAAAACATGTCCAGAATGGTTTATTTTATTATTATTATTATTATTATTATTATTATTATTATTATTATTATTATTATTGTTGTTGTTGTTGTTGTTGTTGTTGTTGTTGTTGTTGTTGTTGTTGTTGTTAAAAATTGAAAAAACACTCTAACTCCTCCCACCCCTCCACAAACTACAGGGGGTGCAATACACCCTGGGCACACTTTTTTTGTAAGGCATTATGAAACATTTGTTATCTGAGGCAGCCCTATACCTTGAAATTTCCATTTGTTATCCAAAAAAATTATCAGAGGCATTCTTTATCCGAGTTATTACTTTAGTATGAATTTACGCATGCCGACTAAAAGGTTATGTCCCACTGAGTCCAAAGGCAATTACTCTCAAGTAAGTGAGCATGCAACTTTGACCTAATTCCCCGGTTTGGGGAAGGCCACCTCAGTTTTATTAAACAAATATCTAACAGGAGCTTTTCAATTACCCCCGTCCTGAAATGAGCAAACTTGCTTCTCCTAGACAAAAGGTTTACTGTGTAGATTTTCCACACATTCTTTTAAGATGCATATAAATTCTATATAGGCTACATGAACCACAGCTCCCTCCCCACCTCACACCCATTTTGGGAGATTACAATAAATTCAAAAGAAGCCAGATTTTTACAGCACCAACAATATTCATTTGCTTGTATCATGGCATTTATTTTTCAGTGGATGCTAATTACGGCTATTAATATTATTCATACCCACTTAGTCATTAGACACATATTGTTTCCAAGGCTGGGGAAGAAATAACACCACTTAACTCAGCAAAATATTTCTGGAGTATTTGCAATAATTCCTGGAAACTGCCATTGAAAAATGAGTTGGAATGGGCAAAATTATCTGAAGTATTTCCACAGAAAAATCCATGGTAAGTTAACTCTGTGGTCCACAACCTTTTTGGAGCATCATTTTTTTCCACAGAGTGGGGAGGAGATGGTGGATTCAGGATTCTTGTCTCTTTTTCTTGCTGTAGAGGCTTTCCCCCCTTGTGTGCACATGTGCACCCACCCAGCCACACATTCGTACTGTCACAGCCAAAACAAAAAAACAACAGCACTTGTGATGGGTGCACAGAGAAGGAAAAGCCCTCTACGGGATGGATGGGGGGAGAGAAGTGTATGTACCCAAATGGGTCCACACCTTAGATGGAAACTTGCTGGTTACTGAAGAGCCTACACAGGGGACAGAGAAGGCCCTGTATTAGCATGGCACTGTGTAGCCCAGTTCCTAATGTACCAGTCCACTGCCCTGGGGTTGAGGACCCCTGTGTTAACTGGCCTTACTAGTTTGTTTACTAGGGGCACTTTCCCACGCTCAGCATAATCTGCTGCAGAGTGCTCGCAAATCTGGAGCATAAAATTGTTTTCCCATGAGCAGCAGGCTATAAAAAAGAATAAAGTTCGACCACGCCCACTTAAGCGCATTTTACAAGTACCTGCTCTGGAGGTGGTAAAATTCTTGTTGCTGTTCCGATGTGGACGTTTTGTGCAGGCAGGAGGAGGAACTGAAGTTAAATGGGTGACTGACACTCATTCAGGGCTATCTATTGTCCGTTCCTGGATCAGTAAATCCTCAGGGGCCCTCTAGTGGTTTGGCACCCTGCAGTCACATGCAATCAATAACTCCAGGGCAAAAGCCATTACAACTCAAAATGAAACCTAAGCAATGCCGTTAAGGGAGAGGTGAAACTAAAAGCTGACATGCCAGGATACAGCCAAGGAGAGGCGGGAGATTTAGACCCACTAACAGTCCTGGGAACCGAAGGGGAAAATTGCACTTAGCTGCTATTCTCAGGCATGAGATCAGATCGGTTATGGATTTTCAAAGACAACCATGGGAACATTGGATCTGCAAAATCAACCACATGACAGCTGAGGTATGTGGTTTGGATTAAAGTTTTCTGCAGATTGTAGTGGTCGTGTGAAAGCACCCTAGGTACAGTATTTTAAAATTCTGCCCCATCTGGTTCATCCTGTACTACAGATTAGAGATGGGCATGAAGTGCTTTGTCACACTTTGTGCATATCCATATGCTCAGGACCTGTGATACTGTGCTCCAACACCCTTCACCCCTCTGACCAGCTGGCCTATTCACCATTCTTTGTGCAGTGCCCAAGCCCTCAGGCAGCTGACCGAACTGGTGAGGAGGAAGAACAGGAATTCACAAAGCCATGGTAACAAATCAGCACATGGCAAAGCGCTTTGTGCCCATTTCTCTACATTTGAGGGTGCCGTCGCTGAAGGAGGCCTGTAAATCTTTGATGAGAAATCAGGCTTTCTCAGGGGCGGCCCCTCGGCTCTGGAACCAACTTCCTCCTGAGATCCTGAGATCCTGAGATCTGTCTGGCATTCCCTCCCAGTCTTTAAGAAGCATCTAAAGACATTGCTATTTAAAAAGGCTTTTCCCGGATATTACTCTGTTCTAATAATGATTGCTATATTTATTTGCTTTTATCTGTAGCCCATCTTGCTCTTGTTCTATACGGTTGTTATAAATTGTTTACTAATTATAGTGTTTTTATTTATATACTTGTGCTCATCTGTTATATTGTATTTTACTATTTATGGTTTGATTTCTGTTCAGTTTGTAAACCACCCAGAGTAGCCATGCAGTTAGATGGAGCGGTATATAAATGTAATAATAAATAAATAAATAAATAAATTCTACCAGTTGCAAAATGTCTTTCCTGCTTCACTCAGGAACTGAATCTGGTCATTGCAGCTCAATCGAAACCACATATAGATTGGTCCAAAGCAGTCTGATCTTGTTCCAAGTTTGAGGATCTGTCAGGTGCACAACTTAATTTATGCCTTTTAGGGCCAGCTCTACTAGAAGTGAGGAAGATGCTTTGGACAGCAGATTCTGGGAACAGAACAGGAATTTGTGAGGACAGACTTCTGTGCTTCTTTGGCATGAGGTATTTCAGACACTTTGTTGCTTTCAGACAAGATGGAGAACACTGTCCTATCATCAGTGCTGAAGGAAGATTCAACTGCCTGCTGAGATGCTTTGAAACATGGAGTAGGGGGGCATAGTATGCCTTAAACCTTACTTCAGGCAGAAATACATTGTATATAGGAGGACGATCCAAATATCATCCAGGATTTCACAGACGAAATGACACTCTGCATCCCATTTGTTTGTTATCTTTCAGAAACACACAAAGGAGGAAAACCTTTGAAAAGTTCCTATTTTAGGTAAGAACTCCCAGAAACCAATAGAATGGGGGTTCTCAACCTTCCCAATGCCACAACCCTTTAATACAGTTCCTCATGTTGTGGTGACCCCTTGCCCTGCTTGGAAGGGGCCACAAGCCCCCTTTGGCAGGCCACGGCCGCAGGTGCCATACAGAAATCCCCTCTACAGGCTCCCTCAGCCAATCGCAGCCTCTGGTGCCATTGACTGACATCCCCTCCAATCTATCAAGCTGTACCTCACTCTTCCCCCCTCCTCCCTCCCTCCTCCAGACCAAAGCTTTTTGTGCTTTTTTCTTCACTGGGTCACCCCTGTGAAATGGGTGACCCCAGACTGGGAAACTGGTTGAAGAAGACCCCCAAAGGAGCATCTTTAAAGGTCTTAAGATCCAGGAATATTTGTCTGCTGAAAATGAAACAACAAAGAGTCTTAAAGGGTAATAATAAAGGAGCCAAGCAAAGCAAAGGGGTGGACTGCTAGACCCATCAAAGCACTGTAGTGCTTAAACGCTCTTTGGGTAGTTTACAATTTAATTATGCAGGCTACACATTGCCCCCCCCCAGCAAGCTGGGTACTCATTTTAGGATGGAAGGCTGAGTCAACCATGAGCTGGTTACGTGGTACTGAACCCCAGGTCGTGAGTAGAGTTTTAGTTGTCATACAGGCATTTAGCCACTGCACCAGGAGGCTCACCAATGCAGCTCCTTGAGAACAACAGATCTCCTCAAAAACAAGGACCATTTCCCAAAGGAGGACTCCATGTTGCACCTGCCCTGTGGGTGTTGCTCAGGCAACCTAGACATAAAAACTTTGGACTGACTCAGTTGAGATGCTGCTGAGCTTCACCAGCCATTTGGCATTCCTTGCTACCTCCTTAGGTGCCTGACCTTGCACTGCCTTTGCCTCTTGGGATGTTTCTGCCCATTTGCTATTCTGAATTCAATTAGTTTGAACTCCCCCCCCACACACACACACTTTATTTTGCTTAGGTTCCTCCTCTGGTTTAACTGACCTTCACAGTCCAAAGGATAATCCAGTACAATGGGGCTGCTTGGATACAGGATCAATCTGTGACTGTAGAGAAATTCAAGCAAGACAGCACTTATGTGCATGCAATGTATGATAATGCGACGGAAGTAGCCCACTTCTGGTCAAACACAGTCAAATTATCTTAACATTTTAAACTGTTTGCAAGTTTACCTATATTTTACATACAGTGGACTCTCGTATAACAAATGGTTTGTATAACATAAAATCTGTACAACATAAAAAAAATTCCAGAGATAGGGGAAATTTGTTTAACAGAATTGTCTATGGAGTGAATCCATACAAGATAAAAATGGCCGTGATTAGGGATTACTCTGTTTTCAATGCATTCCTATGGGAAATTTGTATAAAGGAAATTTTGCTTAACATAATTTCATTTGGAACAAATTAATTCCTTTATACAAGGTACCACTGTACAGTGGTACCCTGACTTAACGAGTTTCATCCATTCCAAGCCAATGCTAGTAAGTCAGTTATCTCATAAGTCGGGCAGCGGTTTCCCATAGGAATGCATTGAAATTCAATTAATCCATTCCAGAGGAAATGGATTTCAATGCATTCCTATGGGAAACTGCTTTAAAATGCACACACAGCTTCTCCCCCCTTATTAACACAGTGCCATGTTAATAAGGTGAACTTGCAAAGCAGCTGATTGGCACTGGCTAGGGGAGGAATCACCGGAGAAGCTGCGTGGGCGATTTAAAATGCCTTCCAGTCACGGAAGGGATTTAAAAACAGGTGTGCCACTTCCTCCCCTGCGGGGGCTCTGCAAAAACAGCATGGCACTTTTAAAATCCCTTCTAGCCACGGAGGCAAACACTGCCCCGGTGATCGGAAGGGATTTAAAAAGTGGTGCGCTCCTTCTCATAAGCCCCCGTGGGGGGGGGAGTGGCGCACCACTTTTGAATTGCCCTCCAGTCACCAAGGCAGCATTTGCCTTGGTGACTGGAAGGCAATTCAAATTCCGACCCCCTCACCCGCTGCTTGCAAGATGGGGAATCCTGATCTTTCTCATTAGCAGCTGGTGGGGGAGAGCGCTGAAGAGCACTTGTAAGTCAGGATTTTCATATGTTGGGCACCTTATAAGTCAGGGTACCACTGTACATCCCTGATTTGAAAATGTGCAATGCTCTGATACAAATAAAGAAAGAAGGTAGATCTTTGCTTTCCCTTACACACACACACACACACACACACACACACACACACACACACACACACACACACACACACACACACACACACACACTTACTTGCAGGACCAAAGACCAAGTTGTCACAGTCTAAGACCAAGTATAGTTCAGGTTCTGATCTAGGAGGAAAGAAAAGCAAGAAAGTAGAATCAACTGCCAGAGTCAGCAAGCAGTGCCAAAGTCCTGCTTTATATTCTCCCGAAGGCCTAGTTGGGAATAGTTACTTTTTTTGAAGAGCATCCACTATGGTCACATTTACCAATTCCACCTGTTAAATCTTTCCTTTGAAACGGTAATCCTTTAATGGCATATTTAATTTTTCAGGTTTACTTCTTCTACAGCAGCTAGAAGACATCAGATGGCATTTACTCTCTGAAAAATGGCAGAATGGGCTGGGCAAACATTTGGGGCTCAGCAAGAAGTGGAGGTAGGGAACAGCTTCTGCAGCCGCAAGCCCTGCTGTGCATATTAAAGCTTCAGAAAAAGAAACATCTTCATATATTTTACATAAATACAGTAATCCTGAGCACATTTAGTCAGAAGCAAGTTATACCAATTTCAGTTAAATTTTACAACCAAGTCTATATGTTTAGGCTTACAGCCTTAATTAAAAATCTCATTTAAGATTCATTTTTAATCTATTTGTAGACTGTGAAAAATGCATTTTTTCCCAAAAGAAATAGGAATGTAAAAGCTTTCCGATCTGTCTTACAGATGTATACCTTGTGCAGGAGGGACAGGTGCACAGCAGAAACCCAATAGGGATAGCTTTTTCTTCCATGGAAATGAGGAAAAGGAAAATTTTGCCTAATGAACCTTGCTCAGTTAGACACCTGTGAAAGGTACAGTCATAATTGGGGTTGAGGTGGCAACAGTAGAACCCAAGTTAGAGTGGTACCTGTACTTCCAAGTTTAATCCATTCTGAATGCATGCTCTCAACTCTCATGACTCAACTTCCAAATGCTCTTAAGCTGAACAATTCTTAAGTAGAGCAGCGCTATCTAAAAAAGCAAAAAGATAAATAAAAAATTGAAAAAATAAAAATAAATTGTAATTAGAGCAGACCGCATCTAAAATTTGTAAGGTAGCAGTTAAAACGCCAATGGTTTTTTTGCTCTTAAGTCAAGCCACTTGTAAGTAGAGGCACCACTGTATTTTATTTATTTATTTATTTATTTATTTATTTATTTATTTATTTATTTATTTATTTATCCGATTTTTACCCCGCCCATCTTCCGAAACAGAACTCTGGGTGGCTTACAGAACTGAACAAGTCAGCAAAGAATACAATATAAAACAAATGAAATGATAAACAGCAACAGCAATATAAAACACCATTCTAAAACATATTAAACAACATGGCATCTTGACAACCTGTCATAGCAGTCACAGCTCAGCAGCGATAAAGTTGGCGAGCATGTAGATGGCGAGGGGACAGACAAAGAAAAAATTGGTCTCTTTCAACTTAGTTGTTCAGTAAATCAGTTCAGATATCTCAAATAAGTGAGCCAACTGAACATAAGAACATAAGAACAGCCTTTCTGGAACAGGCCACAGCCCATCCAGTCCAGCATTCTGTCTCACACAGTGGCTCACCAGTTGTTTCATGGTATTTCCAAGCAGATGTCTTCAGCTGCTTACAATTCCCTGCAAATGGCACTGAGAGATATCCTGCCTGTCTCTCCATCCCGGAGGTTGTCCTCATGCATCCATAATGATAGCCATTGAGAACACTCAATGGCTATCACTTTGAGAAACAAGATGACCAGTCTAGAAAGAGAAGAGGGTTTTGAGTTGAGCTGAAGAAGAAGAAAAGGGAAAAATAACGTAGCAAAATATATATGAACTAAAAGGGTGAAGAAAATTGCCTACACCCAAGGTCATTTCCCCCTGTGCTGTGAAGTGAACCTGGAACAGTTAATTAACCTATTACTAAAGTACAGGTGCTAAAGGATTTTCTTCCATTTAAACAAACTGTTCCCAGTTGCACTTCCTTGATTATTACACAGATCAGATTACACAAGACAGTTTTGCATGAAAATGTGCGATATGATTAAAATATGCAGGACATGTGCATAAAGCACATTAAAATGAGCATTTTAGGTGAAAATACATTCAAAAGTTTATCATTCAGTATGAAACAAATACAAAATTGCATATTTTTTTTGAGGGGGCTGTTCAAGATGTGGATTACTACAGCTGAAAGCCGATGGTTTTTCCAGACATGTAGATGACAACAAGAGTAACACTTACTTACTCCTAGCCAGCAATTCATAAGTCACTGTTGAGATTCTTGGAAGTACGTTTGCCCTCTGGCTTGGTGCAACCCACAGATCTCAGCAGAGACTTGTTAATTGCCAAGGATGACTGAATGAATGCTTATTGCCTTTTGCACATGCAAGAAAACAACAGGATTGGAGCCAACAAATGTAAAAACAAGATTTAAGGGCTTCCCTCAATGAGGTTAGAAAGCATCTTCCAGCACATTGATGTCATAATGAAATAAACCATTTCCTTTTTGCCTTATTACCAGCCTCAAAAGTAATCACTGTTTGATAGCCGTAAGCTTTTGCACTGGAAAATGCCACATGAGCCTGAGAAAATAATTGAAAACTTGATGCTGAGGAGATGTCCATACTGTGGACATAAATGCAGTAGCAGCCTCCTTCACATCTTTTCTCCTGGTCCTCTATCACATGCACACTAAATGTGCATGTTGATTTGATGTGTACTTTCTCCAAGACTGGTCACATGACATTTGATGTACCCTTTCAATCATAGAATCATAGAATCATAGAATCATAGAATCATAGAATCACAGAGTTACAAGAGACCTCAAGGTCCACCTAGTTCAAGCCCCTGCCATGCAGAAATCCCCATCACAGGACTCCTGAGTCCTGACAGATAGCCATCCAGCCTCTGCTTAAAAACCTCCAAGGAAGGAGACTCCACCACCCACCATGGCAGCATATTCCACTGCCGAACAGCTCTAACTGTCATGAAATTCGTCCTAATGTTTAAATTGAATCTCTTTTCATGTAGCTTGAGACCATTGCCCCGCATCCTAGTTTCTGAAGCCATGGAAAATGAAGCAGTCCCTTCTTCAATGTGACATCCTTCCAAATATTTAAACATAGCTATCATATCCCCCCTTAGTCTTTCTTTTGTTTTGTTTTTTGTTTTGTTAGGCTAAACATTCTCAGTTCCCAAGCCGCTCCTCGTAAGACATTTCCTCCAGACCCTCAATCATCCTGGTCGCCCTCCTCTGGACCCATTCAAGATTGTTTGGAGGGAGTTTCTCTCCAACTCGCGGATAGGGCTCGGAATCTGGGCGTGGTTCTGGATCCGGCGCTTACCTTGGAAGCCCAGGTGGCTGCCGTGACCAGATCTGCATGTTACCATCTTCATCATATTGCCCAGATCCGCCCATACCTAGATGGCGACTCTCTGAGAACTGTGGTTCAAGCGCTGGTGATCTCGAGGCTGGACTACTGCAATACTCTTTACATGGGGTTGCCCTTGACTCTCCTCCGGCGTTTGCAGCGGGTACAGAATGCGGCAGCCAGGCTGGTGGCGGGTGTGCGCCATTACGACCACATCACCCCAGTTCTGGCTCGCCTGCATTGGTTGCCTGTTGCATCCCGCATCAGATTCAAGGTCCTGATTTTAGTTTATAAAACCCTCCAAGGCTTGGGCCCGGAGTACCTGTCAGAGCAGATCATCCAGCGATCAACCTCGGCCCATCCAGTCTGGCAGTTGCGAGCACACTCGCCTCAGGTTGCCACCGCTAGAGAAGCCCGGAAGATGTCTACATGCAACCGGACCTTCTCGGTGGCAGCCCCTTCACTTTGGAACAGCCTCCCAAGCGAAGTGTGCTTTGCAGAGTCCCTGCCGGCCTTCCGCAAAGTGTTAAAAACTCTCCTTTTTCATGAGGCCTTTGGCGAGTTGTAGTAGCCTTCCCCCCCACACACAAACACCATCCACATTTTACCCCCACCGAGTAGTCTCACTGCTGGGTCTGAAAGCGATGCCAGGGTGCTAAACTGTTTTAAACTTGTTAAAATTGTTGTGTTACTGTCTCATTAGGTGTCCTTGTTTCTTACTGTGTTTTAGTTGTTTGTCAACCATTGTAAGCCGCCCAGAGTTCCTACGGGAAGATGGGTGGGGTATAAATATAATAAATATAATAAATAAATAAATAAATAAAATTGTCAACATCCTTTTTAAATTCAGGTGCACAGAACTGGACACAGTACTCCAGATGGGGTCTGACCAGAGCAGAATAGAGTGGTACTATCACTTCCCTTGATCTAGACACTATGGTTCTGTTGATGCAACCAAGAATCGCATGGTAGCTTTTATTTGGTGCTCTATTCATGCGTCCCCACGGGCCGAAAGTGCATCAAATTGCTGTTTTGAAAAGCCGTTTTCTCTGTCACTATATATAATTAATAAAAATTATATATATAATTATATATATGATTTTTTGATTAATACGCTTTGATTACCATCATGCCAGGTTTCTAGTTTTACTGCTGGAAGACATGAAAAACATTTTGGGTTTTTTTTCTGCACTTTTTATTTTAAAGAGTAAATAACTTTAAAAAGATATCAAGAAATTGAGCAGAATAACAAAACTGTGCACTAACAATGCCCCACTTACTTTTGATGTGCACTTCTATTCTCCAAAATTGCAGATTGAAAAATTACAACCGGAGGGGCAAGGATCAGGAAAATGTGGTGGGTCGCGCTTCAGGAGGAGTTAGTTGCTGAGGCATGCATTTTTTGAAGTGCGTCATGGTGGGAACCAGGACTCCAGATGTGAATTTAAAAAATAAAAAGGCGCTTTTTTACATGCAGTGTTGATAGAGGCCCTGATATACAAAGATCCATGGGCTCTTGTTTGTTGTCACAGGCTGTCCAGTCACTTCTGGGTCGTGGCGACTATCATAGGCTCTTTGAGGTCTGTTTGAGATAATCAGGAAATTAACTCGACCACAAAATGTGTAAACGGAATGCTAGACTACATAATCTGTTGGCCCAATCAGTCATGGTTTTAGTTCCTTTTAAACTCTTGGGCTGCAGAATTCAAAAAGCCAGTGACTAAAGCAAACAGAGATAGGAATGACTTGTAATAGTTAGGAAGACATTTTGCTAGAGGTGCTTGAGGAAGTAGGGTGATTGGACCAATTACCAAGAAATTTAAATCGGTGAAGGAGGAATATGCACCGTCCCTCGAGAGTCTATAGCGCACAGTTCTGACTGATTTAGAAAAGGTGCAGAGAATGTGCTGGAAGATGCTTTCTAACAATTAGGGCATGTTAAATGAAACCCCAAAGCCTGCAGAAGCCAAAGGAGGCTAGCTAATTTTCATTGCCTGGGTCCCTGAGCTGCCATTGATGTACACTGCTGGGAGATCGACACAGGCCCATAGGTTCCACTTGCATCATATCCATTTGCTTTTCATTGCTGCTTGTGAAGCTCCCACTTGTGATGAGAAGCAAACAGTCGTGCCAGTGCCATTCGGACAGCTTGTTTGAGTACTGGCCGGGGCTCAAACTGAGCAAGCGCTAAGAGGAGAGCAGCTGGTGTTCCTGAACGCAACAGGCTGCAGCTGCATTTCCAGGGAGAACATCTGAGAAAATAATCCAAAGCTTTTAAGTTGTGAGGCTGTTGCCAAGTCCAGCTGTGAGGTCCAATGCGAGGCAGGCATTGAATTGTTGGACTGGGATTTGGGAGATACATGTTCTAGTCCCGCAGAACCATAAAACTAAATTAATTGGGGCCTGCTATTTTGTCTATCCATGTGATCTACCTCCTGTGACATAATGAAGCCACTGCTCAGAGGACTTAAGTTCCCAGGCATTCTGAGTAGCAGGGACCATTCTCTCTCTCTCTCTCTCTCTCTCTCTCTCTCTCTCTCTCTCTCTCTCTCTCTCTCTCTCTCTCTCTCTCTCTGTTGATCTGTTCAGTTGCTTGCGGCTAAGCATGTGTAGAATAAAGAATACGCAAACCTTAACAGGTCGGTAAAATGAGTACCCAGCTTGCTGTGTGTGTGTGTGAGGGGAGATAATGTATAGCCTGCATACTGTAATTAAAAACTGTAAACCACCCAGAGTCTACTTGAAGTGGTATGGGGCGGTATATAAGCAGACTTTGCTTTTGTTATTGTTCCATTTTGTTACTTTTTTTTTTACAAAAATTCTTTTAAAAATATGAAACAAACTGCTAGTGGGAACGAAACAAAATGAAACTCAATTTTTTGTTTTTTTTTGTGCCCATCGCTAGTTCAAATCAAAGCAGAATGGCCAGCTTCTGATCTGGGTTAAAGCAAAGAAAACTTATCATGGATTGAGATCTGGAGCACAAATCGAATCAGATGGAGTTCAGATCTTCTGAACTTTGAAGGTGCTTGGTATGCCTCACTTCCTTCCTTCTTAAGATTCTATCATGCTACCAAACTCCATGCCGATAAGTCCAAAATCAAACCGGTTATTATGGGTGTTATGGTTTCCCAGTGCAAGTCAATGGGCAGTTTTATAAACTGGTTCAAATTTGTGTGGGGTGGGATTCAAATACGATGGGGCAGAAAATCACTCTGGACAGAATGGGGGCCCATTGCAAAGGCTTCAAGTGGCCTTCAAACTGAACCAGGGGATTACTGCTGTTGCTCTCTGTGGGCCACTAGTGCATTGTTTTAAAGAAGAGCAGTGGTGACGCTTGAGTTACTATCGGATCCACAAGGCCCCTGCCAAAACAAAGCTTCAGAAGGAAGCAAAACAAAACACAAGTGCCAAATGAATTCAAAATAAGATGTAACTTTAAAAAAAGAGCAACAATATCAATGCTATTTTAGGCAGGATTTGGGTTTGGCTGTCTTTTCTGTCAAGCGTGATAATAAATCAGTATCTTTAGAATCTCTTTCATGTTGGAGGATGAGGATCTGCTCGCTTGTTTGGCCTGTCCCTGCGTTGAATCGTTAGGGCCTTTTGTCACTTTTTGAAATCGTTCATCCTGCCTCGGCTGTGTTCCCGAGGAGCAAATCAGGCCACGGAAAGGAGCAGTGGCAACAAGCTTCTTCCTGATGGCTACTGTGAGCCACAAAGCCAAGATGGGATGTCACTTACAGTCTGCATCCTAAATGGCCACAGGCTTCACAAATGGGACACTGAATCACTGTGGGTCGACATCACCCCATGATAGCTTCATGGATGCGATTTTGCTGCAAAGCTTGAAACCTAGCGCTGCAGTGGTGCGGAATCTGATGGCAACACAATCTAGGCCCATGGCTCCTAGTAGTCCAAGAGCATCTGGGTCCCCAAGATGCTCTTGGACTACAATGGCCAGAAACCCCAACCACCAGGCTTCTGGAAATTGCAATACTGGGATGACCCAAAGCAAAAAAGCAAAGCAAAGTGTTCTGCCTATATACCGCCCCATACCACTCCAAGTAGTCTCTGGGCAGTTTACAGTTTAATTATGCAGGCTACACATTGCCCCCCTCACAGTAAGCTGGGTACTCAATTTACTGACTTCAGAAGGATGGACGGCTGAGTCAACCATGAGCCGGCTACCGGGGATTGAACCCCAGGTCGTGAGCACAGTTTTACCTGCAGTACACTGCACTACGAAACTCTTTCAAGGTTGGGAGCCACTGATCTCGAAGCTCCAATTTGGCTTACAAGGACCTCACAAAGATATATGTTATCTTCCAGTGGAGTCTGGTCACTACAGCATGACTGGGCTGGTGAATCAACTTGGGTCTGAACTGTGCAGATGTTTTCCAAGGTGCTAAACCTTATCCCCAAACACGCTCAGCCCCATGGAAGAGTCCTACAGTAGTTCTTGTAACATTCAGGCTAAATTCAAGAGTGGATTCACCAGCCCTCCACTTAACATCTGTTTGGCCCAAATACTCTTATTAAAAACCACAAGTGCAAAAGGCAAGCATGCAGCCATTTTGGCCTTCTCAAGCAGCCTATGCTTTGCGTAACTGGTTGTGAGACTGGTCATGTCACTGTTTTGTTTGTTTGGTATTTAGTTTTGTGTTTGTTTTGTTTCATTTTTATTTTTGTAATAAGAAGTAGAGATGGGCACGAGAACTAAAGTATACTTTTAGTTCGTTTCATTATTTGTTATTCATTTCATTACATAACAAAACGAATAACAACCCTAGGGGTAATTTAAAACTAAACGAACTGAACCAAGAAAAATTGGTTCGGTTAGGTTCATTTTGTTAATGGGGGGGGGCGGAGATGTCTCCTATCTAAGAATACATTGTTATTGTATCTCTACAGTCATGGCAGACTCTTCATGACCCCATGTGCATGGAGTTTTCTTGGCAGGAATATTTGAGTGGCTTGCCAGTTCCTACTCCAGGTGCCTACAGCACCTGGTATTCCCTGGTGGTGGTCCATCCAAGTACTAGCCAAGCCTGACTCTGCTTAGCTTCCGAGATCAAGCGAGATCGGATGTGCTCATTCCTGTCTGGGTTGTCTGGTTTTGAATGGGCACTTGAGACCGATTGCCTTTACAAAAGACCTGCCACTGTTGGAAATGGAAATGGCTTGAAGGGATTAGTTGATGCAAAGCAGCCCAGCTGCATCCATTTCTCAAGGTGTTCCTATGGAGACTGTCACAATGAGCATCTGTGCTTCAAAATGTACCACCGTACCACAGGAAGTACATTGTTTTTTTATTTTTGCTCTGCTTGGCAAGCTCTCGTCCCCAGTTGCCCATTGGTAGTCACAGGGGGATTGAAAAACAGACGAGCACACACACGAAATTGCAACATACTTTTTCACCTTAGTTCCTGCCTCATCCCAGGCGAATGCAGCTTCCCAAAGTCTTATTTATTCTGCTGACTGCTTACTTCCCCTCAGGTTCTCTCTTCTCTCTCAAGCTGACACACAGATAAAGAAACTCTTAGCTCAGATTCACAGTAGGCGTTCTCTGAAAAATACCTTGGCTAGCGGAAGGATATGTGGAGTCTCTTGGGCTATGGAGAGGGTTCTGTGGTTTTCTGTGGCAACGTTGCTCCCCCTGCACAAAACTTTGAAATGTGTTTAAATATAAAAGAGTTAAAGGAGAGGCAGTTCATACTAGAGAGTGGATGATGCTCGTTGAATGAGACGCTCAGTGCCAGGAAGCCAAAAAGAGGAAAAAACACTGTTTTCCTGTTGCTTTTCTGATATGAACATTACATTCAGACAGACCACTAATCACAGATGAAACCTGGAACGGAGGGTGCGCACTGTGCTCCATTAAGTCAGAGACCACTAACAGTGACCCTAATAGGGCTTTCAATGTGAGATATGTAAGGTGTTTTACCAGTGAGTTTCTATAGATGAGGGGAATTCAGTCCCACAAACTGGGTATCCTTAAATACAGTAAACGGTGTTAAATTATAAAAGAGTTCATCTAAGATCATATACTTCCACAAGACAGACACACACACCAACAAACTCCACAAACTGAAACAAACAGTTCACAACATATTTCGCAGAGCCTCCTCAACTTGAGGCAGTTCAGCCTAACCAAAATCAACCCAGAGAGTCAGACTCGAAGTCACCAATGTCCTCTGCTCCAGCAAACCACCCAGAAGCAATTTAGACAAAGAAGAACAAAAAGCCCTTCCAACCTGAGGAAAGACAACAACATAATCATTCTCCCAGCAGACAAAGGCAATGCCACAGTGGTGATGAACACATCCGACTACCAAGCCAAATTATCCAACCTAAAGACACCTTTGAACACAGACCTACCTTCAGTGAAGAAAAGCCAAGCATCATCCCCAGAGAGAAATCATCCAGATGAGCTCTACGGCCTCCCCAAGATTCACAAAGAAAACACTCAGTCAGCTCCATAGGCTCACCTCTACAAAACCTCGCCAAATTTCTGCCAAACAACTCCAGTCAGCGTTGTTCCACTTCATAGAAATTATGAAACAAGACCTACAACCCAATTACACAAACAGAGCCTTGACACTCCACAACAAATACAACCCCCAAACACATCCTAGATCTGAAACCACTGCCTAACCAACACATACTTCATCCACAATGGACAAAGATACAAACAGATAGAAGGAGCACCAGTGGGAGTACAGAAGTCTCAGATAGAGACACCACTAAAAGTGACACTGGAAATAGGGCTTTCAATGTGACTTAAATGCACAATCACACCACCACCCTGCACAGATATGCAAAACCCTCATCTCCAGAAACGCCTCGCTGACAAAGACCACCTAAAAACTGAATTACACACTCTCTCGAATGTGTTTTACCAGTGAGATTCCAAAAAACACCATCACCAAACTAATCCAAAAGGAAACACCCCCTATAGATGAAGAGGGAATTCAGTCCCACATCAAGACAGCCTTTTGCACCGACCAAAAATAGCCAACATCTTAAGAAACCCCAAAGACAAGATTGAGCTAGAAAACCAAGGAAATACCATGCAAAGTCTGTCCAGCCACAAATCGGACAAACAAACAGTAAGTCAAAAAAGAAGGAATTTCCTCTCTTCCTCAGGTCATGAAATTGTTTCATCCTTAATCATGGAAGCCACAACAACATGAATAAATTAAAGCCCTGGTTATTGACAAAGGTCCAAAAGGACACAAGATTTCCATCCACACCAAACACAAACCCAGACCCTTCCCCAGATATCCAATAACAAAACCACGACATATATCACACACCCCAAAAAAACATTATCTCCACCAAAGCCCAGGTGCCAGAACCACCAGCCATCTAACCCACCAGCATGTAAAGCCATCTAAACAGCCATCAGCAGTTAACGGACAAACTGAACAAAGGAACCTACAATCAGCAACAGAGCAAGTAGAAGGACATCAGTTAAACGTCAGCCAAAACAACCAGATTTCTACACGGGAAGAAACCCGAATCCACCTAACATGCATACCTATATGTGAAAATCTATATAAATATATATATATATATATATATATATATATATATATATATATATATATATATATATATATATATATATATATATATATATATATATATATATATATATATATATATATATATATATATATATATATATATATATATATATATATATATATAATCCCTGAAACAGCAGAGACGGACAAACTGTCAGAATTGTTAGAGACATCACGGAAAGAGAGGCATCAGGAAAGTTGGGGAAATTTTTATTTGTGGTTATAAAAAGGATAATTATACAAAAAGCATAAAGCAAATGAGTTTGTGTTTGAAATGTGACAACAGCCAGAAACTATTGTGTAACATATAGTATCTAAATGTCCTAACTGATATGTATATATTTGAAATATGAAAGAGAAAAAATGTAATGTGCCTTGCCAATCCTGCACCCCCTCCCATTTTCCCTTTACCCTTTACACCTACCCTCCCTTTCTAACCTCACTCCAACCATATTTCTTTCCTAATTTGTTCCTTTTAACATCCCTCATCTGGAAAAATTAATAAATTAAAAAAATAAATATTTTTAAATATATGTTGGTATAGATATTGTTATACCTTCCTATCCCAACAAAAGTAGCTAATTATAAGTGACAACTTATTTTTGCATACTCATCCATGCCTTGATTCAGAGAAGCCAATAGTCGGTAGAATAATCATCACACTGTGTTTTCGAGTACTCTATGTGAGGCTGCTGGCAGAGGTCATAAGGAGATTTGGAGTCTGCTGCCATCAGTACACTGATGACACGCAGCTCTATCTCTCCTTTTCCACCTCTGCAGATGAGGCTGTCCAGACCCACGACCAGTGCCTGGATGCAGTCATGGTATGGACCAGGGCCAACAGACTCAAACTCAGTCCCGAGAAGACCGAGGTTATGTTCTTTGGGACTTCCCCATCTGGTTATGGAGGCCCTCTCCCCAGTTTGGAGGGTGTTTCCCTCCAGCTGTCGCACAGTGTTCGGAATCTGGGCGTAGTCCTGGACCCAGCTCTCACCATGGAGGCTCAGGTGGCTGCTGTGTCCAGGACTGCTGTTTTCCCCTCTGACAAATAGCCCAGATTAGTCCCTACCTAGATGGGGACTCCCTCAGGACTGTTGTGCAAGCGTTGGTGATCTCGAGGTTAGACTATTCCAACGCTCTCTACATGGGGTTGCCCTTGACTCTCCTTCAGCGATTGCAGTGAGTACAGAATGCAGCAGCCAGACTGGTGGCGGGTGTGCACCGGTGAGACCACATTACCCCAGTTCTGGCTCATTTGCATTGGTTGGCTGTTGTGTCCCGAATCAGATTCAAGATCTTGGTTTTAATTTATAAAACCTTTCATGGCCTGGGACCTGACTACCTGGCAGAGCGGATCTCCCAGCGATCAACATTGGCCCGACCAACCAGGTTGTTACAGGTGCACATGCTGTGGGTGGCCACGCCCAGGGAAGCTTGAAAAACGTCCACCCGGACTCGAGCCTTCTCTGTAGCTGGCCCCACCATATGGAACCATCTCCCCAGCAAAGTGTCTGCCAGCCTTTAGGAAAGCATTGAACACCATGCTCTTCCGAGAGGCATTTGGTGACTTAATTTAATTTTTTCTCCCACCATCTGCCCTTTGCTTTTTTTGCGTTTTATTGTATGCTCAAGTGTTTTAAATTGTTATATGTACATTGTTTTTGACTTTGTTATATATTTGTTTGCTGTGAACCACCCAGAGTTCCTTCGGGAAGACAGGCGATATACAAGTCTTAAAATAAATAAATAAATAAATAAATAAATAAATAAATACTCTGTGGCCTCCTTCTCCCAAGCTTTAAAGAATGAAAGAACATTTGATGGGATGCAAGAAAACAGATTTGGGATGTTGAAAAGAGTATGGGCTTGAGTCCCAAGTCTGAGCCCAAGTCATTGGTCCGAAGTTCCAAGCCCAACTCCAAGTCTTCAGAGACTAGGACTCAGGGCAATGGTTTCAAACGACAGGAAAAAAGATTCCATTTGAACATTAGGAAGAACTTCATGACAGTTAGAGCTGTTTGGCAGTGGAATATGCTGCCTCAAAGGGTGGTGGAGTCTCCTTCTTTGGAGGTTTTTAAGCAGAGGCTGGATGGCCATGTGATGGAGGTTCCTGCATGGCAGGGGGTTGGACTAGATGGCCCTTGAGGTCTCTTCCAACTCTATGATTCTATGATCCTATGATTCTATGAAGTCTTTGGGAGTCCAACTAGCAGTGAGTCGCATGGTTGGAGTCCCCATCCTTGGTGTTCCCTCCCTGTGTGTCATTGTTGCCATTCTGAAGGTGCAGCCTGCAGCAGCTTCTTCTTGAAACAGATCTTGATCACAGACACTTAAAAGAGTAACTAGCTTTGAAGTGTCCACATACTCACTGAATGAATTGTGGTAATCAAATGTAACTGCACCTCTTCATCTGCATGTTAATTCCATTGATTTTATTCAAAACACTGTGGCCTGTAGATGGTAATACGGAGGCATTGAGAGATGGGAAAGGACAGACGAATCATAAGTCACAAAGTCAATAATCTCTGCATGCAAATATGCCATTGTTCTAAAAATAAGCTGGAAAAAGAAGAGAAGGCTGAAAATGTAACCAGAACAGGTGGGAAGTGGCATTGACAAGTTGTTTTGGAGATGAGATGGATGGATAGCTTAGTAGTTGAGTACCTACAAAATAATGCAGGGCATGAGACAAGTGGACAGAGGGATGCTCTTCTCCCTCTCACAAAATACCAGAACTAGGGAACATCCACTCAAATTGAGGTCTGGGAGAGTAAGAACAGACAAAAGAAAATATTCTTTCACCCAGCGCGTTGTTAGTCTGTGGAACTCCCTGCCACAGGATGTGGTGATGGCATCTGGCCTGGATGCCTTAAAAATGGGATTGGACAGATTCCTGGAGGAAAAGTCCATCACAGATTACAAACCATGATGGAGATGTATCATCTCCAAACTTAAAACCGGAGTACCTCAAGGACCAGATGCAGGGGAGTGGTATCAGGTGACAGATATCTAGTCTTGTGTGCTCCCAGATGCATCTGGTGGGGCCACTGTGAGATGCAGGAAGCTGGACTAGATGGGCCTTTGGCCTGATCCAGCATGGCTCTTCTTATGTTCTTATGTTACTTGTATAGCCTTTCAAAGTTGCGCAACCCAAAGCACCTCCAGAAGAAGGGCAAATCCTTTTTGAGCACTCTGTAGCTATAAAACTCTGGAAATTGTTGCCACAAGTCAGAATAACTTGATCGGTTGTTGTTGTTGTTGTTGTTGTTGTTGTTTGTTTGTTTGTTTGCTTACCTTTACTTACTTACTTACTTACTTACTTACTTACTTACTTACTTACTTAATTTTATATTTTTATACCACCCATCTTCCAATTTAACTCTGGGCAGTTTACAGCAGTCAATCTCAACAACAATTTTTTAAAAACCAGAATAATAGCAGTAAAAATAATAATGAGAATAATGAGAATAATCAAAGATGGTGGCAATGATGCACAAAAGCAAAGCAAATCAAAGCAGGGAAAAACACACACACACACACACACACACACACACACACACACACACACACACACACACACACACACACACACACACACACACACACACACACACTTGTTGTTAGACAAATTCTTAAGAAATAATTTGGAAGAAAGATTGGAGAGTGGAGGATATATGCTTCTACCAACCCACTTGTCACCCATTCCATACTTGTTTACTTGGTTCTTCCTGCAGAAATGTAGAACTGCACCTTGATCCCTGTTGAAATTAATTTGATTTGCTTAAGACCATGTCTCCAGGATGATAATGAATTGAATTCTTTTGTTGCCTTCTGAAGAAATAGGTTTTACCCTCTCTTCATCGGTGTATACGAGACAGCCTTAAGACACAAGACAGTAGTATGGATCTCCCATTTTGTTCATTGAATGAGGAACTCTGCATGGGATTAGCCCCAATGCTTTACCCATGCAATCAACAGATAGATGAAACTTCCATTAATATACAGAAGACAGCCTTTTCCAGTAAGACATGGGCTGGGGAAGTTTAATACCATCAATACATAGGTAAGGAACACCTGGAGAGATTTAATACTAATATTTTTTCCACCCAAAGAAGATCCTTCTACTCTTCCTGTCATTATTATACTCTTTATTATACTCTTTCTAATCCTCAGTAAGATTTACCCCCTTACACAACTGTGCCCTAAGTGGCTTACAATATATATGGAACTAAAAACAGTAACTACAGTAACCCAGATTGAACAATGCAAATAATTTCAGGCAACTACAAATGGCAACTGCGTTGAGCACCTGTGACTTCATCAACATGTGTATTCCAGTTACAGAGGCTATTGCCAATTCATCATCTGGTAGGAATATGTGTGGTGATGCCTGTGCCTCATACACTGAGTGTGAAATCTACCACTGCAGACACACCTTAAAATTTACCGGTTTGGAAGAACCTGAGTCCTGGAAGGGCAGGATTGAAGAAATTACAGAAGTATTCTGAAAGGCCTTTATGGCCGGAATCTGATAGTTGCTGTGAGTTTTTTTATTGTTGTTGTTGTTGTTGTTTTGGCTGTTTGGCTGTTTGGCCCAGAGCACAGAGAGAAACTCCTTGTGCCCTGAGCTCCCTGCCCTCTGAAGAATCTGGTGAAACATCAGGAAGAAAAACTTCCAGAACACTTTTCAACAACCCGAAAAACTCACAACAACGATCAAATTACAGAAGATCACCAAGTGTAAGGATGTGATACTGGAGACCAAGTCCAAAAGCATCCACATGATAGCATTCCTGATAACTATGTGTGGACATGAAATCTGGACAGTGAAAAAAAGCTATCAGGGCTAAAGTGATTCATAAAAGTATGGTGCTGCAGAAGGTCTTCATGGTTGCCCTGGACTGCCAGAAAGTTGAACAAGTAGATCCAACTCAAGTCTGTAATTTCTCTAGAGGAAAATGATGAAAATGAGGCTTTAGGCACATCATGAGAAAGCTAGATTTGTTGGAAAAGACAGTAATGCCCAGGCAAAATACTAATGGGAAAAGTTGAAGGTAGGGTTAAATCGATTGACTCGATAAAGGAAGACACAGTCATGAGTTTACATGAGATGAGGAGAAGATGTTTAGAAGTCATTCATTCTTCAGGTGACCATTAATTTGTAGGTGAGTTGATAGCACACAACAACACAACCCACTAGTCACTCTCTGTGAATGCAAGGATTTACCTCTATGAGTTCAGAAAGTTGAACTCTTTTCTTTTTCTTTCTTTCTTTCTTTCTTTCTTTCTTTCTTTCTTTCTTTCTTTCTTTCTTTCTTTCTTTCTTTCTTTCTTTCTTTCTTTCTTTCTTTCTTTCTTGAACATATATACACAATGCAAGCTACTCTGCTTTCTCTCTCTGTATATATACCTGCCAACTGAGGGCAGCAGTTTATGCAGCTAATAAAAATGAATTCCACTCCACAACAGTATAAGCCTGAATCAATATGATGGGATGACAGAACAGGATGCTGCCGAGACAATGCTATAATACACAACAGTATTCTATAGAAGATTAACTGAATAATAAAGATGAACACATCCAATCCAGCAATATAATAGTAAACACAAGAGAGTATAAAGAAAGCCTAACCAAATAAAATAAGAATGTGCTACACACAAGGTTAGTTAACTCCTGACTGCACAAACAGAACAGGGGCTCCTCCACAATTAATTTCAAAAATACTGATGAAGAGCTGCCCACCTCCACGTAAGCATGCTCTGGTCAATGGAAAAGCCATAGACTGGCATACTTCTACCCTCGTGGAAATCTCATGGTACACTGGTTAAGCAGCTGTACTGCAGCTATAACTGTGCTCATAACCTGGGGTTCAGTCCCAGGTAGCAGGCTCAAGGGTTCACTCAGCCTTCCATACTTCTGAGATCCATTCCAACCCTATGATGATTCTATGATTTTGGCGATTGTATCTGAAGTTTGTGTGTTGTGTTGTTACAGTCATGGCCAACTCTCCATGACCCCATGTCCATGGAGTTTTCTTGGCAGGAATACTGGAGTGGTTTGCCAGTTCCTACTCCAGGCACCTACAGCACCTGGTATTCCTTGGTGGTCTCCCATCCAAGTACTAACCAGGGCCGACCCTACTTAGCTTCCAAAATCAGGTGAAATCGGATGTGCTTAGGGCATCTAGGCTAGCTGTATCTGAAGTAGGTGACCTTTAAAGAGGCAGGCAGCTTCATCTCCACATTTTACACAGCTGTTCTATGTGGGACATCAGCTCATACAGCTAATAAGGATTTACTGAACCATCCCTAGTTGTACCAAGAGTCCTACTTAACTTTGCAGAATCCTCCCGCATATGGATCCTTTGCAACAGCTGCTACCTAGACTAGTTGTGATCTATGTCTGTAAGCCTTACATCCTTCACTTCCCAGAATATCATCATTTAATTGAAATGCATTTCACAGTGCAAATTTCTACACATCATTAGGGCCATTAGTTGGCTCAAGCACTGGGCAAATTCACAAGCTCCTCAGAAGATTAATAGATTTAGATAATGACTTGGGGGGTGGGAATGGCAGATGTGAGTAGTTTTTTTTAAAAAAATTATTTCAATCAACAAATCATCATTACTTACCGCAGATATCAAATAAAACTAAAACAAAAAGAGATTTTTGTCATCCAAAAACAAAGCTTGGCACTAGACATGGGCACGACTCGGCGAAATTGTCGTTTCCGTTTTCGGTTATCGTTTCCGTTACATAACGGAAACGGTAACGATAATTAAGCCGCCAGAACTCGAACTTGAACCGAAAAAGAAAAATTTGGTCGGGTTTTTCGTTTCCGTTTGTGGCATCGCGGCGATCGCGCAATGCGAAGCACAGAAAAAGTTTTTAAGAGCCTTGTGGCACAGTGGTTAAATGCCTGTACTGCAGGTAAAACTGTGCTCACGACCTGGGTTCAATCCCTGGTAGCAGGCTCAAGGTTCACTCAGCCTTCCATCCTTCCGAGGTCAGTAAAATGAGTACCCAGCTTGCTGGGGGGGGGCAATGTGTTGCCTGCACACTGTAATTAAAAAAACCCGACTCCCGGCCAAAAAAGCAGGCGAAAATATGCCTGCCTGAGGCTTTGCCACCTACCAGAGGGGTGGTTTTTGGGGGGTCCCCGGCCTTTCCCCCCAATTCTCCTGTTCTGGGCTGCTTGCACCAGGTTGGGGGGGTCATCCTCGTCATCTCGCCATGCCATGCGGTGGGGGGGATCCAAAATGGTGACCACAATTTTTCTTTTGAAATCGTGGTCAAAAAACACACCAAATAACCACAGAAACATGTGAAATTTATTTATTTTAAATGCCTGAATTTTAATAGTAGCAGCAGTGGGTATTTTTTATAACAATAAAACGTCGTATTGAGTTTATTTTATTTTATTTTTTATTTTTTTAGACCTGCCCATTTGGGCTGGGCATGGGATGGGACCATGCAAATTGTTTGAACCATTCCACCAATGGCATCGCCAGGTTTTTTACTGACACTTCTGGATGTCTCGGAGGGCATAAAAAGCCGAGGCACCTTCCAGAAATCGCAGTCGAGTGTATGGATGTGGTTGAGGGAGGAGGGCTGGCTGCTGGTGCTGGTGTGATCCAATCAAGATTGAGGAGGGAGGCTGGAGGCTTTAGGATTTAAGTTAGGCAGGCAGGGAGGGAATTGAATTTAGAAAATAATTTCTTTGATTCCCTGCAGCTTTGTCTGCTGAAGGGAATAGCAGTTTATTCTTTATTTCTTCTCTGGCAGTTTGTAAGGATTTTTTTCTGATATGGAATAAAGGGGGAGGTTCGACTGGGAGTGGGAGGTGTGGATTTATTTTAAAAATATATTATATACTACCATTTATTTTCTATTTTCCCAACTCCAATTTGCTTGCACACACACACATTTGGGGTGCAAGCCAAGAACAGAACCTCTATCCTTAGTGATATCCTAACTGCCCACTCTCCCGCCTGCCTGCGCCGCCACCCACCTGCAGCCCGCGCCGCCGCCCGCCCGTCCACTCGCCTCCCCCCCACCTGCCGCCTAGGGTGCAAAAACACCTAGCGCCGGCCCTGATTGCGGGACGCCCCTATGCTCTGGGAAGTCAAATCGCGCTAAATCGTGGTAGAAACGACAAATGACAAACAATAAACGGAAATGACAATTTTTTGAAAAATTTTGCGACAAATGGAAATGACCCAAAATGGACCCGTTCCGACAAGCGAAAACTCGAAACGTCATTTTGTCTGGTCGTGCCCATGTCTACTTGGCACCAATGTTAAGGTGAGGAGGGGAAGCAGGATGATGATGATGATGATGACGATGACGATGACAACAACAACAACAACAACAACAACAACAACAACAACAATGCTAACGACAACGACAACGACAACGACAACGACATGACAACGACGACAACGACAACGACAACAACAACAACAACAACAACAACAACAACAACAACAACAACAACAACAACAACAACTGCTAAACCTCTGGCTCACAACACACATAATTGGATCACTGTTGAAAGAAAGCAGGTCTAGATTGTAGATTCAGGTCTAGCAATTGCTTGCACTGATGAGAAGGAATTTGAAAAATTCACCAGATAAAATTCACCAGATTTACAAATTGTGGTCAAGAGATTATGACAAAAGAAAACTAAAATTGTTATGTTTGTGTAACCTCAATGAAATATTGGTACAGCCCAGGTGAACGAGATTAAAAAAGAGGAGGGCTATGAGTAAAATATTTGAATTGCAAAGAGAGGAATTGCCAAAGAAGGTTTAACTGTTACCAGTACAGATGGGCACAAAATGAATTTTTTTGTTCCGTTATGTGTTATTCATTTTGTAAGGTAACAAAATGAATAACGAGCCGCAGAGTAATTGATGACAGCCTGCCCAGCTGTATACCGGCCTGCGGTGGAGGGTAGTCAAGAGAGGCCCGCGGGCTCGGCTCCCCAAGAGGTGGGGACTCGGAAACAGGGGATGTATTAACAGAATGGAATCTCTGTAACATATTCTCTTCTCTACAAAACTGACATGGACTGAACCACCATCCTGCTGCCACCTATTTCAATATTCAAAACCATAGTTGTGCATTCCCTTTGAAATGGATTTCTAGCATAGTGCACGCTGTCTGTGCATCTTGCTTAGCAAACAGACTTGTGCTCCAGGAATATGGGTGTCGTTGTGACTAAAGTGGACAGGAAGCATATGCGTGTTTGAGAAGGAAAAATAAATAAGTAAATCAGGCTTTAAAAAGGAAACAGGCTGTTTTTCTTCTTGCTGCTGCCAAATTGGCAGATGTTAAGGGGCAAAACAGGCAGCAAAATGGCCGCCAGTTACAGGGAGTCCCCGTGAGGCTGCAAAAAAAGGTGTTTTGGAGAAGGAAGCCATGTTAGTCTATGAAATAATTCCAGGCAGAAATCAAAGAAAAATAAAACAAAATAAAAGACAAAAACATGTGGCAGCTTTCATCTTATGAAAATAAGTCTTTAAGGTGCCACATTTTTTTGTCTTTTGTTTTGTTTTATTTTTCTTCGATTTTTGCCTGGAAAAAAGGGTGTGGCTCTCATGCCCAAACAGTAAGCCATGCCCTGCATTCACCTGTGGACTAGATGGGCCCTTGTTTCCAGCCAGGCCCGGATTGTTCCTCCAGGGCAGGCATGTCCAAACTTTGGCCCTCCAGATCTGGGAGACTTGGTGGACCACAAATTGAACATGAGTCAGCAGTGTGATGCGGCAGCCAGGAAAGCCAATGCGATCCTTGGTTGCATCAACAGAACCATAGTGTCTAGATCAAGGGAAGTGATAGTATCACTCTATTCTGCTCTGGTCAGACCCCACCTGGAGTACTGTGTCCAGTTCTGTGCACCTCAGTTTAAAAAGGATTTTGACAACCTCGAGCAGGTGCAGAGGAGGGCGACCAGGATGGTTGAGGGTCTGGAGGAAATGTCTTATGAGGAATGGCTTAGGGAACTGGGAATGTTTAGCCTCTCTAAAAGAAGGCTGAGGGGGGGATACGATAGCTATGTTTAAATATTTGAAAGGATGTCATATTGAAGAGGGAACAGGTTTGTTTTCCATGGCTTCAGACACTAGGACACGGGGCAATTGTTTCAAACTACAGGAAAAGAGATTCCATTTGAACATTAGGAAGAACTTCATGACAGTTAGAGCTGTTCGGCAGTGGAATATGCTGCCTCAAAGGGTGGTGGAGTCTCCTTCTTTGGTGGTTTTTAAGCAGAGGCTGGATGACCATCTGTCGAAAATATTGTGATGGGGTTCCTGCATGGCAGGGGGTTGGACTAGATGGCCCTTGAGATCTCTTCCAACTCTATGATTCTATGATTCTAACTCCCACAGTCCTTTGTCATTGGCAACCTAAGCTTAGAATTCTGGGAGTTGTGGTCCAAAACATCAGGCGGGCCAAAGTTTTGGAGATGTAATGTAACTCAGAGGACAAATGATCATATAAATCAGAGCTGATTAGAGGTACGCACTTCCACCAGAGTCCTTCCACAACAGCAGTGCTCCAGTCCAGGCAGGGCCTCTACTGGCATTTCCCCACCTTCCTTGGGCAAACACCACTCATTGGCTCTGCTGGGAAACTCCCCCATTTTGAGAAGCTGCCTGAGGAGCCGGGGAAGGTTTGGTTGAGCTTCTTTTCCTGGACTGGAAAGCTGCTGCAGCAGAAGTATCCCAGCAGCACACAGAGCCCAGTAAGTGGCCCAGCCAGCCCTGGGGTGCCATGCTTTGTGTTTTGGATTAAGCACAGAGAGCATCCATCTCTAGTGCTGATCTGAAGCCGACTGCTTGTGTTGGTACTCTTCAAAATGTGTCAACATTATAACTATCTCCCCCACCCATTTTTTTGAGGGGGGGCTGATTTTAGACATATGCCATGAAACCTGTTTTAATATTGACCAATGACCAATGTTGACCATAAATAAAATTTTATTATTATTATTATTATTATTATTATTATTATTATTATTATTATTATTATTATTATTATTATTATTATTATTATTATTTCCTAGGTTGAAGCTGGGTCCAGACAAATGCCAGCCCATCCCTTCTGGTGAGTCTTCGTAGCCTCTTGTTCCGGTTATGAAAGCAACAAAATCTATAATACCAGGAAATCTTTGAACGAAGCACCTCGGTTCCTAGCATCACTGGCCTCCAAAGGATAATAAAAGCAGTACTCAGTGAGAAAATGCAGATTTCATTCCTGAAACTGATGCACTCCTGCAAAGGCAAATAGGCAGTGAATCATAAGACTACGATTTAGTAATCCAAAGTTCACTGCAGCAGGATGTATTGATGCTTCTAGCTCAGATTATTATTGCTTTTTAAAAGTTAGACAAAATCATGGAGTAAATGAAAGAGGTACAACATTTACAGAGCATAAGAACATAAGAACAGCCTTACTGGAAGAGGCCACAGCCCATCCAGTCCAGCATTCTGTCTCACACAGTGTCTCACCATTCACTTCAGGGTATTCCCAAGCAGATGTTTTCACCTTCTTACAATTCCCTGTAAATGGCATTGAGAGATCTCCTGCCTATCTCTCCAACCCATAGGTTGTCCTTAGGCATCCATCATGATAGCCATTGATAACCTTGTTCTCCAGCAACTTGTCCAATCCTTTCTTAAAGCTGTCAAGGCTGACAGCTGTCGCCACTTCTTCTTGCAGGGAGTTCCACAGACCAGTGATTGTCTGGGTGAAAAAGTACTTTTTGTTATTTGTTTGAGATATGGCAACCAAAAGTTTTATGGAGTGCCTCCTAGTTGCTAAACTCCAAAATATGCTGATGCCACGCAGCTCCACAGTACATACTTTTTTCCTTCTGCAGTGGATGCCGCTTCGTCCCTTGGTGCCTTTTTGGACACCGTACTGGGATGGATGAGGGTGAACAGACTGAGGTTGAACCTGGACAAGATGGAGGTCCTTCGGGTGGGGGGTGCCAGTGGCTGGCTGTTTGGGAAGCCCCCTCAGGTTTTTTGGGGGGTGGGTGGGGGTTGACCCTGCACAGTCTGGGCATAGTATTGGACCCTATGCTTTCCATGGAGGCTGAGGTAGCATCAGTGGTCCATGCTGCTCATTTCAATCTTAGGCATGTCACTCAGCTGCGTGCCTTCCTGGACCCTGGCGCTCTCACTACTCTGGTCCAGGCACCCGTAGCCTCGAGATTATACTACTGCAAGGATCTCTATGTGGGGCTGCCTTGTAGATTAGTGTGGAGGCTCCAGCTAGTGCAGAATTCTGTGGCTAGATTAGTTACATGGTTAAGAAAACCTGTATATATAACCCCCACACTGGCTGCGCTGTACTGCCTGCCAATTCGCTTCTGCATTGATTTCAAGGTTTTAATGATGACATATGAAGCCCTAAATGGTTTAGGACCTTGCTATCTGGCAGAACGGCTCCTGCCGCAAAATACTGCCCATAACACCCGATCATCTCAGGCAGGACATTATTTATTTATTTATTTATTTATTTATTTATTTATTTATTTATTTATTTATTTATTTATTTATTTATTTATTTATTTATTTATTATTTACGCTTGTATACCGCCCCATTCCCACAATGGGGACTCTGGGCGGTTCACAGCATCAGAATAAAATCAGATAAAAATCGATTGCAAACAACAATTAACAAAACAACGGTGTCCAGGAGTAATTAGGCGGGATAAAAAAAAACAAAAAACCCAGAGTGGGACCTTAGACATCGCCGTAAGCTTCTCAAAAGAGGATGGTCTTAAGATTCCTCTTAAACGCTGCCAGCGATGGAGCCTGCTGTAGATCACTGGGAAGTTTATTCCAAATGGATGGAGCCACTACCGAGAAGGCCCGTCCACGAGTACCAGCCTTACGGGCCTCCCTCGGAGTGACTGTCCGCAGTGATAAGGCCACCGAGGCGCGGGTGGGTCGGGCCAAGTCTAATTCTTGGGGGAGACGCTCCGCCAAATAAGCCGGGGCCAAGCCGGGTGCCATCGCTGAAGGAGGCCTGTAAATCTTTGACGAGAAATCGGGCTTTCTCAGTGGCGGCCCCTCGGCTCTGGAACCAACTTCCTCCTGAGATTTGTCTCGCACCTTCCCTCCCAGTCTTTAAGAAGCATCCAAAGACATGGCTATTTAAAAAAGCCTTTTCCCGGATATTAATTTGTTCTAATAATGATTGCTATTATATATTTATTTGCTTTTATCTGTAGCCCATCTTGCTCCTGTTCTATGCTGTTGTTATACATTGTTTACTAGTTATAGTGTTTTTATTTATATACTTGTGTTTATCTCTTATATAGACATGGGCACGACTTGGCGAAATTGTCGTTTCCATTTTCGGATATCGTTTCCGTTACGTAACAGAAACGGTAACGACAATTAAGCTGTCAGAACTCGAACTCGAACCGAAAAAAGAAAAACTGGGTCTGATTTGTCGTTGTCGTTCCTGGCATCGCGCAGCGATCGCGCGATGCCAAGCGGCACAGAAAAAAAGTTTTAAAAATTAAAAAAAACCTTGATTCCCGGGCAAAAAAGCAGGCGAAAATATGCCTGCCTGAGGGCACCTAGCAGAGGGGTGGTTTCTGGGGGGGGGTCCCCAGCCTCCCCCCCTCCTGTCCTGCTGCTGGTACCGGGCTGGGAGGGGGCATCCTCGGCGTCTCCATTTGCCATGCGGTGCGGGGGGCATCCAAATTGGCATCCGCAATATTTTTTTTGAAATCGTGGTCCAAAAAACCACCAAAGCACCACAGAAACATGCGAAAATTAGCTATTTTAAATGCTTGAATTTTTACAGTAGCAGCAGTGGGTTTTTTATAGCAGTAAAGGGTCGCACTGATTTTATTTTATTTTATTTTTATTTTTATTTTTTTACACTTGTGCAATGATGGGCTGGCCATGGGATGGGACCATGCAAATTTTTGGACCCATTCTACCAATCGCATGGCCAGGTTTTGACTGACACTTCTGGATGTGCAAGAGGGCATAAAAAGCCGAGGCACTCCCAGAAGAGTCGCAGTCCGGGCTTGGATGTGGGTGGGAGAGGGCTGTGTGTAGCTAGCTGCTGTGCTAGACTAGTTTCGATTTTGCGGAGCCTTTAGATTTCAGTTAGGCAGGCAGGGAGGGAATTGATTCAATTGAATTTTTAGGAAATAATAATAATTCTTTTCATTCTCTGTCTGCTGTGGTGAATAACAACACAGTTTATTCTTTTTTATTCTTCTGCAGTTTATTAGGATTTCTTTTCTGATAGTGCTTCAAAGGGGGGGAGGTTTGAGTGGGAGGGGAGGTGTGGATTTATTTTAAAAATTTCATTTGCTTGGTGGCAAGCCAAGGTCCTTTCATACCCTGCCTGCAGCTCTGCTGTGGGTGCACTGCCCACTTTGTTTGCAAAAATTGCAATTGCTTTATTCGATGCAATCTTGTGCAGCAAGTCAGTTTAAAGTGTTTTCCGCCTGCTCTGGGTCATTGCGGGACCCGCGTCCGCCGCCCGCGCGCCCACCCCTCTCCCCTGCCTCTGCCGCCACCCGCCCATGACCCCCCGCCACCCCACCCGCCACCTAGGGTGCAAGAACACCTAGTGCCGGCGGGACGCCACTCGCTGGGACGTCAAATCGCGCGAAATCGCGGCGGCGGTAACGACAAATGACAAACGACACGACGAAAGGACAACTTTTTAAAAAATTTCGCAAAAAATGGAAACGAGCCGAAACGGACCCATCCCGAAAAACGACAACTTGGAAAAAAAATTCTTGTCGTGCCCATCTCTACTCTTATATTGTATTTTACTGTTTATGATTTGATTTCTGTTCAGTTTATAAACCACCCAGAGTAGCCATGTAGCTAGATGGAGCAGTATGTAAATTTAATAAATAAATAAATAAATAAATAAATAAATAAATAAATAAATAAATAAATAAATAAAATTTAGCACTGATCAGGCCTCATTTTGAGTGCTCTGTCCAGTTCTGGATGTCACACTTTAAGAAGGATGCCAACAAACTAGAATAAGTTCAGAGGAGGGCAACAAGGATTATCAGGGCACCAGGCTCTTTGAGGAAAGGCTGAAAGAACTGGTCTTGCTTAGCCTTAAGAAAAGAAAACTGAGAGGATATAATAATTGGGATGTTCAAATACTTGAAATACAATCATACAGTGGAGGGGAAGGATCTGTTCTCAGTCATTCCAGAATGCAGGGCACATAGTAATGGGCTTAAGTTAAGGGAACTCTGATTTAGGCTGGATATCATAAAAAGCTTCTTAATTGATACAGCAGTACAGCAATGGAACCAACTACCTCAGGAAGTGATGAGCTCTCTGACACTGGAGAGATTTAAGAGAAGAACAGATAACCATTTGTCAGATATACTTTGTTTTGGATTTCTGCACCGAACAGGGGTTTTAACTGGATGGCCTTATCAGCCCCTTCCAACTGTATGGTTCTATGATTCTAAGCAGAACTTTCTGAGGAAAAAGACTTTGATTTTTCTTAGCAAAAGCTTGCTGCCTTTCCCTCCTTCTCCTTATTGCAAGTTTGCTTTTGTTTTATGACCGGTTCATGAGATGTAAACATGAGTTTCCTCTCTCTCTCTCTCTCTCTCTCTCTCTCTCTCTCTCTCTCTCTCTCTCTCTCTCTGTGTGTGTGTGTGTGTGTGTGTGTGTGTGTTCTGCACAATGTTCTTCAGGAATTGAATGTATGGAAGAGAAATGTATAACAGGATATTTTCCCCTCATGTTCAGCATATTCCATAGTCTTAACAGTTTGCTACACTTTGCTCACACCTTGGATTAGCAGGTGTGATTGCCAATTACAGCATGCTATCAGGTTCTCTTTGGGATTATACCATGACCAGTGGGAAACAGCCAGTGCCATTGAATCCTCTAAGGTTACAATTTTATTTATGCATTCATTGCCCTCAAGGAATACAGAAACCACCCTCCAAAACCAAATGTGAGGCAGGTGGGCCCAGAAAGTCTTCTGTACTCAATCTCTCAGATCCCACGACCCAGAATAGCATATTAAAAGGGAAACTTTCATCCATGTTAAGATACCTCAGAGTTCTCATCTATTTTTATAGTTGTTAGTAGCTCTGCCTTTTTGTTCCTGCTACAGCTGCAGCTCCTGGCTCCTCCAGCAAGGGCTGAATCACAGGCAGCTGCGGCATAAACATTGCTTTGATTTCCTTGGGTGCAGCTTTCTTATTGTTTCTTACCTTTCTGCTTTAGCACTTCATAGCTTTATGAGCCACCATCTCTGCACAGAGCCAGATTCATGAACAAGTGGGATATGCTACACATTTGTGTTTCCGACAATGAGAGTTGAATGAATACAGCAGACACAAAGAACATTGATTTTTTTAAATTAAAAAAATGCTGGCATGAATGGTGTGGGTGCCTCTTAGAGATGGCCACGACTCAAAAAAATGGTGTTTCATTTGTCGTTTGGTCGTTTTAGGGGTCCGTTTTGGTTCATTTTCGTTTTTGTGATGTTTTTTGCAAAAAAATTCATTTTCGTTTCGTTAGGTAATGAAACGAAAAAACAAAAACAAAAATGAAAAATTCCTGTTTCGTTAGCATTCTTTTTAGTTCGATGCATCTGCTGCAACGAAAATGAAAAACACGGAAAATTTGGTCATTTTGTTTTCATTTTCGTTTTGTTTTTTTAAAAATTTTCATTTTGTTTTCATTGCATAATGAAATGAAAAAACGAAAGCGAAAACAAAAAAAATCACTCATTTCGTGCCCATGTCTAGTGCCTCTTAAGCTTGTCACTCTTTGGGACCTCTCTATCCTTTGTCTGCTGGTAGCTGGTAAGTCTTTTGGAAGCCATCAGTGAACCTGCTGAAGCCTATTGCTACAAGCAGTTGTGAAGTTGGCTTCAGAGACTAGGACTCAGGGCAATGGTTTCAAACTACAGGAAAAGAGATTCCATTTGAAGAACTTCATGACAGTCAGAGCTGTTCAGCAGTGGAATATGCTGCCACGGAGGGTGGTGGAGTCTCCTTCTTTGGAGGTTTTTAAGCAGAGGCTCGATGACCATCTGTCGGGAGCACTGTGATGGGGGTTCCTGCATAGCAGGGGGTTGGACTAGATGGCCCTTGAGGTCTCTTCCAACTCTATGATTCTATGATTCTATGTTTTGTCAGTCTGTCCTTTTGTTCTGCTCAGAACTGTACATATATTTGTCCTTTCTCCTACTAATGTCTCAGTTTGAATTACTGAGACTGCAAATGCCATGGATGAGAATAAGGGGTGGACTATGGGGAATTTGAAGCTAATTCTGCTCTGTGGTCCCTGCACCTCTGCTGCACAGCTAGAGGAATTTAACTGAATACATTCGAAAATTGGCAATAATTTTCACACAATCCTCACACACTATCCTCCGAAATCCTATTTCCCCTTTGGACTCCCACCATTTTTGTCAACCTCCCCCAGCCTTCTTAGCTGTACAGCCTTCATATTTTCTCCTTACCCTGAGAAGACAGCTCTCGACAGTGCTTCCCCAACTTCTGGGAAGCATTTCTAATTTTAATCCTGTTGTACAGTCTAAGTGCCAATTTCTTTACAGTTTCACACTTTGTTTCCTTTGGAACTCTCCAAAGACTCTCATCCGTCTTGGTGATTTACTGCCAGGGAATCTCATGAGTTCTTTGGAACCTTCCTCATGGGTCCTTCAGCCTTTGTGAAGACTGGCTGTGAAAAACAAACTGTTCTTGGAAAATGCATTTCCCCACCATTCATAGTAGTGAACACCAATAAAAATTCATCCAGTCTCTTTCGTTGCTTCTATATTCCCTTGGAGTGACACAAACATCATGGTTTATCAGAAAAGCATGTTGTTGCATATCCAGGCCTCCATGGGCTTAGACCAGATAGCAAATTCATCTGGAGTGCCAATGTAGGTGATATGGCTACTATGTGGAAATTAAATATCTCTGGGTCATCATCTCAATACCTGGAATGGAAACCAACTCTACACTGCCTTAAGGTGTATTGAAATGGACTATGCAAATAAAAAGTGCTGACATGGTGTAGCCGGAAGACTGTTGGACAGGCATTTAAAGATATCCAAATTCTATTCCTCTGAACCAGAAAACTGCCAATGAAACTAACCCTTTCTGACACATATGAACATAAGAACATAAGAAGAGCCATGCTGGATCAGGCCAAAGACTCATCTAGTCCAGCTTCCTGTATCTCACAGTGGCCCCACCAAATGTGTCTGGGACAGCACAAAACGGCTCCTGGTCCATTTCCAGAGAAAAGTCAAGGTGCTGGAAATCCATAGAAGGCCTGGCTCTGCTCCATCTATATTCTCCAACACTAACCCACCCAGACTTTGGGACCTGCCAAGGAGGCCCTTCTCACAGGCCCACAGCCTTTGGAGACCCACTTAGTAGGGATTCAAGAGAAGGTGTTTAGAGGTTGGGAAGCTCCCTCTCTTTTTCGGGGGGGGGCAATGACTCTCCCCACAAATGATGATGTATGTAGCTTGGGCATTCTTTTGGACCCAGTACTCACCACAGAAGCCTAGGTGGTATCTGTGGTCTGTGCCAAACACTTTCAACATTGTATTCTCAAAGGCTTTCATGGCCTGTATTTCATAGCTGCCAATGGCATATCTGGGGGTGGGGGAAAACGGTGTGTGGCAATCTGGGGTGGAGGGAGGATCCGGCGTCTCTCCGCCTGAGCGACCACCTGTAACTCCCCCCCCCGTTGCCCCTCTCCACAAATTCTGCCCTTCCCCAATTCCCCACCCATCACCCCCAGGTTGATGAGGGGGAGCCCCAGACGAAGAAATGGTGCTGCTTTGCCTCCTTCAGCAAGACGTGCATCAGTCTGCTTCCCCCCCCAGACATTCTGGCCCTTGAACGTGTGGGAGAGGAGGAGGAGGAGGAGGAGGAGGAGGAGGAGGAGGAGGAGGAGGAGGAGGAGGAGGAGGAGGAGGAGGAGGAGCATTTGCAGCCAACCTCTCTAAGGGACACCTGCAAAGGAAGAAAGGCTGAGGGGAAAACCCTGCCAGGGGTGCCTGCATGCCTTCCTTCCTTGCTCTGCGGTGGAGAAGAAAGCAGGTTGGTGGAAAGAAACCTAAAAGAGACCCTGCCAGAAATGTCCCATCAAAGTCCCTGAGATTAATCAGACTGCCAGCGTTGGGCAGGATCATCCACCAGAGGCAACTCCAGGTAAAGGGGCTTCAGGCAGATCGGGACATACTGCCCCAACTCCACCCCATCCAATCCACCCTTCTCCCCCATCCCTATTGCTGCTGCAGCCAGGCAAGAGACAAAGCAGGCAGGCAGGCAGGCAGGCAGGTGGGGAGTGCATCCTCCTCCTCCTCCTCCTCCTCCTCCTATTCCTTGCCTTGCTCCTGGCCCACCCCGGGAGAGATGCAAGGTGCAACCACATAGCATGCATGCATGCATGCATGCATGCATGCACACACACACACACAAATGCACTTACGCCCATGCATGCGCCCATACCCACCCCATGCCAGCAGGATTAGGTCCCCCATGCTGGATGGGTGCAATGTGGTGGGGAGACAGGAGGGGCACAAAAATGAATTTGTCCCCATGCACTCCAAAACCTTGCTATGCCTCTGATCACTCCTGTGCGTTTTTCGGGCTGTTTGGCTGTGTTCTGGAAGTTTTCTTCCTGATGTTTCACCAGACTCTGTGGCCTGCATCTTCAGAGGGCAAGGAGCTTTCACAACAGCTCACTTTCAGCATTACCAGATCACTCAGAGGCATGCTTTCCTGGATACTGGAGCCCGCATCATATTGGTCCCTGCCCTCTTAATCTCAGCATTAGACTACTGCTGTGCTTTCTAAATGGGACTGCCCTTGAGGCTAATGCAGAAACTTCAGGTAGCACAGAACAGACTACCACCATACTTCTAACTGGGGTGAAACACTTTCAGCACACCACCCCCATTCTTACCACTCTGCCCTGTTTGCCAGTGTGGTTCCACATTGACTTCAAGGTTTTAATGATAACATACAAAGCCCTAAACAGTTTAGGACCTCGATATTTGGCAGGACAGTGTCTTCCACAGAGAACAGCCCATGTCACTCACTCTTCCCAGATGGGCTCCTGAGGGTGCTGACCCCAAATAAACCTTGACCGGACCTTCTTGGTGGTGGCCCCTGTATGTGGAATTGGATGTCCCCAGAGTTTAGTCTGGTCCCCTGTCTAGGAGTTTTTAAATGCCAATTTAAAACATGGATATTCAAGCAAGCTTTTCCCCAGTCTATGACTTTTTCTGATGCTTTACTGTATGCATGGAATTTTTGTGTTAATTCTGCCCCTGCCTCTGTAGCTGTTAAGTTATAATGTGATATGCCTAATGTTTATTGCTATTTTCATGTTTTTAATTGTTACCTTGGAGCCAAAGATATCTAAACCACTGTGCCACCCTAAACCACTGTGCCATCCAGTCAGTTGTCATATCATCAGTCATGCTGAAAAGTCTTGTTTACGGCACAAAAAGGTGTCATACATACTTCAGTAATACAACCATGGTGGAATATATAGGGATTCAAACCCTCTGCTTATCACAGATTTGCTTTCTCCCAGATTCAGGTTTAAGAGAATCTTCCCATCCCATTTATGAAGAAATGTCGCTATTTTAGAATTTCCTGTTAGAGGTATTAACTGCCCCAAATCCTCACCCATTCCTTATCTCTTGCAAGCTACTTGGATCATTACTTAGTTGATTGACAAGATTAAAAGGTTGCGGTGGGGGGTGGGATACCAAATATTTGTCTGGTTACAGTTAATATTATTTCCAACATGCTTTATCTGTATAAAACATGTGCAAAGCAGCCACCTGGGTTGCTGTAACATTGCTGAGGAAAAGGAGAGTGAGAAACAGAGGGGAAAGGCAAAGATTTCATTCATATCACTATGGAGTTGTTTTCCTCTTCTGTTCTAAAAGTGTTTGTGAAATACTTTCCCCTCCGGCTTTCCTATCATAAGCTACGACATTCAAGAGCCACCCTATACAACTCCACAGTGCAGGCCAGCGGGTGTTGGGTAGCATGAGATCAGACAGGAGAAACAATTCAAAGAACATTTCATGGCTTGTCAATTAGAATCAGCTGCCATTGCACTAACTATCAAAGACAACCTAATTAGCAATTCTTTGAACTATACAGAATTAGTATTCCCGGGCGCAAATGAAATTCATTTGACACAGTCAGTTAAAAAGGTGACGAGACTTTCTTGTCTTTCCAATAAATAGGAAAAGGGTGTGTGTGTGTGGGGGTGGATTTCTTTAGAAATCCGGGACACCCAGCAGCAAAATTCGCCCAAGACAACAGACACTTGGGCGCATTGTCATATTGCTGTAATAGTGAAGAGGTTTTTCCTTCTATTCTGGCTAATTCTGGCTTCTAGAGATGGGCACAAAATGGAAAAAATAGCCTTTTATTTCATTTTGCTTCATGCCCACCCCTGTTTCATTGTGTTACATTTCTTATGATTTTTTTAAAAAAATCATACTATGAAATGAAATGAAATGAAATGAAATGGTCCCTGATGCTGCTCCAGAGCTCCCCGCCTCCTACTCCTTGCACTTCTGATTCTGTGCAGAGGGAGGGATGAGGCAGTGCCTCTCAACTGGGAGGTGGGGGAGCTCCCCGGGTCCTAGACGCACCTGGTGGGGACTGGGCAATTTTTAAAAGGGTACAGCCGATGGTCCCCATTAAAAATGGTCCAGTCACCACTGTGGGAGCCCTGCAGTGGCAACAGGGCCATTTTGAGAGTGATCCAGCTAATGCTCAGCTGGACCCCTCTGAAAATGGCTCCCCAGCACCAAATCTGGTGCCTCTAGGAACCAGGGGAGTCACCCCCTGCCTACCTCCCAGCTTAGAGGATGCTGGAAGCCAGAGCTGATAGGAGGAGGCAGGAGCAGTGGAGTGGCAGTGGCAGTGGAGACCCACCTCCTCCTCTGGCCTCTCCTGGGCGCCAGCGGTGGAGATGGTGGTGGTGGCCCATTGCAAGCCCAGCAGGTAAGGCAGCCTTTTTACAGCAAAATAAAACGATTGGTTTAGCAAAAAAATTGTTTCATTTTGTCTCTAACAAAATGCTGCTTCCTCCTTTGATTTTGTTTCATTTTGTTTTGTTACCTAACAAAATGACAAAACAGCACTTTGTTTTTTGTTTTGTGCCCATCCCTACTTGCTGCTCTTTTTGAGATGTAGTTTCAGTACCTTGGATAGCTCTCATAAAGCACAGACTAAACTGTAGACTGGTTTTACAGTTACCTCTGAAAATGCTTTTACTCTCTGTGTCTTGGAGAACACTAACCAGAATTGGGAACCATTCCCTCCATCTCCTTAGGAGTTCAGTCCAGCTTCTTTGCCCTCCTCAAGACCACCACTGACTCCAATCAATGGTTCAGCATTTGGACAGTCTCTCCGGATTCTGATGGAACACAATAGGCAGCGAAATGCAAGGTAAACAATGCCTGTGTCAATCCTTGGCCAACATGTCCCTGTATAAAGAGATGAGAAACAGGACTTCCCTCCCCTCCTTGTCCTTGAGAGTGTAAGGCATTTTCCTTGGGGGTCACACGGAGAATGACTCTCTTTTGGTACCAAAATGGCACATGGTGTGCAATCCACAGTCTGATGGATTTTGTTTCATTTTGCATGTTTCATGCAAACGAAAATGCTACTCATTTGTGACATTTTCAATCATTGACAGTCTTTCTGGGTTCCCGACTTGTCTGGGCTTTGCTTGTCCAACAGAAAAGACTCTGAGAAGGAAATGTGCTCCCTGTCTTTTGTGGTGTTATAGTCCTGCGCTGTCAAGTCCTGAGCCAACTTATGGTGACCCTAACAGGGTTTTCGGGATAAGCTCCATGCTGGGAATGTACTATCAAACAAATTCTGACTTATGGTGAAACTCACTGGGATTTCAAGGCATGTTAGATGTTCAAAGAATGTTTTACCATTGCCATTCCTCATAAATGTTCAAGACCGATTGGGAATTCAGATACGGGTTTCCTGAGCCCTGCTCCAACATGCACTGGATCTCAACCTCTAGCTTATCAGGGCCCAATTTCAATTAACTGGCTCTCATCAGCCCACCATCAACAGTCCACCATCAACATCTCAACAGCCCACCATCACCTGGTTCAGCTGGAAAGAAGCAATCATATGAGGTCTGAAGAGGCCTTCTTGTGGTCTCTCATCATTGTAGGACAGCCCAGATTGTCAAGAATGGGTTTCCTTCCCACCCCCACTGCCAAGTATTGGTTACATGCATTTACTCAATCCACTGATCTTCTCTAAAAGAATGATGTGGTCAATATCAAAAAGACACTTAGACATCTAAGAATACCAACAACACAGAGATCTGAAACACCACTGCATCAGCTATCAAATGATTTAAGCCTGAAATACTGTCACATGCTAACCTCATCAGGGGAATAGCATATTGTTTACTGTGATTTGAATAGTATTATTGCATAATCTGTTTTAAAAAAAAAAAAACTGGCTTTGAATCTGTTTTCTTTCTGGGGCACCGCTTGTAGATCCCTGTGGCGCAGTGGTTAAATGCCTGTACTGCAGGTAAAACTGTGCTCATGACCTGGGGTTCAATCCCCGGTACCCGGCTCATGTTTGACTCAGCCTTCCATCCTTCTGAAGTCAGTAAATTGAGTACCTAGATTACTGGGGGGGGGCAATGTGTAACCTGCATAATTAAACTTCAACTGTATTAAAGGTTTTTATAGTTTTTACTTGGAAGTTAAACTCGTTGACTGATATTGGTCTACCTTTGCTTAAAATTTAGCATGCTCCAAGAATATAAAGTAGGTTTCTGGTAGACTTTTCAGACTGCATGGGTGGTGATTATGGCAGCGTTTCCTGCTTCTTCTTTTACTGCTGTCTTGGCTGAGCCTCCCCCCCCAAAAAAAACACTGTAGACTCCTCATTGCTCACAATTTTGCTATATGTTGTTGAATTAGTTCTTTTTTTAATTGCCCCCCCAAAAAAGAGAATAATTAAGTATTTTTAGTTTTCTTGTTATATGCCATCCAGTCATACTGATTTATGCAGCTTCCTTAACAGGGCTTTCAATGTCAATGAGATATTTAATGCATGGATTTCTCAGTTCTGCTCCACCAGTGGGGTTTCTTGACTGAGCAGGGGTTCAAACTGAGACTTTTTGATTTCTAGTCTGCCATGCTAGGTACTGATTTCTTTTATGTTTAGTACTACCCTCTTTGATTCTTGATTTGCCGATACTGGGATCAATGCTTTTAAAATATATATACATATATGTCAACGTATACACATGCACAGAGAAGCTCACAAAATGAAGACACAGTTGTATTTCCGCGTCAGCATAACCAGCTTGATGAACAAAATCTGAGAACCCAGTCAATAGGATTTCCCTCTGTGGTGTGATTTCTTGTTGAGGAAAATGTTGACATCCATTTGGAAGAGAGAGACCAAAGGATCATTGGGCGTTTATACATGACCCCTAAGCTGTGCTGCAAATGGCTCCCAGCTCCGGAGCTTAGAAATGTTTTCCCACCAGCTCTGGAGTTTGGAGACAATTAAGTGTGACCCTGCCCACTTTAGCGCGACCCAGCGCACTTTTCTTGTACCTTCTCTTTGGAGGTGAAAAAAAATTGATGCGGATAAGAGTGCCGGGCTCTCCTGGCTTGTCTGTTGTTTTTTTGCCTCCCGCCCCTTTAAGAGCTCCTTGAGACGGAACCAGGAAGTAACGGGGCTCGTAGCAAGTTCGGCCGCACTGGCAGGTTAGTAAAGGCTTCTTTTGTCCTTTTATTCCCTCCCCCCCCTCACGCCGACAGGAGCAGGAAGTGCTGAGGGATGGGGATGCAGGAACAGAAACGAACCCCCAAGATCTCTGGTCCGAATTTAAGGGACCAGCGGATCTTAGGGGTCATGTGAAAAGGCCCTTTGTCTCTTTCCTTTACTTTAATCTCTTTTATGTTTATCTCTCTGACATGATTGAAAGTGGCCAGGGTATCTCTCTGCAGGCATAGCCAATGAGTTATAGACACATAGGGCTCTTCTCAAAGGAGGCAGAGTTTCAACTCCTAAAATGTAAAGCATGCACCTGATTTTAACATAAGAACATAAGAACATAAGAAGAGCCATGCTGGATCAGGCCAAAGGCCATCTAGTTCAGCTTCCTGTATCTCAGAGTGGCCCCACCAGATACCTCTGAGAGCACACGAGACTAGATCTCTGTCTCCTGATACCACTCCCTTGCATCTGGTCCTTGAAGTACCCTGGTTTTAAGCCTGGAGATAACACATCTCCATCATGGTTTGTAACCTGTGATGGACTTGTCCTCCAGGAATCTGTCGCATCCCCTTTTGAAGGCACCCAGGCCAGATGCCATCACCACATTCTTTGTCTGTTCTTACTCTCCCAGCCCTCAATGTGAGTGTATGTCCCTCTATCCACTCATGCCCTGCATTATTTTGTATGTCTCAAACCTATCCCCCCCAGGCGCCTTTTTTCCAGACTAAAGAGCCCCAAATGATTTAGCCTTTCATCATAAGGTAGATGCCCCAGCACAGTAATCATTTTAGTCTGAAGTCCTAACCTTTCACTTAACTCCGGGGCAAGCTCTGAGCCCTCTGCACTCCCAAATGAGTGGAAATGGGTTTATTTGCCTATACGGTATTTAAAACCACAATATCTGGTTTAATGATCTCATGCTTAATCAGTCCAAGGGATGAAATCCAGGACTGAGTTGAAACTAGAGCACACCCACTGAATCAGTGGATGAGTTGCATCACCAAATCCCTACTACTTCAATGGGCCTTGTCTAATTGTACTACAAATACAATCACTAGATCCAAAGTACTATTGGATCCCAACCAGTGTTTTCCAGATATGCTATACTACAACTCCCATCACTTCATCTGGGTAGTGGACAGTGTAGTACACCATAGCTGTGCCATATCAGGTTAGGATGTTACGCTTACACGTGTAATCTAACATGTCTCCCTTAAAAAGGATGTATTTTCTCAGTTTGCCATTTTACACTCTCTTTGACTCTACGCTCTTTGTCACTGAATTTACCTTTTTTTTTTGTTAATGGTCTGAATGAATCCCAGGCTTAGAAACTTCCAGACCAAGAACCTGCAGTGACATGAGAATTGACAACCTGTCTAAAACAGACTGTTTCCCTAATTCCTAACTAATTTCAGTTAATTGGTCTTCATCCAGCCCAGCCCAGCTTCTAGGCACCAGTTGAGCAGTTGCACAATCTCTCCTACTCCACTGATCCAGCTGCAGTCTGTCATCAAGGAAAGCCCTATGTTGAATGAAGAGCAGGAGTCCAGCCAAGAAAATTTCAGAACACGGACTGCTGTTATACATCCCCAAAACCAAGCATGGATGTTAGAGCAACCTTAGCAGGACAAAAAAAAATGCAGCACATTTGAGAAGGAGAGATTTTCATGTCCCTAATCTGGATTTGTTCCAATAGTCATTCTAGCGTGGATACACTTTCCCATCCTACTGGCTGCTTTTGCATCAAAGTACACTCATGGAAAAGGTACGTCTTGTGGGAAACCATGAAAGGGCCTTCTCGATTGCTGCACCCAGACTCTGGAACTCCCTCCCACTAGAGGTCAGGACTGCCACATCTCTGCTGTCCTTCCAGAATCAGGCAAAGTCCCTTCTCTTCAGGCGAGCTTTCGCTGAATGAGGTGCTACCATGTGTATTTTATATGAATCTATGGGTTCATGACTACTTATAACCGTGTGGTTTTAATGTTATGTTTGTCTATTAATGCTGTAAGATGTCCCTCAATTCCTTGTTCTCAAATATTTGAACATGTCTTAATTGTACTGGACTGTATATTATCCCTCATTACTGTAAGCCGCCTTTGGTCCTTTTCCAAGGAGAAAGGCAGGGTAAAAATACTCTAAATAAATAAATAAATAAATAAATAAATAAATAAATAAATAAATAAATAAATAAATGGGGCAAGTCAGTCTGGGACCCAAGCAAAGGTAAAGGATTAAATCCTCCAGATGCCACGTCGTCTAGATCTCCCATTTACCCCCACAGAGTTTTTGACCATAAACCACCAAACAACCATGAGCAGAAATGCAAGGAGAATCTTCGTTTCTAATGCAGCATCTCCTCTTGCTCTCTGAGAATTCCAACACTGGATCAGGGGAAATATAAGGATCTCAGCTGTGCTCGTAAGCAAGTTCCATTAAGTTCTAATGTTAACATCTGGAAGAGACTCCGGGACTCCTTTCGAACCATCTGCCTAAGGGACCGATGGAAAGTTTTTGCACACGTTGTTTACTACAGCTATAAAACTGAGCCTCCAAGACAGTTGGGTGCGTGAGCGCATCTACAAATACATTACAAGTAATGGCCTAGGCTTAATCTGTTTTCATTATATCTCTAACCATTAAAAAGCTGAGAGATTACATTACATATCATGTGATCAATAAAGTGAAATGACTTGCATTTCAATATTTAGAATTTATTCCTGCTCATGGCCATAAAATATTTTGCAACTTCAGATTTTAAAATCATGACCTTACGATTCCAGAACAACTCACATCATAAAGAGTTTTTGTGCTTCCATGAAAAGTTTAATCTTCTCCAAGGACAGGGAAATGAGACATTTTAATCTTCATATGCTTACAGAACTTTCTTTGATTTGATATTGGGATAATAGGGACCCCAATTAAGCGATTATTTCACTTTAAGGGGAGACATATTAGCCTTCTTCAATTTACTCCTTATGGAATATACAGTAGGACCCCGGTATCCACTGGGGATTGGTTCCGGGCCTTCCTGTGGATAATGAAAACTGTCTATAAGAGGGAACACCTGCCCACCCACCTCCAGACTGCTGTTTCTTGACAGCAGCTTGCTTTATGACTGCTGTTTTGAGACAGTAGCTTGCTTTATGGCAACTGTTTGTGACTTTAGCTTGCTTTACAGATGCTATTTGTGACAATAGCTTGCTTTGTGGCTGCTGAATTATTTAATATTTTTCCTCTGCCAACTGTGGATAACTGAAGAAGTGGATAATGAATCAGTGGACACGGGGGTCCTACTGTACTATGTACATACAGTGGACGCTCATATAACAGAAAATCCGCATAAAGGAAACAGTTTCCAGAGATTTAGGGGGAAATCACTTAACATAATTTCCCATGGAGCAACTACATGTTTTAAAAAATTGGGAGAATCAGAAGAACGTTGATGAAATTTGCAGAAGAGATTGGGAGGGTTGAGCATTTACCTTAATTGTTCATTTTATATTGTTGCCAACAGGTCTGTGTCTCCTTCCTGTGGATTTAACAATCCTCATAACACTTTTTTGCATTTTGTAGCCAGTGCGGTTCCTGAAAATTTCCATGAGAGGATGTTCAGTTGTAACGTTAGCATGGACATTCTAGAAAATGCCCTCTTCACAGACGTTTCCTGTGGTATACGATAGAGAAGGAAAAAGCTAGTTAAAAAAATGGAAGTAGGTCATCTCCCATTGTAAATGCTCTATATTATAAGGATAAGCATCTGAACACAAACACCCCAAGAATGACTCACCACCATGAAACAAACAAACAAAAATGCCTCTTCCTCAGAATTCATGATGCAGCATTGCATTAATAAAAATTAATGCTAATAGAGGACAACATTTAGGGTCAAAAGAAACAAATACGGTGAAGGTGGTTTCACACCTCAGATTAGCTATTCCAAAAGCAGTATCTAGAATACAATGTTCTGCAGGAAAGTTTGACAACACCTTATGGTATACATTCTCAGGGCCTTATGATGTCTACCTGAGCTCTCAAAAGCTTCTCTTTTTACCAAAGCCTTTCCGTCTGCTCCAAGGCCCTTTTCCTGAGGGAAACCACATCCCTAAAGAAGTTGAGTCAGGGCAATTGGGCCCCTTTTCTTGTGAGATCAAAATGTTTCATTGTTTATCCAAGGCAGTTACTTCACATCCGTTTTGTCTCTGTAAGTGTTGTGCTTTGGACCAGTACAAAAAAATCTTACTTCACATCTGTTGTGCAACAGCTGAAATTTGTCTTGACCATGCCCCTGGAGCAGGCTCAGAGTGTGACAATATTGTACCTGGTGCTAGGTTGAGGTATTCTCTTTATTGTAGCGCGGGGTTAGTGATTCTGCAGTGATTTCAGCTCAGAGACAAAGCAGGCTGGAGACAGCTTCTAGTGAACAGCTCTTTAATCAGGGAGAGACAAGACTGAAGACTGGGGAGAGGGAGTTACATTTATAGGGGCCAGGACTGGCTAGGAAAAGATACATTTTGGAGGGAACAATTACAACCAATCACAAGGCTGCCTTTTGGTGGGAACCAATAGGATTGAAGATCCAAATGCAGCAACTAGAATCAACCAATAGGCCTGTTCCCTTTGGAACAGGAAGGCAGTTACTTCAACAAGCAATTACAGATCAATACATAACACCCCTTCCCCCCTGGTGGGCACAGCACACGTAATCCTTTAGATATTGTGGGGCCCTGCGACTTCTAGTTGATCTCCTGACTACGGGTGTTGCAGGGGCTTCAGCAGGCAGTGTCTGTGGGGGAGAGTCTACTGTAATAGTTTCGTCTGACACGGAGGGTGTTTCAGACAACTCAGTGTCCCTGATCTGTTCCTCGGCACCATGAGGACTTGCAGGAGCACATTCATTTGCAGACGCCACTGGTACCTGCATTCCTGGGGCAACTCCGCTCTGATCTTGCAGCTGTGAATCATTAATGGGGGTAGTGTCACTCTCAGGCTGCAATTCACCCATACTGGTACAAACTCTACTGGGCGCTCTGCACCTCAGTTGGTCCACGTGCCTACGCCAGACCCCGCCATCTTCAATGGTCACGTAATAAGAGACTGGCCCAGATGCTCTGGTGATCACCCCTGGCACCCACAGGGGACCTCTGGCATAATTTCTCACCCAGACCAAATCTTCAGGAGCAAAATACCTTGTAGAGTCGCTCTCTGCCTGTGGAGGTGCTCTAGCCTTGCGGTTTGGCATTTTGTCTGGGTGGACATAGTCCAGCACCGTCACCAGCCTTCTACCTAGAAGCAGCTCTGCTGGCGACTTGCCCGTAGTAGTACATGGCATCGCATGCTGCAAGAACAACATTCGGGCAATGCGCGTTGACCTGTCACCCTCCATCAAGTGTGCAAGAGATCCTTTGGCTGTCTGCACCATGCACTCAGCCTGCCCATTGGATGAGGGATGAAAAGGAGCTGAGGTGACCCCTCTTATGAAATTATCAGCCAGAACTGCCCTGAATTCTTGGGATACAAAGGCTGCTCCATTGTCTGAGACAATGGTCTCGGGCACCCCATGGGTTGCGAACAGCTGTCTCAGCACCTTGATGACTGCAGCTGACGACATGCTGGGAACCATAGCCACCTCTAACCATTTAGAATACGCATCAACGATAACAAAAAAACCCCTTTCCTTGGAAAGGCCCAGCAAAATCTAAGTGCAGCCGGCTCCAGGGTGTCCGGGTCTGCTCCCACCAGTGGACTGGTGCTCTGGCCACTTCTGGGCACACTTCCTGACATGCCTTGCACGTCCGTCCCCATCGTTCAACATCTTGGTCCATCCCAGGCCACCATGCATAGCACCGGGCCAGCGACTTCATCCTGACCATTCCCGGATGCCCCAAGTGTAGTGTATCCAGAACCCTGTTTCTCAGTGGTGCTGGGATGATCACCCTATCTCCCCACAGGAGACAGCCCTTATGCAGGGATAGCTCATGTTGCCTTGTTGCGTACGGTCTAAAGTTTTCCTCATGCGGGCCACCTGGCCATCCCCTCCCCACCCAAGTGAGCACACAGGAGAGAGCGGGATCTTTCCTTGTTCTCTCAGCTATTTCAGTGGCAGTTACAGGAGCCCCCGGAAGTGTTTCCAGCATCATCACTCATTCAGCTGGGGCAGGATCTGCATCGCACACTCCAGGAAGGGGCAAGCGACTTAGCACATCAGCGTGGCACAACCTTTCCCCTGGAACATGGGTCAGGGTGTACTGGAACCCATTCAGGAATATAGACCATCGCAGCATTCTGGGGGAGAGAATCTGCGGCGTCTGTTTGTTCGGGTGGAACAATCCTAACAGAGGCTTGTGGTCAGTTTCAAGGAAGAAGTGGCGACCGTATAAATCGTCATGGAACTTTTTAATCCCTGCCACTATTGCCAGGGTTTCCTTGTCAATTTGTGCGTAGTTGCACTCCGTTGGCGACAACGTACGAGAATAGAACGAGATGGACTTTTCTGACCCATCTGCTTCCCTATGGCTCAGCACAGCTCCCAGCCCATATAGAGAAGCATCACATGCCAGAACAAGAGGTTTCGACTCGTCATAATGAGCAAGGATGCTCCTGCTAGTCAGCATGCCCCGCAAGGTGTCAAAAGCCTTCTGCTGTGCCTGAGTCCAATGCCACACACTCTTTTTCTTCAATAATTTATGCAACGGTTCCACTATTGAAGCTTTCTGAGGTAGGAATGAATGGTAAAAGTTAATAAATCCCAGGAATGACTGTAACTCCGTCTTGTTCCGTGGGCGTGGTGCCTCAGTAATGGCTTGAATTTTAGAGTCAGTGGGGTGGATGCCCGTTGCATCAATTTTAAACCCCAAGAAATCCACAGATGGCACCCCCAAATTGCATTTTTCCTTTTTCAGCTGCAGCCCCACCTCCTTAAATTTGAGTAACACAGCACAGATACGCCCCACTAGTTCCTGGGGGTCTTTCCCAGCAATCAGAACATTATCAAAAAATGGCAAGACCCCTGGCAGACCCCTTAACAGGTGCTCCATTAGCCCTTGAAAAATTCCTGGAGCCACACAAATTCCAAACTGTAACCTGTTCACTCTGAAAGCCCCTTTGTGCGTTACGATAATTTGTGCTTCCGCAGATTGCGGAGTCACTGGCAGCTGTTGGTAAGCTTGAGCCAGATCAAGTTTGGCGAAAATTTTCCCCCAGCCAATTTTGCCAACAGCTGTGAGACTACTGGAATGGGGTATGAATTTCCCCTGAGTGCCTTGTTGATGGTACATTTGTAATCTGCACAAATCCTCACTTCCCCATTCGCCTTAAGGGGTATGATGATAGGAGTCTCCCACCTAGAAGAGTCCACAGGTGAAAGAACTCCCTGTTTGACCAATTTGTCCAGTTCTGCCTCAATTTTGGGTTGCAGCGCAAAAGGCACTTGCCTTGGCTTGAGTAGGATAGGAACCACCCTGGGGTCCAGCTCAAAGTCAATTGGAGGCCCTTTATAACAACCCAGCTTTCCACTGAAGAGTTCAGCAAATTCTTGGCCTAATACCTCGCCCAACTCAGGGGCAGTTTGGACTGAGTTGAGCCCTGATATACTCAGCCCCAAGGCAGGAAACCAGTCAGTACCCAAAAGACTGGGGCGACTCCCCTGTGCAATCACCAATTTAAGCACGGCCTGTTTCTCCCGGAATTGTAGCCTCACAGCACACATTCCTAGAATGTGGATGCGGCCCGCCGTGTATGATTGCAAGGTTGCTGGGAATGGCTCCAGAGAGGGGATCTTACCCCCAGGAAAGAGCCCCCTTGCAGTCTGGTCTGAGACAATGGTGAATCCAGATCCGGAATCCACCTCCATGTCGCACGGTTGAACTTCGATCTTCACTCTGATGGATGGTTTGCCCTGCGCTGGAAACTGCACGATCTCTCCGTTGATCTCTGTGAGATAATTGCAGTCGTCTAGGAGATGAGTTGTGGTGGATGATCTGCGACACGTTGATCAGGTGATTCCGTTGTTGCAGCTGCCACTGACCGACAGACCCGGCCGATGTGTCCTGTCTTACCGCAAGCCCTGCACGTAGCATCATGAAAACGGCAGCTTTTCTGCTCATGGTGTCCGCCACAGCCTGTGCAAGCGCCTCGGTGATCTTTGGGCTGTGCATCCACCTGACGCACCAACTCGACACCACGGACTGGGCTCTGGCTTGGACTAGCCTCTGGGTCATCCATGGCATGGGCAGCCTCTACCTGCAGCTTTGTGGTCTTGCCACTGGCATTGAGCTATTCCTGCTCATAATTCTCTGTGGCAGAGGCCTCTTTCAAGGTGGAGGCAAGGGTGACATCTTCCTTTGCCACAATGTGCCTTTGGGCTTTTTTGCTTTAGAGCCCCCCAACAAATTGATTCAAGAGAGTGTCTTCAAGATTTGGGAAGCCACAGTGCTGAGCAAGCTCCCGGAGTCCTGCCAGGAATGCAGCCACAGATTCTCCGGCTTGCTGCTGCCTTTTCTGGAACTCCATCTGCCAGGCCATCTGGGTTTTGGTAGGTGCCAAGTGGCTTGTCAGCCGGGCAAAAATGTCTGTGAGTGCTGTCTCACTCAGCTTTGCTGGGGCGAGCAGCGCCTTGGCCAACATGAAGGTATCCCGCCCACAGCAACTCAGGAACGTGGCCCTTCTTTTGCTGGCATCTGTGATTCCTTGAGCCACCGCGAAGAACTCGAAATACTCAACATAGTCCTCCCAAGTGTGAGGCTCGGACAGCTGGAAGGGCTCCAAGACCCGTGGACTTTCCATTCTCCAGGCGGGCAGGGTCGTCGTCTAGCCAGCAGGTGAGTCTTGTCTCTGCTGCGATCTGGACTCTGAGTCAGCGTGATGGGCCTCTGCTACTCAGCATTCTGGATCCCACCTTCGTCACCAGTATTGTAGCGTGGGGTTAGTGATTCTGCAGTGATTTCAGCTCAGAAACAAAGCAGGCTGGAGACAGCTTCTAGTGAACAGCTCTTTAATCAGGGAGAGACAAGACTGAGGACTGGGGAGAGGGAGTTACATTTATAGGGGCCAGGATTGGCTAGGAAAAGATACATTTTGGAGGGAACAATTACAACCAATCACAAGACTGCCTTTCGGCGGGAACCAATAGGATTGAAGATCCAAATGGAGCAACTAGAATCAACCAATAGGCCTGTTCCCTTTGGAACAGGAAGGCAGTTACTTCAACAAGCAATTACAGATCAATACATAACACCCTTGTCACGATTTGTTCCCGGTTCCTGTTCCGAGACAAGGGACCATGTGGTGAAAACTGTCATGCAACAACCAGTGTCCACGGCTGAAGCGGCAGTCAACATTAGTTTTCCTATGGGAAACACCATGCAGCACAAATGTTTATTGAAGAAAGTACTGAAAATTCTGTAGCATTGACATGTAAATCCTGGAAGACCAATAAATTGAAATATCGAAAAAAATATTTACAATATTTAAAAAGGGTTAAGAAAACAAGACAAATTCAGAATTTATCATGGAACAAGACCGTAAAGTAACAGTTGTCACAAGAGAAGTTATCACAGCTGTGAGAAAATGGAAACAGGGACTAAAACCACGTGATCACTACCAACGCTATCACGGTACAAAACTAGTCATGGAACAAGGAAGGACATGAAGTAACTGCCCAAGTAGCTTCTTCAGTCTAAGGAAGGGTGGTAGGAGACCTCCAATTTATGCTCCACATTGGTTTCACTTCACCCATATCTGGATAGGCTTATTAGATTAACAATGGCCAGTGGTGTGTGAAACTCACACCTCTCAAGCCCTTCCCACACCCATTAAGCACAGTTTGTTAGCAATTAGAGATGGGCACGACTAGGGAAAATGACGTTTTCGAGTTGTCGTATGTCGGAGGCAGCCTGTGTCAGCTCGTTTCCGTTTTTCGTGAAACTTCGCAAAAATTTGTCGTTTCATTTTTCATTTTTTCGTCTGTCGTTAAACTGGTTTGGGGGGGGTAGTGGGCTCCTGGAGGCACCTCTTTTTTTGGGGGGTGCCTCCTATCCTCACCCGCTAGGGAAAGCAGGCTCCTGGAGACCCCTCATACATGGGGGTCTCCTCTCCTCACCTGCTGCAAAAGGGCATGCATGCATAGCCATATGGCTATGATTGCATACCCAGTTGCACGGAGAGACACAGCAGACTGGCAGAGGCACCCCTCTTTTTGGGGTGCCTTCCCTGCATCAGTCAGGCCTCGGGGGCAAGGTTTGCATGATGTCACACATGCTGCCGTCCGAGCCAAGCCTGCAGGAGTCACCCAGAGCCACAAGTGGCGGACTGGCAGACTCTCTGCACCCACTGTGTCTCACTAAGAAGGGAATTGTACTTGCTATAGTGCAATGCAAGTACAGATCTGGCTTAGGGTTAGGGTTAGCGCAAGGGCTAGGGTTAGGCTAGTTACGGGTGAGGTTAGGGTGAGTATTGGGGTGCACCTCTGGGGGCCTCTCTGACCCACTTAGAAGGACAGTGTACTGGCGTATGGGTTAGGGTTCGGGTTCGGGTTCGGGTTCGGGCTACGGTTAGTGGGCTTTTTATGCCCGGTTGGCACATCCCAGAAGTCTCTGTGGTCAACCTGGCCAAGTGGCCTTGCGATTGGTGGAATGGCTCCAAAATTTGCATGGTCACTCCCATGGCCAGCCCATCATTGCGCAGGTGTAAATAAAATAAAATAAAATAAAATAAAATAAAATCAATGGAGAGAGGAAAGAGGAGACATTTTGTTGCAAGAAAAACCCACTGCTACTGTAAAAATTCTGGCAGTTTTAAAATAGCAATTTTCGCATGTTTCTGTGTGGTGCTTGTGTGTTTTTGGACCACGATTTCAAAAAAAAATTGCGGTCGCCACCCCATTTTGGATCCCCCGCCCGCACCGCATGGCATGGTGACTTGAGTCCGGCTGCCCAGGACAGGGGGGGGGGAGGCCGGGACCCCCCCCCAGAAACCACCCCTCTGGTAGGTGCACTCTGCACTGCAGGCATATTTTCGCCTGCTTTTTGGCCCGGGAATGGGGGGGGAGTTTAAAACTTTTTTTCTGTGCCGCTTCCGCTTGAATTGCGGCGGCCGGCAGCGAGTCCAGTGTTTTGTGAGCGACTACGATGAGGATTTCCCCCACCACCAGAGCAGCCCAGGAGAGAAGAGGGGGGTGTCAACCACCCCTCTGGTAGGTGCCCTGTGCCCTCACTCAGGCAGGCATATTTCCGCCTGCTTTTTGGCTGGGAATCGGGTTTTTTTTAACTTTTAAAAACTTTTTTTATGTGCCGCTTGGCATCGCGGAATCGCCGCGATGCCAGGAATGACCACGACAAATCAGACCCAATTATTCTTTAGTCGGTTCGAGTTTGAGTTCTGGCGGAGTAATTCCCGTTACCGTTTCCGTTGCGTAACAGAAACGAGTAACGGAAACGGAAACGGGAATTCCACCAAGTCGTGCCCATCTCTATTAGCAATGGTCTTACTGGTAGAGATATGGTCGTAATTTTTTCTGGGAGACATGAAAGGGCAGTGTGATAAATATGACCACTATAGTGGCTACATCCTTCACCCCGATGCCCATCTAATTAGCCTCTTCAGACCCAGGAGAAATGAAACCAATGTGGACTATAAAATGGAGGTCACCTACCAAACTTGGGGTTTGAGGAACAAATGTGAGCATTAGACATGGAGAAAATTGGGTCACAGCAGAGCCCATGTGTAAGCAGTATCTGGTCAACAGACAGGAGGTTCTGCCTTTCTAACCTAATGCCTTATCTGGTCATTTATTTGTAAACAATGGCTAAAATCCTTGGGCTTAGCATAGAGTCATCCCCTTGAATCAGTGTGGATTTAGTGAGTGAACTCTTCTTTAAGTACCATTGTGACTTACTGCACTAATGTAATCTGTAACTAAACTAGGCTTGTTTGAGTCATTGGAAAGTGTGGTGAATTTGAGAGATTCAGTGAGCAATTTATTATGTGAGGGAACAGGAATCCAGCCACTAAGTCTCCAGCCACTACAGGGGCAGGTGAACGTGGAGAAAATTCAGCAGTGCCAATCTTAATTTCTACCCTATTCATATTCCTTCCTGAGGGATTAGACAGATGAGAAGAATTGTGAAATGCAACAAATATGCTTAGGGCCATCCATCCCATCTCTGAATGCCTTTCATCTTGTTTGAGAATTAAACATTTATGTTGTACTTTAATCCACGTGAACACATACAGAGCAGTTGCCACCAGTGGAATAGGTTGCTGTGGTCTGGTTGGTAACTCAGGTAACAAACTGCAGTACAAATCGATTTTATCCTAAACCACTGAGAAATGGAGGCAGTGAATTCTCAGTGTGCATGGGTCACAAGATCTGAAAAATGAGAACTATTTTAACACACATGCAGACCACATAAACCAAACAGCAACCAAGACATTCTGAAAATCAGTTGGCAAACCTGGCTGACATCTTCCCATCTCGCTGTTTGAGGAAGTCACCCAACATTCTGAGAGACTCTACTCATCCTGCTCACAATTTCTTCAAACTGTTGCCTTCTGGAGGAAGATACAGAACAATTAAAACTCGGACCACACGTCTTCTGAACAGTTTTTATCCCAGAGCTATAATTGCACTCAATAATGAACTTAAGGACCACCAGCAGTGAGCACTTGGACAGTATTACCTAGTCTGTTTGTAGATGCTTGTGTTTTTAGGGTGGCTGGGTGGGGGAGTGTTCAGGGATTTTTTACGTGTGTGTGTGTTGAGGGGATTTTTTAATGTGTGGCAGAATGTTCAGGGATTTGTGTGTGTGTGTGTGTGTGTGTGTGTGTGTGTGTGTGTGTGTGTGTGTGTGTGTGTGTTTGTGTGGAATCTGGTCTCTGGGTGTCTGAATTTCATTGTATGTGTATACTCTGTATATACACACACAATGACAATAAATTAGTATTACTAAAAAGACAGCATTTGCCCTTTTCCTAATGGAGTGACCTGCTTTCAGTCTCTTGCATGTAACTAATTCCTTGAAGCAGCATATGGCTAGCTGCTGGCAAGAACAGGTCTAGGAAACATTGCTTTCTGGACTACAGATGTCTGAACACTGCAGTCAGCAAGGCCAGAAGCCATTCTGGCAATGAGATTCTTGGAGCTGTAGCCTTAAAAAAAATTCCCCCATCTTCAGATTGAAACGCTGAAAAGAAATGCCCCTGTTGGGAAGCGTAGACACACAAAGGCATTTAATTAAACCTCCCACAATTAAATAATAGAAAATGCCATCTCATTACTGAAAGACACTTAGGTAGGAGCTGGACAAAAAAGGCAATGGACAGCTTTGACTTCAAAATCATGGATAAATATGCATTGATATGGAAGTACTTGTGCTCGTACCCTGAAGAAAACCAGACGGTACCCAATGTTCTTTCTAGTGGCAAAGCTACCCAGATGGTCTCAGCTGATCTATTGGCCAGCAATCGTAAAACAAACAAACAAACAAACAAACAAACAAACAAACAAACAAAAAGCAGTACTTACAGTCAGTGCATTGGCAGGGACAGGCAACGCCAAGGCCAATGTTTATGCAAGGCATCGCTGGATTTCTAAGCTATTGCCTCCAGCTTGCACCACAAGCCCATCTCCTGCACAGCAGGGACAATTGCATGTGAGTTTCAAGCTTCTCTTTCCAGAGGGAATACTGGAAGAGTAGGGCTGATTGAAATGAATGAATGCCTGTTGCCAGTGGGCTTTGAGGGCCTCATCCATGTACTCTCCAGCACGGTAATGCTGGGCAATGTGGTTGAGCAAAATAAGCTGTTCATTATTTCAGGAAGACAGTCATTGTTCGAGGGTTATTCAAATGGGGATATATTAGCTCTAAAGGTTCACAACATTACTTTTTTGGAGGATGATATCCAGTGGCCATGCCAGTTGAGGGACACTGGGATCCCCAGCCAAAATGAAACCACTCCAAATTCTCATGATGCTGTTCTCTAATAGCTCCAAAGCTGACCAACATTACAATCCATGACCAAAATACAAACAATGTTATGGCACACACAAACAGACAAATGTGATGTGCCAACCAGTGAATTGTGACTTATGGGGACCCTTTTCAGGATTTACCAGGTAGACAATTTCCCATTTCCTTCTTTCGGAGGCATCTCTGGGACTAGGCTTCTTGTCTAAGGCCCAGAGGCTGGCACAGTTGGGAGTCAAAGTCCCCAAGTCTGATTCCCCGACCAGATACCTAAACCCCCTTGATACCAATTAATGCAAAGATTGAAAGGACGTGAATAAACAGGTGCTTATAAATCAGAAAGGAAAAGTGCTGAAGAGAGAGACAGATGCCTGAGGAGGTGAGAGCTAGTGGCAAAATGATTGGGGAAGAAAGATGGATAAATCTGTCGGACGTGACTTCCTTTTGTTTCTCACTTTTACCACTTGAAGTTCATTCTTCCTTGTCCATCTGTGCATCAATGTATGACTTCACCTCCTCAAAGTCCCCTTAAAAATCCATGCATTCTTTGCACATATTTCTAACATACTCCTGCCTCATGCCCCCCAGCTGATCTTTGCATAACATAATGGTGATATCTTGGCTGTGAGCCTGATCAGCACCAAAGGAAAGCCAGTCTCTCCTTCCTGCTGTTCTTCAGCACTCTGTTCCATGAGTGGAATGTCTGAATACAATCCCAGTCTTTGTTCTTTGACTCAGGCAGCAACGTGTCTCGGGTTGGCCATAGGTGGGAGTGGGCTAGAAGACTAATTCATGCAGTTAAGGTAGTCCTTCCATCACTGATGTAAATGAGATGTAAATGAGTCACACTTTTGTCATACAAATGAATAAACCTTGTCATATAAAGCAAAGCCGAGCTGGTTGCTTATATACAGCCCCTAATGGCTTGGAGCATTCTCTGGATAGTATGTGATTAATTTATGCAGGCTACCCATTGCCTGCCCTCCCCAGAGAGCTGGGTACTCAATTGATCAACTGTAGGAAGGGGGTAGGTGGAGTCAACCTCAGACCAGCCAAATGAGCTCGGCATTGAAGTCAAGTCATGAGCAGAGACTTCACAGCAGTACTGCAGTTTAACCTCTAAACCATGAGGCTTCATACGAATAAATCCACATTACAGAGAGGAGAAATGATAATTAGTACTATGTCTGAAGTCAAAATCGTAAGTTAGTGGTAGTACAGTTCAAGGCATTCTTGCATTAGAAGTCATCCCCATTGATTTAGAGTCATAGAATCATAGAGTCATAGAATCATAGAGTTGGAAGAGACCTCAAGGGCCATCCAGTCCAACCCTCTGCCATTCAGGAACCCTGATCAAAGTATTTCTGACAGGTGGCCATCCAGCCTCTGCTTAAAAACCTCCAAAGAAGGAGACTCCAGCACCCTCCGTGGAAGCATATTCCACTGCCAAACAGCTCTAACCATCATGTAGTTCTTCTGAATGTTCAAATGGAATCTCTTTTCCTGTCGTTTGAAACCATTGCCCTGAGTCCTAGTCTCTGAAGCTATGGGGGAAAAATCTGCCCCCTCTTCCATATTTAAACATAGCTATCATATCTCCTCACAGTCTACTTTTTGAAAGGCTAAACATTCCCAGCTCCCTAAGCTGTTCCTCATAAGCCATTTCTTCCAGACCCTCAATCATCCTGGTCGCCCTCCTCTGCACCCGCTTGAGGTTGTTGTTGGAGTTATTTTTTACTATATGGACTGGTGGTTACAGTGAAAGAGAATGAAACCAAATTAATGCTTGCTAATTTTTTAAATTGACATAGCAACTTAATAATGTTCACAAGGCACATAAAGCATGCTTAAAACAGAAGAGGTGAACTCCAAAACCTGTTAAACTGTTCCTCAGATATTTTAAACGACACAGTACCATTCATAATTATTCTGACATTTATGGAAATGGGCTCTATTCCTCTTTGCTTCAGTTTTACTTGAAAAGTCTTCCCGGGGAAAGTGTTGAAAGGAACATAAACTGAAGAATAATGTGGTGTGTGTAGATATACACATACATGCCTGCATATGCCACGTTCAGGTCTAGAGACACAGATGATTGAAAGTCCAATAATGTAAAGAAGATTAAACTTGGGAAAGAAAGCGAACAGAAACCTCTATGAATAGTAACAGAAGGAGCCTTCAATATATCTTCTTTACTGTAAGCCTGTGGAATTTTGATTTTTATCTTCCAATTCTGTATGTAAAAGACAAGATGGGGAATTGCACTGAGAAATAACTCTACTGTAAGCTATCATATAATGTGTGGTGCTTATTAATCCCATTGGTAGTTGTTATGCTTGTTTGGTTATTACTGCCTTCCCCGCATAAAAAGTCACACAAAAATTGAACAAAAATCTATGGCAACGGAAGAGAAACTTCTCCGGTTTCATATACTTCCTAGGATCTGAAATAGCAGCCACTGGACCAGGCATCAAAGCAGAACTGTTCTACTGCCTCTAAAGGCCACACTATACAGAAGGACCCCAGTATCTGCTGGGGATTGGTTCCAGGCCTTCCCGTGGAGAATGAAAACCGTGGATAAGAGAGAATGCCTGCTCAGCCACCCCAAACTGCTGTTTCCTGACAGTAGCCTGCTTTATGACTGCTGTTTTGAGACAGTAGCTTGCTTTATGGCTGCTGTTTGTGACAGTAGCTTGCTTCACATATGCAATTTGTAACAATAGCTTGCTTTACAGCTTCTGTTTGTGACAACCCCTTGCTTTGTGGCTGCTGAATTATTTAATTTTTTTCTCTGCCAACCATGAATAACTGAATCAGTGGATAATGAATCAGTGGATATGGGGGTCCTACTGTATATGAAAAAAGGGAATTCCTTAAGTGTTGAGAGATTTCTGATTGATACAGCACAGGGTCATTTTTCCTTTAGGAGTCTGTAGGTTCTTTATAATGCAGTGGGTCATTGTGAGGGAAGCTGGGTCTTTGTTTGAAAGTGTGAGAGCTCAGGCCCAAAGACATGAGGGAATCATATCTCTGGAACATCATAATCTTTCCATGTTCTAATGAGGCACCATCTGCAATGTTCCATTTGGCCTTCCCTGTAGAGAAGCTAACAGGAGCCATTTTGAGGCATCTAGATGTGGTCACAAAATAAGCGATTATGATTTTTCAAACAACTGGAATTAGTCTTTATAGTGCAGCATTTTAAAACAGAGGACAATGTCCAAGATTTCAAAAGCCTCTATCAGAATGAGGCACTAGCAATCAGAGTGAACTGTATGTCTTAACGATGTTTTGAATGTACCCTCATACCAAGGGGGGGAGAGGAGGGGGAAGCAATATTCTGTGATATAGCCAAGTGAAAGCTGCTACTCCAACTGGCCCTGTTCTTATTTTCTCTGTCTCTCCTTTTTAACAATGTGTGACATCCAAGTAAATAAACATGTCACAAATTCCTGACTGCTGCCTCTGTTGGTTGCAAACCCTTTCCGCATGGAACCTTCCAGATTGACCTCTTCTAATGACGACACTGCAGTTAAGAAGAATCAGTTGAATATGTGAGTTGGAAGTCTACAATTTCTGTCCCGGGGGGGGGGGGACAGGTTGTACTCCCCTGCCAAGACATGTGTGTTGCTAATGGCATAGGCCAGTGTTGGTGAACTTATGGCATGGGTGCCAAAGGTGGCACTTGGAGCCCTTTTGTTGGGCACCCAACATCGCCTCTTCACAGCCACCTGTATTCAGGTTAAATGGCTATATTGGCACTTTGCAAAAAATTAATGGATTTTGAACCACAGTTTGAGTACTCAGTCTCTAAAAGGTTTGCCATCACTGGCATAGGCTATATAGACATTGGATGGCATAAAGGAATGGCCTTTAGCGATCTTGAGGTCTTGAATAGTCAAGAAAAGCAGGAGGGAAAAAAGAATATTTTTTCACTATATCCCATTTTTCACTAGAGGGGAAGCCATGACCCCACCCACCCACACCCACCCACTTATATCCACCTCTTTGTTAATGGCCTTGTAACAGTGATAGTGGACAGTCAAACACATAGCAGCCAGAGAAGAGGTGAGTTTAAGGGGAATCGCCTGTTGGCTAATTCTGGGTAATGGCATATTTTAGTACATGCTGCTGTTCTCCTTCAAGTTGTTCTGAAACAGGTTATATGGGTAGCATTTAAAATGATGGACTATTATGTTTCCCTATCTTGACTTTTCTCCCCACTTGATCTGATGGCTCAGAATGTGTAAAGCTTTTGTCGGTGGCACCCTCTGATTCCTCACTTTTAAAAGGACACTGACGACACAGCTGTATCGCGCTATGGCTTGACAGGAGCATGAGAGCCCGTGTGCTGGAAGATAAAATGCACCAGCCCAGATAGGCACCCCTCCCTCCACTACCCTTTTAATGCAGTCCGCAGGCCACTCATTCTGGAAATGGACAATGAGGGATGAGGTCTTTCAGTAGGATTCATCGTCCAGGACCGGACTTTGCAAAGCAGAAATAAAAGTCATGCTGTGAACAAAATTGTTCCAAATATAGCACTGTGGTTTAGCTGTGGAGCCGAAGCTTGGACGCTTGATTCCTCCCTCTGCCTTCCAGACAAGGGGCTGGATCCAATGATGCATCATAGGCTTTCTGCCAGCTCTGTAGTTCTGAGCTGATTGCTATTATTCTTTATCTTCAACGGATAGGTGTGAGGGATGGGGAACTGGAACAGGGGTTCAGCCTCTTTTTATGGTTTGTTTGTGTTTGTATAATGAAAACGAAAGATTTGCTGTGCCTGGAAGACTGAAAGAATGATAACGTGGTGAGATAGGCTACAATCCATTTCCTTAAACACAGAGAACATCGTTGTTAGGCAGATGATTTATCCACACAAAGTACATGGTACTGGGATGGGACCAAGTGAGATGGGGAAAAGGGGGTCCCAATTACATTGGTAATATTAATAGCCATGCCAGTAACTATGGTTAAGAGCCTAGTGGTGCAGTGTTTAAACTACCGTATTGGAGCTTTAACTGTGCTCACGACCTGGGATTCAGTCTCAGGTAGCCGGCTCAAGGTTCACTCAGCCTTCCATCCTTTCAAGGTCAGTAAAATGAGTGCCCATTAGTATGCTGGGGTGGGGGGCAATGTGGAGACTGCATAAATAAATTGAAAAATGCTCAGAGAGTGCTTTAGGCACCATGACGTGGTATATAAGAACACTTTGATTTCCTTCTGATTTGCTTTAATACCAAATTAGCCAAAGCACTGGTTACCTTGAAATGCCAATATCACCCATTCATTAGGTGGCTGCTGGATTGAGAACATAAGAACATAAGAAGAGCTGTGCTGGATCAGGCCAAAGGTCCATCTGGTCTAGCTTCCTGCATCTCACAGTGGCCCTGCCAAATGCCTCTGGGAGCACACGAGACTAGATATCTGTCTCCTGATACCACTCCCCTACATGTGGCCTTTGAAGTAGCCTGTTATTAAGCCTGGAGTTTACACATCCCCATCATGGTTTGAAATCTGTGATGGACTTTTCCTCCATGAATCTGTCCAATCCTCTTTTGAAGGCATCCAGGCCAGATGCCATCACCACATCCTGTGACAGGGAGTTCCACAGACTAACAACGCGCTGGGTGAAAAAATATTTTCTTTTGTCTGTTCTTACTCTCCCAGCCCACAATTTAAGTGTATGTCCCCTAGTTTTGGCATTTTGTGAGAGGGAGAAGAGCATCCCTCTATCCACTTGTCTCATGCCCTGGATAATTTTGTACATCTCAGTTAGGGATGGGCTGAAAACGAAAAATGAAATGCTGTTTCATTGTGTTGTTACATAACAAAATGAATCGAAACAAAACGAAACAAGGAAGCAGTATTTCGTTACAGATGAAATGAAATGGTGTTTTGTTGAAATGAAACATTTCATTCCATCTGTAAGCCACTTGGGGGAGGGGGAAAAGTTTTAAAAAAAACCTCTGGGCTTTTAAAAAACTTTTTTCCCTTCCCCAGCCCCCCCCCACACTAGCTGGTCGGGGCTAGGTTGGAAAAATACTTCCCCCACCCCAGCACTGATTGGGGCTTGAAGAAGGGAAATTGTTTTTTAAGCCCAGGACTTTTTTTAAAAAAAAAAAACCTTTCTCTCCATCCCCCCCCCTGCCAGCTGATCAGCAGTGGGGTGGAGGGAAAAATCCCCCCCAGCCTAGCACCAATCAGCTGGCAGGAGGGGGCTTGGGGAGAAGGGAAAATGTTTTTTTAAAAGGCCAGGGCTTTTTAATAAAACTCTTTCTCACCATCCCCCAAGTCCTGCCTTCCAGCTGATTTGTGCTGTGGTGGGGGTGGGGAAACCTTTTTCCTCACCCCAGCACCCATCAGCTGGCAGGCGGGGCTTGAGGGATGGAGAGAAAGTTTTTTTTTAAAAAAGCCATGGGTTTTAACAACTTAAAGAAAACTCTTTCCCCCTCCTCCACTTTCCAGCCCCCTCCCAACATGAACCATTTCATTAGTTTCATACAAACTTTTTTGGGGGAAAATCTTATGAAACAAAACAAAAAAATGGGGGGGGAGGGAAATGAAATGAAACTTTTTTCATATCTCTCCTCAGCCCCATTTTTTCCAGACTAAGGAGCCCCAAATGCTGTAGCCTTTCCTCATAAGGGCCGTATGCCAGATACTGAATGAAAGTCTTATATAACCCATTTCTTTTATCCAACCATGACATTTTTGTAGGGTAAATCCTACAAAATGCAATTTTGTTTCATCGCTGGAACAAAATGGGGAGGAGGAAAAAGCCACTTTTAAATGCATGCAATGTGTCGTGACATACCCTAAAGTTATTTACCATGAAAGCCGAATCCAAGCTATATATTAAAAAGTAAATAAATTATTCTTTGTGGAAGCAATGTAACTGGGAAGGTTTGGTCTGAAACACTTCCGAGACCTTATAAATTTTGTAATAGTTGCTCCCACATCCACCAACAGAGACCGTGTCCCTCTTATTTCTAGATAAAACAATATAGATAGAAAAGAGTGGTTACAGAGCACTTTCATTTGGGCTTTAGTTAGATGATTCCCTTGCTCCTTTCTTTTCTTTTCTTTTCTTTTCTTTTCTTTTCTTTTTCTTTTCTTTTTTTTTAAAAAAGAAGGGCTATTTAATTGAAAGTGTTGGCCCCCCCAGCTCAGCAACTTCAAAAAGACTGCCCGCAGAGACAGAGTGGTTTGCATTTAAACTGACATTAGGAATGCTGTTGAAGGCATTAGACTCTCACTGGTTTCCAAATCCTCTGGAATATCTTGACTTATTTAAAATCACCTAAAGATAAAATAGTGAGGAGTGAGGAGTCTGGAGTCTTAATTGTCTCCCACTCACCCCACCCAAAGAATATGTTCCAGCCTTCTGGTACTGATTTTGCCAGGATGTACGAACTGCTTGAGCAGAGATGAGCGCGAACCACCCCTCTGGCAATTTTTCATGATTGGTTTACTAGTACAACAGGTGTTTGCCCCCCTCCGCTCTCTGCAGAGCGTGCCCACTTAGAGGCAGTGTGCCCACTTAGAGGCAGCACCTTAGTGGGTGCCAGCCAGAAGGGGCAGGACATTGAACCACCAAACACCTGTTGCGCCAGTAAACAAACCGGGACAAATCTATGAACTCATGGTTTGTATCCATCTCTGCTCTTTAAAGCAAAGTGCTCTGCTTATATACTGCTCCATACCACTTCAAGTAGTCTCTGGGAGATTTACAGTTTTTAATTACAGCATGCAGGCTACACATTGCCCCACCAGCAAGCTGAGTACTCATTTTACTGACCTCGGAAGGATGGAAGGCTGAGTCAACCAGCCTGCTACCTGGGATTGAACCCCGGGTCATGAGCACAGTTTTACCTGAAGTACAGGCATTTAACCACTGCGCCACGGGGCTCCCTTTAGCACAAGCATGTTGAGAATCTTCTCTCTCTCTCTCTCTCTCTCTCTCTCTCTCTCTCTCTCTCTCTCTCTCTCTCTCTCTCTCTCTCTCTCTCTCTCTCTCTCTCTCTCTCTCCCCCACCTAGATCACTTTGACATGTGGCCTCATTTATTTATTTTATTAAAAATATTTTATCCCCTCTTTTATCTTGAGAAAAGACCAAAGGCAGCTTACATTATTAAAAGACAATATCTGAATTAATAATAGTGACTATACGGAAAAGGATCAAACAAAACTCATTAAAATCCCACCAAAATATATTCAAAGCAGTAAGGTGCTTACTGCAAAGCAGTAAGTGGCTACAGGTCATTTAAAAATGCCACTTGAGTACCTGGTCATTCGAGGAAAGCTTGCCAGAAGAGAAAGGTCTCTGCCTGCTTACAGAAGGACAACAAAAATGGAGCCAGCCTGGCCTCTTGTTCCAAAGTCTGGGAGTTCCAAAGTCTGGGAGCAGCACCCACCAAACACCCCTGTGAGGATAGAGGGACTGAGAGAAAGGCCTCAGCTGATGACCTTAACACATCATACTATGAGCCTTCCACCCACTCCACCCACATATAAAATTCTTTTTAATTCTGGATGCATAGTGCAAAATGGATTGATTTTGAGTTCACTTTTTTCAAATGATTGTGTTTGCATTTTTTTTTCGGATAGTGCTGGTGTAGTCTTATCAAATGTATAGATGGGTTAATGCAACCTTTTCAAATGTGCCCATTGGAAACAGAATGTATGAGTGTCACATTGTTATGTTTAAAAATGCAGACAAATATTCTCGAGTGATCTTGAGATCTATGTTAAGTTGTGGATGGTGAACTGTGCAATCTTTGCAGCAAAAAAGGAGCACACCTTACTAGCTCTTAAACAACACTACCAGTGGTCCATTTCCAAGAATGTTGGCTTTCCTTGAAGTTATTTTTTACTTAAAAGTACAAATTTATTTATTTATTTATTTTTATATTTGTATACTGCGCCGATTTCCCAAAGGAAACTCTGAGTGGTTCACATAAAAGACATGAGAAACAACAACAACAACAACAACAACAACAATGACAATATTATTATTATTATTATTATTATTTATTATTATTATTTATTATTATTATTATTATTAATAATAATAATAATAATAATAATAATAATAATAATAATAATAATAATAATAATAATAATAATAATAATAATAATAATAATAATAAAAAATAGCATGGAAAAAATGGTCTCTGAAAAGAAATGCCCATCTATCCAGCTGCCTTCTTATGTCCATTTCCGAGAATTTCATCATAAGGGGAACAGACATATCATAAGGGGAAATTGAATGGCTCACACCAACTTTCCTCAGACTCAAGAAGCTACTTGGATGAGTAGTGGAACATTTCAATCCCACAAGAAAAGAAAAGCAAGACTAGACTATGGGTGATACCTTTATAGGCTGCTAGAAAAATAACAAACAAAGTTACCAAGCTATCGAGGGCAAGCCCCCCTTTTCAAAGCAGGTTCAAAAGTCCAAGCATGGTAACAGATGTATTTTGCCAAGAGGGTGTTCTTAAAACTTTACTTGCCAAGATGGACGCCAGGCATTCTTGGAAGGCATGAAGCAGCATGGTCCGTTGGGGTTGGATTTCACAGCCCAGTTCAATCAATCGGGGCATGGTTTGGGCACCTCCCTCTGCTTACACCCAATACCTCTCTTTTGGCTCTTCGAGGCACAGAGTCTCTGACTGGCCAGAGGTATGTGGGGGGGGGCAAAAGAAGTGCAGTTGAAGTGACTCAACTCCTGGAAAATAGACATCCTCAGACATCTGGAAAGATGTCACATAGAAGATGGACCAAGCTCATCTTTTTCTCCTCTGGAAACGAAACTGAAACCAATGGATTCATGATTCCATGGACTCATATTACAAGAGAACAAAGAGAATTTGAGGACTGCCTTACAGGATGCTGGATTTTCTGTTGTGCAAGTTTTTAAACAGTTTGCTCAGCCCCCTGTGGGTTTCCTACATTGAATCTCCTGGACTCAATGGTGGCTCTTGGGGTCATTTCCAACTCTTGAGTTCTGTGACTGTGTTTGTATTGATGCCACTCTTCAATAGCACCCTTTCTGTGGAATTTCCCCACTTAAAGGGCTTGCTTCCTTGTGCTGAATCATGTCCTTGAGGGTGCCTGTATATCCATCTAGACTTTTGCATTTGCTTTTAGATCTGTTTAACTGTAGCCTCCTTTGCCATTTCAGTCAATATTTTTTTATTGCTTTATTGCCTTATTTTTAAACAAAGGTATCATGTTCACTATATTGACAGATAGGGATATTAAATATTTTCAGCACATAAAATGTATTCCCAGATTTTTGCAAGAGTAGCAGGAAAAAGGTGGTGGGAGCCTTTTGACTTTGGAAATGCAATAAAATTTTAATACAGAGGGACATTTGACCCATGCTGTCTTTACCAGACACAGGCTGGGCAGTATCTCAAAGGATGGTTCTGTTGGTGAATTTGTACCAATCATTGGAGCTGGAAAGGAGAAACTCTGTTACAGAAGGCATGGAAATCTTATAGCTTGGGTTTGGGGGCCCAGGGGGGTGGGTGCAAGGGAAGAAAGTTTTATTGTAGTAGTCGTTGGAGCACTGGAGGTGGTTGATTCCCATGTTGTATATATGTGTTATGTACTTTCAAATCAGATGCATATTGACCTATTAGGTATTTCCAGGTAAGTCTTATAACTGAGAAGCAGTTTACCCAGTAAACACCCTTTCCTGTGAGTTTCCATGGTCAATTAGGCATTCAAATCCAGCTCTCCTGAGTTCTACTCCATCAAATTATCCACTACGGCGGTCATATCCAAACTGTGTCCCTCCAAATGTTTTGGACTACAACTCCCACAGTCCTTTGCCATTGGCAACACAGGCTTGGAATTCTGGGAGTTGTGGTCTAAAACATCAAGTCGGCCAAAGACTGGACATGCCTGCACTACGGCACACTAAGTATCTTCACAGGGATTGTGTTTTAGCTGACCTTGAGAAGATCTCTCCAAGATGCTGAACCTCTGTTTTTGACCAAGTTTGGCAATTCTGCCAGCGGAAGCTAAGACTCAGGGAGACAAAATCCACATGAAACAGCCAGAGTTTATTAAGAGCAGCTATATTACATATGTGTAAACATAACAGAGTATCAACATCATATCACAGAGTACATAGAGACAGCATATCAGCAGAACATAATACACGACAGACACAGAGCATGGCAGCATGGGTACCTTTTTACCAAAGGTCCAATGGCTACTGATTTCTGGAGCTCTTTTATACTCATGATAACCAATCAGAACACTGGTTACATCATGCAACTGCATCTACCTTGTATCAGCTTTACTCGTTATGTCTATTCTGTACTTGTTCAGTCGTTCAGTCGTGTCCGAGTCTTCGTGACCCCATGGACCAGAGCTCGACAGGCCTTCCTATCCTCCACTGCCTCCCGGAGTTTTGTCAAATTCATTTTGGTGTCATATCTTTTAGCCTTTTGTTTCTGTCCATGGGATGTTCTTGGCAGGGATACTGGGGTGGCTTGCCAGTTCCTACCCCAGGAAGTCACCAATGAGGCCTTACAATTAGCCTTACAATGATGAAAGCACAGTTCAGCCTGTTTTATTTTGTAGCCTCACTGATCAACTGGGACACAAAAGTAGAAATGTGCCCCATTTATAAGATATTCCAGACTGAGGCAGCTATTCTGTACACCTGGCAGTAATTAGAAAACTTATACACCTGTGTTACAACGACTCAGTATTACACACTGGACTCCATTTTACAAATCAATTAAATATACAGTACATGTAAAACACCTGTAGACAAACCTATTCTGTCGAATACAACATATTTTTCTCCACTTATATATGACAGGTTCACTCCTCCAAACCCAGAGTGGATTCATCACCCATGCAGCATCACAATCAATAATCCTCTCTGCACTGGGTTGAACCCTATTATGGCATCAGGCCTGGGCCACTGGTGAAGCAGTAAAACCCTGAGCAAGAAAGCTCACTCTGTTCCATGTGTGCTGGTGAACCCTTAAACTACCAGTCCATGTTTTTCTGAGTTCCTGCAAGCAGACTGCAAAACATTACAGAAATTTCTGCATCTAACACTGTGCAGAAAATTGAATCAACGCAGCAAAATAGAATTTCCAAGGCCAAATGGGGAAGACATAGGAGACGGGCTTCTCCGTTGCTGCTCCCAGACTTTGGAGCTCCTTCACACAACAGACCAGACTCACCCCCATCTTATCTGTCCTCCCAAAAGCAGATAAAGACCTTTCTCTTTAGGCAGGCTTGGCTTTCTTTTAGTGACTAGGTTTTGGAGAGAGGTTTTTAAATGGGCTGTTGTTGCTTTTAATTTTAGTCTTCGTATTGATTTTAATCACTGTTTCTAATATAGTGTTTAATTCTTTTAAAATATTTGTGTACTTACTTTTAAGGAGAAAAGTGCAGTAAAATAAATCTGCATCAAGCAAACAAGCAAACAAGCAAACAAGCAAACAGGAAAACTAACTAACTAACTAACTAACTAACTAACTAACTAACTAACTATACACAGAGAGGTGGGAAAAATTTAGGAGTGTCATCTGTTTGAATGCAAAACTTTTCCAAACAGATTTCCACACACAAACCTTCTAGACAGCTCCTATCCTTGGAACCTTTCCTTCTCAACAGGGAAGCAGTATTATTCAGCATGACTTTATTTTCAGCAAAGCCCAAGAGGATGATGATTGCTTATGACAACCAAGTTATCAAAAGATGCTCCCATAATTAGTATTACATTAATTGTCTTTTCCTTGACTTGATTATTTCCTCTTTTGAAATTCCAGACCCTGTCTTCATTCATTGCATGGTTTCTCAGTGCCAGGAGAATTTAAATGAGACCTTGATCTCATCAGCATTTATTCCTTTGATTAATCTGTCTCCATGTCATTTCAATAAAGAGAACAAGGTATTATTTCACTCGGACACCCATATTTGATCACCAGGCTCCTATCTTATAATTTGTCACACATTAACCATTAGAGATGCTTGATCACTTATTCCCTTTGTGGTTGCATCCTTGCATTTCTGTGTAAAGGAGGTAAATCTGCTGAATTCTGTCCTGCCATCCAGTGCTGATAAGGGCAACCAGTATGCTGTATGCTGGCAGAAAAAAATCTGCCAGTAAGGTGACTAGGTGCCACAAAGTTGGAGTGCTGCTATTCATACTAAATCACATATTGTGGCATACTAAACTTTTTCATACTAAATCACATATTGTGGCAATGAGTTCCAAAGGATTAAGCTACTCCATTTCAGAGTAGCTTACTGAAACCCTCACTAGTTGGAGGGTTAAAATTATTTTACTTTTGATTTCCGGTTGCGGCTATACCACAGCGGTAGAACTTGATAAGTGCTCCATCTTATCAAGTTGAATTCCTACAGATAAAGGTTCCCCTAAGGGGGTAAAGTTCCCTGGAAAAGAAATGAAGAAATGACAGCACCTGCAGATACGAAGGGATTGGTGGTGAACTTCAGCATAAAGAATTATCCAAGACTGACCTCAACACAAAATCTTGAATAACATTGAATCCCTGGGAAAATCTGAAATTAGCTTGAATCAAGATATTATACAAGAACAAAGGGCGGACCTCAAAATGAACACGAATTTGACAAGAGTGGTGCAGGCTAAGCCCTTAGATATGTGATGTCCATGGAACATGAGAAGCACATTTGTTTTACCTAATATGGGTGCCTAAAAGAGGAAAATTTGGGACTTTTTCAGTAGCGGAACAGTCATCAAGACTACTATCAAGATAATACAACAACCCATGAAGTTAATGGATTTGACGAGGGAAAAGCAACCTATGAAGATAAGGGGCTTGTCAGGAAAAGGGAAAATTGAAAAAAAAAGAATTTTTGGCTTAGTGAATTTATTATATAAAAATATTTTCTGTATTCTGGTTGTCTAAGGCTACTAGTTAATTGGTATGATATGGGAAATGGAAAATGGAAATGTGAAGACAAACCTGATATATAAATAAGTGTTCATCTGTTAGATTTTTAAAAGAATAGTGGCAGTTAGGTATAGATAAGAACTTGTATGAATAAAGTGAAGCCTATAGACCAGGAGGTAGTTCTTTTTAATAGCCCATAAAGTATTAATGCGAATGAGAGATGATTGCTGAAATTAGGCATGCATTGGAAGAATGGGGAAATATAGTGTGGATGATATATAGAAAATATATAGTCAAATCTATCCTAAATTGCTGGCAAACCACTCCAGTATTCCTCCCAAAAAACTCCATGGACATGAGGTCATGAAGAGTCAGTCACAACTGTAATGATGCAATGCACACACACATCTTTTGTATTAAAATAGATGTAAGTAAAGATAGGTAGACTATGGATGAGATGGTAAGGAAATTAAATATGAAAGTATGCTCATTTAAGCTGGGAAAGGAGATATGAATTATATTGGGCTCAATGTTGCGAAAAACTTATTTAATCGATAACACAACAGGAGACAAGCAATATATTTGTTTTATGTAATTTAGTGTAGAAAATAAATAAAAAAGTATCAAAAATTATTTAATATACTTTCTCAGTGCCTTAGTTTAACTATGCCCCTCCAAATGTTATTAGGATTTTCTTGCTGTCACTGATTTATATCTAGAGATGGACACAAATCAGGGAAATGGTGGTTCGCAACATTTGTGTTTCATAATTATTCACAAACCACGGCCTTTCAAAGCAAACTATTTTGTAGTATGTGGAATTCAGGTCTTGCTGGAGCAATAGAATGCCTCCTTTTCCAGTTAGAGATCATAGAATCATAGAATTATAGAGTTGGAAGAGACCTCAAGGGCCACCCAGCCCAACCCCCTGCCATGCAGGAACCCCCATTACAGTATTTCCAACAGATGGCCATCCAGCGTCTGCTTAAAAACCTCCAAAGAAGGAGATCCCAAACTTACAGTGTGTCTTCAGCTTATTTGCCTCCACATTCCCTCCCTCTTCTTTTGGTGAAGATTGGATTTGAGACATCTAAATTATAACCCCCTCCTCCAAAGCAAGTCACCTGGAGAAGTGCTCTTGTGCAGCCAGTTTTTTTTTTGGGGGGGAATCAAATGAGTGGTTCATGCAAGGGAACTTGAGGCAGGTTTTTGGACATCATGAGGTGAACTGGGAAGGAAACTGAAAGGGGACAGACATGGGAAGAAAATGGATGGGATGGGTACCAAGCTAAGCATCTTTTCCTCACATTGGCTGCTGCAAATGTGAAGCCAGAAGCTGAGCTGCCCAGGATGTAACTCCTATAACCAGCTACTTCAGGAGAACAGAGTTGGAGTTCTGTGGCTGGCTGGCTGACCTGCCAATCTTATTTATTTATTTATTTATTTATTTATTTATTTATTTATTTATTTATTTATCCATCCATCCATTCTGCTTTTCTTTCTCCTTAGAGAAGGACACAAGGCGGCTCACTTCATTAAAACAGTATTCAAAAGCTTAAAACATAATAAGTATACAAATATCTAAAGAGAATTGTACTAGTATAAAATTAAAATGGCAAATCAATATACTAAAAAAACACACTTTAAACACAACAATCCATGTTAAGTCCATCTCAAATCACCAGTCCACCACTAAGGAAAAGCCTGCGCACCCTACACAAAGTTTACCTAGGGAATGGACCAAGTGGCACCAGGCTGTCTGGCCATGGATGACGCACCCAAAAATGAAGCATACAAATCACCAACACCAATAAGACTTTGGTGTTTTCTTTCAATCTGGGCCAAGGGTTTGTTGTGAACCGCCTGGAGTTCCTTCGGGAAGACGGGTGGTATATAAGTCATAAAATAAAATAAAATAAAATAAAATAAAATGAACCACGAAGCAACCCGATTCTGAACTGTACCGCCTGATAGCGTCCACCACCCCTGCAACCAGCCCAGGGCTGTTCTTCCCCACATAAACAATGCCAGGAAGGTGAACAATTGGGTCTTAGACCAAATCAGCTTAGATCAAATCAAGCTTCTACTCTCTCTGGAGTAGAAAGTGTTGAAACTAGAGATGGGCACGACTCAAAAAAATGGTGTTTCGTTTGATGTTTGTCGTTTAGGGGGTCCGTTTTGGTTCATTTTGTTTTTCGTGAATTTTTTGCAAAAAAATTCATTTTCGTTTCGTTACATTACGAAATGAAAAAATGAAAACGAACACAAAAATTGCTGTTTCGTTAGCATTCATTACAGTTCAATGTATTTGCCACAACGAAAATGAAATGCACGACAAAATTTCTGTTGTTTTGGTTCATTTTGTTTCATTTTGGAGACAAAATTCGTTTTTGAAAAAATGAAAACGAAAACAAAAAATTGCTAGTTTCGTAACCAACTCTAGTTGAAACTGAGGCTCTCCTATTTGGGGCATGACACAAGAAGGCTGGGTACTTTATGATAGCACATAAAAACACCACCACCAATGCATTTGAATGCTGAACAGACAAAAGACAAAGGAAGATGGACATACTGCATTAGCCATTGTTGTTGTTTATGACAGACTGAAGCAAACTTTATGGAAGAACAATAATTCCTCTCTCCTCCGCCATTGTTCCTTTCCTCTCCATAGAGGGGAGCCTGAAGTTTTTAGCCAATGAATAAAACTCCCTGCACAATAAAAGCAACATATCAAATGTGAGAAAAGAAGCAACGTCAGCAGTTTAATGCAGTTTGCAACTTAATTGTTCTTCTAAATCAAGAATTAGTTACAGAGCAAAATATTGGATTCCCTCCCCACAGCCTTTGTGTTTAGAGATTTTCCTTTAAAAAGAGCTGTTCTTTATACTTGAATCCAAAGATTTAGTTTCCACTTGTCAGAGGAAGTTATGCCACAAAGAACAGTAAAAGAACACGGCTGGGCATGCATTGTTTATGGAGGTGCCTAATGAGCATTATGTAGGTGTTGCAAAACGGGCATATCTCATGTACTGCTTGGATTGTCACAATCAGCTAGGATTGATTACTGGGCTGGGGGACCTCCCTTATCATGCAAGGCTAAAACATTTGGGGCTCTTTAGTCTGGAAAAAAGACGTCTGAGGGGGGATATGACTGAGACGTACAAAATAATGCACAGCACGAGTAAAGTGGATAGAGGGACACTCTTCTCCCGCTCAAAAATACCAGAACTAGGGGACATCCACTCAAACTGAGGGTTGGGAGAGTGAGAACAGACAAAAGAAAATAATTTTTTACCCAGCGTGTTGTTAGTCTGTGGAACTCCCTGCCACAGGATGTGGTGGTGGCATATGGCCTGGATGCCTTCAAAAGGGGATTGGATAGATTCCTGGAGGAAAAGTCCATCACAGGTTACAAACCATGATGGGGATGTGTAATCCTCAGGCTTAAAACCAGGGTACTTCAAGGGTCAGATGCAGGGGAGTGGTATCAGGAGACAGATATCTAGTCTCGTGTGCTCCCAGAGACATTTGACAGTTTAGATGACACATGGAAGTGCCAATGCAATAGGAGTCTGGTAGTCTGCCCACCCACTATGTGCCAGACAGGGTGCCTCTCAGGAAACCATCAGGCCCCTAATGCCTTGCAGCTCTCACAAAGCTTAGTGCCCCTCAGACCTTCTCATGAAGACTCATCAAGTCCCATACAGAGCCCTTAGTTCTCATCAGTTGGTGATGAGAAGATGTTGACTTTCTGTCTAAAGCCTCCTGAATTCAGGTTGTGGGAATTCCAAGGGCTGTACGCCCAAAGCCTAGTTCTTATGTGTTGTCAAGACATCTTGATTGGATGAGTGACCTCCAAAATGGCCTGTCATCAACAACCCTGCCCCGAAATTATAAATTCAAGGCGGCATTCTTCCTTTTTTGAGTCAATCCAACCCATATTTAAACTCCCTCCTTTCTTACTGCTTTAAGTGTTTCCCAGAATTGTTATTCCTAGTGATTCTTTCCTTCTCATGTTTGCTCAAAATAGGGCAAAAGAGCCTCCATTTCATCAGTTTTGCTTCCTGAGAGAGTTTATGCCCAATATGTTCTTGACTGTTTTGTTTTGTTTTGTTTTTGTTGTTTTCTGGCCCAGAAAGATTTACTATTCTCTTTTAAAAAGAAAATATAGAGTAGGGAGGCAGCTGCAGAATCAGTTAGATCACCAGCAACAAAGGAACTAGCAAAGGGGGGGTTGGCCTAATTTTATGACATTATAATGTTCCTGTCCCAGAGATGGAGCAAAAGGGGACTTGTCGTTTTTCAGCTCCTCCATTGCTCTGCTCCTTTCATCCATGCGTTTTAGATTCTTCTGCTGGCAGACCTTAGCAAATCTGTTGGCAGATCATTTTACTAGTGGAACAACAGCCTTTTAAAAACTCTTCCTGGCACTAATACAGTGAGTGAGTGGATTTGACTTGGTTGCTTATTCCAACACTCATAGAAGTGGTACATCTTTGAGTCTGGATTCCACTGCTGTGTTGGAGAGGATCAGTATTTAGTTTACAAAGAAATTTGTAAACCGCCGAGAGTAGCCATGTAGCTGGATGGAGCAGTATATAAAATAAATAAATAAATAAAAACATCACACATTTGATCAATGGCAGAGCTTTTGCCCTGTTCTTCTCCCTCTTTCACGCTTTGAGGTCAGTGGGCCGGACAGTAAATCAAATTCCTTGACCCACAATGAAGACAACATGAAAAATTATACCCAATTAATTGTGTTTTTTTTTTTTAGCTTCTTAAAAATTGTAATTTATTTCACTGGCTTGTTTTCCCCCTCTTCATTTTCGTGCCTTCTGCATCCTTTGTGAGGTGCAGGGGATATAAAATTGTTATTATTTGTATTTTGCCTCTGCTAGTTCATCACTGATGTGCTGAATCACTTAGATTAACTATTTTTTTCCCTTTGTATGAAGTGCCAGTTGAACCCATGGCTGCAAGGAGTTTCCTGGCTGGTAGTAAATACAAGGAAAAGATAATAATTTTGTTTAATTTAACTTAAGTGCATCAATGATGACCCAGCAGATGCAAGAGCAAAGCAAAGCAGCAGCAGCAGCAACAACAACAACTTTTGTCCTTCTGCAGAAGAGCAGGCAAAGGGTTCAATTTGCCAATGTTTATTAAGCTGTTTCATGATTGTGAAAATTAACAGAGGAGAAAGCCAGACTCAAAAGGGTCATTTTAATTGTAAACCACCCAGATATCCATCCGGAAGATGGGTGGTATAGGAGTATAACAAATAAATAAATAATAAATAAATAATTTGAGGTCAGTATGGCATTTGAATGTGAGGTAACACCAAATGATATTTTCATACTGCACTAGTCTGCCCTGAAAAAGCCATTGTTCTCGCAGCCTATGCCGAACACATTTTAAAGAGACCACTTTTTGATCTCCTATAAATCATGCAGAAAATGTGTAGGAAAAATTGAAGGAAGTGATTGCTACTGGTGCCAGGAAAAGTATAGCTCAAATATTATCTAAAACAGCTGGAATAGAGGACTCTGTAATAGAGATGGGCACGACCAGGAAAAATGACGTTTCGAGTTGTCGTGTGTTGGAGCCGGCCCGTTTCGGCTCGTTTCCGTTTGTCGCGAAATTTCTCAAAAATTTGTCATTTCATTTGTTGTTTTTTCGTCTGTCGTTAGTACTGGTTTGGGGGGGATAGCGGGCTCCTGGAGGCACCTCTCTGGGGTGGGTGGGTGCCTCCTCTGGCCCGCTACAAAGGGAAAGCGGGCTCCTGGAGGCACCTGGGGTGGGTGCCTCCTCTGGCCCACTATGAAGGGAAAGCGGGCTCCTGGAGGAACCTCTCTGGGGTGGGTGCCTCCTCTGGCCCGCTACAAAAGGGTATGCATAGCCAATTGGATATGCATTGCATACCAGTTGCAGTGGCAGGCAGAGGCACCTCTCTTTCTTTTGGGTGGGTACCTCTACTCTGACTCACTAAGAAGGACAGCATACTGGCATACATGTGTACGGTGCACTTGGGCTGGGGAACGAAGTGAGAGAGGACCCCTATGGGAGCCCTGTGACTCACTAAGAAGGGAAGTGTACTTGCGTGTAGTGCAATGCGAGTTCACAGATCTGGCTTAGGGTTAGGGTTAGCGCAAGGGCTAGGCTTAGGGTTACGGGTAAGGTTAGGGTGAGTTAGTGGGGTGCACCTCTGGGTGCCTCTCTGACCCACTAAGAAGGACAGTGTACTGGCGTATGGGTTAGGGTTCGGGTTCGGGCTAGGGTTAGTAGGCTTTTTATGCCCGACTGGCACATCCCAGAAGTCTCGGTCAAAACCTGGCCAAGTGGCCATGCAATTGGTGGAATGGCTCCAAAATTTGCATGGTCCACTCCCATGGCCAGTCCATCATTGCGCAGGTGTAAAAAAATTAAAATAACAATAAAATAAAATAAAATCAATGGAGACGTTTGGTTGCAAGAAAAACCAACTGCTGCTACTGTAAAAATTCAGGCAGTTTTAAAATAGCTATTTTCACATGTTTCTGTGGTGCTTTGGTGTGTTTTTGGACCACGATTTCAAAAACAATATTTCAGCCGCCATTTTGGATCCCCCCGCACCGCATGGCAAATGGAGACGCCCGAGGATGCCCCCTCCCAGCCCGGTACCAGCAGCCCAGGACAGGAGGGGGGAAGGCTGGGGACCCCCCCGAAACCACCCCTCTGGTAGGTGCCCTCACTCAGGCAGGCATATTTTCGCCTGCTTTTTTGGCCGGGAATCGGGGTTTTTTTATTTTTAAAACTTTTTTTCTGTGCCGCTTGGCATCGCGCGATCACTGCGATGCCAGGAACGACAACGACAAATCAGACCCAATTTTTCTTTTATCGGTTCGAGTTCGAGTTCTGGCGGAGTAATTGTCGTTAGCGGTACCATTTCCGTTACGTAACGGAAACGAGGAACGGAAACAGAAACGAGAATTTCGCCAAGTCGTGCCCATGTCTACTCTGTAAGAATCTGTTATCTTAAGAAATTCCACTGGTAAACTACTGCCTCCAGGCATTGCTAATTGCTGTTCCAGTGCAAATGAGCTGAACAAGGACCTATCCTTGAATGATGATCTCAGAATCAGCAACTTTTCCTGCTTTCATATGGAAAAAATTAAGCTGCTGCTGGTGGAGATAAACTGTTGATAAAAGGGTAAGAGGTTGCATATCAGTAACAATCTTTCTCTGTATCCCATTAGAAGTGGAGCATCCACTCTTAACTGTGACCTCTCCTTTAGTCATCCAATTCATTTGTGGAGCAGCAACCAATCCAACAGAAAACAAGTAGGAACCCATTGTGGTTCATCTTATCCCCCCAAAGCATACAATCAAAAACAAAGAGGAGGCTTTTACAATTACAGTGAGAAGCCAGCAAGTCAAAAAAGTAAGTACTCCATCAAATCAAAACTGTCTAGATAGCTCAGTGGTTTAGGTAGTTTGATTCCACACTATGTTTCCTGGAAGGAGGGCCAGGGCAAGCTGCACAGTCCCAAGATAAACCCTCCCCACAAGAAGAAGGGAATGGTAAAACATGTCTGAGTATTCTCTACCTAGATCAGGGGTTTCTAAACTGTTTGCAACAAGGGCCAGATTTGGTGAGGTGAAAATGTGTGAGGGCCGACCATTCAGCCTGAAGGGGGGGAGAAAGGGGGGGTCTGTGCACATCTGCAACAGCCGCAAATGTTCCAGTTTCAAGATGCCCAAGGTCTTAGGGGCTGTCGCACAGCCCGGAAATCTGCTCACACACACACAAGATGTACCACTGCTCACATATGCTGCCCTCCCTCGCAGGGAGGTGAGGAAGACGCCCAACAACAATGGAGCCAGGAACCGGAAGGCAGGGCGGGTGGCTGAGGGAATGAATGGCGGCAGGGAGGACAGGCAAACCATAAAACTACAAGCTGACGTCTCTAGCCAGCACAGGGAAGGGCCAGCTGGCAGGGATGCGTGACAGGCTGAGCCAGCAGGGAGAAGAGATTGAGGGCCACTCAAAATTTTAAATCGGGCTGCATTTGGCCCCCAGGCTGGACTTTGGACATGCCTGACCTAGATAATCTCCAAAAGAATAACCATAAATCAGAATTGACTTGAGAGCCGATGGGGGTGGGGGAGAGACCAAACCAAACCTAAACCAGGAGCTAAGATAATTAAACAGAGGCTCATGGGTGTCAGATGTATCATGAAAAGACAAAACTGACTGCTAAAGACTTTAGTTATAGATGGGCATGAAATGAATTTTTAATTTGTTTCATTATTCATTATTTGTTTTGTTACCTAATGAAATGAATAACGAACTGACCCATCAAAGAAAAATGAAATGAAACGAAATGGAAATTTCCACTTCATTCCCATAGGAAATTTCCTATGGGAAAAGTTTCCCTTCCAATTGGTGCGGGGAAACCATGTGCTTTTTCCTGCCAGAACCCAGTGCCGCCAATCAGCTGTAGAGCTGGCTTTGGCAGGAAAAGGATTTAAAAATCCCGCCCTTTCCTCCACCATTTTTTGAGGGCTCCTGACTAGCTGTCAATGGCTGGACCCCTTAAACCTGACCCAGGCGGCACTGGGGAGAACCCTGCTGGTGACTGGGCCATTTTTAAAGGGGCCCAGCCGATGACAGAGAAGGGTCTCTTTAAAGGGATCTTCCCCACAGTGGATGACACCACCCGCTCGGCTCTGCTTTCCACTGCGGGGGGAAATGTCAAAAGAGACACTGCTCCTCGCCTCCTCATGCGGAGGTGGAAAGAAGGGTCTCTTTGAGATGCTGGACCCAAGCCAGTGCCTCTCAGCTGAGAGGCGCTGGCTGGGGGAGCTCTTTTCCCCACTCCACAGTGGCTGGGGGAAATATTAAGCCCCTCTTTCCCCCAGCCAAAGTTGCACAAGCAGCACACACACACTGCACACAAAACGAATAACAAATCAATGAATCAATGAAACAATTTTTTTCTAAAAAATTCTTTTAAAACAAAACAAAATGAACTGAACCCTAAAACGAACTGAACCAAAACAAATTGCCATTTTTTTGGGTTCGTGCCCATCTCTAACTTTAATAGTAGGATAACTGGAAAGTGGGGGAGACCTAACGGGAGTTTGATTAACTCAATACAGGAAACTGTGTACTGTACTTTCATTTACCCAGTCTCAGCAGGGCTGTTTTTGATAGGGCTTGCGGGGTGTTTTTTTTTGGGGGGGGGTTGTCATCATTTCATAGGATTGCCATAAATTGAATACGATGTGACAGCACACAACACACAGTGAGTGGCCCTGAAGCAGCAGTTCCATATACACTTTAGGCAATTCTTAGGATGCTCTGGTCTTAGGCTTTCGGGGGCCCATGCTACCACTCAGGCTTCAAAGTGGGCCTTTGTCCACAACCAACTGTGATGACTGCCAGCATGAATGGCATTGATTGACTGACTGGCTGATTGAGCTTGATCTCATTGGTACTTTCTTTCTCCCTCCACAGGGAACTTGAGGGAATTAAATATTATTACATGCCCTTCATCTGACAGCTCTTCAAGCCATACACGAGGAAAAGAAATAATATGCCCAAACTGCATAAAAACAGCAACAGTGGGATAAAGCAATTGATTAAAAGCAGCAGAGAGACAAAGACATTAAAAGAAAAGCTGAAGCTATCAAAGATAAAACTGCTGAAGAAGGATGGTGTAGCGGCAGAATTAAAGGATTAAAAGGCCTATAAGAAAAGCAATCCTTTTAAAAGGGATTAGGCAGATTCTTAGAGGATAAGGATAACCATGGCTGCTAGTTGTGATACCTATATAACTACTCCAGTGTCAGAGACTGTCCCTGACTACCAGCTACTGGGCAACCTGAACAGGACGGCATGGTTGCAGCCACATCCTGCTTTTCAAAGACATTTGAAAATCAACTTCAGGGACTGAACGCGTGGCTCAATGAGCCATTGGCCTGGTCCGGCTGATCTCTTCTACCAGTGTAGTTCCTATGACCTGAATGCTGCTGTAGCGAATATCTTGGGAGCCACGTTCCAGGCTGACACAGGATTTGGATGGTCTTCAAAGGCAGACGGGCACAGCCGGTATTATGGCAATCTCATTTGGAAATGGCTACGGGGTGAACAGCCAAAACCAGGTCTGGCTCCTTGTGGAAAGGGCAGTGCTTTCTACATGGCTGGGTAGGCACCGAGCTGTAAAGCATCAGAAGAACTGCCAGACAGAAGTCAATTGCTAGAAATAAACATGCACAGACTCAACCAGAGCCTCTAGAGTCGAAAAGCAAATGAATGGTGATGATTAATGTTATAACTGTTGCCATTTAGTACATCTTTCACATTGGTTTTCCTCATATATACATTATTTCACAGCCTATTCCAGGAAGAATTGTGGATCTTGTCAAAGCAATGAACTCATTCTTTTCTTTAGGAGAGCTTGGTATAGCAAGAGTGGCTATGGTCATGCGAAATGAGCAGAGTTGGGCCTTATGAAAGAGTGAAGTACCCTTGAGAATGGGAACTATGTGTTTCAAGAGGGCCCCATGCCAACTGCTCTGGTACATGCTGCTAGTACTGTCACACCATTCTGCCATTACCATCTGGATCTCCTGGCTCAGATGCCCCATAACCGATATGTAGCACTGAACTATACTGTGACGAGCCACAGATTGTACAGTTCTATTAAGTAACTACGAGTGCGCAGCTGATGCTCAACCAACCCTTGGGTTTTCTGCAGGCTGAGAGGCAGTTCAAGTGGCAGCTCTTGCCGTCAACCAAATTAAGTGGTAAATCTTGTTTTGTCGGCCCTACTACCTCAAACATGCCTACATAAACACATTTAGAGAGAAAATAAAGCAAGATACTGCGCAAATGGTGTTGCCAAGCAATCGTATATTTGAGGCTGGCCCAGATTTCCGGCTAAATGTTTTCAATGAGGTCCATATGGCCATTGCTTTTTCATGAACAGTAAAACAAATGCAGATTGCACTGTTCTGCCATGTGAGTTAAAAATAAAAGAAAGTGTATATGGCCTTATTAAAATAGAAGGTGCGTGCAATGATGTATTTACTCTTTGAGATGGAAGATACCAAGGAAGGGGGAAAATTGCTTCCATTTTGTAGAGTTTCATTTCGATTCTGATTCACAGTTGTGGTGGCTCAGATGAACTGGATAAAAGTCTCTTCTGATCTTCTGCCATCAGAACCATCTTCTGTTGGTTAATCTCAGAGACCTTCTGTCGGAGCAACCTGTGGGCAGAACAGCCCTGCTGGCTTTGCTTTCCTGATTGAAGAACTACTGTAGTTCTGAAGTTCCTTCTCCTTGTGTATGAGCAGAAGGATCTACATTTTGAGATCTATGCATGGTTTCTCTGTAATTTGCAATATCGAGCAACTATTTCCAGATGGAATGCAGTAGCTACAGTACATCACATTCCATCCCCTCTTGCTATCCTTTGTCACTCTGAAAATGCATACCATATCACATGACTAGAGATGGGCACGAAACGAGCAATTTTTCGTTTTCATTTTTGTTTTTTCATTTTGTTACGTAACGAAATGAAAAAAGAATTTTGTCTCCAAAATGAAACGAAACGAACCGAAACAACAGAAATTTTGTTGTGCGTTTCATTTTTGTTGCGGCAAATACATTGAACTGTAATAAATGCTAATGAAACAGCAATTTTTCATTTTCATTTTCATTTTTTCGTTTTGTTACATAATGAAATGAAAATGAAATTTTTGCAAAAAATCCATGAAAAACAAAAATGAACCGAAACAGACCCCCTAAATGACAAACGACAAACGAAACACCATTTTTTGAGTCATGCCCATCTCTACACATGACCGTTTCTTTTCATGTGTTCTCATGCATCCAGACACCCACCCTCCAGCGAACAAGGATTTAGAGCAGATGTGAGGAACACACATTGGCCAGCAGCACATCCAGGAGGAAAGAAAGGTTAGGTCAACACAAGATTTCTCTTATGGACAGCAACATTGTGCCAGTTCATTTTTGCATGGTTGTCCCTCTCAGTTCCTCCCAGAAAGCAAAGTGTAAATCTTCCAGCCAGGTTTAAACTCAAAAATTTCTTATTTGTGAGAATCTAATTCCAGTGTCAAAAAACCCATCAGGCAACAAGGCAAGGTTATAGGAATCTGCGGCATATTCAACAATTTTGCATCAGCTTCTTTCTCTTTTTAGAAAAGATACAAAAGAAGCAAAAGCAGAAAAAGAAAGCTACACACAAAAAGATATCAGGGTCAACCTATTTAGATATTGTGCAATATGTGATTGTGATGCATGGCTACATTTCCTTCTATTATGCATTCAGACTTCACTTCATATGCTTTTAGAAAGAACAATAAACAACAATTGTTTGTAACATTCCTGCAATCTTCCTAAAGGTTATACATACCACACACAACAAAGCCTAATCTGAGTGCTGCCTTTGACAAGGAAAGTTGTTCATATTTTCTTGTATTTCCTTAGGTCCCCTCACCCCTGTTTGTTTGTGTTTGCACTGAGCAGGTATGGTGCAGCACAGACAACATTTTTCTGAATGTGGACAGGTTATTTATCTTTCTAAAATGGCCTTTGTTAGAAGGCGAGGCTGAAGTCTAGAGACCATTTCAAAACAATATTAGTCATCTCGGTATACTTTGTCAGCCAGATAAAAATACAAATGGGTCTGAAGTTATTTTAGGAGGCACTGTTTTCCCTTGATATTATATATTTATATATGTATATAAAATGGTGCCAGCAAAAGTGAGGGAAGGGGAGGGGGCCCTACTAGGTTTTAGAATGACAATTAGAGTCTCTCAGAATTGTTGTGCTTCCCTAGATCCATAGACGAGGAAATAAATCTCACAGTGATGGAGCGGTGGTGGTGGTGGTGGTGAATGACACTTCTGTGTGAGGTGACACTGAAGCCTAGTAATTCATCTGTACCTTTTCCTAGAGGAGGTGTCAAGGTTCAATTCCTCAGCATGAGTCTCTTCAAATCAGTGTCCTGTTTCTGATATTACAAGCAAACTCACCAAGGGCATCACAAGGGCTTGTCCTGGCATCTTGACATTTGGAAATCAGGGAACAGGATGCTACTGACTTGGCAACACTAGGCAAGTGTTGAGTATGTGAAGGGACAGCCCATTACTAAGGTACCTACACTTTCCTAGATATGGAGATGCCCACCTCAACTATAACACTGTTCAACACAGTCAGAGTCATGTCTTGAATGCTTGAGAAGGTCAAAAGCTGCCTGTCAGCATAGTTCTGGAATCCTACCACAGATTTTTTTGGATGAGTGGATAGGGCTTCTGAACTTTGGTCAGAAGTAGGAATTTCACACATATCATTGTCATGAAAGTAACATCTACCAAAACGCCATTTTACATATCACTTTTGCCTGGATAGCTCAGTGGTTTAGGTACATGGCTGTAGAATCAATCTCCATTGATTCCCCATTGTGTCTCCTGGGAGTAGGACCAGCCACGTTGCCTTGGGATGCTTGAGATTCTGCCCCTATGAAGATGGCCATGTGGAGATCTTAAATCCTCTCCTGCCTGTTCACTCACACATCTCCTTTGCTTTATCTTCCTTGCAAGACTCAAGGAAAGAGCAGCTCCTATAAGCTACCCTTGCAGGACGTGTTCCACCTTCTCCCAGATGCAGATTCTTACACAAATGTCTGGAAATAATTGCCCAAAGCCAAGACAGTATCCAAGAAGAGAAAGAACTGTTGCCAAGGTTAAAGCCAACGGGGGAAGTTCAAAAATGAAACGCTATTGGGAATAAGGCTATTTAAATATAGCCCCCAGCGAATGCCGCTGTTGGATGCAGCTTGTAATGAGTGATAGTTTTTGATAAGAAACACTCGGGCAGGCAATTTTCAGTGGATTTAACAATGTATGTTTGCACACACACACACACACACACACACACACACACACACACACACACACACACACACACACACACACACACACAAACACATACAAACACAGAAATCCCTCTTTGAAATGTCAGCTATTGTAGATTGCAGGTACTCACCTCTTCGCCTCTGATGTGAGGCAAGAGGGCATCTTTCATCCATGTACCAGCCATTTTTAATTGGACTCTGTTGGTGAGGAGAAAAGCAGTCAGTTCAGATGCTTCTGATTGGAACATTTCTAATGCTTTTACCCCGATTAGCTAACACTGTGTGGTCCAGCCATTGATGAGTGGGATAGCTGGATCATAGGTCTGTTTATCCAGAACAGTACACAGAAGACACGTCAGGAGGTTTTTGTTTCATGCGTCTAAAACATGGGCAGAGCCGTTGTACCAGGAGGCGGTGGGGGAGGATCTGAAGACAGGAGAGCTGCTTAATTCAAAGCCCCACCAAGCTCATGGCAGCTGAACAGAAGGGAGGGATGAATGGCTTCTCTAGGTGGGTTTTTTCCTTGTTCTTCCTACACCTCCCTTTAACCATTTTCCTCCCTTTGCTTTTTATGACTTAGAAATGGATCTTGTTAGATTCAGTTGGCTGAAAGGGTTGTGTAGATCTTTCAGAGGAGTAGGGAATTGGTTTTGGATTCTGTGGATTAGTGGCCCCCTATCTTGCTGTCCCCAGATGTTCTTGGACTAAAACTCCCAGAAGACTTCACCACTAGCTGTACTGGCTAAGATTTCTGGGAGGAGTAGTCCAAGAATGTCTGGACACCCAAGGGTTTTCTATACATCCATAGCACGAACCTTGAAATGCCCAAGATACCACCTTTATTGCTCTTCCAACATTGGAGTGCAGACCTTTCCTGCAAAATCAAGCCAGAAACTCTTTCAAAAACCACTGTGGCTTTATTTCCTGCCTTTTTCACAGTTTTATCCTTCTAGGTCAGTGGTGGCGAACCTTCGGCACTCCGGATGTTTTGGACTACAATTCCCAGAATTCCAAGCCTAGATTGCCAATGACAAAGGACTGTGGGAGTTGTGGTCCAAAACATCTGGCATGCCGAAGGATCGCCATCACTGCTCTAGCTGATTACACAAAGATGTCACATTACTTTGGTCCTAATGCCACACTGGACCTCAATCTGATACAGTTTGATGCACACCCACATCCCATGAACCCTGTCCTTTGATGTCACCTGAAGGGTGATCCCTGGACTTTTCTTTCTTATTTTTTTTTCATGTTTGTGCAAAGGTGATCTAGTGCTAAACTAATGCATCAATGTAAAAATAAGGTGACCTAATACTGAACATGGGAGTTTGTTTGTTTTTAATAAAAATGTTGCCCAGAGTCATAATTCCAAATCCTGTTGCAAAATGAACAAATGATCAAACAGTGATGTCTTTTGAATCATTCCTGCTTCTAAAAAACTGGAAGCCCCCAGGAGCAGAGGGGAAAACTCAGAAGTGAATGCAAAAAGGGTCAGGCAGCTGTTTTGCCTGGAGCTTTGTTCATTTGATCAGTGAAAAATACTTTGAGTTCATCCCCGCTAATTGTAGGGCAAAATGTGAATTTATTATTTATTTGTTTGTTTGTTATATTCACATACCCCACCCCCATTTGGGTTGAAGTATTTATAGCCTTGTGGAAAAAAAAAACAACAATGAGGCTAAATGAGTTTGTGGTGGTTGAGTAGACTGCATATATAAGCAAATAAGCAGTACAGGTGAATGACACCAGGCCATCAAAAGGAAGAAGAGAATCCTGATTGTTCTCTTCCATTAATCCTTACAATTTATTAATGTTTTCTGGACAGGTGTGCATTTTGAATGGCTAATTAGACTACTAGGTTTTTTTAAAAGGACTCTTCGGACAAAAGTGGACATTTTTTGCAGGATGATATATGGAGGGTATGAAAATGGGAGCAAATGAATCAGCTTCTGAAAATTCAAACATCTGGACACAAAGGCTGTCCTCCTTCCAGCTGGCATTTACAAATTTCAGTACCTTTACTAGCTGCCGACCTTTTCCTCGGGGAAGTGTTGAGAGATGGAATAGTAAATTTTCCTGAAGCATGAGTGAGCCCTTTCTCTCGAGTGAAAGATGAGGGCATCTTTTTGAGATGCCTCAGGAATTTCCCCCAACCACCACCTTTTGTCCTTTCATAAATTTCCCTTTTTAGCAGAGTCCTGTGGAAAACATTGATAGTCAGTGTGGAGTAGAATGCTGGAAATTTGGATTCAAATCCTCACTTGGCCAAGGAGCCTACCTGGGGAATGGTAACTGAATGTCCTTGAACATCCATCTGCCTCAACCCTGTTAAAGGCTCTCGTTGGTCAGAAGCAATTGGATGACACATAACAAAAATAAGGGGAAACTGTTGATAGAGATTTCCCATTCTCATGTCAACACAGAAGACAATATTATTGAAAGCAAGAAGGAGGGAGGGAGGGAAGGAGAGAAACTAAGCATTAAAGAATAACACAAAATATCTGTCTCATCTTGACAGTGTTTACACATGTGCATTTTCTTTGGGTAAGTAGATAAATATGAATTGAATCAGGGTATTTGGGTATTTGTGAAGCAGTGAACCCAAAGCCATCATTGGGATGGAAAACCCCCACCCTACGACTCTCTCATATTATATACAATATTCCTGTCCCACAATTAGAATTGGGGAAAAGGAATTCATTCATTCATTCATTCATTCATTTGATTTATATACTGCAACCATCTAGCAAAAAGCTACTCTGGGCAGTTGAAAGAAGAACTAAGGCAGATGGTGAGTTGATAGCCAGACAAAAGGAGAGTACTGTACACTCTTCACCTTAGAATTAAGTCTCTGCTTTTCCAGATGCAAAGTCAATGATTAAATCACCAAAGCTTATACTGTGGTGACAGAACCGTACATTCAGATGCAGGAAAGTGGAAAGCAGAGGAGACAGAGAAAGGAGAAAAAGTGTAAACAAGACCAGAGTCCCTGTATTGCTCTTTTAAGAAGAAACCAAAGGGGACTGAGCTTCCAAAAGACACAGGGCAGGACGGGCAGCATATTGTGTGGCCTTATTTGGACACACAAGGGGTTTGGGAGGGATATGCCTTCCCTCACATTTGTTGTTGTTGTTCAGTCCTTCAGTCATGTCTAACTCTTTGTGACCCCATTGACCAGAACTCGCCAGGCCTTCCTGTCCTCCACTGCCTCCCAGAGTTTGGTCAAATTCATATTAGTTGCATCGGTGACACCATCCAACCATCTCATTCTCTGTTGTCCCCTTTTCCTTTTGCCTTTAATATTTCCCAGCATTAGGGACTTTTCCAAGGAGTCCTCTCTCCTCGTGAGGTGGCCAAAATACTGGAGCCTCAGCTTCAAGTTGTCCTTCTGGTGAACATTCAGGGTTGATTTTTTCCGGATGGATAGGTTTTATCTCCTTGCAGTCCAAGATGCCTGCTTCTTGGGAGGAAAGTGATGGCAAACCAAGGCAGCATCTTAAAGAGGAGAGACATCACTTTGATAAAGGTCTGGATAGTCCAAGCTATGGTTTTTCTAATAGTGATGTATGGAAGTGAGAGCTGGACAATAAAGAAGGCTGATCAACACCGAACCAACGCTTTTGAGCTCTGGTGCTGGAGGAGATTCTTAAGAGTCCCCTGGATCTATGCAATTAGGACCAAAAATGTTTCATGGTGTATAGAAGCAATAGTTAGAGAAACTCCTATACTGTTATTGTTACTTTTAACCACTGTGTTGTCCTACCCATAAACACAACTGATGCATGACTTCTGTGGCCTTTTCTTCTATGTTGGGTAACTCTGATTTGTGCAACCAAGGAATGCATGTCTTCATCTTTTAAAAATGTTTGAATGCTTGGTTATTGCTGCGGTGTGCTATCTGCCTGTGTCAGCAAGGTAGAAAATGGAATATAGGTTACTGTTGGATGGCTCAGTGGTGCAGGCAAGAAGTTGGGAGTTTGATTCCCCACTCTGCCTCCTTGACAAAGGCTGGAATTAATGATCTACAGCAGGCCTGCACAACCCGTAGCCCACTGGGTACTAAGAAGTCACCTGCCTGGTCCCCGCCTGCTTCCTGACCTTGGGATGCTCCTCCTCTTCCAACAGTGCCACAGAGCTTGGTGGGTGTGCAGGCGAGTGGGCACTCCTCCTCCTCCTCCACCACCAGCACCACCACCAGCACTGCAGAGCTTGGTGGATTGGGGGGGGGGAGCGGGTGTGCCGCTGCCAGCACCATGAAGCTTGTGGGTGATGAGCTGGTACTCCCCTTCCTCTTCCTCCTCCTCCTCTTCAAGTGCCACAGAGCTTGGTGGGTCATGGTGGAGGAGAGTGGGTGTGCTGCTGCCAGTGCCCTGGAGCTTGGTAGGGGGATGAGCAGGTGCTCCTCCTTCTCCTCCTCTGCCACTGCCAGTGCTGCAGATCTTGGTGGGTGGGGGTGGGGTGGAGTGAGTGGGCACACTGCTGCTGCAGAGCTTGGTGGGTAGGGGGATAGTGGGTGCCCCTCCTCCGCTGCCACCAGTGCCTCTGAGCTTAGTGGGTGGGGGTGAGGTGAGCAGGTGTGCCGCCACCACCAAGCTTGGTAGGTGTGTAGGTGAGTGGGCACTCCTCTGTCCCCACTGTGAGCACTGCAGAGCTCAGTGGGTGGGTGGGATGAGCAGGCGCTCCTCCTCTGCTGCTGCAGCCAGTGCTGCAGAGCTTGGGAGGCAGGTGGAGCAGTTGGGAGGATTGTGTGTGCATGCACGCTTGTGCCCGCCCACTTGGGAAAGGAGCCCGTGGGGATGTGCCATGGGCAAAAAAAGCCCGTGGGCTGTTCACAGTTGGACAGCCTTGATCTACAGGGATGTGAATGTCACTGAGCCTCTGGGGAACAGTGACCATGCTGCAATTTCCTTTGCCATGCATGTTGGAGGAAGAGTGTCAACCAAATCAGACATAAAAACCCTTGATTTTCGAAGGGCAAACTTCCCTCAGATGAGGAAACTAGTTAGAGAGAAATTGAAAGGGAAAGTTAGAAGAATCCAATCTCTTCAGAGTGCATGGAGCCTGTTTAAAACAACAATAATAGAGGCCCAGCACAAGTGCATACCACAAAGAAAGAAGAGCTCATTTAAGTCCAAGAGGACACCGGCATGGTTAACGAGTGGAGTTAGAGAGGCTCTAAAGCACATGGAGAGGTCTTTCTGTAAATGGAAATCCTCCCCAAATGAGGAAAATAAAAAGGAACACAAACTCTGGCAAAAGAAATGTAAGAAGATGATAAGGAAGGCAAAGAAAGATTTTGAGCAACGCATGGCTAGCAATATAAAGGGTAATAATAAAAGCTTCTTTAAATATGTTAGAAGTATAAAACCTGCCAGAGAACCACTTGGCCCTCTGGATGGTGAGGGAGGAAAAGGGGAGGTTAAGGAGGACTTGGACATTGCAGAGAAATTGAACGAGTTCTTTGCGTCTGTCTTCACGACAGAGGACCTTGAGCGGATTCCGCTGCCTGAGCAGCCCCTCTTGACTAAAGAATTAAATCAAATTCAGGTTAAAAGAGAGGAGGTTTTAGGACTAATTGATAAATTGAGGATTAACAAGTCACCGGGCCCAGATGGCATCCACCCAAGGGTTATTAGGGAACTGAGAATGGTTGAGAAATGAGCATTGCACCTTTGCCCGGCCGGTGGAGGGAGGCGGCTATTGGCTCCTTATTGGCGTTGCCTACGGCAAGCGCGCCCCTTTATAAGTCCAGCGCGCTCCCCTCAGCCTGCCTCCGTAATTGCCGTTTTTCCCCTGGAGGATGGCACGCCGTCCCGGGTTTGCGTGCCTGACTGGATCCTTTTTCCCACCCTCCCGCCACTGTGTCACGGGGCCGGATGGGATTTTTTTGACCATCTCTCTGAAGGAGGGGGACCCAGGCCCATCCCACCATTCACATATTGGGCCAGTAAGCGGTCACGACATCTGTCCCATAAAAGTTAACCATTTAGGTCCCGAATCTAATTACATCTCCAAGCCTCCCATTAATAATCCAATAGGATTTAGTTAGGGAGCAAATAATAATAATAACAACCCCAAACCCTAGGAGGGCTGCCAACCTTTTATCAAGCGTTGATGACAAAAGATCTCATTGGCATAAAAGCGGCAGTTCTACGGGCCGCAGGAAATTGGTGGCTAAGCGGGACCTAATCAATTTGTTGTTACCATTTTGATGATGCGCTCGGCTCAGGCCCTCCTAAAGTTATTGCTCATTGATAAGTAATTTAAAATTCGTTATTGTAGTTAATAAAGTTGTGGCCCTTATTTAACCCAAGCGGAATGTGTGTCGCCTCTTTCTTTCAACCTGGCTCGGCAAATGAAATTGCAGATCTCTTAATGGTAATATGCAACTTGTCTCTTAAAACTGCCACAGTGCCGGAGGACTGGAGGATGGCAGATGTCACACCAATTTTTTAAAAAGGAAGGAGGGGGGACCCGGGAAACTACAGGCCAGTTAGCCTTACATCTGTCCCATGGAAGATGGTGGAAAGCCTCATCCAAGAGAAAATCTTAAAACACATAAAAGAACAAACCTTGCTGAGAGAAAATCAGCATGGCTTCTGTAAGGGTAAATCTTGTCTGACAAACCTTTTAGAATTTTTTGAAAAGGACAACAGGCACATGGATTCGGGTGAACCGGTGCATATAGTCTATCTGGATTTTCAAAAGGCTTTTGACACAGTCCCTCACCAAAGGCTGCTGAGAAAATTGCACAGTCAGAGATAAGAGGACAGGTCCTCTTATGGATTGAGAACTGGTTGAGATCCCGGAAACAAAGAGTAGGTGTCAATGGGAAATTTTCACAATGGAGAAAGGTGAAAAGCGGTGTGCCCCAGGGCTCTGTCCTGGGACCGGTGCTTTTCAATCTGTTCATAAATGACCTGGAGACAGGGATAAACAGTGAGGTGGCCAAGTTTGCCGATGACACAAAACTTTTCCGTGTGGTGAAAACCAGAGAAGATTGTGAAGAGCTCCAGAAGGAACTCTCCAAACTGGGGGAATGAGCTGAGAAATGGCAAATGCATTTTAATGTAACCAAATGTAAAGTAATGCATATTGGGGCAAAAAATCCAAACTTCATCTATCAACTCATGGGCTCTGAGTTATCCGTGACGGATCAGGAAAGAGATCTTGGTGTGTTGGTGGACAGCTCCATGAAGGTGTCTCCCCAGTGTGTGGCAGCGGTGAAGAAGGCCAATTCCATGCTAGGGATTATCTAAAAGGGGACTGAAAATAAAACAGCCAACATTATAATGCCATTGTACAAAACAATAGTAAGGCCCCACCTGGAGTATTGTGTACAATTCTGGTCACCGCATCTCAAGAAAGACATAGTGGAACTGGAAAAGGTGCAGAAGAGAGCGACTAAAATGATTACTGGGCTGGGGCACCTCCCTTATGAAGAAAGGCTAAAACATTTGGGCCTCTTTAGTCTGGAAAAAAGGCGCTTGAGGGTGGATATGATTGAGGCATACAAAATAATGCAGGGTATGAGTAAAGTGGATAGAGGGAAGCTCTTCTCTCTCTCCCAAAATACCAGAACTAGGGGACATCCACTCAAATTGAAGGCTGGGAGAGTAAGAACTGACAAAAGAAAATATTTTTTCACCCAGTGTGTTGTAAGTCTATGGAACTCCCTGCCACAGGATGTGGTGATGGCATCTGGCCTGGATGCCTTCAAAAGGGGATTGGACAGATTCCTGGGGGAAAAGTCCATCACAGGTTACAAACCATGATGGAGAAACCAGGGTACTTCAAGGGCCAGATGCAGGGGAGTGGTATCAGGAGACAGATATCTAGTCTCATGCGCTCCCAAATGCATCTGGTGGGGCCGCTGTGAGATACAGGAAGCTGGACTAGATGGGCCTTTGGCGTGATCCAGCATGGCTCTTCTTATGTTCTTATGTTCTTATGTTCCAGGTCTGCTGTTCTAAGTTCTTTCCACAAAATAAGCAAAGGTTCCTGAGATCCCATTTATTGTTACTTCTTAAGAGCCCTACCACACTTAAGTTTTGAATCGCCTTTTGCTTAAAGCCAAATTGCCTTAAAAATCACCTACTGCATTTCCAATTGCTTTTTCCGCGGAGCCCCCTTGGCCATGCCTCCTTTCAGCCACTGTGTCGGTTTTTCTTGCAATGGCCACCAGGGGTGGTGTTTTTTAAAATCGATTTCTAGACAGCTTTTTGAAGCGATTTGGCTGAAACTGCGGACATCATGCACCATTTTTTCCAGGATTCCCCCTCTGTATGCCTTATCCTGCCATCGGAAAAGCAGAAAATTAGCTACGTTACTTAGAATGAAAGAACAATGGCATGACGTTATCCCCCCCCCCAAAAAAAAATCCGAAATAGAAGCAGATGATGGGGAAATGACCGACAAAATCAGAACAAAAAGTGGTTTAGCAAAGTGCGGACAGGGAAACCGGTTCATGAGAAAACTCCAAGTGCGGAGTGCTGAATCGCTTCAGTGACCGCATGACCGGGGGAGGGCAGAAGGTGATTCAAAACAAAAAGTGGTTGCTGTTTGAAGTGCGGTAGCAACCTTAATTACCCATCACTAATTTAGATAGATAACTATCTAAGGAACCCCCAGATAATCTACTGGAATTTCTCACCTGAGCTCTAATAATACATAGATACAGCTGATCTTTTTTTCTTGTTTTCTTGGAAATATGACCCATGTTTGTGTTCCTGTTTCTGTTAAGTAATGCTTTACAGATGCTAAATTACCCCAGTAAGCCAGGGACAGGCACGAGATGTCCTCATAAATGTCAAATGAAGGCTTGATGATTGGTGCTATCATAGCGAATACCAAACAATTTCATTATAATTAGCGCTATTACAATGAATACCAGAGGAATTGATGGTAATTAGGGGTAGTGCACTGAATAGCAAATGAGTTCAAAAGGAGAGACTGTGGAAGCCGTGTCTCTCCCCCCCTCCTTTCAAGGAAGCCAAATCAGAAGCATTTGTGTGTGTGTGATATCATGTCATTCTAGGCTATTTGAAGGATCACGAGGATTTGGGAGCCTGGGAATACTAAAATGTTAGGTCTCCTTCGTACACTATGCATCTATCATCAGCATATCCTGAGGGACAGTTTTCCTGGAGGTAGAAGGGCAAATGTTGATGTTTGCCTTTTTTTGTAATTTGTATAAATAATTTTATTAATAAATAACATTTTTTTAAAAAAGGAACGTGTTCCTCTTGACTGACCCAAGGCATTTTGCTGCCTGAAGCAAAGGACATCCTCCCATTTAGAGATGATAAGAACACTCAGCACCACACATAATTTAGTATGCTTTTAGATAGATTCGTTTTATTTACTTTTTCTACAAGCTAAACTGCTCCAAATATTTAGCCTCCCCTCATGGGGAAAGCTGTAATAAACTGGAATATATAAAGGTTGTTATAAATACGTTATTAATGCAAAAACCAGTTTTCCACGATTAGATTATAAAGGCAACTGCCTTTCTAAAATAGAGGTTCCTACATTTATATAAAAATGCTTTCTATTTTCCTTGGATTTTTTTCAGATGTTTTCCCCTAGGAAAAGATATAGCTATTCTTACCCATTTATCCTGAAATTCAGTTTTAGGAGAAACTCTGTCGTAATTTCAGTCCCAAAAGGATTTTTTTTAAAAAAAAAAACAAACTTGTAGAGTACTGGGCTCGCTTACTATCAGCTACAATAAATGTCAATTCTAAATGCTAATGTTAAAACTCCAATGTGTAACTGATAGGTTAATCATGCCAGGCTTTGTCACTTATTCTATGGGGGATAATTTTGTTTAGCGACATAGATTTTAAATTAGGAAGGCTGCAAATTAAGGGACACTTTGTTTATCGTTTGAGGGTTTGGTTCTGGAACAATGGCAACAGGGAATACAAATAATTATTAACAGTGTCCTTTCCATTTAAAATGGATAGCGACCCTTTGTTTAGCAAATTTTAAGGAAAACTATGTGACAGGAAGTGGGAATAGTTTGACATGAAAAGTATACCAGTGTTTTTCAACCTTTTTTGGGCAAAGGCACACTTGTTTTTCCCATTAGAAAATGTTAAAAATTTAACTCTGTGCCTTTTGGTGACTATGGTCACTTGGGAATAGTTTGGAATAGTTTGGAAACAGGTAGCCCACCAAATGGTACACTATACGACTGTTATGCTCTGGCTTTGTTCGGTGAATCTAATTGTGGCAATTCATATGCTTGAATATGAAGCTGTTTTCTGTTAAGTAGAGCCACGGTCCATCTATTTTGGGATTGTCTACACCAGTGGTTCTCAACCTATGGGTCCTCAGATGTTCCTGGACTGCAACTCCCGGAAAACTCTTCCAGCACAGCGACTGGTGGAGGCTTCTGGGAGTTGCAGTCGAGGAACATCTGGGGACCCACAAGTTGAGAACCGCTGGTCTACACTGAGTGACAGCTGCTTATGGGAGGTTCACAGAAGGATCTCTGCCATACTGAGGTGCTGACACTGAATGGAGATCTGTTGCCTTACAAGGCAGATTCCCCTCAATTGAATGACTGGCATGATGGAAATAGCCATCACTTCTCATTAAAGAGAAATCCACATCTCTTCTGTCAAAATGACAGAGATGAGCTCATTGCATTTAATACAATCCTAGCCAATACTCATGTCAAAAATAAGGAAAAGCAGAAGTGGTATTTGAATACAACAGGGAAATTGACATCCTCCCAACTTGTTAAATTAATTGAGTTTTATAAAATCTAGTTATTAAGGATTTCCTGCGCCATAAAAGTTTAACGAATAGCCCCAGCCTCTTGAGTTAGAATGTCAGAGGAAATGGACGCTTTGTAGAATCCTCTGTCTATAAATTATTGACATCCTTGCAACCAACCTATTAGATTCTGCTCTCCCTCATGAGGAGGATAAATGAATGGGAGCAGTCTTCTGATTAACTTGGGCCCATCATATATCTCAAACAAGCATGCATAGCACAGTGGAGGTCACTGAGGGCTTGAAGAAGAATGTGGATCATTAGAAGGGGCATGTTCCTTCCTGGAAGAGAAATGTATGGTCAATGACTGTATCAGTCTTCCATTTCTTGTATTCATAAATAATCCTTAGAGAGATATCACAAAGGCTTAACCTTCTGAAAGTTTATCTCATTCCTGATGTACACCTTGTGTGGAGAATACGCATGGTGATGGTGGTTGTCATTGGAGGCGGGCACAAAGTGCTTCATGACCCTTCGCCATAATTTATGATTTCCCTAATTTCTGCTAATTATTGTTTGATTTCCCAGCAGGCTTCATCTTTCTTTGCTGATTTTGCTTATGATGTTTGGTCCTGTTAATTTGTTTCTATAGTTAGTTTATTGTGATGTGTTGTGCTATATTGTTTTGTTTAAGTTGCTATGTCACTTTTGTTTTATTTTTATTGCTGCACACTGCCCAGAGGAGACCAGCAGCTATATGGGTGGTAGATGAATCTACTCAATCAATCAATCAATCAATCAATCAATCAATCAATCAATCAATCAATCAATCAATCAATCATCTGCACAGCATAGCTGTCATAAATTCCTTTTCCCTCCCTTCTTGCCATCTCCTCCATTCATCAGCTGGGATATGCTGCTTTCATCTTTCCCCATTGCATGATCCTCCAAGCCAGACTTTTCCTCCAGGAATCAGATAAGAAGGCAGGCAGGTATTTCTGCACCATTGCCTTGGAGTGGCCAACTACTGAAGGATGCAGAGAAGGGAAGTCTGGGCTCCCCCTTGGACCAGAGAATGATATGATGGGGAGAGACAGAGCAGTGCTTCATGGCTGGTGAGTGGAGGTGCTAGAAAGGAATGTACAACAGCTGTGCTTCTGCACAGACAACTTATGATGAAGGGCATGAAGTACTTTGTGCCCATCCCTCTAATTGCCATGGTGATGATAACATAAGAACATAAGAACATAACAGCCATGCTGGATCAGGCCAAAAGCCCATCTAGTCCAGCTTCCTTTATCTCACAGTGGCCCCACCAAATGCATCTAGGAGCACACGAGACTAGATATCTGTCACCTGGTACCACTCCCCTGCATCTGGCCCTTGAGGTACCCTGGTTTTAGGCCTGGAGATTACACATTTCCATCATGGTTTGTAAACTGTGATGGACTTTTCCTCCAGGAATCTGTCCAATCCTCTTTTGAAGGCATCCAGGCTAGATGCTGTCACCACATCCCGTGACAGGGAGTTCCATAGACTAACACCATGCTGAGTAAAAAGAATTATTTTCTTTTGTCTGTTCTCACTCTCCCAACCCTCAGTTTGAGTGGATGTCCCCTAGTTCTGGTATATTGTGAGAGGGAGAAGAGCGTCCCTCTATCCACTTTACTCATGCCCTGCATTATTTTTATGTCTCAAAAATAATTTTTAATGCTGACACAACAGCGTGTTTTTAGTCTGTGGAACTCCCTTCCACAGGAGGTGGTGATGGCATCTGGCCTGGATGCCTTCAAAAGGGGATTGGACAGATTCCTGGAGGAGAAGTCCATCACAGGTTACAAACCAGGATGGAGATCTGTAATCTCCAGGCTTAATACCATGCTACTTCAAGGACCAGATGCAGGGGCGTGGTATCAGGAGATAGATATCTAGTCTCGTGCGCTCCAGGACACATTTGGTGGGGCCACTGTGAGATACAGGAAGCTGGACTAGATGGGCCTTTGGACTGATCCAGCATGGCTCTTCTTATGTTCTTATGTTCTTATGTTCTTATGTTATGCTCTTATGTTCATCCCCTTCTTTTTTCTGTATTCCAAATTTATCCCTCCCCATTTTCCTCTTATCTACAATTTAAAAAGATTATGTTTTGAAAAAAGAACTCAATGGCCTAAACCCAAATAACATTAGACCCATTGAATCAAGGTGACTTACCTGAATGTTGACTTAATATTCAGTGGGTCTACTCATACTGGGACTAACGCTCAAATTTAATATACAGTACTTTGCATACAGGTGGACAAAATGTTATGAACTCTGTCTTGCCTTCGTGTGATTGATCAATTCCCTTCCTCAGAAGCAGCACACACACACACACACACACACACACACACACACACACACACACACACACACACACACACACACACACACACACACACACACACACACACACACACACACACACAAACCTGAGGCAACATGGGCCAACTGCAAGGTTTCTGCCCCTCAGACACGGTCACTGTAGTTTCACCTGGCCTGTGAATCAGCACTGCTTCCTCAGAATGATTGGTTTATGGCAGCAGTGGCCAAACTTTGGCCCTCTAGATGTTTCGGGCCACAACTCCCAGAATTCCAAGCCTGTATTGCCAATGACAAAGGGCTGTGGGAGTTGTGGTCCAAAACTTCTGGAGGGCCAGAGTTTGGCCACCACTGGTTTATGGCATGGGAGGGAGACCCTTGGCCCTCCATGTGTTTTGGACTGCACCTCCCAGAACCCCAAGTCTATATTACTGTGGGAGTAGCAGTCCAAAACATTTGGAGGCTCAAATATCCCCCTCCCCTGGTTTAGGGCAATGGCTTTCAACCTTGTGTCCCCAGATGTCAAAAACTCCCAGAAGCCTTCACCACTAACTGTCCTAAGCCAGGATTTCTGGGAGTTGTAGCCCAATAATGTCTGGTGACCCAAGATTGGGAATCACTGATTTATGAGACCTTCAAGTGTAAAATGTCACCTTCGTGCTAAGTCCGTAAGTCCTGAGTTTTGTTGCTCAATAGAGAGAATTATGTAAAAAGATCTTGGTCTCACTATTTATTCTCTCCCAGTTCTGTACATTGCTGGGATGGCCTTATCAAGTAACGTGGTGCAAGGTGCATAATAATATATGTTCTCCTTTCCATCGGTTTCGCATTGATCAGAAAACCAGTCACTTTGTTTTTCAGCGTTATGTGCCTTTTGAAATGCGGTTTCTCTGAATGCATGTAATTCCTGTTTTATTTATTTATTTACTTTTAGCAGAGAACTGAATCACAAAATAAAGAGCAGGATCAATGTTAGTAGGATAGGAGACGGCATCGTGCCAACAGCCACCCAGTGGGTTTATGACTGGGAAGAAATTTGAACTGGCAATTTTCTGGCTCACAGCTCACTTGCTCTATTATTAAGCTATAGCCTCTTATTTATCATGCCAGCTCTATTATTAAGCCATAGCCCTATATTTATCATGCTTTGACTGCCAAGGCAATTTTAAAAAAACGGCTGCTGCTCTGTGTGTGTGTGTGTGTGTGTGTGTGTGTGTGTGTGTGTGTGTGTGTGTGTGTGTGTGTGTGTGTGTGTAGCTCTGAGCAAATAACAAACTGCACATGTTTTCCAACTTTTCAGGTTACCCAAGGACAGTGTGCCATTAAACAGAGGTCAGATGTGTGCCCTGCCAGATGTTATTGGACTGTGTCTCCTGTTAGGAAAAGCCTGCATTGCTCATGATGTTGGGTGATGAGCGATACAGCATACCATCTACTGGAGGGCCACATTGTCAATCTTGATTTAGAAAACTGCACCCAATTCCAATCCTTTATTGCAGTCAATTGACCCGAACACAATTTTAAACTTAACAATACAGCAGTTGAATCTATGAAATAGCAATGCAAACAATAAATTCCTAGACCAATCTTCTGCCACTAGAAAAGCCCTTTTGCACCCAATGATATCTATAAAGATTCTCAGTCATCAAGGTAAGGTTATCTTGATGTTGAGTCATGGCAACTAGACCTTTTTTTAAAAGATCAAAATATTTCACTACTCATCATGATGCATCAGACCATTATTCCATGGAGCCCTGCATTGTCAGCTCTGACTGGCAGAGGCTTTGCAGAGTTTCAGGTAGAATTCTTGCCCTGTCCTACCTGAAGACCTCTGGTGCTCTTTGGTGATCACCCATTCAAGGGTGAGCCAGCTCCAAACTGGCTTAGCTTCTCAAATCGGAGGAAACAATTGCATTCCAGATGGTATGGAAAGATGTAGTAGATTATTCAGCTGGCACCTCCTGAAATGATACCCCTAGACTGGACACAACAGCTGAAATCCAGTGGTAAGTAGCAACTAGATTAAACCCATTGAATCCATGCAACTTACAGAAGGGTTGACTCACCAAATCCCCATTGATCCAGTGAGCCTGTTCTAGTTGTAACTTATTCCTGGATTTCAGCTATTTGGGGTTTGCAATTCCACATTGTTCCAAATTTCCTTTTAGAAAATGGGGATGCATGTAAAGAGAAAACTGAACTCTCTAGCTAGCCAGATGCTTTAGACCAGTGTTGGCGAACCTATGGCACGGGTGCCAAAGGTGGCACTCAGAGCCCTTTCTATGGGCACCTGACATTGCCCCCCTCACAGCCACCTATATTCAGGTTAAATCACTGAATTGCCACTTTGCAAAAAATTAGTGGGTTTTGAATCGCAGCTTGGGCACTCAGTCCCTAAAAGGCTCGCCAATCACTGCCTTATACTATCACACAGTACACAATCACCAGCTACAGCCAAACTATCTTAAGCGCCATCTCTCCTAAGAGCCTGCCCAGACATTATCATCAGGAGAGGGCCTTTCTCTCGGTCTTATCACCGTCACTGGCGCATTTGGTGGGCACACGGGAGAGGGCCTCCTCTGTTGCTGCTCCCAGTCTCTGGAATACTCCCCCCTCCACAAGGACGCTAGGCTGGTCCCATCTTTGCTGTCCTTCGGCAAGCAGGCAGATAACGTTATCTTCAGGCAGGCTTTCCCTTAGTGCAGACATGTCCAAATGTTGGACCTCCAGATGTTTTGGACCACAGCTCCCAGAATTCTAAGCTTAGATTGCCAACGGCAAAGGACTGTGGGAGTTGCTGTCCAAAACATCTGGAGGCCTGTCGTTTGGACATGCCTGCCTTAGTGCCTGGCTGTTGGAGAGGGTTTTTTTAAAAAATAAAAATTATAATAATAATTGTTTATTTACCGTCATAGACCAAAATGAAAAATAAAAATTGATTGTGCCTCATTTTTAAATGTGTTTTTAGCATCCGTTTTATTTTTATCTGCACATGTGCTGTTTTAGCTGTGAAGTGTTATCTTTGAATGATGGGATCTTCTTCAGTGAAAAGGTGGGGTTAAAACCTTTTCAATAGGTAAATAAGTAAATAAATAAATAAATAAATGTGAAAGATAGTATGTTATCAATCCATTTCCTGGTTGCTTTGAGGGAGACTAACAACAGTGTCCTGTTCTGTATTTCCTTTGTGTGCAATCTAGCTATCTCTCACAGTATAATAGAGATCTGGCTGGTAAAAAAAATGCCTGCCTTCCTCCACTTTGGATCCTTTTGTCAGAAAACAGCTTTGGATTACTGTTCTTATTTATTTATGAAGTACAGCTCCCTGCTGCCCTGACCCTTTACAGTAACTGGATCAAATGAAGGAATCGATAAAAATGTCTTCCACTCACTGGAGACATTCTACTAATGTCCATGGCAATCGGCCTTTCACTTGTATGGGAACGATCATCCAAGCAGGAGGAGAAGATATTCTTCATTATTTAGATTTATTGTCCATCTAGCCCTAAAGGCTAAAAGTGGGTCAGAGAGGCAGCTTCTTTCTGGTGTGCCTCTCCTTCTGATTAAACAAAGGTCATACTCACAATAGAGATGGGCACAAACCGAAAAAATGGTGATTCGTTTTGGTTCGGTTCATTTTAGGGTTCCGTTAATTTCGTTTCATTTTAAACAATTTTTTTTTAGAAAAAAATTGTTTTGTTGGTTCATTGATTCTTTATTCATTTTGTGTTGTGTGTGTGTGTGTGTGTGTGTGTGTGTGTGTGTGTGTGTGTGTGTGTGTGTTTTGCTTGTGCAACTTTGGCTGGGGGAAAGAGGGGCTTAATCTTCCCCCCAGCCATTGTGGGGTGGGGGAAAGAGGTCCCCCAGCCACGCCTCTCAGCTGAGAGGTGCTGGCTTGGGGCCAGCACCTCAAAGAGACCTTTCTCCCATCTCCGCATAAGGAGGTGAGAAGCGGTGTCTCTTTTGACATTTTTCCCTGAAGCGGATGGCAGTGCTGTCATCCGCTGTGGGAAGATCCCTTTAAAGAGACCCTTCTTCCCTGTCATCGGCTGGGCCCCTTTAAAAATGGCCCAGTCGCCACCAGGGGTTCTCCGATGACAGGTCAGCAGGAGCTCTCTGAAAAGGGTCAGGACACCAGCGGGAGAGCTCCAAACTGGCATCCCGACCATTTTCAGAGGGATCCTGCTGACCTGTCATTGGCTGGGCCCCTTTAAAAATGCCCCAGTCACCACCAGGTGACAGGTCGGCAGGAGCTCTCTAAAAATGGCCCCGTGGCCAGCGTGGAGCTACTGTGTGGCCAGTGGGGCCATTTTCAGAGGGATCCTGCTGAGCTGTCATTGGCTGGACCCCTTTAAAAATGGCCCAGTCGGCACTGGGGAGAACCCCTGATACCGACTAGCCTGGGTTTAAAGGGGTCCAGCGATTCACAGCTGGCAGGACCCATCTGAAAATGCTAGGGAGGGCAGATTGATCCCTGGAACAGCCCTCCCTAGCATTTTCACAGGACATATGCTGGGCTGTCAGTCGCTACACTGCTTTAAACCTGGCACAGTCAGTACCAGTGGGACCCCCTGGTACTGACTGGGTCAGGTTTAAAGTGGCCCTGCAACTGGCAGCTCAGCAGGAGCCTTCAGAAAACTGGTGGTAAGGGGAGCATGATTGTTGCAACTTCCCTCCCCACCCGTTTTCTGAAGGCTCCTGCTGGGTTAGCCATCACCCATCACCCACCACAAACCAACTGGAAAACTGAACTGGTTCACAGTTTAGTCTTCGATTCATGCCTGGTAGGGTCCTGTTGTGCCACCACTGTCCTTGTGCTGCCATCCTTGCATTGCTGCCATGTAGGAATTATTACACATGACACATTATTGTTGGGTTCAGCCAGGCCAGGACTCATGCAGCAGCTTCCTCTCCAGCATGAGTGCAAGGCTCTCTTATTAGTTGCAAAGGCAGGGCATCATAGGGTGGAGCAAGGGTCTACATGTCAGGATGGTGTAGGCTGATGAATTCCTGGGAAGGCTTATCTGACGTAGCAGTGTCTTTGGGCTGGTCACATAAGCAGGGTCTTGATGAATGACCACAGACAGCTTTTTTTTTCTATATACCATCTCATGATCTTGCTGGCTTAATCTGGGGGGAAGAGATATGGGCCCTGGAATTCATTGTCCTTTCATCCAGGGCTTCCCCATACAGATGGAGGTTCAATGATTCCCAAAAGGCCTTGCCCATGAAGCTGGCTGGGGTGTAGTCTCTGCCCCCCAAGTAGATATCTCTATCTCTATACTGCCATCCTTGCACCAACACCGCAGCCACTTCCCTAAGTGGCCAGGTGCCATGCACAGAGGTCGCAGAGAAGCTAGTTGCTGCCTCTGCAAATAGCACCCCTGCACCCAGGGAGGTAGAGGTGAAGGTTGCAGAGTCACCAGCAGGGGGAAACAGACCAAGGAACCAGGGTGGTGGGAAGGAGGCAGGGGAACACCCTGTTTGGCCAAAGCAAAATGAAGTACTAAGGAGAAAAAAGTTCAATGGTCCCCTTTCCTTCGGCAAAACAGAATCTCCAAGCAACATCATGCATCAAAATGCAAACCAGCCCAATTCATCCAGTTTTTTTCCCCCACGTTTGTGGTTCAGTTCATACCCATCTCTACTTGCTTATATTTGGGCATTTATACACGACCCCTAAACTGTGCTGCAAATGGCTCCCAGCTCCAGAGCTTAGAAATGTTTTCCCACCAGCTCCAGAGTTTGGAGACAATTAAGTGTGACCCCGCCCACTTTAGCGTGACCCAGCGCACTTTTCTTCTACCTGCTTTTTGATGGTGAAATTTTTTTGATGCGGATAAGAGTGCTGGGCTCTCCTGGCTTGTCTGTTGTTTTTTTGCCTCCTGCCCCTTTAAGAGCTCCTTGAGATGGAACCAGGAAGTAACGGGGCTCTCGTGGCAACTTCGACCGCACCAGCAGGTTAGTAAAGGCTTCTTTTGTCCTTTTTTCCCTCCCACCCTCACGCCGACAGGAGCAGGAAGTGCTGAGGGGTGGGGACGAAGGAACAGAAACAAACCCCCAAGATCTCTGGTCCGAATTTAAGGGACCAGCGGATCTTAGGGGTCGTGTGAAAAGGCCCTTTGTTGACCATCAGCAAATCATCTGTAAATTCACAAACGCCCCCACCACCACCACCCCCATTACACCCTGGGCTGGATCACTGATCTTTTTGATTTGTTTGTTTTATATTATATTATATTATATTATATTATATTATATTATATTATATTATATTATATTGTGCAGCATCTTTTCTCTTGTTTACAGCAATAAAATACCATTGCAATGAAGTGACCATTCCCAATGGGCTCTTCTGGGAGGTGTCGTTCCAAACAAGATAACTTTCTCCATTTCTGTCTTTCTTGCAGGGTTGTTCTACATGAGAAAAGATGAATTGTCACACCTTTCTGTTGTTACTATGTGCCATCAAGTCACCTCCAACTGACAGTGGCCCTACCAATGAGGCATCCCCCAAATGTCCTGTCCTCAACAATCCTGCTCAGCTCCTGAACAGTCAAGCCTATGGCTTCCTTTAGGGGAGGAGACCAACTCACTTTGGTCTCCTTCTTTTCCTCCTGCCTTTCTCCTTTCTCAGGATTGGGGTCTTCTCTGGAGAGCCTTGCCTTCTCATGATGTGCCCCAAATAGGACAACCACAGATTCAACATTTTTGCCCCAAAGATAGTTCAGGCACGATCTGACCTAGGACCCACTTACTTATTTAATTTAATTTTATTATTTTTATTATATTTTTACACCACCCATCTGTCTTAAAAGACCTTTCTTATTTGTGTTTCTGCCCATTGCACAGCATCTGTGAAGCTCTTTGGCGCACTGAAAATTCCAAAGCTAAAGATGATAATAATCCGTACATTTTCTCCCCTTCTCCCCTCTGTTTGGCCACCAGGAGCGAAGCCGGCTGTTTATTATCCATTTGGAGCCAAGCTTTAGCTTAGACAAATGCTCTCTTTGCAACATTCACCTCCCCAGCTGGAGAAGAAGGGCGATAGATAATGACAGCCTGAGTGCATCGACAGCCCAGGAGCAAAATTGGACAACATATGCGAGCTTTCAAAAATATATGTTACTGAAGCCCTATTTTTAGTCCATATTGGCAAAATACAAAGCGAGGCATACTTATAATCTCCTTGTCCAGCAGGCGGTAATAACAAGTACTCTACAGCTCAGAGCCCAGATCGAGAAGAACCATTTATTTCATACTCTTGTCTGCCCTCACCATTTCACAGCTGCAACCCTTACCCCCACTGTGTGTGGATATTTCTTTGAGATAGGAAAACAGATCTTTTTCAGAAGACAACCCCTTGAAATTGCCAGCCAGCATGGCAAGCTGAAGGCATTGGAAGTCTGGGTACTGAATTTTGGGATGAGATTTTGGGATTTGTTGAACAACATAATTCCAGGGATGGGGGTGTTGTGGAGGGAGTTACGGAGGAGTCACGGAGCTTGCTGTCATGTTGGATTTAAGTCAACTTGGGCTGTGGTCTCACCTGGTTTTGATCCTGATATTCTGAAGGTCCAGCTTTTCCTCTTCATCCCGTCACGTGATTTATTATGTGGTTCAGGAGTTCCCATGTCCAAAGCTGGTTATTTCTATTTTAAAGTGCAGTTCAGTCCCCATGGCCAGCAGGTGGTGCGAGCATTTTAAAAAAGGACCACATTCTGGGGGAAATAAATGCTTAGAGGACCCGGTTGAACTTCCTGTTTCTCCCAAGTTGCCGGGGAATTTTAAAAAGCAGCGCCAATCAGCCGGTTGGTGCTCTGAGGAAAAAAGAAAGAAAGAAACCCGGATCATCTGTGTGGTCCCATGACGTCTGCCTCCTTAAAAGGTGGATTTTTAAGCGAGGCAGAAAATTCCCTACTTCTCTGGTAAGTCAAAGAAACCTCGCTTAAAGGGGCATTACTGGGTTTTCTTTCTTTTTTCTTTTTTCAAAAAGCCCGGTGGCCGTGGTGACGGCATTTTTGGGCATGATTTATTTAGGAATTTAAGCTGATTTTAAAGGGACGTGGGACCAGGGCCTTGGACCCAACTTTCTGCTTCTCCTTCTGCTCCTTCCCTCACCTCCTCCACAGACAAGACCACTCCCCGTCCACATAGGAAAAAGCCCTTTTGAATCCTTCCAGCAACAAACAAAATGGTAGCCATTTCCCAGGAGTGAAAAAAGGCAGTTTGCAACCAAAAGGCCTGGACAGATCCAACATTGTATCATGAGGACTGGAACAAAATGACTTAAAACGCACCCAAGCTATTTGATGGTGTAGTTGGCATTCTAATTGCTGAGGCATGTAATCTCTGAGAAAATTCCACAGTAGAAGATAAATCATCAAGGATATAAGTGAGTATTAATTTGTTGTGTTACTGCATACCAAATATCTTTCCCAATTCAGCTATAGACCTTTGTATTTTACCATATTGAGCATTCTGTCATAACTATAATAGAATCATAAAAGCTGGAAACGGCCTGTTAGACTATTGAGTCCAAATTCAAATCAAAGCAGATCTGGCAGATAGTTATCCAGTTTTATCTTGAGTGACCCCAGCACTGGAGGCCTCACCACCTCCTAAGGTAATGGCTTCCATTGCCATACTGCTCTAACAGTTAGGTGTTTTTTTCTGATATTCACTTTAAATCTGGCTTCCTTTAGCTAGAGACCATTGCTGTGTGTCCCCCACTTTGGGATAGAGATGGGTGTTTCATTTTGGAAGTGGGCCTATTCCTAAACGAAATGCAGGAGCCCAGTTGGTGTTTGAACAGGACCAACTATCCAGATTGAAATCAGTCAGTCCTTTACCTCGCTCTGGGGTCACACTAAACTGCAATGAGGAATAAGCCTCTGACATCACATTTCCTTCTTCCTGGCACTAGCCAACCAGACAAGGAGGTGGGATGATGGGTTTTCCTGAACAGCTCCTGATTGGCCTTTGCCAGGGAGAAGGAAAGATGACATCAGAGGCTTCTTCCTCATTGGAGTTTAGCCCAGTGCAACCCCAGAGCAAGGGACTGGCTGATTTTATTCCGGAGGTTTGGTCCAGTTCCAAACAACAGCTGGGTCTCCTGCCTTTCATTTCAGAACTGGACCACTTCCAAAACGAAATGCCCATCTCTACTCTGGGATGATGGAGAACAGATTCTGCCCCTTCTCTAATATTTGAAAAGTGCTAACCTATCTTCCCTTCTTTTCTCAAGGATAAACATTCCCAGTTTTTCCATAGGTTTTGGTTTCCAGCCCTCTGATCATCCTTGTTGCCCTCCTTTGAACTAGCTCCAGTTTGTTGTCATCCTTCTTGAAAATGAGGCCTAATGACTGCTGAATAGAGGGTGACTAGTACCTTATGGGGCTTGGAGACTACACTTCTCTTAATTCACCCTTTTTTGCTGTCCCATTGCACTGTTGCCTCATATTCACCTTCTAAGATACAATGATTCCAAGATCTTTCTCCTTTGTAATATTACTGAGCCAAGTAACTGTTGTGGAGCATGGAAAATGGATTTTTTTTTTTTTGGTCATTTGGGGAATAGTTTTGTGAAACTGTGGCAATTAACCACCAGAAAACATCTTAGGAGAGACAGCAGAAACTAAAGAATTGGGTGGAGAATGATATTTTAATCCCTTAGTTCTACATGGCATTGCTGAAATCTCCTAGCCAAGCAAACAGAAATTGACAGCAGTGTAACAACATTTCATCCCCATGTTTATTTCTTTTAATTAAATGGGGGAATGATGTCAGTTTAAATAACAGAATGTTCATTAGCCTTCTGAGACAGCATTTATCTGACTAAGATTATTGGATTTAAGTGCTTCTTTATTGCCTAAGTAAGAAGAAAGAGGTCCGAGTGTTGCATGAATTTTGCTTACTATATTTGGTGTTTGACCACCAGGGAATACCAGGTGCTTTAGGCACCTGGAGTAGGAACTGGCAAGCCACTCCAGTATTCCTGCCAAGAAAAACTCCATGGACATGAGGTCCCGAAGAGTCGGTCATGACTGTAGCGACACAACAACAATAATTGGTGATGTTTGCATTTTAGAGGGAGGCCAGTACACTGAGACATTGTGGGACCCACTGAGGGGTGGGTCTCTGGGAGTGACACATTCACTGCTACATGTATCTCCCCACAATTGGGAGAATGAACACACTTGGGAGAGCTAAGTGCTTTCAGTGGCAAAAATTACCGTCGCTGTCTGTCCCCTTCCCCTTCAGGGCTAGAAGGTTCTTTTCTACCTGCCATTTCCACTGCTTCCATTGTGTCTTTCTCCCTTTTTCTCATGAGTCTGCATGCGTCCATCCACTCAGTCCTGAGGGCAACATAACAATCTCCTGAGCTTGCTCTCTCCAAACCTAGCATTCAGTGAATAGGCCCACTACCCAAAGGTCTTCAATCAAGAATTAAAACAGTTAAAAACATCAAACAACAATAAATAATTAAAACAACAATAAAAACCTTATCCTAAAACACCACACTAAAATTGCCATCAGAAGCCAGATCGGATCAACAGGGTTTATAGTTTGCACCACACATTACCCTAATGCAGAAGAAACAGACCAAGGCCTCAATCAGATATCGGGAAAGGCTTCTGATCATACCAGGGGGGGAAACACATCTCCCTTAAAGTAACCCTTCCTTCTATTTGGAAATAGCTCCAGTCCAGCCTCCAAGAATATTGGTCCAATGGCTGAGCCAAAAAGGCCCAGATTGGGCATGAATCAGGGTTGGACCAGAGTGCTATTCTCTGTATGTGATTGCCAGGAAATAGCTCACATGGGTTTAGTCAAGGTTGCAGAAAGCTATTCTGTTGTCAATAGGACTCTAGGTGAAGATTCCTTTCATTATTCCAATGCCATTACAGCTTTCAACCAATATTCTACATGCTCCCGATGAAATCTTTCAGAAAAATTTTATGGTGTCTCTTCTGCTTAACTGAAAATTCTACTAATGACAGATAACGACATAAAATTCTAATGTGCAATATTTGTTTTTTGCAGATGAGTAAGCAATGCAAAATGGCTAGGAATGCTTTCCGTGGCAATAAATCAGTTTCCCACAAATATAGAAATTTGCAAACCATTTTGAGTCATTCTTTTTCTTTAAGCTTGCAATCAGGCCCCAGTGATGTGATTAATGGCAGATGTTCCACATGCGCAAATAAACAGAAAGCAATTCATTTTATGAGACCACACGGTGCCTGCCTTATAAAACATTGCAAAGGCTCCTTCCCGACACTTGGTGCTCAAAAGGAGCCCTGGGAGGGATACCTGTGTTCTATTTCTCACTTGGTTGCAATGTAGATGTCATAAGCTTTAGAACTACTGGAAATGCAAACAGTAGTACTAATGCATTAATGTTCAATGCCAAAAAGGGGATTTGTTTTGCTTTTTGTTTCTTTCCCCATTTTGTTGTATTTATTACAAAATGAATTTTTTTAAAACTTCATTTCGTATTTTGTTTTTTCTCCCACTGACCAACTGGCCAACAGGGAGGCCAGTCAGCAGTTTTTCTTATTACTCCTGCTGACCAGCTGGCCCACAGGGAGACCGGTCAGTGTGGGTTTTTTTACTCCCACCAACCAGCTGGCCTGTGGGGAGGCCGCTCACCAGGGGAGGGTTTTTATTTTTTATTTTTATTTTTTGCTCCCACTGAACAGCTGGCCCATGGGGAACCCAGTCAGGTTTTTTTTAATTTTTAATTTTTATTTTTTTACTCCCGCCAACCAGCTGCACCGTGGGGTGGCTGGTTGGTAGTTTTTTAAAAATTGTTTTTCCTGCTGAACAGATGGCGTGTGGCCCCATGTGCCAGCTGATCAGTGGTTATTTTTATTATTTATTTTGACAATCACCAAGATTGGCGTTCGTCAAAATAAATAATAAAAAAGAAACAACAAAATGAAAATTTCTATTTCGTTTCATTTCTTTTTTTAGGGCACTTTGTTTTTTTATTTCATTAGGAAACAAAACAAATAATGAATAACAAAACAAAAACAAACTACTTTGTGTCCATCTCTAATGTTCAATCACAAAGGAAGCCTAAGGAATTTATCCTGATATGCTGAGAAAAGGATTGTACGCATGGATTTGTTGCTTAAACCATTTTATTGTAAATCATTTGCAATGACACCTAAAATTGCAGGAAATGATCATAACAAGCTCAAACAGCAAGGGATGTTTAAACAGTTGTGTTTCACAATTTAAAGTTCAAAACAAGAATGTATGAATACAGTGGAGGAGCAACTTGTGAATTAGAGCAATGAATTACTTTCTAACAAATCACTTCTGAACTCCGCTCGCAATTTACCCTTTACCATACAAAGAGCTGCAATAAACACTGATTAGAAACATGATCATCCTCTACCCTATTTGCCTCATCTTCTTTCCCTCATTATCCCAGGCTGTGATTATTGCTCCACCAAGTATCCCTGTCAGTTGCTTTTAGAGAGCTTTTCTTAGCATTTCAGCTCTAAGTGAGCTTTGCTTGGTATCTCAGTTAGAGATACCAAACCTAACGCTCTTACGTTGGCTGCAAATAAGTTGGGTCCTTGGGGTTTCATGGGAGATATGGGAGAGAAAAAGAGACATGGGTAGATGGAGTGACATAAAGACAGAGTACAAGCAAGTACTGACATGTGCAATTTCCCCAAATAGGTGTATAGCCAAACACATGTAGGGAAGCATGCCTCGTGGCACAGTGGTTAAATGCATGTACTGCGGCTATAACTGTGCTCATGACCTGGGGTTCAATTCCAGATAGTAGGCTCAAGGTTCACTCAGCCTTCCAGCCTTCCGAGGTTGGTAAAATGAGTACCCAGCTTATTGGGGGGGGGGTAATGTGTAGCCTGCATACTGTAATTAAAAACTGTAAACCGCCCAGAGACTACTTGAAGTGGTATGGGGCAATATATAAGCAGAACACTTTGTTTTGCTTTGCTTTTGCTTTATTGACCATTCCAAAATGCGCACAAATTTACATCTGGCAATTGTCCTAGTGGTTCATGATCTGTGATATGTAGATCCATATTTTTTGCTCTATAAGACATACTCCCCCTCTCAAAAGTAAGGGGAAATGTCTGTGCATCTTATAGAGCGAATACAGTAGTTCCCACTACATATATATTATAGATTTTCATTTAGAGAGACGTTACCTGCATGGAGCCTCTCCCGTCCCCTGCTGCAGGGGATTCCACAGTTCCAATCACTTTGTTTACAAAGAAGTCTCCTCCACGGAGCCTCTGCCCTCCCCTTTTGCAGCCTGGATTCCCCAGTTCCAGTAACCTCATTTGCAACCCTCCTCTTTTGCATCCAGGAGTCCCAATCATCTCGTTTGCAACTCGCCCTTTTGCAGCCTGGATTCTCCAGTTCCAAACACCTCCTTTACAACCCTCCCCTTTTGCAGCCTGGATTACCCAGTCCCAATCACATCCTTTGTGAAGAGGCTTCCTCAAGGGAGCCTCTCCCCAACCCTTCCCTTCTGCAACCAGTACTCTCCCGCTGTGAATCCTTAGGAGAGACAAGGTGTAGCTTGCATGATTAAATTGTAAACTGCCCAGAGTATGATTTAAGTGCTCTGGGATGGTATACAAGCAGCACGATTTACTGTAATGTAAAAAATCTGTGCCTTTCTTGCTATGTATAATAGCCCCCACCCAAACTGATCGTGAAACAATTTTTTAAAGGTTGAACTTGTTAGAAGTTCCCTTGTTTCCTCAACATGTGTTAGCTTGACTTTGTGCAGTTTTTACCTAAGGGAAGAGAGGATAAATTTGGAAAGCTAATTTGCTGGATGCTTTTAGGTCATTAATTCATGGATAATTGGGATCTGTTAACTTCTTATTCCCTAACACCCTTTTATATGACAATGAAATGCCCCATTTCTTAACCTTCTCTGACTTAAATAAACATGGGCTGAAATTTCGCACATATTACATTAGATTCCAATTCTCTCACCCAGCATGTATAATGTCATTTAAAAATATGGTTGGGTAAAATCCTGCTGCTTAATGTAGCAAGGCACACTAGAGTAGGCCAATGGAATTCGTGGAGCACACTGGTTGACTCATCAAATCCACACATACTCAAGAGCCCTCAAGTATGACTTATTGCACTGAGAACATGATTTCAGCCAGTAAAAATCAATTCTCAAAAAAGCCCTCTGGCTTATGAATATGGGATAAAGTTTTTTTTTTTAAATTCTTGGGAAATCACTCACTTTCAACAGCTATTTGCATGCTTCATTGTGGTCGCTCCATGGGTTTTTGTTACTCTAAGGTAAGACACTGAGCCATCACATTATCATTATTTGTTTATTTTTTAAAAAAATGTTTACCCTGCCTTCCTCATTAAAATGAACCAAAAAAGACCCATCATTAAAAATACAATATTAAAATTGAAAAAAAACACAGATGATTATTTATTATTTATAGACTGCCCTCTTTCCCAAGGGAACCCTGGGCAGTGAACAACATGATAAACAGCATAGGAAAAGAGGCATATTAAAATATGCATAATGTTCAGACAGATAAACCAGGTAAAAAACTAGACAAAGGTGCAAAAGGTGCACGATGGCGGCAAACCACAAAAGGGCAACAAATAGACTAACAAACAAAGTTACTTCAGCAGTCGCCAAAGGCGGCCTTGAATAGCCAGGTCTTTAATAATTTCTTAAAGGCCGAGAGGGGGTTCTGTAGTCCTTATCTCACTTGGGAGATGGTTCCATAAGATTGTGCCCACCACCAAGAAGGCTCAGCTCAGAGTCAAAGCCTTATGAGCCTCCTGGGGGATGGTGACTTGAAGTAAGAGGGGTTGCGATGCTCTGGTGGGCTGGACCAAAGTTATCCTCTGGGTGACATGCTCCGCCAGGTACTCTGGTCCCAAGCCATGGAGGGTTTTGTAAAGCAAAACCAGTACCTTGAACCTTATTCGGGCAGCAACAGGGAGCCAATGCAGGCAGGCCAGAATAGGGGTGATGCAGTCAAATCTGCCCACACCAACCACCAATCTGGCCGCTGCAATCACCGAGTAAGTTATTAGGTAAGAGCACTATTAAAAACAAATTCCAAAGCAACAAAAATACAAACTGTCCCATGTATTGTCTCCTAGACAGTCATTAAGGAAAAGACTGCCTGAAGAGAAAGGTCTTCACTTATTTGTGGAACGAAAGCAAAGATGGGGCCAGCCTGGTCTCCTGTGGGAGAGAGGTCCCAAGTATATAAAACAGAGATGGGCATCAACCAACAGTTAGGTGATTTGGCCTAGTTTGTTTACTGGCTGAACAGGTGCTCAGCAGTTCAAAGCCCCACCTCCTCCAGCAGGTGCCCAGTCTAAGGCAATGCCCAGAGGACATGGGGCAGAAAAGCCAGGACCCTGCCTCCAAGCAGGCACCTGGCAAAGCGGGTGGGGTGCCAAACCACATAACATCTGTTCAGCCAGTAAATAACCAGGACAAGTCTGCTACTTATCTGCTACTTATGACGTGGCCCTTTCAGCGATCCCCATACAAATCAGAAGCACTTCACACCTCCACCAGCAAGATCCTACCTAGTGACTAGAGATGGGCATGACTTAGCGGTATTCCCATTTCCGTTTCCGTTACTCGGTTCTGTTACTCTACGGAAACGGTAACGGGAATTACTCCGCCAGACTTCGAGCTCGAACCGATGAACGAACAATTTTGGTCTGATTTGTCGTGCTCGTTCCTTGCATCGCACGATCGCGCGATGCCACGCGGCACAGGAAAAAAGTTTTTAAAAGTTAAAAAAACCCGGTTCCCGGACAAAAAGCAGGCGGAAAAATGCCTGCCGTACCTCAGGGCACCTACCAGAGGGGTTGTTTCTGGAGGTCCCCGGCGTCCACCCCCATCCCCCGTCCTGGGCTGCTCTGGTGGGACTCGCCGCAGGCTCGCAGCCAGCAAAAAGCCCAGTCTCACCACTGGCCGCCGCAATTAAAGCGCAAGCAAGTGGCACGGACGGCACAGGAAAAAACTTTTAAACTCTCCCCCCACCCATTCCTGGGCCAAAAAAGCAGGCGGAAAAATGCCTGCTTGACTAAGGGCGCAGGGCACCTACCGGAGGGGTGGTTTCTGGAGGGGGGGTCCCGCCTCCCCCCCGGCCTGGGCAGCCGGACTCACCATGCCATGCGGTGCGGGCGAGGGATCCAAAATGGGGTGGCGAACGCAATATTGTTTTTGAAATCGTGGTCCAAAAACACACAAGCACAACAGAAACACGCGAAAATTTATAAACTGCCAGATTTTTCACAGTAGCAGTGGGTTTTTTCTTGCAAGAAAATGTCTCTCCTCTCCTCCTATGTCCTCCATTGATTTTATTTTTTTATTTTTTTTTACACCTGCGCAATGATGGGCTGGCCGAGTGGCCAAGGTAAAAAGACTGGAGCATCCACAGACAATGGTAATATAGGAGAGAACACTCTCAGGATGTTGAATGAAAGTTTATTAAAAGAGCCCAACGCGTTTCGGCCCGAATGGCCTTCTTCAGGGACTTTTTCACTATAGAAAAGGGTAACATTTAAAAGACATAGGGTCAGAATATTCTATATATGAACAACAAACAAAAACATTACTTATCAAATGCATAATTAACACTTAGAATACTGAAACAGTATACATGATGGTCAATATGGAAAACACTAAGTATTGTAGGGATACTTTGTAAGCAGGCTGACCTGCTGTCTCAGACCATGAACTATCTGGCACTCATAGCATTCTAGGCTTTTTTAAGGAAACAACCGTAGAGAACATGGTATGCACATATTTTATACAACTCCAAAGGTATTACTTCAAAGGAGGGGTGATATTAACAGATACATGAACCTTTTAACACCACGCTTGCATATGCGTGGGTGTTATCCACAACTACTTCCAAACATATAAAAACATTTCATATCAAATGCAGTGAAAACAGAATACTGGAACAGCATGCATAATGGTCAATGTGAAAATCACTAAGTATTGTAGGGATACTTTAAAAGCAGTCTAACCTGCTGTCTCAAACCACTAACTAACTTGCATTCACAACATTCTAGAAAACAACCATATAGGACATGGCATGCATGTGTTTTATACAACTTCAAGAATATAAGTTCAAAGGAGGAGTGATGATAGTAGATACATGGGCCTTTTACTGTTTGCACATATAGGGTACCATACATCTGCTTGCATATATGTGGGTGTTATCCACAACTACTTCCAAACGTCTTATCTGAAACTAAACTTTCAGGCATTTATCTCTGTGTTCCACTAGTTACCAAAAATTCTCTTATCTTTCTTAGTACTCTCACTTCATCATCCATTGTTTAATAGAGTAAAAAAACTATTTTTATTCTACATGACTGCAATATTATAATACACACCACCAACCTGTGCTCAAAGAAACTCTGGAAACAACTTAATGTCTTGCTTCTCAGTCTGTTACTAGCTATACAGCTGAAGACTTTTATAATTGCTGTAAGGTTACCCAGCTGATGTAGCATGCAAGTGAAATCCATCTGTAGCTGCATCTTTGACCAAAACTTATATCAATGGTAAAAAGTCTATTTCCTCATTTAAACCCATAGGGGATAAGGTGTTTAGCCTAATGATCGTCTATTTATTTTTTTAGAAGGATTTTTTCATTATCTTTCACAGTTTCTATTGCCCAAAATTTAAGATCCTTTTCTGAATGCTTGTATTCTGTGAAGTGGTTTACTAAAGGAGTACCTATCCTTTTATGTCTGATGTTGCTAAGATGTTCCCCTATCCGTTTTTTTAAAGGTCTAGAAGTCTTTCCTACATATAGTTTAGGGCAAGGACAGCTGATGACATATACAACACCCTGAGTATTGCAGTTTGTGAATTGTATTAAAGTGTATTTCCTATTTTGTTGAATGTCTGTAAAATCAGTCATTTTAGTGGTACGTTTACAATAAATACAATGCCCACATGGGTGGTGACCAGCAGGTAGCATTCTGGTCTTGAGAATGTTACCTTTTGTCTGGTTTTTTTCTTTGAATTCACTCCTGATTAAAAAGTCAGCTAGGTTTTTTGTTCTTTTGAAAGTAATTAAAGGTTTTTCTGAGCACCCAGGTATGTTATTTAGAATGTGCCAGTGTGTTCTAATACTGTTTTGTAGTTTGTTGGTGATATGATTATAAGTCAACACACAACTAATGCAGTTATGGGTATCTCTCTGTTGACTTAAAAGTAGATATTTTCTTCTTGAGTTGTTTGCTTTACAGAAATTTCTTTCAATGATGTGATTTGGATAGTCTCTATTTGCCAATTGTTTTTTTAAAAGATGAGATTCAGATAGAAAATCATCTGTATTGGTGCAGTTTCTTTTGATTCTTAGGAATTGTCCATATGGTAAATTTTCTCTGAGGGATTTTGGATGTGAGCTGTCAAATCTGAGGAGAGAGTTGCAGTCTGTAGGTTTTCTATATAGACTGGTGTTCAGTTGTCCAGAGTGTATTTTGATGGTAAGATCTAAGAAGTGGATTTCAGAATGGTTGTATTCTAAATCAAATTTCAGATTGGTGTCTAGAGAATTTATCCATTCAGAAAAGGACTTTATGAGGTAGTCTCCTCCTCTCCAAATAATAAAAATGTCATCAATGTATCGAAACCATTTGACAATATGTTTTAAGAAGGGATTGGTAGGGGAATAAATGTGTCTTTCAAAAACTTCCATATATAGGTTGGCTATTTCAGGGGCCATAGGACAACCCATGGCAACCCCTTTGACTTGCCAATAAAATTTGTTGTCAAACTTGAAGTAATTTTTTGTAAGGGATAGTTCAGCTAAATCATGTAAAAAGAATGAGGGGGGTGTTCTTTTCTTTTCTGCAAAGTGTCATGTATGATGGATAAAGCTTCTTCTATTGGTATGCTGGTGTAAAGAGAGTTGACATCCATAGTAATCAGGAGGTCATGTTCTTTGATCTGTATAGGTTCAATTTTATTAATGAAATCCCTAGAATCTTGAATGTAAGAGGGGATTATAGGTATGAAGGGTTTTAAAAAATAATCAATGAATTTTGAGATAGGCTCTAAGACTGAATTAGAGCCTGAAACAATGGGTCTGCCTTTTACTGGATATTGTTGTTTATGGATTTTAGGAAGAGTATAAAAAACCGGTATTCTGGGGTTTTTGTTGAGTAAGAAATTATATTCAGATTTAGTAATATATCCTAGAGTTAATCCTTCTTCTAATATAAATTTAATCTCCTTTATGATGTCTTGTGTGGGATCTTTGGAGCACATTGTATATGTGGATGTATCTGCCAGTTGTCTGAGGACTTCCTGTTTGTAATCTAAGGTATTTTGAATTACAATGGCTCCGCCTTTGTCCACTCGTTTTATAATAGTGGGATCTTGGGAGAGAGACCTTAAAGTATCCATTTCTATTTTATTCATATTGTGCCAAGGATTCCTGTGGGATTTTTCTAATCTGTCCAAATCTTGTAAAACTAGTCTTTCAAAAGTGATAATGGAAGGATCTGGATGATCAGTAGGCATAAATGAGGATTTTCCCTTAAAAATATGACATGTACGAGGGAAGGATTCAGATGTGCCAAAATGCTGGCGTAATCTTATATTTCTAATAAAACGAAAAAGATCAAGCCTAATGGTGGTGGGGTCATGTTTGGGAGTGGGAACAAAAGATAGACCTTTGTTTAACACCTCACGTTCTGTATTGTTGAGAGTTCTGTGAGAAAGGTTCACTACCGTACTCTTCTCCTGGTTCTGTTGGAGGAGTTGTTCCTTAGTGGTCTTCTTTTGGTCGTGGAAGTAGCAGTGGGTTTTTTCTTGCAACAAAATGTCTCTCCTCTCCTCCTCTGTCCTCCATTGATTTTATTTTTTTTTTTTTTTTTTACACCTGCGCAATGATGGGCTGGCCGAGTGGCCAGCCATGTGGGAGTGGACGACCATGCAAATTTTTGGAGCCATCCCACCAATCGCCTGGCCACTTGGCCATGGAGACTTCTGGGATGTGCCAAAAAGCCCCCTAAAACCTGCCCTAGCCCCCTAACCCTAACCCTAATCCTTGACTCCTTACCCATACGTCACAGACTGTCTTCTTAGTGGGTCAGAGAGGCACCCAGAGGTGCAACCCACTAGCCCACCGTAACCTTACCTGTCACTACCCTAACCCTAGCCCTTGCACTAACCCACCTTAACCCTAAGCCAGATCTACTTGCATTGCACTACACGCAAGTACGATTCCCTTCTTTGTGAGACATGGTGGTGTGACAGCCTTAGGCATCACCCTATGGCTCAGGGTTCACTGGTCTCACTGTCTGCAACTGGTATGCATATCCATATGGCTATGCATGCCATTTTGCAGCAGCAGGTGAGGAGGGGAGACCCCCATGTTGAGGGGTCTCTTGGAGCCTGCTTCCCCTTCCTAGTGGGTGAGGATAGGAGGCACCCACGGGTGCCTCCAGGAGCCCGCTTTCCCTTTATAGCGGGCCAGAGGAGGCACCCACCCCACAGAGGTGCCTCCAGGAGCCCACTACCCCCCCCCAAAAAAACCAGTACTAATGAAAACGAAAAAACAAAAAAATGAACTGACTAATTTTTGCGAATTTTCGCGAAAAATGGAAACGACCCGAAACGGAACCGGCCCGACTAACGACAACTCGAAAAAATTTTTTTTCAAGTCGTGCCCATCTCTAAGTGGGACTTTCACACACTTGAGACCAGTGGTTTTCAACCTGTGGTTCCCCAGATGTTCCTGGACTGCAACTTCCAGAAGCCTCCACCACTCGCTGAGCTGCAAGAGATTTCTGGGAGTTGCAGTTCAGGAATATCTGGGGACCCACAGGTTGAGAACCACTGCTCTAGACCTTTGTCCACCTAACAAGCCTATTCAGACCACTGTCCATCTAAGAACCTATTCAGGCCATCGTTCTTGTAATGAGCCTATTCAGGTCATTGTCTAACTTATGAGCCTATTCAGACCAGAGTGATGTGAAATCAAGGTGAACTATAATTTGGAGGACTTGCTACTAACTTTCCTCAGACTGATGAAGCTGCTTGGATGGGTAGCGAAACATTTTGATCTCTCAAGAAAAGAAGTCCAGTTGCCATGACTCAGCTTCCAGATAAACTCACCAGGATGATTGAGAATCTTCACAGACAAACCAGGATGAGCCACTGAACTGGTGCTCTATGCACATCTATAATAGCATGAAGCGATATATGAGAGATTTCTGTAACTCATGTGTCAGTATGCATATTGCACACCCTATATTGTGTAGTGAATAAAATATTATGTGGTATCAAGTCATCTTCAACTTACAGTGACCCATATTCTATCCTAAAAGTAGCTCCTTGTGCACAATACAAGTTACACAAAGGGACAATCAAGGATTGAGACACACCTATTTATTTCAGAACAACCCATAGCTTCTCATGATTTACACAATCAAAAACTTTGCTGAAGTCTATGAAGCAGATTGGTTTTATTCTTTGGTGCACTCCAGTAGCCAAGATATAAGATAGTTAATTGACTCCAAATTCTCTCTTGTAGAGCATTTTGATACTATTGATTTAGACAAAACTATTACATATGGTGAAATTAAAACTGTTAAAGGAGCTTCTGTCTCTTCAGTAATATTAACTTACAAAAGATCTTATGCTTTTTACATCTAAGAAGGGCACCTCTGCTGATGATCAGTTGAAGTTCAAATATAAGGTGAACAAATTTTTTAAAATGTAATTTTCTACAAACCAGTTAATCAGCTAATGGTAGATGATAATTAAACTAAATATTATTTATTATTAAATCTCAGATTTGTCACTGGCAATAATAAGGCCCCTGGAGATTACAACAGAACAGGCACTTAGTGTCTGTATGTGTGGTTGCATGTCTCAAAGAAGAAAAATAGGACAAATCATTCTTTATTTAGTAAAAAAAAAAAAAACCCAAGACTACAGTGGAACTACCTTGTATATAGGAATTAATTCATTCCAAATGAAATTCTGTTAAGCAAATTTTCCTTTATACAAATTTCCCATAGGAATGCATGGAAAACGGAGTAATCCCTAATTGTGACCATTTTTATGTTGTACGGATTTGTCCCATAGGTGATTGTGTTAAGCAAATTTCTGCTATCTCTGGAATTTTTTATGTTTTATGGATTTTATGTTATACAAACCATTTGTTATATGAGGGTCCACTGTATTCTGTTTCTTTCACCATTTATTCGTCCCTCTCTACCAAATGCATAGAAATTAGGGAGTACCACCTGGATAACTGCATTCATTGCTTTTTGCCATTACTTTTCATCTGATTAAAATGATAGGGAGAAACAGAGATAGAAATAGGGATGGGAAAACCTGTGCCACTTCCTCCTGTATTTGGATTTTTAAAATGAACTTTCTTTTCCACCCCACAAATGAAGTCTTTTGCAACTATTGCTGGAGTCTTCAAGGAACATCATCATCTACTGTCAAATCATCTCTGTGCCGCTTCCGCAAGGCCACACAAGATGGCTCTTTCCCAAGTGGGGAATCAAAGTCCCAAAATTTAACCCTAAAACCACTGAGTTATCCAGCCTGGTGGAGTCTTCAAAGGTGAAACAAAGGCCGTTACTGCACGAACCGCTCGCTTCGCAGCAAGCCCTCATTTCTGTGCGAATCGATCGTTTCAGTCCGCACGCTCCTCCTTTTTGGCTGTGATGCCACCCCGACCACGCCCCCTAAACCGTGCTCCAAGCAGGGTGAGTGGTTCCCCTGCCAGCGGCCGGGAATCTTTTCACTATGCATCTCGCTTCGCTCCCAACGTGACATGTGGTCTCAGTTTTTGGCTTTTATTTCAAGTTTTTTTAAAAAATATTCAAACAGGGATATCGATGCATTGCTATATCGTTTCATTGCTTTGCGCTGTTACTTCCTCGCTCGAGTAGCGGCGGCGGCGGCGGCGGCGGCGGCGGCGGGAGCAGGAGGAGCCGCTGCTGCCTCGCCCGGCCAGAGCAGGGCACCCGGGGCAGGCAGCGTGCAAGCGGCGGAGGGCGGGCAGCTGTGCCATGCGGGGCTCCCCCCGAGTAGCGGCGGCGGCGGCGGGGGGGGCTGCCAATGATGCCAGGAAACAGTTGAAATCAGTAGAGCCATTGCAACTGACAGTCCAGCATCAGTGCATCAATACGACGTCGGTAGGTATTTTTTTAAAGGACGGATGGGAAATAAGGAACGTTGAAAAGTGGCATGCGAATGCGAAGGGAGCACGTGAGGTTGTGGTCGAATCGGTCCTAAAACTGCAGCTCGTGAGTACTGAGAAACAGGGGCGGGAGCGAAGCGAGAACACGTGACCGCCTCCGAATTCACAGCGAAGGCAAGGTCGGTTCGAAGCGAGGCACTTCGTGAAGTAACGGCCAAAATGAAAGTCTCCTCCGTTTGAAGCAGCCAGATCCAAGATGGGCTGTTCCTAGCATATGGAACCATGGTTTGTTATTGCTGTTTTTCCAGCATATTGCTGTTGAAGACTTTAAGTCTAGAATCCCGCATCTTCCTCCTCAGATTGGAGGAGCACATTGACCTTTCCAGCCTTGCTCAAGAGGACACCCTGAAGGAGAAGTTCCTGTACCATCTTGCCTCAAAGGTCCAAGATGGCCATTCACTGTTAGAGTAGAAGAACAGCCTTGCTGGTACAGGCCAGCCCATCCAGTCCAGCATTCTGTCTCACACAGTGGCTCACCATTTGCTTCAGGGTATTCCTAAGCAGAGGTCTTCACCTGCTTAGGATTCCCCACAAATTGTATTGAGAGATATCCTGCCTATCTCTCCAACCTGGAGGTTGTCCTTAGGCATCCATAATGATAGCCACTGATACCCTTGTTCTCCATGAACTTGTCTAATCCTTTCTTAATGCTGTCAAGGCTGAGAGCTGTCGCCACTTCTTCTGGCAGGGAGTTCCATAGCCCGGTGATCCTCTGGGATCTCAGTGATCCTCTGGGACAAAGTATTTTCTCTTATACTCAACATTTCAATTCAGTTTCTCAACTACCCAAACAGCCTAGCATTGTTCTGGGCTTCTGGCTACTGCTGGAGCCTCCAGTAGCCTTCATAAATGCAGAGAATCAATATCATTATCCTGGTGGTGAATGTTGCCATCCTTCAACAAGATAATTAAACGGGACATTTCTTCTTACCTACTGGTAACATTGCTCAATACACAGAGATTCAAGGCTGGACTTTTAAATGGACAGAAAACATTATTTCCTAATAGATCTCCCATATTCTTTTTCTTAAATGAGACATTCTTGTTATTACAGAAAAAATTGCATGTTTTGGTAGGTAAACTCTTGACAGAAATAACCTGAAACATCCAAAGTAGAGCAACAAAATTAAATTACAAATCACACAAAGAGTGTTTTAAGCACTATGTGGGACAGCATATGAGTAGCACACGTTGCTTTTCTTTTCTTTTGGCTTGGAGGTGCATTTCAGCTCACTTAATATGTTTATGAAATGCAGATAAGTTAAGTTCGTAGGAATAATTGGAATGAACCAATTTCTCCTCACCCTTCCCCTTCAGGAAGGTTTTAGCTTGTTTATGCAATATGGCCATAGTGCATGAAGTGACTGGTCTTAAAATGTGTAATCTTAGCTAAGGTTGGCTAGCTAGCAACCTAAAGATGAGAAAACTGCAACATTTTTCACAGGTATTGCTTCTTCTATACAGCATATAATGTTTGGCAATATCCAATAGCTGACATGTAATAGCATTTTTCAATCTGTCCACATTTGATGGGAAACATGCAGTCGTATTTAGAACAGAACTACACTTGATAAATTGAAAATCAAAACAGCACTTGACAGGTAATATGATTTATGTTTGGCAGTTGGCAGTTTATGAGATCAGGGCTGTAGCCTGTCAAAATCGAGACAATATTCTATAGAAAGCTTTTTCCTTTTTCAAGTGGGGAATTTGGGAAACGGCGGATCTCAGATTTATTGTTTAAGCAAATGGGTCATTACAATCATATTTACATAAATAAAGAATATGCAGCAAATCTGAAGATGAACTGTTATGGGCAACAGCAACTAATTTAAAAATAGAATTGATGAGGAGGAGGGTGATAGTGATGATAATGATATACTAAGGGTATTTGACTGCTGAAACCATAATAAATGAGGTCATTATTTATTTATTTATTTATAACTATTTTAAATTGTTTTAATTCTTTGATTGTAAGCCGCCCAGAGACCTTTGGGTAGTGGGCGGCATATAAGTTGAATAAATAAAATAAATAAAATAAATAAATGTACAGCCCACAGAATTTGCTTGCAATAATCTGTCTTGCTTTTGAAAATTTGACTATCTAGAAGATAATAACGAAGGCCAATCCTTCACTTCCCAAAGCATTGTACTGTAAACTTGCTTTTGTGCAAGACTCTGATGTGAGTAAAGAAAGAAAGAACTAATGCAAAAAAATTACTTTGCATACTTGGGACAAAACTCCAGATAATTTACTCTAGTGGTTTCATATAAATATTAAATAACAGAAGACAGAACAGAACCCTGAGGGACCCCACAGGTCAGTGGCTGTGGTGTTGAACATGAGCCCCCTAACACCACTTTCTGCATTCTCTCCTGCAGGAAGGACTGAAGCTACTGTAAGACACTGCCCCCAAGTCCCATTTAGAGAGATGAGTCAGGAGGATGCTATGGTCAATAGTGTCAAAAGCAGCTGAAATCCCCTATCCATTTCCCTGTGTAGGTCATCTGTCAAGGCAACCAGTGCCGTCTCAGTCCTATAACCAGTCCTGAAGGCAGATTGAGCTGGATCCAAGTAGTTTATCTCATCTAGAAACCTCTGGAGCTATGAGGCCACAACACACTCTAGCACTTTCCCCAAGAATGGGATTTAGATACTGGTTGGTAATTGTTCAGTATTGTTGGATCTAAGGAGGGCTTTTTTAACAGTGGTTTTACTATTGCCTCCTTCAAGCATGTCAGAATCCTGGCCTGTTGCAAGGAGACATTCACTACTCTTCCAAACCAGTCTGCCATACCCTCTCTGGCAGGTTTTATGAGCCAGGAAGGGCAAGGGTCCAACAGACATGTGGTGGCCCCCATCTCCCCAAGGGTCCTGACCACATCCTCAGGCCATAGAAGCTGAAACTCACCCATTAATACAGGGCAGGCAAGGGGGACAGCTTTATTTATAGGCTCTGGATCAATAGCAGGATCCAGGTCAGCCCGGATCTGGACAAGTTTTTTCTGTAAAGTTTTGTCCAAATTATTTGCAGAGCATTAAAGAGTGGTCTGTGTTACTCACCTTTGGGTCTTGACAATTCAGAAAAGCTCTGCTGGGTGATTCCATGCCAAAGCAATGGTTGTAGAGAAAAATGATTTCTTTGCTGCTTCCACTGCCTTGAAATAAGCTTTCCAATAGCCTTTCACTGTTTCTTCATCTGTTTCACTGTTTCTTTATCTGTTACTGCCTGAGTAGCCACCCATGTAGCTAGATGGAGCAGTATATAAATTTAATAAATAAATAAATAAATAAATAAATAAATAAATAAATAAATAAATAAATAAATAAATAAATAAAATCCAGTCTGTGTTTTCCACCAACACCTTTCAGTTCTATGGATCACCTTTATCATATTTGCCATTTCCCCAGTAAACCAAGCAGCCAGTTTGGCTGTACTTCAAGGAAGGAGAGGTTTAAGGGCAATCAGGTCAATGGCTTTGCTCATTTCCCCATTCCAAAGAGCAACCAAGGATTCAATGGACTCACCAGTCAAAGAGGTGGGAAACTCCCCAAGGGCAGTTACAAAACCATCTGGATCCATCAACCTTCTTAGACCAATTGCCTTTGTCTGACTTCCATGCCTGCCCAGGCTCTGAGTTATTTGAATAAAAAGGCTCTGAGACTATTAATAAATAAATAACCAGTTGTAGATGGGATACCAAGAGAACTACTGCAAGCCACAGAGACTGAATCCGTCAAAATACTAACAAGAATGTGAGAACAAATAGGGTATCAGACAAGGGTGCATTGTTCAATCTATATACACAAAACATATCATATGAAAAGCCAGACTAGATTCAGATAAAGGATGAGTGGAAATTAGTGGAAGAAACATCAGTATGTCTGGAAGCTGAGTCATGGCTACTGGACTTCTTTTTTCTTGAGAGATAGAAACACTAGCATAAGATATGCAGACCACATAATCTCAATGGCAAAACGTAACAACGATTTTTAAACAACTTTTTGGTGAAAGTAAAAGCAGAACGTGCCAAATCAGGACTGCAGTCGATCATTAAGACAAAATATCATGCCTGCGGAAGAACTACACAACTTTAATGTTGATGTCAAAGAAGTTGGAATTGTTAAAGATTTTGAACTCCTTTTTTCAGTCATTCATCCAAATGGAGAATGCAGCCAAGAAGACTAGAGACTAGGGAGGGCAGCAAGGAAGGAGTCAGAAAAGATCATGTATTCTAATATGAAGATGTGTCACTGGAGACCAAGACCAAGGTCATCCACATTTCCAATCATAGTGTACAAATGTGAAACCTGGACAAGTACAGAAAGCTGTAAGAAAAGAAATGGTTTCCTTTGAAATGCGGTGACAGAGAATAGCTTTGCAGAGGGAGTAATACTTCTTAAGACAAATTTTAATTCATTCTGTGTTGTTTCGTTTTATGAAAAAATTGTATTGCAAACGTGGTTTTTCATAAGAATGAATGGGAAAACAATTTATTCATTCTGAAGCCTAGAAAAAAGACGGAAACACCATTTTTTTTTGTTTAAAACCCTCTTTATAAAGTGCATTTTAAAGACATGAACACTGTGCAAGGACATTATTAATCAAGAATAAACATTCCAAACACCACCATTAATTTTTCAAACGTGATACGGTACAGTACACTACACTTCAGTGACGTTTCAAGCATACAACTGCAAGCTTGAAAGCACGACACAACAACATTTAAAACATGGCAAACTTTAACTGTTCTACATTTCTACAGTACAATATAGAACATAAACATTTGCAAACAGTAGAGAATATAACATTTTGAAACGTTTACAATTAAAAAAAAATTCTAAGAGGAAGCGCTGGAAAAATCACTGCCAAATCCTTCCACGCCTCCACATTCAATGCCTCATGCAACCCACAAGCCACTGGGCTGCAATGCATCCTGGGAACTTTTTTTCTGAATTTTGTAATGTTTTTCCATCTTGTGAGGCATCCCATAGGGAATTTTCATTATGTGAAGCAACCCCATCTTAGGAAAAAAAAGTCATCTTATGAATTTTTGGTCTTATGGGGCATTCATTTTAAGAGGCATTACTATACCTTGCACTGCCAGAAAGATGAACGAGTGGGTCCATGATCAAATGAGAGTGGAGCTATTTCTTTTGGCAAACATGTTAAAACTGAGGCAGTACTTGAGGCACATCATGAGAAGGCAGGATTATCCAGAAAAAACAATAATACTGGGGGAAGAAGAAGGCAGCAGGATAAGAAAGATTAAATACGGGGTGAATTGACTCCCCCAAGGAACACACAGGCTTCAGTTCACAGGATTTGAGCAGGCCTGTTGAGGAGAGGACATTTTGTAGATCACTTGTTCACATCTCATGGGAACACATGAATGGGCCTTCTCAGTCACTGTACCCAGCATTTGGAACTCCCTCCTACTGGAGGCCAGGACTGCCCCATCTCTGCTGTCTTTCCAGAAACAGAGAAAGATCTTTCTTTTCAGGCAGGCTTTTCCTGAATGATGGACTAGCTATTGTGTGTCTTTTATATGAACTATCATCCATGACTACACAGACTGTGTGTTTATAACCAGTTATAACTTTGTGTTTACAGCTCTCCTTGTGTGATTGCATTGACACGGTTTTCAATGTTAGTTTTCATCCCTCATAACATTTAGATGGTTCACCATACATGATTGCATTGACTGACTTCATAAATACACCAGTGTTTTCAATGTTAGCACCATCCCTCATAACGGAATTTTTACACTTTCCTTTAATTGTTTGCATGCTGCCTTTTATTGCTGTAAGATGCCCCTCAATTCCCTGTTCTCAAACTTGATTATGTCTTAATTGTACTGGACTATATATCATCCCTCATTGCTGTAAACCATTTTGGGTTCTTTTCCAAGGAGAAAGGTGGGGTAAAAATACTCAAAAATAAATTTAAAATAATAACTTAGTGACTTGATGGCACACAACAGCAACAACAGCAGCAGCAGCAGCAGCAGCAGCAGCAGCAACAACAACAACAACAACAACAACAACAACCTGAAACCTATTTAAAATCCTTCAAGGCCATCTTCTCAGTTGATAAAGCTGGCAATATGTATTGTGTAGTAGCTCCAATAATTCAATAGGCCACTTTTTTTTTTTTCCTTAATACTTCATTTCAGCTGTTGTGGTCCAATGTTGTATTAAAAATGTTTGTCATCCAGCATCTTACAAGCAAATGGGCAGCCCTCTGAAAAAGTCAAGATCAGAAGAGTGTTTTTATCAGAACATGAATCTGATTAGTTAAACACTAATTGCATTGATTTACTTAATCAGTGCTCTGTGCTAATTGATAACATTGTTACAAGGTGTGAAGGTTTCATGAAAGGTATTTTGTCTAATAAATCCATTAACATTGGCTTGTCCTTATGCTCACCATTTTCCTGGTCTTTCGTTTTTGACTTTACCCTCTAACACAGGGGTCCTCAAAGTTTTCAAACAGCGGGCCGGTCCACCATGCCCCAGACACCACTGGGGGCCGGACCACAGTGCAAAAAAAAAAAAAAAAAAAAAAAAAAAAGGGCCAACATGGAAAAAGGGGGAGAGAGTGGGGGACCTTGCCGTAGCCCTCCCACTTTGAATGCCCCACTAGCCAGTACAGTATGCTAAATCAGCATGCTGATCATCTGGGTGGTAGTTGGGGGTGGGTGGGAGAAGCGACATAGCCCATTGATTTGAACTGCCTCAGCAACAGAAGCAGCTGCAGAGGCTGGCTTGCTCGCAAAGCAGGGGGTAGGTGGGGGGTTGCAACGGATTTAGGACCTTGGGGGCATCCGGCCCCGGGGCCTTAGGTTGAGGACCCCTGGTCTAACACATGTTTATAAGGATGGGGAAATCAAAAGTAAGTACTGTACAAAGTTCAGATTCTGGAAGGTGGGCCTCTTGGAGGAAGATGTTCTGGGTAAACTTCAGTTTCTAAGATGGTCCAACAAACTTTTGACATCATCACTAATAGAAAAATCTGTACCCTTTCCAGACTATTATGTGCACAATTTATTTATTTATTTATTTATTTTCAGATTTTTATACCGCGCCTATTTCCCGAGCAAGAACTCAGGGCGGTTCACACAAAATATTAAAAAGCTAAAAACAATCACAATCACAGTACCAATGGCGTCCAAGCAGGCTCACAGGCAAACCGGGGCGGGGGGGGGGGAGGAAATCCTGTGTCCCTAGTCAGTGCCAAAGGCGTCCCTGAAAAGCAGGGTCTTTAAAGCTTTCTTAAACAATGCCAACGGCGGAGCCTGCCGTAACTCGCTCGGCAAAGCATTCCAGATGGTTGGCTCCACGACCGAGAAGGCCCGTTTACGCGTGCTCATTTTGCGGGCCTCCTTCGGAGTGACAGTCCAGAGCGAGAGGGCCAAAGAGGATCGTGTGGGTCGGGCCAGATTTAATTTTTGGGAAAGGCGCTCTGCCAGATAAGCAGGGGCCAAGCCATGGAGGGTTTTGTAAACCAAAACCAACACCTTGAACCTTATTCGGGAGGCAACGGGCAACCAGTGTAGGCGAGCCAGGATGGGGGTGATGTGGTCGTACCAACACGCAACAACCACCAACCTGGCCGCTGCATTCTGGGCCTGCTGCAGTCGCCGAACAAGGTCCAAGGGAGCCCCATGTAGAGAGCGTTGCAGTAATCCAACCTCGATATGACCAGTGCCTGTACCACTGTCCTCAGGGAGCTCTCGTCAAGGTACAGGCGAATCTGGGCGACAAGCCTAAGATGACAAAAGGCCGACCTGGTCACGGCTGCCACCTGAAGCTCCAGGGTCAGATCCGGATCCAGGACGACGCCCAGATTCCTAAATTTGATTTCAGCTGAGCCCAATACAAGAGGATTCTGTTTATTTAACATTGAAAATTCCAAAGTTATCAGAAAGGAACTACTTTGGAGGTCAGTTTGGAGGACTTCATTCTTTTCTGCTTTTTTTTCAGTCATGAGATTAGCAAAGAAATTCACACAACACGAGGGGACAAGCCTGGGTCAACTTTACATGGAAATAAATTATCTTTGCTAAAGCATGCCTTGGAATTTCTCTTGTATGAAATGAGTAATAGATTAGTCCTGAAACTGAGCGAAGAGTTATACAAATCATATTTCATTCCAAATTATGACCATTATTTTTTAAAAAATTACAGCAAGGTGCTGCATATCCTAGTGATTTTTCTCCCTTGGAAATATGTCTTTACAATAGTTCATTCAATTGTAAGTGCCATATTTTTGCCCATTAAAAATCAGTGTCCACAGTACATGGAAAAAGTTCTTGAAGGCATTCCACTTTGCTGGTGATGTGTTGTGACCAGAATGTTTAGGCCCCAAACCAAATTTATTTATTTATTTGTTTGTTTATTTTATACAGTTTATATGCCGCCCACTACCCAAAGCCCTAAAGGGGTTACAAAAATGAAAAAAGTTAAAAACATTAAAATAAAATGCACTAAAATTGCCATCAGGAACCACAATCCATGTTATATCAGTTAAAAAACTTGACTGCCACTGAAACGTCATCAATGCTGGCACCAGGCAGATCTCACTCAGGAGGGTGTTCTACAGTCTGGTGGCAGCTGGCAAAAAGGTCCTATATCTACAATCTGTCCATTTCACCTCCTTGAGGGATGGCTCTTTCAAAAGGGACCCTTAGCTAGATCTTAATTGCTGGGTAGGATCAAATGGAAGGAGGCAGTCCTCCAGGTATCTAGGGCCTAAGCCGTTTAGGGTTTTATATTTCAAAACAAGCACTTTGAATTGGTCTTAGGCAGCAAATGCTAACCAATGAAGGTTATACAGAATCGGCATGATGTGATCTCTGGTGGCCCCACCACTCACCAGCTGCACTGCATGATTCTGAACCAGTTGCAATCGCTGGACCATTGATTGCAACGCACAGCACATTTCAGTAATCAATACGGGATGTTACCAGTGTGTGCATAACTGTCATGAAGCTCTGCTTGTCCAGGTAGGGCACAGCTGATATAATTTCTGCAGCTGAAGAAAGTCACCTCAGGCCACTGAATCCACCTGGGCTTCCAGAGTAAGACTAGGGTCCAGGAGCACTCCCAAGCTGTGGACCCTGTCCTTTACGGAGAGTGCAACCCCATCTAGCACAGAGAAATGGACATCTAACCTTCTGGTGAACCACCCACTAACAGCACTTCTGTCTTGTCTGGACTGAGATTCAATTTATTAGCCTCATCCAATCCATTATCCATTCCAGACACAAGTTCAGCACAGAAACCACCTCACCTGGTAGAAAATGAGAAGTAGAGCTGAGTATCATCATCATATTGCTGACTCCTCAGTCCAAACCTCCTGATTACCCTCTCAGTGATTTCCGTGTAGTTGTTAAATAACATGGGGGACAGTATTGAGGCCTGAGGAATCCCATGATGTAAATGCCATGGGGCAGGGCAGCTGTCCTCCAGCATTACCTTCTGGACACGGTCAGCAAGGAAGGAGTAGAACCACTGCAGAATGGTCCCTTCGACTCCCAGCCTGGCCAGCCTTTGAGAAGGACACCATGGCCGATGGTGTTGAAAGCCGCCGAGAGGTCCAGGAGTATCAACAAGGTCACACTCTCTCTGTTTCTTTCCCAGCAGAGGTCATTGTACATCTTGCATAGAGAGAGATGGACTTTTTAAAATGGAATAGCTTTTCCTACAAATAATTACAGTCTTCTTTTCAAACAAACAAACAAACAAACAAACAAACAAACAAACAAACAAAAACACCTCCCTTCATATAACTTCCTTTTATTGGGAAGTTTTAAAACAATTGGAATGAACGCACTCCCCTAGAACAGTCATCAGAAATTCTTATTTTCAAATGGCAACAATAAAAAAATGTTCTCTCCTCTGTAAGCCAGTGATCTAGAGTCCTGTGCAAGCTAATGGACAAGGAGGACCATGGAGGGGAGGGGCACAACCCAACTTGGAGTTGATTCCAAAGTGTTGGTGCCACCATAAAGAAGGCTCAGCTTCCATTGGAGGGTAAGCGACTATACTGCCAAGCTCAGAAATTAATGTCATTTTAAAACTAGGTTGTCATTTCTCTATTTCCACAGCCTGGTTTCATTTTAAATGCTCCTATTTCAAATAGCAGCATTATATAAACTGATTTCTAATTCTTTGGGGAGAAGTTATATTTTCAAATTATAAATATGTTGTTTACTAAAAATGAAAATTGCAAAAATTGACATATCCTTAGAAACAAGCAAGTTACAGGAGAAGCTTTGCTGTTATTAAATTGTTAGCAGTGGCATCAACTCAAACTTATAGCATGCAGATGATATTTTTATTACAGTTGGAAAGAAAATATATCAGAAAATGAAAACCAGCTATTTGTGTGCATATTAAGAATGTTTCCAGTTTTACTCAGCTGGGCTTAAATTTGATAATGGATCAATATGTATACTGTGTAGTTTGTATTCCAGCAAGTTATCCCATCAATGATTTTCTGTCGTCGGAATGCATAAGGCAACAACAGTATGCATAGTATCGTACTGATGGGTGTTCATCATGTATTTGCATGGCCATTTCCCCATGGAGCATCAAAACTCTGAGGAAGCGGATACAGTAATCCCACATTTATTGCAGGGGTTAGGGACCTAACTCAACCCACAAAAAAGAGAAACATCTGTGATATGCAGATGATGGGTTGGTTGGGACTGGAGGGGCCTGTCAGAGGCCTCCTACACTTCCCTTAGGCCTGGCATTGCCCTGAACAGGCCTCCAATGGGCTTATCAGGCCTGTTGGCAGCCCCAGAAGTGGTTTCAGGCAATCCAGAAGGCACTTCCAGTTTTTCAGAAGTCACTTCCGGTTCGCTTGTCACAGGCCTGCTTGGGGCAGCACCATGCCTGGTGGTAAGTGCAGGAGGCCTCAAACAGTCCCACACAGCTTGCCCCAGGGGGGCTTGCCTTCATAATACTCTAGTCCCGTGATATGCTAGGACCACAGTATATGAACTGTGAAATGGTGGAGGATAAATGTGATATGATAATATGTGACTGTTACAAAATCTGGAATCTGATCTGGAAGCCAATTAACCATTGAGGAATGAATCATAAAATGTTCTGGTGAAAAATGGGCTCTATCCAATCCAATGCAATTCTTCCCCTTGATTCTAAAAAAAAATTATAAATTTGCAAAGGCTCTACTTTGGAAAAGGCTAAGACAGCTTTTGCAGTTTTCCACTTTATATACATAGAATAACAGAATCATAGGGAAAAATGTATTTGCAGGTGGGGGGCTATAAGGCAAAGCAAATCTAACATATGTTTGTCCAATTTTCTCTTGAACACCTTCAGTGTTGGAGGACTCACAATTTCCCAAGGTAATTGGTTCCATTGTTGTATTCTCTAACAGTCAAACCTCCCCCCTCCCCAATATTCAACTGAAATTGGGCTTCCTCTAATTTAAGAACATTCTGCACTCTGGGATGATCGAGAACAGATCCTGCCCCTTTTCTGCAGGACTACCTGTCAAGCATTTCAAAAAGTGCTATCATATCTTCCCTCAATCTTCTTTTCTCAGTTGTTTCCCTCACAGGACTTGGCTTCCAGTCCCTGGATCATTGTTGTTGCCCTTCTGTGAACTTGGTCTAGTTCAGGGGTCCTCAACCTAAGGCCCCGGGGACGGATGCGGCCCCCCAAGGTCCTGAATCTGGGACCCTTGCAACCCCCCACCTATCCCTGTTTTTTCTCAAGCCAGCCTCCGCAGCTGCTTTTGGACTGGGATCCGGCCCCCAGTGGTGTCTGGGTGGTGGTGGCCCAGCCCAATGGTTGAAAACTTTGAGGACCCCTGGTCTAGTTTGTTGACATCCTTCTTAAAAATGCAGTATCCAGAACACAGTAATTTAGATGAGGCCTAAGCAGTGCTAAATAGAGGCAGAGATGATGATAGATCCTACAGAGGTGAGTAAAACCTGGCACATTTCAGACAAATAGCTTCCAGGGGGGTTAAATTTTTTTTTCTAGGTCAGGGACCCTAAAGAGATTTGTGTTTTGGATCCAAACTGATTTGTTTATTTCATTTTACTCTGGAAATGGATTTGTTTACTCTGCTTTGATCTGGATGGCATACAAATCAAATCAGGCAGATTCTGTTAGTGATTGGGAATTGTTCAAACCTGGTGTACAGACCTAACAATATTATTCTTGGGAAGAAATACATTATGCCTGTGGTTTATAAGATTAAGATTAACATTAAGCCAATTATAATATTCAAATAAAACAAAATTATACTTGAGCCTTATAATTATGCATGTGGAGAGACTGCACAAGGAAACATTTTTTCTTTTTCATCACAATACTTATAGCCACAGCTGCCCACTGAAGTTCAGGGGTGAGTGATCCAGGATTAATTTTAGAAAAATACTAAATCATATGACCAGAATTAAATTGTAGCATTTGCTGCTTCCAGTCTTGTTGGCAGATGTTTTACCTTTAGAAAGGAAAATGATAAAATCATGGAAGTATTAGGAAAAGTATATCTCTTCTGATGTTGCTGGATTGCTGTTCCCATAATAATAATATTCATGTGCTGTTAAATCAGTTTTGACTTAACAGTGACCTTTTTCAAGGTTTTTCAGGCATAGAATACTCAGAAATGGATTACCATTCCCTTCTTCTAGGGACACCCTGGAACTCTGCAGCTTGACCAACACCAATGTGTGTGTTGTGTCATTACACTTGTGACCGACTCTTTGTGACTCTATATCCGTTGAGTTTTCTTGGCAGGAACACTGGAGTGGTTTGCCAGTTCCTACTCCAGGCACCTACAGCCACCTGGTATTCCCTGGTGGTCTCCCATCCAAGCACTAACCAGGGATGACCCTCCTTAGCTTCAGATATCAGGCGAGATCTGATGTGCTTAGGGCATCTAGGCTGGCTGACCAAAATCAGAGAGGCTGGTTTTATGCTTAGGAGACACAGTGAGGAGTGGAATTCCCTACCTATGTCTCCGTAGCCTGAAACACTAAGCTGTCCAGCTAGTATAGTTAATAAATTGTGTCATATATTTATAGTCAATAGCAAAGGAATGCTGGCATGCTGCTCTCTCGGCTCTGTGGGGCTATGTTTGTTCTAAATGAGATCGAGAGACAGAATGAACTTTGGAATTTCAAAGCAAACAAAAAAGCAAAGCAAAGCAAAGTGTTCTGTTTATTGACTGCCCCATAGCACTTCAAGTGGTCTCTGTGCAGTTTACAGTTTCATTACAGTATGCAGGCTACACATTGCCCTCCCCAGCAAGCTGGCTCCTCATTTTACTGACCTTGGAAGGATGGAAGGCTGAGTGAACCTTGAGCCTGCTACCTGGGATTGAACCTCAGGTTGTAAGTACAATTTTACCCACAGTACAGGCATTTAACCACTGTGCCATGAGGCTCATTCTAAAAAAATGGAAACAAAACATATGAAAATTAGACAAATCCCACTCAACAGTCTGAAGACCTAAAAAACCTAATGAATTTAGCTTCCAGATTTTTTTAAAAAAAAGCTTAACTACACAATTATTATTTTTTAATTTGGAAGCTAAACTTACAAAGTATTTTAGGTCTCTAAAATCTATTGACTGGTATTGGTCTACTATCCTGCTACAAGAAAAAAATTGTATTATAAAAACCGATATGTTCATGGGTCTCAGTCACAGAATTGATATGAAATCAGGAATTACTCATCCAACATAAAATTGTCCCAAAATCTCTCTAATCTAAAATGTATCAGAAATTGAAGCAGAAACCAAAACTCAAGGAACCAACTCAAGAACTGAATCTCAAGACTGCTCTATTTTGCTGAGTTTCCATTTCTATAATGATCCAAGGCTAAAAACAAAACCACAAGTCTTTATGAGCAAAGTCTTCAAGCCCCTAAAATGAAATACTTGGAGAGGTACAAGCACAGAGAATCTTTATGTGAATTTGCCCTTCCATTGCCCCTTCTGCACACATGTATGAACATTCTGCTACTTACCATAAATTAAGGTTGGAAGAGCTATAAGGGAAGAGACATTTCAGCCTTCCCTATCTCTTTACAATTATAGCCCCCTTCTAAAGGATTTTGCCATGCATTGGCAAATACCTCTACGGGTTTCACTTGGAAGCGAGTCCAGACTTCTGTCAAAGAATATAAAACCAGACTCCTGTCATAGAATATAAGTATGTCAGAGGCCACTGTTTACCATGTCTCAGTGTTAACTGTACTATGTCTGTAGCAAACTGTGTGCTACAGTTTCTTTGCTACAAAGAATGGTAAACCACTTCTGGGTATTCTCTACCTGAAAACCCTTGAAAAGTGTTGTCATAAGTCAACATTGCTGGCTTCTTCTTCTTCTTCTTCTTCTTCTTCTTCTTCTTCTTCTTCTTCTTCTTCTTCTTCTTCTTCTTCTTCTTCTTCTTCTTCTTGAGATGGGAACGAAATGAATTTTACAACAAAATGATTTTTTTGTGAAAATTCACGAAAAAAGAAACAAACGAACCAAACTCCTTAACAAAATGAAACAAAATGCCATTTTTGATTTGTGCCCATCTCTACCTTCTTCTTCTTCTTCTTCTTCTTCTTCTTCTTCTTCTTCTTCTTCTTCTTCTTCTTCTTGAGAAATCTCTTTATCCATATAAAATATATATCTTTTCAGATCTTCTTCAAATAATATGTACAGTAATTTAAACAAAAAAAGGCCTTCTTAAGGACCAATATTTCCATTTTGGAAAGCCTAACAGAGTTAGCAGTGAGATTTGTGTTTAACACAGTGGGATGTCTTTTCAATTATACAGCAGCCTCAGGACTTGACAGGGATGAAGCTTGCTGCTGGGGCTATTAGTCAGTCCTCTCAAACCCATGTCAGTCAAAGCCAATGAATGCATGCACAAACAGGTTTCTTTTCTCTTTTTTATCTTCTCATTCAAACAAGTTTCAGACTGCAGGCACCCCATTCCTAGGGTTATTGGAGTATTTGCAGCCTACCTTAGGTGTTGTGCTTGACAAAGGTGTATGACCACTGCTTCTTCTTCTTCTTCTTCTTCTTCTTCTTCTTCTTCTTCTTCTTCTTCTTCTTCTTCTTCTTCTTCTTCTTCTTCTTCTTCTTATTATTATTATTATTATTATTATTATTATTATTATTATTAAAAATACCAAGCACAGACAATCAAAGGTACAGCTGGTTTTTGTAGCTCTGATGGTGTTATTTCTGACATCTGCAACTGCTTGTAATATTGACATCAATCCCAAAAGTCCCGGTTTCATTAGAAAATGTATTTTGTTCACAAGCAATATGTTTCAACTGTGAGATTTGTCTGTATTTTGTTTGTTTTTCCACTGGTGGTGGTGGTGGTGGTGGTGGTGGTGGTGGTGATGATGATGATGATGATGATGATGATGATGATCATCATCATCATCATCATCAAGCTTCTAAAATTCAAGAAATCAAAGGGATTAATCCAGGACCTGATTTCAACTAAAGTTGGCTGAAATGTATTAAACATGCAGAAAACAAATGGCATCACATTCACTTTATTCTAGCTGGCAATTAATGTGTCTGGAATTCTCCAGTGTATGCCTAGCCATTAGGCATTAGTGTCCCTGAGAACCACAGCAACAACTCATTAATTGCTGGCTAGAGATGAGTGAAGGTTATGCCACTTGCCTTCTAGCTCTATAACAAAGCAGTAGGATTTCAGACACGGATTGAATAGGGTTTCAAATAAATCCCTGCTAAATTAGGATTGCTGCATCTGTTTTAATATAGCTTTTTGACTGCACATACATACATTTTGGAAATATATTACATGATTTTTCTCTCTCCTTTGTTGGGCATAGCCATACCTGTTGATTAAAGGGGGATAATTTAGTTTCAGTTCATTTTTGAAGAGTCCATCATGATTTGCACACGCTTTGAATGGAAACAAATGGTTCCTTGCTGCATCGGTCTGCCAGCAACATTTAACGGTCTCTCCCAGGAATGTAGCCTGAGGACAAACATGGCATTGTTGTTACTATGTATGAATTAATTATAGCTCATTGGTATACATGATAGGCATTCTAAATTCTGAAATGCTTTTGAGCTATCTACTGCCATCAGCATCTCTTCAAGGTGCCAGATTACACTGTGTGATTCACTGGTCCAAATCCTAATAGTTATGCTCACCTTACTTTTTGAATGAGAATTGATCAAATTAAAAAATCAGTGTCACAATCATAGATTCATGGACCTGGAAGAGACCTCAAGGGCCATCCAGTCCAACCCCCTGCCATGCAGGAACCCCCATCACAGGACTCCTGACAGATGGCCATCCAGCCTCTGCTTAAAAACCTCCAAAGAAGGAGACTCTGCCACCCACTGTGGCAGCATATTCCACTGCTGAACAGCTCTAACTGTCATGAAGTTCTTCCTAATGTTCAAATGGAATCTCTTTTCCTGTAGTTTGAAATAGAGATGGGCACAAAATGAACATTTTTTTCGTTTCCGTTACTGTTTGTCGTTTCCATTACGCAACGAAACAACAAATGAAAATTGTGATGAAAATGAAACGAAATGAACAGAACTAGGGTGGGGTCCTTAAAATATTTGTTTTAGTCTTCTCCCATCACAATGTATTTTTCTTTTCCCTTTAAAATGGATGTTGCCACCAGCCACAAAATGGAGGCAAGCCATGTGATGGGATCATGTTCAACCAATAGCATGCCCAGGTTGCAGACTGGGCGGGCAGGTCTGGCAGCCACAGAGGGCATAAAGAGGTCTGGCAGCCCCGTCCTCCTTGCAGTCTCTGGTGGGAGTTAGGGTGGGATTGCTGTCTCTGCTGCGACTCTAGCTTCAGTCCTGCAGCCTATCTGTGTGTGTGTGTGCTGCATATCTCTCAGTGAGTACCCTCCCTTGCCTCGCAGTGCAGTCACTCTGCGGCTGCCTTGCACCCTGGGCAACGCCCGCCACTGCCTTTGCAGCCTCCCTGCATACCTAGTCTATACTGTGTCTCTGCCAGCATCCATTTTTTTTAGTGTTTTCCCTCTGGTCTGGGACGTTGGGGGATGCCTGCGCACAGAAATGCTTTAAAAATCGCGCAAAAAGCGGGTAGAAACGACAAACGAAAAAAGAAAAACAGTAACAAAATTTTTCAAAAGTTTCCCAACAAATGGAAACGAACTGAAACAGACCTCTCAACAACAAACGAAAAACCGAAATGCCATTTTTCTGTTTCGTGCCCATCTCTAGTTTGAAACGATTGCCTCGAGACCTAGTTTCTGAAGCCATGGAAAATAAACCAGTCCCCTCTTCAATATGGCATCCTTTCAATTGCTTTGCATAGGAGATTGTTCAAATAGCAGTTCCTGAAAGACTGGGAAACAGGATAAAGTTGCAATTGCATAGGATTTTCATGATCTCCGGGTCTCCCCTTCCAAATAGAACAGCACTAGAGATTTCTATCTGCCGGGCTTGACGCCACCATTCTGAAATCCGTTTAGCAGCTGCAGGTTTAGGTCACAGACTGTTATTACCATAATCACAAGGTTTGGGAAGACCTGGGTGCACCAAAACGACTTGCATTAAGGTTAAAAGCCCTTCGCATTTCCATAAGGCTTTTAGGCTGCCTGTTATCCTAGTTTGTACCAGACTAAAGACATTCATTTGCCAGCATCTGCTTTTAGGGAGAAAATGGGCCCTTTAATGCATTGTCCATTTGTTCCTAGAGAGGAATCAAGTGAAATAGAAGGCAGAACTTAGGTCTGCTTCAAAATCTATGAACATCTGCCATGGTCCCAGTAAACCTTCAGAAATCCTCTGAGCAATGTTGGTAACGCCCATTAACAAGCTGTTCTCCCGAAACACTTCAACTTAAATGTGCTTCAATGATGAATTGTGTTATTGAGTCTGATTGACTGAACGGACACCCATTTTCCTTCACAGGTACTTCAGATAAGATGCAAGCAGGCACACCACATGCAAGCAACCAATTAACACATAGAGTCAAGTCTTCTTTTCCTGATCCTCCAATTTAATATTTCAGAACCCAAACAGGGAGGATGTAATGCTAGGCGTTGAGAGAAACACACACTTGATTCCAACATAAAGGAAGCCCTTCAGAAATAAAAGTTTTTAGTTTCTTCTTTCTTTGTTGAGATGTTGGGATTATTTCCTCTCTGTTGTTTTCCTTTCCTTTGCCTGCATTGCTGAAAAATGGAAGCAGGCCAGAACATTCTTTCAGCAGTATATTTTCAAGCAGTGACAGTATGTGATAGGGGTGAGGGGGTCCATATTTTAGGATTGACAGAGCAGATCTTGAGAAATTAAAATACATGACACACTTCAATTTTACATTTACTTATTTGAAAACAGATGAGAAAAAGAAAGATCCAAACATATTACCAAACCTGGGATGTTTGGACTTTTTGGATTATAAATCCCATTATTCCCCAGTCTGGGTTATCTACATGACTTTACCAAAACTTACAGAACCTAAATGTGGCTCACCTAGAACTATAGGACTAAAGAGGAAGGCTTTGATATTAAGCTCCACCTAGCTCCACCCATGCTTCCTGTCTGCCCCAGTGCTAACTGGAAGTTTTCTTTCTGAACAGAAACCTAGATTGAGCTAGGGCTGGCTAATCCTCAGAGTCTTCCAGGTGAGACACACATTTAGTTGTCTGTCAAGTCTGTGTATGTCAGCTAGAACTCCTAGATTGGGTGAGTATGGGATTTGTTGTCCAACAATCCCCAAATGCCCCCCTACATGTTACTTTGAGCTCTGTGTAAGAACCTCTGTCATGAATAACATGAATGTTAATTATACTTAGGAGACTGGCCTTCTACGGGTTGTGAATAATCTTTTCATTATATGTGTGAATGTGTCAACCATGTGTGAATTATCCCAGGAAATGGATTACCAGAAGCGCAACATGCCAGTGAGTTAAGGTTCTCTGGTTTAACTTTAAAGTTTTTAGGTGGACCCGTTGAAGAGGAAGATCTATCTGGGAGATAGAGGGCATCTTTGAAACAATGGGGATTTCATGGAACATATTGTAGGTAAAAAAATAAAATCCTGGAGGAAAAGGGAAAGGCAGAAGATAATGTATCAAGCAATGGGCTTAGACCATGGCTGGATTCCCCATCTGACTCTCAATTGTTTAGCTCTCAAGGCCGGGAGGTTCCATTTTCGACTGTGTACATAGTGTATTTGTTCCATGTACACCTGTTCAGCACTGAACACAAGAACATAAGAAGAGCCATGCTGGGTCAGGCCAAAGGCTAATCTAGTCCAGCTTCCTCTATCTCACAGTGGCCCCACCAGATGCCTCTGGGAGTGCATGAGACTAGATCTCTGTAAGTACTCTGCTGTTTCACAGCCCTGTTGGCTCCTCTCTTACAGGTCAAGCTAATATTTTCTGCTATGAAATCATGTCTTCATAAAATATATACCATAGGAGAATTCTGAATTATTAAAAGTAAGAAGACATTTCTCTTTCTGATCATAATATGAATATATTCTTTTTAATTGAAAGCTTTTTTTTAAAAGTTGGAATCAAATGATGTATTTTGGTATGGATTTCCTCCAACTCGCCTTGATTTCTGGAAACATAGGTACCAGCAGTATAATAATATTTGTTTTTACCAAACTTCCTTCTGTGCTTTTAAATTGGGTCTATGACCGCATAATAAAGAATGAATGAATGAATAATAATATCATAATAGTGCACAATGGGAGGGACCTGTGGGTGATGGAGTCCATCCCCCGTTATGGAGGCACAATGGGGAATTGAACTCCCAACCTCTGGCTGAAGCCTAAACCACTAAGGTATCCAGCAGTGCCTCCTCTAGTTCCTCATCTAGTTTTTCCTGGGTCTAATCATGTTCCAAGGTGGTCAGGACAGGAAGGTGACATAAAACCACTGAAGAATGGAGTTGGGTGAAGTCTAAAAGGCCATGGAGTCCAACTCCCTGCTCAAGGCAGGAATCCAAATCAAAACATCTGACAAATAGTTGTCCAATTTTATTATTTATCTATTTATTCATTGGACTTTTTATGCAGCCCATCGAGCCAGTTGCTACATTTCTCCTGAATGCTCCCAGTGTTGGAGCATGTTCCACTTCCTGGGGTAATTATTTCAACAGAATGGCCATGTGGCCCCATGGGCAGGGTATCGATATAGTGAATAAATAAAAAAATAAATAAAAAAATCTAACTGTTAAGAAGTCTTTCCTGATATTCAGCCTAAATTTGCAGCTTAGGCTGAATCTGTCCTGTACTCGGGGACAATTGAGAACAGATTTCCCCCTCTGTACTATCTATTTAAGTATTTGAAATGTGTTATCAGATCTCCCCTCAAGGCTATTTATTTATTTATTTATTTATTTATTTATTTATTTATTTATTTATTTATTTATATAGCTTGTATGCCGCCTACTACCCAAAGGCCTCTGGGTGGCTCACAATCAAAATAAACAATTAAAACATATAAATACAATAAATACAATACATTAAAACACAACACTAAAATTGCCATCAGGACCCACAATCATCAGTTTAAAAACTTCTGGAACAGGTCTTCCATACATCTTTCCTCATAGGAAAGACTGGAAGAACATATACAACAGTACCTTGTATAAAGGAATTAATTTATTCCAAATGAAATTCTGTTAAGCAAATTTTCCTTTGTACAAATTTCCCATAGGAATTCATTGAAAATGGATTAATCCCTAATCACGGCTGTTTTTCTGTTGTACGGATTTGCCCCCTAGGCAATTCTGTTAAGCGATTTCCCCTATCTCCATAATTTCTTTTCCTTTAAGTGGATTTTTGATTAAACAAACCGCTTGTGATACAAGGGTCCACTGCATATTGCAAGAGGGTTTATGGAGGAAAAAATTCCTAGAATCTCCTGTCATGACTACTAAGAGAGTTTTGGAACTGCAATCCAAAGACAATCTTTTCAAGTCCTGTCAAAAATGTAACAATGACATTAGAATGGAGTGTGGCCAAACTCATAGTACAGGCTGGGTTTACATTTAATTTCAACAAGCTAAGAAATTCATGACTTCCCTGTAAGAAACTTCTTGTTTTAGCAGGCAAAGCTTCTGCTTGTTTGAACATATGGTACTTTTAAAGCAGTGCTAAAGTTAGGTTCAGAATAATATCACACTTTCCTACATCTCAGATAGGGATGACAAATCCTGGAGTCACAACCTGCATAATCATAAAAAAACATGGAAAGCAATTAGCTGGTGACAATGTGAACTTGATATATGTCATTAAATCCTGATGATGAAAAATCAAATAATCCCATTAACAGAGGATAAATGCAGATTTACAGGAAAGATTGGAAAATTTATATTTTTGTCTATCCAACAAAATGTTGGCACAGACTCAGTCTTTAGCAATGGCACAGAATTTTCCCATGTTTTATACAAATATGCAAACGTTTCTAATGAAGCAAAAAAGCACATGTAAGGATACTTTACGATCATGGTTAGGGTTCTTGCTGAACACTTAAAATCAATCCATAATGGAACAAATGCAATGGTTATCTCACATTGAGATTAATCTAAAAAAGGGTTGGGTAGTTTTACTCACTGTGTTCTAGCCGATGTCTCCAAAGGCTGCATCCACTGCTATTTCAAGCCAGGAAGTGACTAGAAGGCTATGCCTATTCATAAAATCATAGAATAGTGAAAAGATGGAAGGGGTTTATAAGAATATCAAGTCCAACCACCTGCTCCCTGCAGGAATACAAATCAAAAGATATCTTCCAGGTGGGTGTCCAAATTTGCCTCCATTGTTGGAGCAGTCACCAATGCTTGAGGTCATTGGTTCCATTGCTGTGCTGCTCTAACAGTTAGGAAGTTTTTCCTGATATCCAGCCGAAAGCTAGGTTCTCTTAATTTGAGCCCATTGTTGTGTGTTCTGCACTCTGAGATAATCGAAAACAGATCTTGCCCCTCCTCTGTATGACAGCCCTTCAAATATTTGAAAAGTGTGATCATATCACCATTCAGTCTTCCTTTCTCTAGGCTAAACAGGCCCTATTTTGTTCTTAAAGGTCCTCTTTCAGGCTTTCAAAGTGTATATGCAGATGGTAAGGGAAATGTAGCATTCCAATGGACATCTGTGCCCTCCAGAACTCTGGGACAATTTTCTAATGTTTGGTAATGGGAGTTGGTGACACACTGGGTGTTTCACAGACCAAATGCATCCTATAGGCCACACTGTTCCCACTCATGACCTTAAGATTCTGTTCCTTCCAAGAAGGCCTGCCTTCAGGACAAGAGCGAGCAATTTGTAAGTTTCTCGGGGCTGTTGAACTACAATTCCCTTCATCTTTCACTACTGGCTGTGACAGCACATGAATTGATATTTATTTACTTAATGGGTCAGTAAAGATATCACTTGTCCAGCATTTTTATTCTTCTGAGGACTAGGTCGCCTATTTTTTTCAGGAGTGCAAAATTTATTCACCCCCAGCTTTAGACCAAGGGACTTTTTAAAGTTAACTGAAGACTAAAGGCCTGTCCAGATTGGCTATTTTAGGTGTGGAGTGGATCAAGCTACAAAGGTCTATTCTGTTCAGGTCTGAGGAAAGAGCAATGTGCCATCTGGCATGATCCTCACATCTGAACAGCAAATGACTCCTTGTAACCTGATCAGCTGTCAACTCATCACCTGCCCTGATCATCTGTGAAGGGTCAGGGGAAGTGATTTTTTTTAATTCTTCCCACCTTCTGTTGGTTCTGCTCTGTTTTTTACCTCCCCACCTTCCTGCTCCCCTCCTCTTGTTCTCCCCTCATACTCCACTTTCCCTCAGTTGGAAGCTGAGGTTGCTGGTGGGTTGCTGTCTCCCAGCTAAACAGGCTAAATAATAAGCATGTCAAAAAGAATGCATGCTCTACTTCTGTGCTAGAAAGGTGTGTGGCAGCTCTTAAAGAGATCTTCCCCCACCCTCTGGACAGAGTGAAGCCATGCTACCAGAGATCCATATACCACATCTGTATGCCGCTGTAGACAGACCTTGATATTATTGGCTTAGCACTGTAACCTTGTTCATCAGCATGAAATCCTGAAGAAGCAGTAAGCCCCTCGGCAGTTTGATGAGAAGCAGGATATAAACAGGAAAACAAAGCTCAGAGTGGGTGAGCAAGTCAGTTATGTAACTGCCTTTTCTACAATTTTGCTTAACATATGTGCCAGCGCACTTCAGGGAAAGGTGTACTTCACAGCTTTCTCAATAGTTCTGCCATAGAAGGTTGCTAAAAGTAACTGTAGAAATGGACCATTTGTGGTAGAATAATATGGTCTATGATATATCAGAACGAGCATTGAAAACCATATCAGTTAGGATGCAGCACCAGTGCTAGAGTCCAGTAACAGTAACCTCAAAAAGGCCATAGATCCAGAAAATAATTCCAACCAAGATATAATTTAGATCTGCAAATTAAACTTGGCTTTTGGAATTAGAAAAGCCAATCAGTGCTTTATCACCATTTTGGGGCAACTGTGCATCATATATGAATATGGCTAATAGAAATATGTGTCTACCTCAGTTTGCCACCATGAACACACCTTGTCTAATCACATTAACGTTTCGAAACTAAGTAGAATTGAGACTGGTTAGTAGCAAGGCGGAAAGTCAGCAAGGAATAGCACGGACTTATAGGTAAAATATCATGCCTAGATGTGGGGCAGGAGAGATGGGAGAGGTCACCTGAAGGACAGTGCTGCCCGCACCGGCAGAGAAGGAAAGGGAAGAGTGCTGGAAAAGCAGAAACGAAGGGAGAGGGACTGGTACCATAGAATGAGAGAGCAGGAAGAGAAAGAGATGTTATGGCAAAGGTTCAGGGAGTCTGTAAAGATAATTGAAGAGGAGACAGCCTGAAAGGCTTGGGAGGCGGAAAACCAGGCAGAGGCGGGAAAACTGGGGCAAAACCCCGAATTGGTGGAAGAAGAAAAGGTGGGGAAAACCAGCCAACCCACAGTTGTGGAGGTGGGGTTTGGGGATGTTAAAAGGGGGGAGCCGAGGGTCCTACCCCCAGGTTGGGAGTGGGTGTGGATGGAAGATCCATATACCCAGAGATGGGAGCAGATGATGATGCCCCATGCCGATGCTGAAAGTTATCACCGGAGAGCGCAGAAGAAGGGGTGCTCTTACTGGGACGAACGTGAGGCTAGAGAGTACAACCGCAAACTGAAGCAAATCAGGAAGGACTTGGAGTTCGAGAGATGGCTGGAAAAGATCAAAGAGGAACCACGGGGAGGGGATTTACGGGATGACTTCCCAGGGAGGAACCGGCGAGTGAGGAGAACTGGACACAGAATTACCTCAGAGGTTGGGGTACAGGTGGAGCTACTGACCCCAGAGCCGGGACTTCCGAAAGCATGTGGTGGAACCCCCTCCCTCTGGAGCAGAAGGGGGACTAATTTTCACGGACTTCACCCCGTCCAGAGACTCTAAATATAATTTATTATTTATTATTTATTTGTTGCATTTGTATACCTCCACATCTTCCTATAGGAACTCGGGGCGGTGAACAATAAAAACAAGAAAAGAAATGAGGATAAAAATAAGTAAAAGGCATTAAAAACAGGAGGGGGGCCATAACCCCCCACAACAGATGGCAATGGCGGCAAAGAAGAAAGAAGAAAAAAAAAGGAAAGAAAATAACTAAAAAGGTCACCAAAAGCCTCCCTGAATAGATGGGTTTTCAGGGCTTTCCTGAAGGCTGGCAGGGACACTGCAAGGCACAGCTCACTGGGAAGATGGTTCCACAACGTAGGTCCCACCACAGAAAAGGTGCGGTCACGCGTACGCGATTTCCGCACTTCTCTGGGTGTGGCCACCCTCAGTGAGTGCGCCTGCACCATTCTCGTGGGTCTGGACCCAGTTGACCTCTGGGAGATACGCTCTGCCAGGTACTCTGGTCCCAAGCCGTGGAGGGCTTTGAAAATCAAAACCAGGACCTTGAACCTGATCCGGAGGACAATGGGTAGCCAATGCAAGCGAGCCAGAACTGGAGTGATGTGCTCGAATCTATGAGCACCCACCACCAGCCTGGCCGCCACATTCTGCACCCGCTGGAGCCTCCAGAGGAGGGTCAAGGGCAACCCCAGTAGAGGGCATTGCAATAGTCGATCCTCGAAATCACCAGGGCCTGCACTACTGTCCTCAGGGAGGACTCGTCAAGGTACGGGCGGATCTGGGCGATCCTGTGGAGATGGATAAAAGCGGCCCTGGAGACAGCCATCACCTGGGCCTCCAGGGACAGGGCTGAGTCCAGGACCATGCCCAGATTCCTGGCCCTGTCTGTAGGCTGGAGGGAAACACCCCCCAGCCTAGGGAGGGGGCCATTGTACCCAGACGAGGACGCCCCAAAGAACAGAACCTCCGTCTTCTCTGGGTTGAGGTTGAGCCGGTTATTCCTGGTCCATTCCAGGACCGCCTCCAGGCACAGATCGAGGGAGCGTACTGCCTCCTCTGCAGAAGACGAAAAGGAGAGATAGAGCTGCGTGTCATCAGCATAACCCGTTTCCAGTTAGTCGATAATATTGAAGCTGTTGTTAAAGATGACGTGAATAAATCTTCTGTTTGTTCCAAAAGAGAAGCGTCTTATGCAAGTTCTGCAGGGCGGGTGGATTGGCCAAACCCAGAACCCTCACACTAGAGGACACTGCCAGCCAGTGTCGCCAATATTGGCTATTTGGACTAACAGTAAGACTCGATATACAGCAGTTTCCTTTCTGTGGTCTCTGTGGGATAAATCCCACCATATGTGGGCAGGCGTCTGCTTGTGCAACGGAACTTTCTCATCCACCTTCCCCCTCTTTCCCTCAGTCTCAGCAGTATTACTTCTCTTACTGCCAGTGATGTCAGATTACAGTAGGACCCCTGTAAACACTGATTTGTTATCCACTGATTCAGTTATCCACGGTTGGCAGAGGAAAAAAATTAAACAATTCAGCAGCCACAAAGCAAGCTGTAAGGCAAGCTGTTGTCACAAACAGCCACTGGAAAACAAACTATTGTCACAAATAGCATCTGTAAAGCAAGCTACTGTCACAAACAGTGGCCATAAAGCAAGCTACTGTCTCAAAACAGCAGTCATAAAGCAAGCTACTGTCAGAAAACAGCAGTTTGGAGGTGGGTGGGCAGGCATTCTCTCTTATCAGTGGTTTTCATTATCCATGGGAAGGCCTGGAACCAATCCCCAGCGGATACTGGGGTCCTACTGTATTTATTCCCCAGTTTGCAAGAGAAGCAAGAGGGGGCAGGAAATTACTGGGCATAATCTAAGCAAGTACAGTACTTCTTTTCCCCTTCCATGCACAGAACTGAATAAATATGATGTATGACATCAGATAGTGGCCAAAGATCTGTTCCTTAGTGTACTAATTCACACTAGAGTAGTTGTTTTGAATCAGTGAAGATTTGGTGAATCAGCTGCTCCACAAATTCCATTGATTCAATGCACCTATTCTAATTGCAACCTACTTTATCATAGTAGGCTACAGCTAGAGTGGGGCCATCTTACACAGAGGTTGTCTCACTAAATATCCATTTAGTGTGATTTACTGTGCTAAGCAACTGGACTTTGGCCATTATCTTTGAAAGTGCTAACACTTTGTTTTTAATGTGGGCCAATTCTAGTCCAGCAAAATCACTAATTTTGATCTGGAACTCACATTTGTATAACCTTCCAAAAGTCCTAGACTTGAGTTCCCATATTTCAAAAGCATCTACATGCAAAAACAGAATAAGAATGAGGAGGTTAAGAAATGTTGCTAATGAATGTAAAACTCAAGCAGAAAAACCTGGCAGAAAATGCTTGATTTCTCACACTGGATTGCTGTAAGGATCTCATCACGATTCTTCCTTCTGTGTTCACAGAATAATTATGAAATATTTGAGTATATGTGCAAACACTAGATCAAATAAGCATTCAGACCGCATACAGCATCCAAGAGACAAATGTTATCTGAGATGATTGCATAGTTCAGCTCTCATTATCCTTGACATTGAAAATACCCATACTGAGGTTGTCTGTCAGACTAGTCTCTGCTAATTTATGGCATCATACAAAATGAATGCATTCAACCACCGGGCTGTGTGCTACCTCTGCAGGGGAATCTTGCTTCACTGGCACGATTTAGATCTTAGAACTTCAGAGCTGGAAGAGACCACCCTATGGATCATTGAGTCAAGCCTCTGGTAAGGAAGGCACTGTGGGAAATTTAACTCCCAACCTCTGACTCCACAGCTAGATACTTAAAGTAGACCTAGGCTGGTGATTTTATTACAGTGACTTACTATAGACCAGTGGTTCTCAACCTGTGGGTCCCCAGATGTTCCTGGACTGCAAATCCCAGAAACCCCTTCCAGCACAGCGAGTGGTGAAGGCTTCTGCGAGTTGCAGTCCAGGAATATCGGGGACCCATAGGTTCAGAACCAGTGCTCTAGACCTGGGGTCCTCAACGTTTTCAAACAGCAGGCTGGTCCACCACACCCCAGTCACCACTGGGGGGCGGACCACAGTAAAAAAAAAAGGCTGACATGGAAAAAAGGGGGGAGGGAGGGGCAAGTGGGCGGAGCCTCCCACAATTAGCCCATGATCATTGTGTCTCCAGGGCCCCAGCAATGCCTCCTGCTCCAGATCACCACCCTGAGGTGCCACTGCTGGGATCCCTCTCCTGCGCCTCTTCTTCCTCCTCCTGCAGTGGCAGTGGCTGGAGCAGCTCTCCTTCCTTCCTTCCTTTGCGTCGGGAAGGAGATGGCAGCCCAGGCAAACTCAGGCCCCTCATCACCTTCTGGGCAGCCACTCAAGATGAGGAGCAGCAGCTGCAGCAAGGGCAGCAAGGCTGGTGCCACTGCTCGCAGATCCAGCCGTGTGCCCTGGCCATCACATCCTCACTGTGGCCTGGAGGAAAACCTGCCTCCTCTCTTGGCCTGGCTCCTCTCTTGGTGCGCTGCAAGGGAGGGAGGGAGGGAGGGAGGGAGGGAGGGCTGGGAAGGAGGCAGGGGAGGCAGGAAGGCATGCCCAAAGCCACCTGCAACCTGCTCACTGGCCGAGTCCAGCCAGGCTGTGGTGCTCTCTTGGCTTGCCAGCCCACCCATCACCAACCGGGGACAAATGCAGCCCCACCAGCCTCCCAGGAAACCAGGCCCTGGCCTCCGTTGGCCTTCTCTTCCCTTCTCTTCTTTCTCCACCACCTCCTCCTCGCTGGTCTCTATTCCGGTGATGGTTGTGGCAGCTTCAGCTTCCAGCCATGGTTGGGCCCCCTCCTCCCCTCCCTCGCTCCATGGAGCAAGGCAGCAGCTCAGAGGGGGCTGGGTGGGCAGGAAGTAGCTCCATTTCCCCCTCGGTCACCTGCCATCCATCCCTCCAGCGGTCCACTGCCATGGCTGCTCTGACTCGGAAGGTTGGCTGGTGCTGCCTCCGCCTGCCCCCTTCATTCCTCACAACTACAATAACAGGCAGCAGTCACCCAAGGAAGGCAGGTGGGCAGGGTGGAGGAGGAGCAGGGGTGGGGCGTCAGGGCCATGGAGGGAGTGGGAGACCTTGCCACAGCCCTCCTGTTTTAAATTGCCTGCTCAGCTGCACCCGGCACCCCGAGAATCTGGGCAGTGGGTGGGGGGAGTGGGGGACCTTGCCGTAGCCCTCCCACTTTGAATGCACCACTAGCCAGCATGCTGATCATCTGGGCAGTAATTGGGGGGAGTGGGAAAAGTGACATAGCCCACTGCTTTGAACTGCCCCAGCAATAGAAGCAGCTGTGGAGGCTGGCTTGCTCGCAAAGCAGAGGGTAGGTGGGGTTGCAATTGGCCCCGGGGGCCGGATTCAGTACCTTGGAGGGCCACATCTGGCCCCAGGGCCTTAGGTTGAGGACTTCTGCTCTAGACCCTCAACTAACTTGAGGTTGAAGGACAGAACTATTTGGATCTCAATTCAGGACATCTAAAACCATTATACAACTTTGTCCTGACTGATCAGAGCCTTGCTCTCCCTTCTGTTGCAGGTGGCCACTCTGAGAGAGGACCAAAGGGTTTCTACTAGAAATGGGCACGGAACGAACATTTTTTCGTTTCCGTTACCGTTTGTCGTTTCCATTACGCAACGAAATGACAAACGAAAATTGTGATGAAAATGAAATGAAACGAACAGAACCACGAAAATTGAGGTCATTACGTTTCGTTTCCATTAATGGCGACGCGCAATGAAATGAGCTGTTTTAAATGTTAAAAAAACGCCCTGGACATCCATAAAAACGCAGCGATAATTATTTATATTGTCTAATAATACCTGCCAGGTGGGTTGGGGTCCTTAAAACATTTGTTTTAGTCTTCTCCCATCGCAATGTATTTTTCTTTTCCCTTTAAAATGGATGTCACCACCAGCCACAAAATGGAGGCAAGCCATGTGATGGGATCATGTTCAACCAATAGCATGCCCAGGTTGCAGACTGGGCAGGCAGGTCTGGCAGCCACAGAGGGCATAAAAAGCTCTAGCAGCCCCCGTCCTCCTTGCTGTCTCTGGTGGGAGTTAGGGTGGGATTGCTGTCTCTGCTGCGACTCTAGCTTCAGTCCTGCAGCCTCTCTGTGTGTGTGCATGCTGCGTACCTCTCGGTGAGTACCCTCCCTTGCCCTGCAGTGCAGTCACTCTGCGGCTGCCTTGCACCCTGGGCAACGCCCGCCGCTGCCTTTGCAGCCTCCCTGCATACCTAGTCTCTACTGTGTCTCTGCCAGCATCCTTTTTTTTTTTTTTTAGTGTTTTCCCTCTGGTCTGGGGCGCTGG